>JAZHEH010002888.1:6290000-6880264 GCA_036589455.1 Ateles fusciceps | reverse complement strand
TAGTATATGTGGTTGAAGCAGTGCAAAACATTGCCACGGAATATGTATGCTAAAGGTCACATATTGCTGAAGAGAATCGTGGGGTGGCCTCATCCCAGCGGCGAATTAGCTGCACCTTGATGTGGCCGTGGAGTTTTATTGGAAGATTTAAATGACATCAGCAGACACAGAAGAGGCAGAGGCATTCTCCCTCTTGGGAAGTAAAGGCCTCAGTGGAGACCTATGGGTTGGGAGGCTCCCAGGCCCACTGAAGGGGAGGCCTGGTCCTCAGTCATTTGCCAAAGCTGAGTATCTTATCAAAGCCCAGCGGCACAAAGATGAGCTGGGCCTGGTGGGGCTTGTGGATGTGCAGAAGTTCGTGAAAGGCCACGCAGGAACTAGAGCAGAGGGGAGCAGCAAGAGGGAGATACCACAGTCAGGATGTTCATTGGCGCATGGCCTCGCCTGGGCTGCACTCCCCCACTACGCCACACCCTCCCCCTACACCAGGGCAGGCACCAGGGCCTCCTTACAGAGTGCCATACACAAGAACAGGCACCACAACACATCAGGACGAAGAAGGCAGAGAGGAGGGGACACAGTGATCTCAGCAAACCAGCAACTTTACAGGCTGGGCAGGAGGGACCCTTACCACAGTGCAGATGACGGTAGGGGGTGACAGGGAGCAGACTAGGACCCAGATAGTGGAGAGGACGGTGGCTGAGGCTGACACAGATGACACTCAGGGCACCGACAGCACCATACCTGCAAGTAGGAGCTGTGCGACAGCATGCAGATTTTGGGGCTGGGTGGAAAGCAGTGAGCCCAATCAGGAACCCACCTACCCACACCTCCCACAGAGGCAGCTCTGCCCTCAGCACCTGCTAACCACTAGGCAAGCCTAGGAGCTGCCAAGTCTCTCCTGTGGCATCAGCGGTGCCCCTTGCTGTAGGGGGCTGAGCCCGATTCCTGCAGCCTCCCATCAGGCCTGGTGTCTGGACTCTGGGACACAGCCAGGCCACCCCCCTCGGGACCAGCCCCAGGCCCCAGGAAATCACATGCCCCAGCTGGCAACGCTGGCCGCATCCTCCCTCTGTATTTCTTCTCTTCTCCCATCAGCTAGGCTTTGAACCCCAACCAAAGCCAGCAGGAGATGACTCTGTGGCCTGCAGCTCAGCACCCAGGATTGACCCTGACACGCCACCCTCCCAGCCTCTCCCCTCCCCACACTTCCTCTGAGGTCAGGCAGTCCCGGGACGCTCGGCACCCTGCCCTCAGTTTCCATCTTTGGGGAGACAGGAGGCACCCCCACTCCCCAACACAAAGGTCTGCCCAGAGGCCCGGTCTAAGGGGCTCAGCTGCGAGGTTCCAGCTCCGGGTGAGGAGGGAAACCTGGCTTTTCTCCGCCTGCGCAGGCTGGGCCGAGGCACGTGCCCCTCTCACGGGGAGGTGGTACCCTAGTCATCTCCTGTGTATTCAGGCTCCGGCAGCAGAGTGGGGCTGTTCAGATCCCAGAAACGGGCAGTGATGGGGACAGACACCGCGGCTGCCACGGAAATGAATAAGTGAATGGCCTCCCCAAGAATAGCGTGGCCTGGACAAGACACACAGCCACCAACAGCTCATGCTGGGCACCAGGGGGCGGCGTCGCCTGTACAGCAGAGTGAGACGCTGAGTCCGGCAGGTGGACGAGGAGAAGGGCATGCAGGCACCCCAGACCCGAGCAACTCAGCGAGCCTGGAAGCAGTGACCGTCTCGGGCAGATATCACAAACCCCCAAAGCGCCCTGCACGGGCACTTCCAGCTTGTGATAGAAGGCCGTAAAGTAGACGGTCTCATGAACGTCATCACCATGAACTGGGAGAGGGTCCTGAGAGGGAGGCCAGGAACATGTCCGCTGACACCCACTGAAGTGCATCAGCAGAGCAAGGGGTTCCCTGGCAGAGGGTGCAGCCCACGCCACAAGGCCTGGGGAAGCCAGTGCAGCGCATTCCATAAGGAAGGGAAGCAACTGTGGCTTAGCCCATTCACCCTTCCCCATGACTGCGGTGAAGTCAGAGGCTCCGCTCTATACTCCAAGGGAAGCAGAATCCTGAAGGATGCTCTCCCAGACACTGCACCATCAGCAGCTGGTGCACCAGCAAGGTCAGGCTGCCGCGCGGGGCGATCTGCAGTAGCAGGAGCCAGCGGGATGAGGGGCCACAAAGCCTTCACACCAGGACACCAGGGCTCTCAACTGGACGCCACCATAGAAGATGGGAGTCAGAGGCTTGGAGAGGACCCCTGCTGTGGGGCCTGGGGTGATGCCAGTGTCCCAGCCTTGCTACAGGGCAGATGAGAATTGGATCTCCAGGGAGGGGACGCCTCCCCCTCTCAAAATATGGACACTCCATAGACGCGGCCCTCACTCTGATGTACATGGAGATGACACAGTGAGATCACTGCTGGCACCTCCAGTGGGCAGTCCGAATGTGGGCTAAAGGCAGCTGTCATTGACCATGAGCTGAGTTGGATGGTCACAGCATGCTCCAATCACTCTGAGATGTCAACTACCCATGTGGTGAGGAGTGTGTTCCACTGTCACTGGATATGGTCAGGCTCAAAACAGAACCCTACGAGCACCCTAGTATGTCCCAAGCCAGGGCAAGAAATACATCCCTGGAGCTGCACCTGCCAGCATCGCCCTTGTTTCACTCTGCACTTTGCATTACCCCTCCTAAGTGAAGGATCACTCTTCCTATTAAACACAACACTGCACCCCATGAGTGTCGTAATCTGGCGCTGCACAGTGGCTAGTCTTCAAACTGGACATGCAAGACGCACTACTCCCATACACAGTCAAGCCAGGACCACCGACCTCCCCTAATTCATCTCTATAACTTGTTTCATTCCCTGTAACAAAGAAGGACAACACATACAAAGCACATCCCACACATGCAAGTCACACAGTTTCGCTTCAAGATCTACAACACTTGTTGCATAGACCCTTGCGAAGCAAGTCTGGTGTAGTCAATTCTTTAATGACAAAATGATTATGGTAAAGATTTGAGTTAGCTTGTCAAAGACCCTTTAGTTTCCTTAGGTGGCTTCTCTAGATATTAAGAGTTTGGGGTTTTTTTGGTTTTTGTTTTTTTTTGTTTTTCTGAGACGGAGTCTTGCTCTGTCACCCAGGCTGGTGCACTGGTGCAATCTCGGCTCACTGCAGCCTCTACACGGCCTCCTTGGTTCATGCAATTCTCCTGCCTCAGCCTCGCCCAGAGTTAAGAGATTACAGGCACCTGCCATCACACCCAGCTAATTTTTTTTTGTATTTTTACTAGAGGCATGGCCACTCCATGTGGCCAGGCTGGGCCCCAGCCCCCACCTCAGGTGATCCTCCACTCAGCTCCCCAAGTAATGGGATTACAGGCGCGTGAGCCACCCGGGAGCCCAACAATGAAAAGTTTTAGGAGGATGATCAGGTATATGTGTGCATATACACATACACAATTGTATATCACTTGCTTTTAAGCATCATGTATATTTATTGTTACTTTAGATTGAAGCTTTATAGATATACTATTCATACATGCACATGTATACATGTAGTGCTACACATATAGTGCATATACTAGGACACATGTGCATATTATATGTGTGTGTATAAATGTTATATATATACTTTTTAAATCTGAGACAATAACCCTCTTATCCTAGGCCCTAGCGCAATATTGGACCTCGGCTGATGGCAGCCTCCTTCCAGGTTCAAGCATTTCTCCCCTCAGCCTCCCAAAGTGTCTGAATTATAGGCAGCATCCGCCATCATGCTGGCTAAGTTTTGTTTTTAGTAGAGGCAAGGGCCTACCCATCTTGCTGTTGCCAAGGCTGGACCGAGTCTTGACTTCGGCTACCCCACAGTGGCCTAGCCTCCCACAGTGCTGGAATTCCGAGGTCGCCAGCCATCGTGCCTAGACTTACACTTTTTTTTTAAGTGCATAGTCCATTTTCCCCCTGTGGGCTTGGACTTAGAGAAGAACAGGCAGAACAGACCTTGCCTTGTATAACTTGTCTCCTCAGGCGATGTGAGTACAGGAAACACATGGTATCGAATATAGGTCACCGACAAGACTGCCAGATTAGGGCTGCAGAGGCCGCACTTGCCATTCAAACCCCTCCTTCCTCCTGGACTTCACAGTCCCGTTTCAAATCACTTCACAGTCATCCAGGGAAGACGATAAATTGATCAGAGTTTGGGAGAGTATAATTCAAGATGTGGTGCCTATCAGCAGCTGCTCAGGATTGCAGTCCTCCCACTGAAAGTGCAGAGTGAGTGAGTGACGCCACATTTTCAGACCGAATTTTGATTGCCATGGACAAGAGCACCTTGTAGCACAGCCTGATGCGGTTGCCAAGCACTGCGGCTAGGGTGCCTACGCCTCGAGTACCGCTTGCTACCCTTGGTCCTCAGTCCGCAAGTGTATGGCGCTAGTGCCCTTTCGGTGCTGCTGCCGGTAGCTCCAAGGAAGGCACAGCCCCTCCCACGAGCCCATTGGAGAAGCTGGACGTCAAAGTGGGGTACCAGTACGGTAACATTCCAAGGCAGAGAGCACCACGGATCTTAACGCCGCGTGTTTCAGCCGGCGTAGTGGGTCTTCGCAGGGGAAGGCCGCGCGTCGCCTCACAAACAAAAAACAAAAAAAAAACCAGCAATTAGATTGCTCAGGATTGTAGAGTTTCACAGCAAGTACAGCTCAACCTGTGGAGATCCAGCTTGTAGGGACGGTGACCTCCGCAGGAAAAATTAGAAAAAGAGGACTTTACCACCAACAAGCTGGACGTCCACTCCATAGACCTAATCCTGAAGTTAGCATTACACAGAGACACAGGTGGATAAAATCCACAAAGATGGGAAGAAACTCAGCGCAAAAGGCTGAAAACACCCTCCAAATTAGAATGCCTCTCCTCCACACAGGATTGCAGTGCCTCATCACCAATTGAACAAGGCCTGATTGACAATGAATGTGAGGAATCAATAGAATCAGGCTTTAGAAGGTGGAAGACGAGAAACTTTGGTGAGCTAAGAAGATGTTCTAGTCCAATGCAAGGAAAGCTAAGAACCTTGAAGGGTTTACGAAATGTTACGAGCATGGACAATCTAGAAGGAATATAAGTGAATTAATTGAGCCTAAACACAATACGAGAACTTCTAGAAGTATGCACAAGTTTTAACAGTTCGAATTGATCAAGCAGAAGAAAGGATTTCACAGGTCTAAGACCAACTAACGAAATAAATCAAGAAGACAAGATTAGAGAAAAAAGGGTAAAGGAATGAGCAAAGTCTCCAAGAAATATGGGACTATGTGAAAGACCTAATCTACGTTTGATAGGTGTACCTGAATGTGACGAGAGAATGAATCCAAGCTTAAAAATATTTTTCAGGATATTATCCACGAAAACTTTCCTAACCTAGCAAGGCAAGACAATACCCAACTCCAGGTAATAGATAGAACACCACAAAGATATTCCTCAAAACGAGCAACCCCAAGGCACATAATCATTAGATTCATCAGGGTCTAAACAAAGGAGAAAGATACTACGGGCAGCCAGAGAGAAGGTTAGGTTACCCACAAGGGAAGCCTATCAGACTCACAGCAGATCTCTCAGCAGAAACCCTACAAGCCAGAAGAGAGTGGGGCCAACATCCACATCCTTAAGAAAAGAACTTTCAACCTAGAATTTCATATCCAGCCAAACTAAGTTTCATAAGTGAAGGAAAAATAAATTTTTTACGAAAAAGCAAGTACTTAGAGATTTCATCACCACCACGCCTGCTTTACAAGAGCTTCTGAAAGAGGCACTATATACAGAAAGGAACAACCAGTATCAGCCATTCCAAAGAACCCATTGGTAAGCTGCATCCAGACCCATCTCACATGCAAGGATATACAGAGACTCAAAACAAAGGGATGGAGGACAATTTGCCAACCAAATGGAGAGCAAAAAAGAGCAGGCAGTTGCAATTCTCATCTCCTATAAAATAGACTTTAAAGTAATATAAACCTAAAGAGATAAGAAGGACATTGTATAGTGGTAGAGGGATCAATGTAACGGTAGAGGTAACGACGCAAAGCTATGTGCACCCCAATATAGGAGCACCCATATACATAGGGCAACTTCTTGGCGACTTACAAAGTGACTTGCACTCTCCACACAATAACAGTGGGAGACATTAACACTACATTGTCAACATTGCACAGATTAATTAGACCATAGAGGCTAACAAGGATACCCAGTACTTGAAGTTAGACCTCGAACAAGTAAACTTAATAAACATTTACAGAACTCTGTACTCCAAGTCCATAAAACATACATATTTTCTTTCATAACACATCACATTTACTCTAAAGGTGACCACATGGTTGGGAGTATGTCACTCCCCAGCAATTGCATAGCATTTCAGAGGTTTAAATCAGATATTGGTTGGCTGTTTGTTTGTTATTTTCCTCCCTCATTCCTCTCCTGTCTCCATTGTATAACACAATTATTAGTATAGAAAGAGCTTTTTCATATCCATTTCTCAGACTGTGATTCTAGCCTGGGCAGCAGTATCAGATTCCCGTTCTTCTCCTTCTTTCTTTCTCTTCAAAAAAAAAAAAAATCCATCTACAGTTTAAAGCAAAGTAAAATCAAAATCCTTCATGTACCGGAGACTCTAGAACATGGTGCTGTGAGCCCCAGCCCCGTTGCAGTGGTGTGCACACACACAGTTTGCTGTTTTGGTTTTACAATGGGTTACATTTTGAACTCCATTTACAAATACAAAACACTAGACTGTGAACATTTCTCCTACAACACAGTTCTACTCACAATATAATCAAAAATCATGATGACGTGTTTTCTGCACTTTTCTCCTTACAGGGAGAACACTTTCAGTTCGAAGGAAAACCCTGGGGCCCTTGACACGGAAGTGAGATGTGCGTTCAGCAGACTCTGCGGAAAACACATACCCTTTGTTACACGAAAACTCGAAAGCTGGTAGGCCGAGTCAAGGCTGTGCCAACTTAGCAGTCTGGCTCGTCTAGGTTCCAAATTGGACCCCAAGTGGACCTACATACAACTAGACCCAAGGGGCATGGGGAGCTGCACAATCTGAAGTGTGGAAGCACCTGGTCAGCCAGAGAAACTGAGGTAGCACCTGCCCCACAACATGGCGCCTGTTATACTCAAGACACGCAACAACTACCTTGGGATCAGGCCCCTCCATTAGCACTCAGCACCCCCAACATGATGCATGAGAAGCCAGAGACCCAGGCAGGGATTGCACCTTTAGCGACACTCCCCCAGGGACGGCCTCCTGCCTGCCCCTACGCACTTAAGAGACACAAGACCATCGCAGACCTTTGCCACGCACAGGTGCTCTCCTGCACTCCTGGGGTGGGCTGAGCTACCCAGGAACAAACCCTAAATCAGAGGTCCGACAACACTGACCCTCCTGACTCAGGGTCTATAGATAAGTTATTCTTAAATAGTGGTTGTTTCTCCTCCATTCAAGAAATGCTTCTCTCTAGCCCTTGTTCCTAATGTCACGTGGCAATCCAGTTTCCAGGTCTCCTCGAGAGGCGGGCAGAACTATAGAAGGGGTCAGTGAATGGCAGGGCTGGGAAAGCTCGGGGGCCTCCCACTGTCCTCTCACCTGGGGAGTGGTCAGTTGGTGCCAGGGCTGGGGCCTCCACTGTCTTCCCCACCTGGGAGGGGTCAATGGTGGCAGGGCTGGGGAAGTCTGGGCCTCCACTGTCCTCTCCACCTGGGGAGGGGTCTGAGTTGGTGCCAGGGCTGGCAGGCTGGGAGCCTCCACTGTCCTCTAATCCGGGTGGCTGTGGGGCTGGCCATGCCGCCCCTGCCTCAGTCCCGGCACCTGGCCGTGGGGAGGACTTTTGCTGCCACGGCCTCCCTGGTGCACACTGCCCATGCTGGCACTGCATTCCACTTACATCTCTTCAAAACCACAAGATCGGGTCCCTAGACTAACAGATCTTCAAGAAATAATTTTACAACTCCTCCCTCTTTAAAAAAATCAACTTATAATGGTAAAATATCTCGAGTAAATGCCATAAGTAATTGCTACTGATCACATGTACCCTCACCACCCAGCTTGGGACTAACGCAGCCTCTTCTGCAAGGTGTCCGGATCACCGCTTGCGGCTCCAGCCTTGTCCGGCTCCGGTGTGTGGTAGGCAAGGTGGACCTCCACTACGCTTGCGCCGGTGTTGCCACTTCACACATGGACGGTCATGGTCACATTTGGGCACTGTGATCACCACACGTGCATACCCCGTCAAAAGGTTGCACTTCTAGTGATGTCTGTTTCACTGCATATCACTCACACAGACACTCTTTGCAATTTATTCTCCCTCTACATATATTTTCGAAATGCACCTGGATAAATAGAATTCGGTAAGCTCTTACCTCCTTTTTGGTTTTTTAGATGCAGTCTTAGACTTGTCACCCACAGTGGAGGTGCAGTGGCACTATCTCAGCTCACTGCACCCTCTGCCTCCCGGGTTCAAGTGATTCTCCTGCCCCAACCTCCTGAGTAGTTGGGACCACAGGCGTGCACCACCATGTTTGGCCTGAATTTTTATATTTTTAGTAGAGATGGGGTTTCACCATGCTGGTCAGGCGTGGTCTCGAACTCCTGACTTTGTGATCGACCTGCTGGGATTACAGGCATGAGCCACTGTGCCTCGGCCTGTCCCTTCCCTTTTACAGCTGCCTAGTATTCTTTTTTTTTTTTTTTCCAGATATTGAGTCTCATTTTGGTTGCCGAGGCTGCAGGTGCAGGGGTGGGATCTCAACAGTTCACTGTAGCCTTGAACTCCTGGGCTTAACGCGGTGCCTCCGCGCCTCAGCCTCCCGAGTAGCTGGGACTACAGGCACGTGCCACCACCACACTTGCCTATTTTTTTTTAAGAGATGTGAGCCCCACTACGTTGCCCAGGCTGGTCTCCCAACTCCTGGCCTCAAGGGATCTGCCCACCTTGGCCTCCCACAGTGCTGGGATTACCGGACGTGAGCCGCTGCAGGTGCCCCACCTGGCACTCTCTACTACTACACCACATGTCCCTTGCCCACCTGGCTGTGCCCTAGACCTACGACTTCCAGTGCTTCTGGCTTGTGGCCATCAAAAGCTGGGCCACTACGGACTTTACACACTCCCACCAACAGGGGAAGGTGAATGTGGCTACACCCCAACGATTTCAAGCCTCACATTCCACTCTACTGCTTTGGCCTGAGCAAGTAGCTGTTGGCCAGGCCTGCCTAACCGGGCAACTTTACTCTCCAACAGGGCCTGTCCAGTCTCTTGCAATCAATGAAAGTAGCCTTCCACACACCCTCAGGTGCCTGGGCCTGGCCCTGTTCAAAAGCACCTGCTCCTGCAAAGTGTCTGGGGTCTTTTGTTTGTTTTTTGTTTTTTGATATGCAGTCTCACTTTGTCACCCCAGGCTGGAGTGCAGTGCTGTCATCTCAGCTCACCACAGCCTCCAGCCTCCCAGGTTTTTGCAATTCTCCTGCCACAGCCCGCCTCCCCACCCTCTGCCCCCAAGTAGCTGGGATTACAGGCACCACACCACCATGCCCTGCTAATTTTTGTGTTTTTAGTAGAGACAGGGTTTCTCCCATGTTGGGCCAGGGTGGTCTCGTACTCCCGACCTCAGGTGATCCACCCGCCTTGCCTCCCCAAAGTGCTGGGATTCCAGGCATGAGCCACTGCCCTCAGCCAGAGCACCCGCTCAAGCGGCCTCTCTGCGTGTCTGGTGGCCACACACGTATCCTCAACTCCCCCACGTGTGCCTGCAGAGAAGCACAGCTCCCCAAGCTCCTTTACAGCAGAGCCCATAGAGCCTGCCAGCCTCATCTACCAAAAGGTCTGGGGCCTTATTTTTCTTCAACAAGAAAACTTTATACCCCAACGCTGCCAGCTCATTGCCGACAAAAGCCTGAACACAGGCGCCTCCTGGCAACAGCCCCTTCAGCTGTGGTTAGCTCTGCCACCACCCCCACCACACAGCTTCACCCTCCCTCTCCACCGTCTGCCCCTTCCACACAAAACCCCAGGCCTTCCTCTCTCTCTCAGCACGTAATGGCATCAAAAGGCCCTGGCCTCCTCCCGTCTACAAGAAATAAGAGGTTCTCTTCGAATCAAGCAGGCCCTACTCTGGCAGGTTAAGCGAAGCAGCTGGCTCTCCATTTTAAACCGATTTCACATGCGGGTTGGGGCCCCTGCAACTCCATCAGACAACACAGCTTCTGCATCAGGGGCTGTGCTGGGTTTCTGGTGACATAGCCCCCCAAGCACTGTTAGGCCTGGGAGAGAGTAACAAAACACATGAAGTATATTCCAGCCAGCCCTTCCCTTAGGGGGCTGAGGGCACAGCCCCTATTGCCCTGTCTCTCGCCTATCATCACCCGCCCACTACTAAGTCAGTACTGCTGCTCGCTGTCCACTTTCCAGATAAGGGAACAAGACACAGTAAGGCTCCAGTCAAGGTCAAGAAGAAGCTAGGAAGAGGTGAGCTAAGCTCAAGCGCCTATCATTAGCGCTCGCTGGTACGGTCTGGATCCCCTGGGTGCACAGCCTTCCTCCAAGCTTAGCACGTACCTCCACCCCTCGCCCATCTCTCCCTATCCTGTCCTCCTCCTCTCCTCTCTCTCTCTCTCTCTCTCTCCATCTGTCTGGGACGCTGCCTCCCTCCTGTGGCCTGCACTCGCCTCTACTGTGAGGGTCTCAGCACCTGAGAAGTGTTTGGGATGCACACCCCAGCCCTCTTTCTGGGCAGCACCTCAGTAAGGAGAATCTTGCTGTTGGGCCAGGGCTGGCTGGCACTGCTGGGTCAGGATGGGCTCCCAGGAAAATTACGCTGGTCTTGGGACTACATCCCCACCTGGTCTGTGGCTCAACAAATTACAGACCCTTTGACAAAGCCACCACTCACACCACTCCAGATCCCCAATGCCTCCCCCTCCTGTAACACCTCAGTTCCGTGGGCCTCCCACTTTGCCGGACCATGGCTTCCACCTCGCCACAGCTCACTCCCTGCCTCCCGCCACAGCTGCACTGAGCTCCTAAGATGGATAACTACATATGTTCACTGCAGGCTGCAGTGCCCAGCCCCAGGTCTTACTCAGAAGGTCCTCAGCACAATATGGATGGTTGATGGGGTGGATGGGTTGGTGGGTGGAGGCCAATGCACCAACCCAACGAGCACATGGATGGACAGGCGGGCAAGATGAGCCTTTTTATGCATGCAGTGGATGCATGGACAGGGTGGTGCATGAACAAGTGGGTGGATAACATGTGAGTGGATGAATGGGCGCAGCGGCGCATGATGCATGCAGGGACCAACCCACTTACCGCAAGGTGGGGTCAGAAAAACCATGGATGCAATGGATGGTTACATGGACAGGCCGTGGATACATATGTGGCTGAGTGCATTCATGGACTGGAGAAATGCATGGTCAGCTGGGTGAGCAACTGGATGCATGCAATTATGCAAGTGCAAACAAGAGGGGGATGAACAGGTGGGTGAGTGGGTGGATGGATGGATGGATGATATGGATAAATGGATGGACAGGTGGATGAACAGATGAATAGATGGATGGATAAATGGAATGGCTGGTATGGATGATGCACGTTTGTGATGGCTGGATGAACATGTGGCTGGCATCGCATGGATGCATGTGTGGGGGGGGGGCTATATGTATGGCTAGATGGTCATATGGCTAGACGGGGCAGAGCAGTTGAGTGGGTTTACTGGGTACTGGTACAGTGGTGGTGGATGCTCAGTGGCAAGAGATTTAGTTGGTATGGTACGTATGAGTCGTATGCACGGGTGCCACGACAGCCACTGAACAGGTGGGGTTATGAAACGGCGGGGGGGTTTTTGAATACGCGTCGCACGGTAGCCGCCTACGCGAGATAGCACACATAGAATGGCACCCACAGATGACAGGCAGGAAATAAGTGCTGGGCCATATGTTGCGAGACGGTTGGATGGACAAGCTGAACATACGCCCTCTCTCAAGGGGGGCCACGACACACGCCAAGTTGTTTGTTGTGGTAGCTAACCGCGAACTCATCCAAAACCGGTATTGAGGGTGATGAGAAGACCACACAAAAGCCAAAGTATGTGCACACTAACTGATCTTCATACGGACCACACGACAGGGAGTTCCTTTTTCTAACGCGCCACCACAAGGGCTTCTCGGACAAATCAACCAGCGACCTGCTACAACAGCGCGGCGATGGGGTTTTACAACATGGGTCATAGAAACAACGGTGCGGACAGTGTTCTATGGGCCTAATAGGCCATCAAAATTAAACTCTAACAATTTAAACATAACCAAAAAGCAAATAATAACCTAGAGCCTACACAGCGCCTAGACACGTACAGGAAAAGTGGTTGGAGACAGTATGGTTAAGGGCGGCGGCCGACACGCAATGCCTTTCTCTGTCTCTTCTTTGTTTCATTTATTATCCGGCACGGCCGGGTCTGCACCTTTGTTCTGTGCACGAAGACCGAACCCAAGTGTCCAAATCCACGTCCAACCACCATTTGAAGCAATACACACCGGTTTAGGCGCTACTCCAGGGCTCTGTGGGCTTCAAAACTAATTATAATCCCCACGCAGACACTTTCGAACAGCTGAAAAAAACCTCCCCGGAGTCGTGGCACACACTCCAAACCCATCGCGCGGGCACGGACAGAGTACCGGTAGATTCGTCAACCAAACAAGTCTGCTGCACAGCCACGCGCCTTCAAGGTAGTAGCAGTGTTGTGCGCCAAGTTAACCCTTGCACCACGAGTAGTTGTAGCCACGGACAGCGGAGGGGTTGTCGGCTCTCTTGGTCGTCAAAACGCTCGCAATACCTGTATAAACAAGCCAGCTCCACCTGGGCGATGGGCTACCAATTCACAGTGCACCGCTAAGGGTTAAGTCATTATCAAGGCCTTGGTTAAGATGTAGCATATCCCACAGATCACCTTCCTCTTCTTCCAGTCATACCGGACCACGGTCTTAGTCAAGTGGAGTGCAGGTGGGATGCTGGCCAGCAATGCTAACCCAGAATGTTCAGGGGGCCCTCCCCAGCCTGCACAGGCCTTCCCCAGCCCCTGGGAGAGGGAGGCTGGGTGCAGCTGAAGTCTGGTGCAGTGCTCTCAGGTCCCGCGCAGGGAGCAAGCAGGAAATGCCAGGCTTACCCAAAGGGGCAGGGGACACCCAAGGCCCTTGTCCTTACCACCCAGGGTAACCAGCATGCGATGCCGAGGTCAGCATGGGGCAGGAGGTGCAGGGCCCCACAGATGGGAGGGGAACCAGGCCCAGACAGCAGACGCGTGGCAGACCCTTGCACCCCACACGCCTGACCGAGGACAGGCCAACGCAGGGCTGGGCACCTCTGCAAAGTCAACAGAAAGCCTTTGTCTGTGGTCAGGCTACACTGTCTAACCTCAGCGACTCAGGACTGTCTGCACACAAAATACTCACAGCACCCACTACAGGATTCCAGCCTGCCTCATCAGCTCCAATACGGTGGCACACAGCTAAGACTCGGGCCTTCCTTACGAAGGCTGGGTCCCAATAGCCCTCCATCCGAGAATGTCCCATCAACACTCCCTCCTCTTGAGCTTCACCGCCACAGGCCTCATTACTGCCTCACTCCACAAGGCCAGGCCAAGGTGAGCCCGATGTGGGCCAGACGCAGTGGGTGGCTCTATGCCTGTCATGCCCGCACTTTGGGAGGCCGTATACTATAAGGAGATATAAGGATCCTTGAGCCCCAGGAGTTTAGACCAGCCTGGGCAACATAACAAGACCCCAACTCTATAAAAAGAAAAAAAAAAAAAAAAAAAACTGGCAGGGCGCTGTGGCTCACGGCTGTAATCCCAGCACTCTGGGAGGCCAAGGTAGGTGGAGAGCAAGACTTTGTCTCAAAAAAAAAAAAAAAAAGGAAAAAAATTAGCTGCGCATGACATAGTGTGTGCCTGTGGTCCCAGCTACTCAGGAGGCTGAGGCAGGATGATTGCTTGAGTCCAGGATGCTGAGGCTGCAAGGTGCCAAGATTGTAACCACTGCACTCCAGCCTGGGTGACAGAGCGAGACCCTGCATCTAAAAACAGAAAGAAAGAAGGAGGGAGAGAAAGAAAGAGAGAGAGGCAGAAAGAGAAAAGAAAGGAAAGAAAGAGAAAGAAGGAAAGGGAAGGAAGGAAGGAAGGAAGGAGGGAGGGAAGGAATGAGGGAAGGAAGGAGGGAAGGAGGGAGGAAGGAAGGAAGGAGGGAAGGAGGGAGGGAGGGAAGGAGGGAAGGAGGAGGTAAGGGAGGAGGGAGGGAAGGAGGGAGGGAAGGGAAGGAGGGAGGGAAGGAAGGAGGGAGGAAAGGGGAGGGAGGAAGGAACGAAGAAGGGAAGGAAGGAGGGAGGAGGGAGGGAGGGAAGGAAGGAGGGAGGGAAGGAGGAGGGAGGGAAGGAGGAGGGAGGGAAGGAGGAGGGAGGGAAGGAAGGAGGGCAGGAAGGAAGGAGGGAATGAAGGAGGGAGGGTTAGGAAGGAAGGAGGGAGGGAAGGAGAGAAGGAGAGGAGGGAGGAAGGAAGGAGAGAAGGAAGGAGGAGGGAAGGACGGAAGGAGGGAAGGAAGGAAGGAGGGAAGGAGAGGAGGCACAAGGAAAGAGGGAAGGAAGGAGGGAAGGAAGGAGGGAAGGAAGGGAGGAGGAAGGGAAAGGAAGGGAAGGAAAGAGGGAAGGAAGGAGGGAGGGAAGGAAGGAAAGAAGGAAGGAAGGAAGGAGGGGAAGGAGAGAAGGAGGGAGGGAAGGAAGGAAGGAGGGAGGGAGGAAGGGAGGGAGAGAAGCGAGCAAGAGAGATCTGAGGCTGAGGCTGGGCCCAGGGAGGGAGCTGTGTTCCCACTGCCCAGGCGCATCCCCACCCCCCGGCCCAGCCTTGCCAGCGGGTGCACACGCAGAACACACTGAGTGGGTCTTGGCCCCCCCGTGGCAGGACTGGGCTGCAGGTACAGGCCCTTTCTGGAGCAGTGGGTCTTCGCCACAGGTCCCCAGCCCCCGTGCTGGAGGCAGCCCCCCGGCTCTCCACTGGCAAAACGAGGCCCCCTCCGGAAGGTTCTCAGGGCCTGGGGGAGGTCACAGCTCTTCAACAACCACAGACCACTGCGGATGGGGGCCTTCCTCTCCCCCCCCCTCCCCACCTGCCCAACTCATACCTCCACCTCTGGGCAAACATGGCCACCACCTGGGTCCCCCAGGCCTGCCTGACTTGCTTTGTCCTCACTGATCTGGGGAACCAGGGGATCAGCTGGAAACCTATGTGGCCCAGGGCTTCCCGGAGCCCTGTCCTGCCAGCTGGCAGACCGTGGTCCTAGGAGCACGCTGTACCTGGTTGTGCTGCGGCAGCCGCCAGACCCAGGACCTCGCACTGCCTTGGCTGAGGGTCTGTCCGCCTCCCTCCTGCTCACGGCCACAACTTCAGAGCCCAGGGTTTCCCCTCCACACCCAGCTCTAAGGTATGGTTCCCAGTCATTCCCCACAGCATCAATGTTTCCAAAGGCACATTCAGGACAAGATCCAACCCTTGAGGCCAAAAGCCAACCATGAATTCCAACCTCATGTATTTTTGGGGAAAAAAGTGCACATGGGGTGAAGCATCTCAGGCCTTTCATTCCCCATCCAATAAAAACAGCCAAGTGCTCACTGCAGGTAATTTAAACAAGGAAAATTTGGAGTTTTCTTGTTTATCTTAAAATCTAAACCCCACCATCCAAGTGTCTTTTTTTTTGTTTTTGTTTTTGTTTTTTTTTGAGACGGAGTCTCTCTGTCACCCAGGCTGGAGTGCTATGGCACCATCGCAGCCCCCTGCAGCCTCGACCTCCTGGACTCAAGCAATCCTCTCACCTCAGCCTCCCAAGTAGCCAGGACCACCGGCCCACACCACTGGCCGACACCACCACCCCCAACTAACCAAGTGCCATTTCAAAAGCAAGCTAATTTTTGGCGTGCAAATAAATGTGTTGAGCGCAACCTGTTGGTGAGTTACTTGCTCAGATCACACTAACATCAGGCCAGTTGTTCAAGTCCCACCCAGCCCTGTAGGTAAGAACAGTCACAGTGGGTGATGAGTCCTTGTCACCACTGTCACCCTGGTCTGTTCCAGATGCTCTCCTGGCCCCAGCCTTCCGTCTGCTTCCTCCATCCTGGCAGGAGACAGAGCCTGGGCCTGTGAACCTGAGGGGTAGCAGCAGGCACCAGGCCCCTCCCAGAGCAGAGCTCAGGGCGTGGCAGGTCCGATGGAAAGCAAACCCCTCCTGGGCCCCATGCAGAGCTCACCCAGCTGGAACTCGAAGCCTCCCTCTGGGCAAAGGGCTGTATGGGAAAGCCTAGACGCCCTCCCCCCCCCCCCGCCACTGCACAGATGCCCCCATATTTCTCTTAAAACATAGGCTCTTGAGCTGTGTTCACTTTCCCCAAGATGGGAGGGCCCCAGGGAAGCACAGGCCCCACCCACTTGCCCCCATCCTCCTCCTGGGACCCCTTACCGTCCCCAACCCAGGACCAGTGAAGGCTCCTCCCCTCCAGTGGTAAGTGAAGGGATGAGGGTAGGAGAGGTGGAGGCAGGGCAAGGTCCAGGAACAAAGCCTGTAGACCCATATCCCTGCACTCAGCCACCCACTCAGTTCACAGGTGGCCACTGACACTGGGGCTGGGTCCTGCTGAGGCCATGGGGCAGCAAACCCTACTGTTCCAGACAGGATCACAGACCATGCATCCAGCAACGCCTGTGTTTTGTGGGACATCCTATTCCGGCATCTTTTCTTTAAACCTCAGATGCAAATATGGAGCCCTCAGTTCATGATGCTCCATAATCTGTTCTTGTTTTATCTATACATTTATTCCTCTCTTCCCACAGCCCTCTTGGTCCACAGGCAATTGCTCTAAGATATCTGAAGTCAGCCAGGCGCGGTGGCTCACATCTGTAATCCCAGCACTTTCGGAAGCTGAGGTGGTCAGATCACGAGGTCAAGAGATGGAGACCATCCTAGCCAACAGGGTGAAACCCCCGTCTCTACTAAAAATACAAAAATTAGCCAGGTGTGGTGGGTGGGTGCCTGTAATCCCAGCTACTCAGGAAGCTGAGGCAGGAGAATTGCTTGAACCCGGGAGGTGGAGGTTGCAGTGAGCCAAGATCCTGCCACTGCACTCCAGCCTAGGTGACAGCGAGACTCCGTCTCAAAAAAAAAAAAAAAAAAAAAAAAAAAGATATCTGAGGTCTCCCCTTTTGTTTGTATGTTTTCTCTTAAAACATAGAATCTTAAGCTGTGTGCATTTAATGAAAAAATGGTATCATGCTGCAGATTTCATGCTGTTTCTTCATTTTCTTCATGGAGTCCACATACCCTAGATCTGATCTACCCATGTCACCACATTGCCTGACACGTTGGGGCTCCGGCTTTGAACTGCTGTTTTGTTTGCATTTCCATTCCCCTGATCTCTAAGCGCAGAGCTGCTCTTCAAGGGCTTCTTCTCTGATTGTGTTCCCTCTGCTGTAAACTTCCTGTTCATATCCTGTGCCCATCTTGATAGTGGGGTTGGTAGCTACCTTCTTTCCTGCTGATTTGCAGAAATTTTTCAAATGTTTTACACACTGGTTGCTTGTCGAGTTCAGATATTGCAACTATCCTCTCACACACAGTCACCGGTTAACTTCTCCATGATGTCCTTCATTAAGCAGACATCTTTCCTCTGATGCAACCTCTTTTTGTGCTTTATGGTTTGTGCTTTGTGGGTTTTATTTAAGAAAGGATTTCCCGGCCAGGCACGGTGGCTCACGCCTGTAATCCCAGCACTTTGGGAGGCCGAGGCGGGCGGATCACAAGGTCAAGAGATCAAGACCATCCTGGCCAACATGGTAAAACCCCATCTCTACTAAAAAATACAAAAATTAGCTGGGCGTGGTGGCACGTGCCTGTAGTCCCAGCTACTTGGGAGGCTGAGACAGGAGAACTGCTTGAACCCAGGAGGCGGAGGTTGCAGTGAGCCGAGATCACACCACTGCATTCCAGCCTGGCGCCTGGCAACAGAGTGAGACTCTGTCTCAATCTTTTTCAAAAAAAGAGAAAAAAAAAAGGAAGGATTTTGCCACAACCAAGTAATGAAATACTCTCCAACATGTCTGCCTGGGCTGCCATCACAGAGCGCCACAGGAATGGCAGCAAGACCCTGGCTCAAAAAAAAAAGGGAGGTCATACGGGAGTGGGGTGGGCCCTAATTCAACATGATTGGTGTCCTTATGGAAAGAGGAGACTTGGACACACACAGGAGAGCACAGTGTCCACGTACAGTGAAGAGTTAGACGCAGGTGCAGAGGCAAGCCGACATGGCCCCTACAAGCCAAGAAGAGCCCGGGTCAGATCCCCACATGCAGCCCTCAGGAGAACCAGCCCTGCCCACACCTTGAGCTTGGACGTCTGGCCTCTAGAAGCAAGAGACGCGAGATCACTGCTGTTGAGGCCGAGTCTGCCGTTCTGTTATGGTAGCCCTAGTAATGAATACAGTGTTTTACGCGTAGTTGCTCATTTAATTCTCACAGCAACCTTGTGGTATGTATGATCATGACTCCCCTTATCCTCACATACAGGTAGGAGCAGGACGGAAGAGCACAGAGAGGTTAAGGAACTTGCCCAAGGTCACACAGCTAAGGAATGGTGGTGCCGGGATTCAAAACCAGGTGATCTGGCTCCAGAGTCCTTGTCTTAACCACTGCACTAAACTGCCTCTTGCATCTATTACATATTGAGCACCACCTCTCAGCTCTCCGTCCCACGCCATTGTTCTGCCATCCCTTCCTTCAGGGCACCTGGCTCCATTTATGACCAGGGCCTCCCTGCTGAGCCTCAGCTCGGGGTAGGGGGAAATCCCTCTTCTTTGTGCTTCTGTTTCAAAGATGACTTAGCTATTTGTAAACTTTATTCTTTCCTTCCCTTTCTCTTTTTGTTGTTTTGTTTTGTTTGTTGTTGTTTGTTTTTTAGAGACAGGGTCTCATTCTGTCACCCAGGCTAGAGTGCAGTGGCACGATCATAGCTTACTGCAGCCTCAAACTCCTAGGCTCAAGTGATCCTCCTGCCTCAGCCTTCTGAGCAGCTGGGCCATATATAGGCACGTGCCACCATCCCACCTACATTTTTTTTTTTTACAGAGATGGGGTCTCGCTCTGTTGCCCAGGCTGGTCTCAAACTCCTGGGTTCAAGCAATCCTCCTGCCTTGGCCTCCCAACACGCTGAGATTACAGGCATGAGCCACCACACCGTGCTCATTTACATTTCTGAATGCGTTTACTGCCTCACAATATTGCAGCTGCAATTTCAAGTAGGGTTGCTTTGAAGGTAGAGATTAATGTGAGGGAGAAATGACATCACCACGTTGAGTCATTCCATCCAAGAACACAGACCGCCTCTCCCTATTCAGATCGTGTTTTATATCTTTGTAGAGGTTTAAAACTTTCTCCCTAGAGTCTCATGTAATCTGTATCATGCACATTCCCCTTTTCAGTGGCTGTTGCCCTTGTGAATGGAATCCTTTCAACTTCTATTCCCTTGTTACTTCTTGCCTAATCTCTTCTGTCATTCCCTGCACCCAATGGGGTTTCCTTTTTTATTTTTTTTCTTTTTCTTTCTGTTGAGACAGATTTAATATCTTCGTTGTGATGGAAAGGAATCTATATCTTTTAATTTTTTTTAATTGACAAAAAAAATGTGTATTTACAGATCCCTTGAGCTTCTTAATGCTGATTTCTGTAAGATGAGCTTGCACCAACCCTGCTGAACACTCATACGAATTTAAGAGCTGTTCTGTGTATTCTATGCTGATTTCCACAGAGATGATCAAATTTGTCTTCTCTCTTCCCCTTCCAATTCTGACTCCTTTTATTTTTCTTTCTTTATAGCATTGCCAGGACCTCCCAAAGCACAGTTAAACTATGAAAGCCATCAGAGCCTCACTGTAGCTCCTTCCTTAAAGAGCATGTAGCCAAAGAGTCTCCATTAGGATGTTTGCTCTGTGTTGGGTATGTATGACCTTTACCAAGTTAAGAAGTGACCCTGTTCTTAATTTGCTAAGAATTTATGCAATAGTTGTTGAGCTTTATCAAAACCTTTTCCAACACCTATGTGGCATGTCATTCGCTCTTTCTCTACAATCTACTAATATGGTGATTTACATGGATAGAGTATTCTGAGGTTGAACCATCCTTGAATTCTGGATAATCTCCACCTGATCACAGCACAGTATACACAATGATCTAGCAACTTCCTCTGGTTTTCTATTTTGCGTAGCAATTTGGAAAAGAACAAACAGTTTGCTGATGTTTGAAAGAACTCACCAGTGAAACCAGTGGAAAGAATCCTTTGGAAGGAAAGGCATTTGATTACTGTTTCAATTTACTTAATGCTTCCAGATCTCTTCAGGTTTCATATTTCTTCATGTGCCAATATTGACACTATTTTCAAAATTATCCCCCAACACTTAAAAATTGAGAAAATTCACAAAATCCAAATTGTTGGCTTTCCTTTGAAAAAAGAAAATAAAAAGGAAAGTCTGGCAACACAGGGACCTCGTACTCCCACAGCAGGAATTCAGCTCACCCCCCCACTGTGGAAGGAGCATAACCCTCTCCAATCTGCCACAATTCCCAAGGGCTCCACGTTTTCCACTTAATTCCTAAACCCCCAGGATCCCAAGCTTGCAACCCTTCCCTAAAGGGCTCACTACTGAGCAGGGGGTGACAGATACTTATGTGGGGTGACAACACATGAGGTGGGGTCATCCTTCCTGGCTGTCACCTCATCACATCTGGTACAAGTCCCAACGTTGCCTGGAGGGACCCAGGGGACTGAGTCTCTGAAAAGTTAATCCATCTGTAAAATGGGCAGCACAGTAACATGCTCAGCCTCTAGTGCTGTTGGGAAGACTCAGTGATCATGAGGCTTGTGAAGTGCTTGGCAGAATAAGGGGCTCCCCACGGTCAGCAGCTGCTGTCATAGTTTCTGCTGGTTCCAAACCCCATGCAGCCGTTCCCCCCAGTGCTGCTAGAAGGCTCACACGTGTCCCAGAATCCCCCAGGAGTGATGCAAATGGAGCAGCCTGTGCCCCGATCTCAGCCAGTCTCACCACCTTTCTGGCTTTTTTAATCCTTTTTATTGGCTTACATTGCTAATATATCATGGAACTGCAGCCTGAGGGCCTGACAGATAAACACCTCCTGCCCTCACCCGTGCAAAGAAACCTGCCGAAGGAAACAGGTTCAGCCAATTCGCAGAGCCGAGGCCTCCTAAGGGGGATGGCTGAAAGGGCAGGGACCCACAGCCCCTCAAAGCTGCATCTCAGACCTGAGCGCCAGGTGCTGCCAAGGCTGGGGAGGCAGTCAGAAGTGCAGCGAGGTGGGGGTGGCAGCAAGGACCCCACAGCACATGGGGCCTCCTGTTCGCTCCTCCCGCTCCAACAATCTGCATTTCTGCATCTTAGAAATAGCTGCCTGAGGCTAAAGAAAAAAAGAAAGAATTTTTGTGACTTTTAAATAAAAGCATCGAGACATTGACCTGGGAAAACATGAATGTGCCAGGATCACATCCGGTAATGAAGGAGGCAAACTGAGTTATTAGCACTTCCAACATTTCTGATCTTTAGGTTTTTTTATAACTCTCTATTTTGAAAATCTTTAAACCTTCCTAGGGATGGAAGGGGGTGTCAGAGCCAGGACACGTGTTGATATCCCACCCTCCCATAATGTCAAGAGCAGAACACGCAGAGGCACATATGCACCAACAGCAGGTCTGCAGAGAATGTACATATGTGAATCGACAAGGAGCAGACGGGAATGATGAGTGAAGAAAACAGGAAAACAGAACGTTTACAATAAAAGGACCCCACCAAAAGCAGAACACTTGTTCCAGTGCATACTAATACGTTTTTCTGACTTTTCCTGGTTTTCAACATGACACTATCCAGGGGGAAAGACCGGCTTGCTCCGTCTCCGTTCTCCTTTAGAAGTAGTTCTAGACATACAGCCCTTGCCATGGAAAAACCTCTCTCCACTGCTGATTTAAACGTTAGGTCAATGTTATTTAAGGAAAGGAAGTGGCCTAAACCCTTGGGCAGACCCCCGGATACTGGCATCACGGTTCCATCTCTTCTGTCCCAGCCCAGGATCGAGGGTTCCCATCTGCTGGGAGCCCAGCGCCCCGAGACACAGCGTCCTGGCTGTTTAGCTTCCTCCACTGTTTAGGCAAAGGTTTGTTCCATGTCTCTGTTGACTGCAAGTTTCCAATTAATTCTCTCTAAATAGCGTTAACTCAGTCCTGGCCGTCATGGGAAACAGAGCTCCTGCTCCCAGTTGGGGCATCGACAGCACAGCGTTCACAACCCCCGGGGGACCCCTCGGCCACACTCTTGACTGTGGGTTTGGTTCCTAACCACAAATGTGTGGTAACAATTCTCAACTTAGCCAAACTTTAGTCATGTTCTAGAACCTTCTTCTAGGCCCATCTGCACTTCCTTATAAAATAATCCTGCCAAATCAATTCAGCCAGAACTGATCACCCACCATGATCAACATCTGATCATCTCTGATATCTGATCATCCTCGGTATCTGATCAGGCTCCTCACCCTTGCCATCCCCTGGGGAATGTCTGGTCACCCTGGCCTGTCTTCAACAAGAATCCTGTAGGCCAGGCGCAGTGGCTCACACCTGTAATCCCAGCACGTTGGGAGGCCAAGGCAGGCAGATCATGAGGTCAAGAGATCGAGACCATTCTGGTCAACATGGAGAAATCTCTACTTAAACATTCAAAAATTAGCTGGGCATGGTGGCACATGTCCCCTCAGCTACTTGGGAGGCTGAGGCAGGAGAATCACTTGAACCCAAGAGCAGAGCTGAGATCATGAGTGCACTGAGCTGAGATCATGCCACTGCACTCCAGCCTGGCAAGAGAGCAAGACTGTCTCAGAAAAAAACAAAACAAAACAAAATCATCCTGCCAAATCAGATCAGCCAGAACCAATCACCTACCATGATCAGTATCTGATCATCTTCAATATTTGGTCATCCTCGGTATCTGATCAAGCTCCTCACCCCGCCATCCCCCCAGGGATATCTGGTCACCCTGGCCTGTCTTCAGCAAGAATCCTGTTCTGTCAGTTTAGCCAGAACCCCCAACTCCTGATGTTTTCCTCTTGGTCATTTTCCGTCCACTGCCCCTTGGGTGGAAACTCCCACGTTCTGATCTCATATTTGGAGGCAAGCCCAAGCTCCACCACAAGACCCCATTGCAGTGGTCTCTGTACCCAGAGCAATGGCCCAGAGTGAAGTCTTCCTTACCACGCTCTCACACATGTCACTGAATAACGTTTTCTTGGCATTGGAGAGAGAGGCACGTCAATGCCCAGGGTTTGGGGTACGGAATGAATCTATGGAGTCCCAGAAGGGAGGTACAAGCCAAGTGTCCACTCTACCCTGTGGATCTAGGGAAGGAGGTGGAGGATGGGAAATTCCTTTGGTACATTCTTGGGCTTCCAAACAGAATGGTCAGTCCATGCCTCTGGTCATGGCGTCCAGCCTTGGATGTTCACAGTAACTCCAGATACCCAGGCCACTGTGGGTGGAGACCAGCACCTGCAGGCTTAGGTTGGCGAAAGCAGACTTTTATCTTAAAAATGTGCATGCTGGCTGGGCATGGTGGCTCACGCCTATATTCCCAGCACTTCGGCAGGCCAAGGTGGGTGGATGTCCTAAAGTGAGGAGTTCAAGACCAGCCTGGCCAACATGATGAAACCCTGTCTCTGCTAAAAATACAAAAATTAGCCAGGCATGGTGACATGACCCTGTGATCTCACCTACTCAGGAGACTGAGGCAGGAGAATCGCTTGAACCCGAGAGGCAGGGGTTGCATTGAGTGAGATCATGCCACTGCACTCCAGCCTGGGCAACAGAGTGAGACTCTATCTCAAAAAAAAAAAAAAAGAGTACATGCTCTTTGAATGGGTTTTTTTCCACTAGTATTTCCTCTACAGAAGCAACTTGAAAATATATATAAGATGTGGCTAGCAGGCTGTTTATCACAGAGCTGCTTGTAGCCATGAAAGTTTGAACTATGCAATAGTTGGTGACTAGTTAATTAAGTTACAGAATGGAATACAAGGTGGTCTTATAAAACAGTGCTGCAGATACACATCCACAGAGATTGGAGGATGTTCACTACGGGTCTATTAAATTTAAAAATGGGTCATAAGGCAAAATCTGATCAAACTAGAAGGAGAAAAAGACAAATACACTATTATAGTTTAAGACTTTAACACCCATCTGCTAGTTATCAACAGATCCAGCAGGCAGAAAATCAGTAATCTAGTTTGAAAAATTACACATAGAAAAAAAAAAGAGGATCAATAAGAACATAGATGAACTGAATAGCACTATCAGTTAACAGGATCTAATTGACATTTATAGACCACTTCATCAAACAAGAGCAGACTACACGTTCTTCTCAAGCTCACATGAAACATTTACCAAGATAGAAAACATTCTGGGCCACAAAATATCCCTAACAAATGTTAAAGAACACAAATTACACAGCGCATGCTCTCACACCAGAATGAAATTAAACTAGAAGTCAGTAACAGATAGATAGGAAATCCAAAATATTGGGAGGTTAAATAACACACTTCTAAATAACACATGGGTCAAAAAAGAAGGCTCAAAAGAAACTGAAAAGTGCTTTGAATGAAATGAAAATGAAAATAGAACGTATCATAATGTGTGGGAGGTAGCAAAAGCAATGTTTACAGGGAAATCTATAGCACTGAATGCATATGTCAGGAAAAGATCCAAAATCAACAACCTAAGCTTCCATCTTGGGAAACTACGGCAAGAAGAGGAAATTAAATCCAAAGCAACGAAAGGAAAGTAAGAATAAAAATTAAGACAGAAATAAATGGAATTGAAGACAGGAAAATACTAGAGAAAATCAACGCAGCCAAAGCCTCTCTAATTTCAGAAATGAAGGAAGGGACATCACTACAGGTGCTACAGACATTACAAATAAAATAATATTATGAGGCTGGGTACAGTGGCTCACACCTGTAATCTCAGCACTTTGGGAGGCCGAGGCGGGTGGATCACCTGAGGTCAGGAGTTCTAGACTAGCCTGGCCAACATGGTAAAACCCATCTCTACTAAAAATACAAAAAATTAACCAGGCATGATGGCAAGTGCCTGTAATCCCAGTTACTCAGGGTGCTAAACAGGAGAATCACTTGAACCCAGGAGGCAGAGGTTGAGGTGAGCTGAGATCGCACCACTGCACTCCAGACCAGGTGACAAGAGTGAAACTCCATCTCAAGAAAAAAAGAAAAGAAAAGAAGAAAAACTATGACTACACATTTAATAACTTAGATAAAATGGGCCAATTCATTGAAATACACAACCTACTAAAATTCACACAAGAAGCAATAGACAATCTGGACAGGCCTGTATCTATTAAAGAAATTGAATCAGTAATTATTAACCTTCCAAAACAAACAGCGCCAAGCCCAGGCTGGGCACGGCAGCTCACACCTGTAATCCCAGCGCTTCTGAAGGCTGAGGTAGGAAGATCACTTGAGGCCAGGCATTCGAAAGCAACCTGGGGCAACATAGCAATCAAAAAAAATTAGTCAAGCCTGGTGGTCCACACCTATAGTCCCAGCTACTTGGGAGGCGGAGGCCAGAGAGTCACTTAAGTCCAAGAGTTGGCAACTGCGGTGAGCTATGACTGTACCAGCCTGGATGACAGACAAAGACCTTGTCTCTTAGAAATAAAAAATAAAAGTAAAAACAAAAAGCACTAAGCACAGATGTGTTCACTTGTTAATTCTACCAAATATTTAGGAAGAAATAATATCAATTCTCTACAATAGCTTTCAGAAAATAGAAGCAGATGAAACACTCCTAAATAATTCTATGAGGACATTAACACAAAAACAAAACAAACACATTAAAAGAAAGAAAAATTACAGAGCAAATATCTCTCATGAACATAGATGCAAAATTTTCTACAAAGTATTTGCAAATTGAATCTCATGACGTATAGAAAGAATTATATAACATGGACAAGTGGGATTTATTCCAGGTATACAAGGCTGACAGAACATTTGAAAATTCAATTACTGGTTGGGCTCAGAGGCTCACACCTGTAATCCCAGCACTTTGGGAGGCTGAGGTAGGTGGATCACCTGAGGTCAGGAGTTTGAGACCAGCCTGGCTAACGTGGTAAAACCCCATCTCTACTAAAAATACAAAAATTACCCTGGCGTGGTGACACGTACCTGTAATCCCAGCTACTCAGGACATTGAGGCAGGAGAGTCACTTGAACCCAGGAGATGGAGGTTGCAGTGAGCCAAGATCACACCACTGCATTCCAGCCTGGGTGACAGAGTGAGACTCCATTTCTAAAAATAAATAAATAAATAAATAATCAATTGACATGAACCACCACATCAACAAGCTGAAGAAAGAAAACCACATGATCATACCGATAGATGCAGACAAAGCATTTGACAAAATCTAATATCCATTCATGATTTTTTTTAAATTAGCAAACTAGAATTATAGGGGAATATTATGCTTAGAGTGAGAACTCAAGGCTTCCCTGCTAAGATCAGGAACAAAGTAAGGATGTCCTCTCTCACTACTCCTATTCAGTATTGTACTAGAAGTCCTAACTAATGCAACAAGACAAGAAAAGGAAATAAAAGGCATACAGATTGAGAAGGAAGAAATAAAACTGTCTTTCTTCACAGATGACATGATTGTCTATGTAGAAAATCCAAAAGAATCAACAAGAAACAACAAAAAAAAACCTCCTGAAACTTATAAGTAATTATAGCAAGTTTACAGTTACAAGGTTAATATACAAAGCCAATTGCCCTCCTCTGAAAGCAATGAACACTTAAAATTGGAAATTAAAAACACAACACTATTTATATTAGCATTAGAAAAGAGAAATACTTAGAAATCTAACATAATATACAAAAGATACATATGAGGAAAACTACCAAACTAGTCTGCTGAAAGGAATCAAAGATCTAAGTAAATGAGGAGATATTCTATGTTCATGGATAGACTCAATATTGTCAAAATGTCAGCTCTCTCCAATTTCTCAACAGGTTCAACACAATCCCAATCAAAATCCCAGAAAGTTATTTTGTGGATATCAACAAACTGATTCTAAAGCTTATACGGAAAGGCAAAAGACCTGAATAGCTAAAACAACATTAAAAAAAAAAAAAAGACTAACACTACCCAACTTCAAGACTTACTATAAAGCTATAGTAATCAAGACAGCATGGTATTGATGAGAAAATACACAAACAAATCACTATGACAGAATAGAGAGCTCAAAAGTAGATCTACACAAATATAGTAAGCTGTTCTTTGATGTAAGAGCAAAAGCAAATTAGCAAAGAAAGGAAAATCTCTTCAACAATGCTGGAACAACTGAATATCCATGGGAAGCAGGGAGATCATGACATAGACCTTACACAAACTAACTCAAAATGGATCTCAGATATAACTAAATCTAGTAAAGCTTCTAGAAGATAACATAGGAGAAAATCTTGATTGCCTTCAGTTTGGTGACAACTAATTTATTTGTTTATTTGTCTGTTCATTTAGAGATGGTTATCACATCATGTTGCCCAGGTTGGTCTCAAACTCCTGAGTTCAAGCAATCCTCCCACGTCAGCCTCCTAAAGTGCTGGGATTACAAGCATGAGCCACCACACCTGGCCTTGGTGACAACTTTTTAGGTACAACATCAAAAGCACAGTCCATGAAAAAAAATAAGCCAGACTTCATTGAAATGTAAAACTTCTGCTTCATCAAACACAGTTAAGAGACTGAGAAGACAAGCCACAAACTGGGAGACAATGTTTACAAAATGCATGTATGACAAATAGCTTGTATCTACAATATGCAAAGAACTCTTAAAACTCAACAATAAGAAAACAAACCACCCAATTTAAAAATGGGCAAAAGATCTGAATAGACCCCTCACTGAAGATTTACTGATGGCAAATAAGCATATGGAGAGATGTTCCACATCTTATGTCATCAGGGAACTGCAAATTAAAACAACAATGTAGATACCACTACACACCTATCAGAATGACCAAAACCCAGACACCAACATCACCAAATGCTGGTGAAGGTGTGGAGCAACGGGAACTCACACATTGTTGGGGGAGTGCAAAATGGTGCAGCCACTTTGGAAGTCAGTTTGGTGGTTTCTTAAAAAAAGTAAACATAGGGCCAGGCATGGTGGTTCACGCCTGTAATGCCAGCACTTTGGGAGGCCAAGGTAGGTGGGTCACAAGGTCAGGAGTTAAAGACCAGCCTGGCCAACCTGGTGATACCCCATAAAAATACAAAAATTAGCCGGGCATGGTGGCAGGCACCTGTAATCCCAGCTCTCGGGAAGCTGAGGCAGGAGAATCGCTTGAACCTGGGGAGTGGAGGTTGCAGTGAACCGAGATCATGCCACTGCACTACAGCCTGGGCGATAGAGCGAGACTTAGTCTCAAAAAACAAAAAACAAATAAACACTAAACATATTCTTGTCATAAGATCCAGCAATTGTGCCCCTTGGTATTTACCCAAATGAGTTGAAAATGTATGTCCACACAAAAACCTGTACATGGATGTTTATAGCAGCTTTATTCAGAACTGACAAAATTGAAGCAGCCAATTCAGTAGGTGAATAGATAAATAAACCGTGGGCCATCCAGACAATGAATATTATGCAGTGAAAAAAGAAAGGAGCTATCAAGCCACAAAAACATATGGAGGAACCCTTAATGTGTATTGCTAGGTGAAAGAAGCCAGTCTGAAAAGGCTACCTACTGCATGATTCTAACTCTAGGACATTCCGGAAAAGGCAAAGCTATAGCGACAATGAAGAAGTCAGTGGACGCCAGAGGGCGCGGGAAGAAGGGATGAACAGGCAGAGCACAGAGGGGTTTCACAGCAGGGAAACGATTATTCTGTGTGATTTGATAATGGCGGACACACATCATTCTATGTTTGTCCAAACCCACAGAATTGCTATGGGTGAGCCCTAATGTAGACTACGGAGTTTAGCTTATACTGTATCAATATTGGCTCTTCAATTACAATAATGCACCACACTAAAGCAAGATGGCAATGACAGAGGAAACTGAAGGGATGGAGTAATATGGGGACTCTGCATTTTCTGCACAATTTTTCTTTAAATCGAAAACTGCTCTAAAAAAGAAAATCTCTTTATTTATTTTTAGATGGAGTCTCACTCTGGCACCCAGGCTGGAGTGCAGTGGTGCAATCTCGGCTCACTGCAACCTCCGCCTCCTGGGTTCAAGCAATTCCCCTGCCTCGGCCTCCCGAGAAGCTGGAATGACAGGCACCCACCATGTCTGCCTAATTTTTGCATTTTTAGCAGAGACGGGGTTTCATCATGTTGGCCAGGCTAGTCTTGAACTCCTGGCCTCAAGTGACCTGCTCACCTCAACCTCCCAAAGTGCTGGGTTTAGCGGTGTCAGCCACCGTGCCTGGCCACAAGTCTATTCAATTAGAAAACAGGTTACAAAACGCTATGTGTGATATGGTTTGGTTCTGTGTCCCCACCCAAATCTCGTGTCTGATTATAATCCCCCATGTTGGAGGTGGGGCCTGGTGGGAGGTGATTGGATCATAGGGGTGTTTGCCCCTTGGTTTCCCCCTGTCCCCGAGACAGTGAGTGAGTTATAGTGAGATCTGGTTGTTTCAAAGTGTGTAGCCCCTCCACGCTCACTCTCTTTCCATCCTCACTCTCTCTAGCTCCTGCTTCCACCATGTGAGACGTCTGCTTCCCCCTCACCTTCTGCCATGACTGTAAGCTCCCTGAGGCCTCCCCAGAAGCAGATGCCAGCACCATGCTTCCTGGACAGGCTGCAGAACTGAGTCAATTAAACCAGTCTTCTTTATAAATTGCCAAGCCTCAGCTACTTCTTTATAGCAATGCAACTGACTAATACAGTGGTACACTCAGATTTTCCTAATTAAATTTCCTAAATAAATATTTCCTAAATAAATATGGTAAATGGAAATTTACACACCATGGTGTGGCCTGCACTGGGCATAGAGGGTGACCTGGGAATCATGGTACACTTTATATTTTTTTGCCCACAGAGTAGAATGAATAATGTACTCTCTGATTCTTCTTATGACTGGCATGCATTACTTTTGTAATTAGAAAAAAATTAATCTGGCTGAGTGTGGTGGCTCGTGCCTGTAATACCAGCACTTTGGGAGGCCGAGACAGGCAGATCATTTGAGGTCAGAAGTTAGAGACCAGTCTGACTAACACAGTGAAATCCTGCCTCCACTAAAAATTTTTTTTAAAAAAATAGCCACATGTGGTGGTACACAGCTGTAAACCCAGCACTTTGGGAGGCTGAGACAGGTGGATCATTCGAGGTCAGGAGTTCAAGACCAGCCTGACCAACATGGTAAAACCGTGTCTCTACTAAATTTTTTTTTTTTTTTAATAGGCAGGTGTGGTGGTGAGTGCCTATAATCTCAGCTACTCAGGAGGCTGAGGCAGGAGAACTGCTTGAACACGGGAGGTGGAGGTTGCAGTGAGCCAAGATTGTGCCACTGCACTCCAGCCTGGGTGACAGAGTGAGACTCTATCTCAAAAATGAAAGGAAGAAGGAGGAGGAGGAGGAGGAGAAAGAAGAAAGAAGAAGGAGAAAGAGGAGGAGGAAGAGGAGGGAGGAGAAAGAAGAAAGAAGAAAGAAGAAGGAGAAAGAGAAGGAGGAGGGAGATGGGGGAGGAGGGGGGAGGAGGAGAGGGAGGGGAGGAGGAAGAAGAAAGAAGAAAGGAAGAAGAAGAAGGAGGAGGAGGAGGAAGATGGGGAGGGGGGGAGGAGGGGGGAGAAGGAGAAGGAGGGGGAGGAGGAAGAAGAAAGAAGAAAGGAAGAAGAAGGAGGGGGAGGAGGAATAAGAAAGAAGAAAGGAGGAAGAAGGAGGAGGAGGAGGAGGAGGGAGATGGGGGAGGGGGGAGGAGGGGGGGAGGAGGAGAGGGAGGGGAGGAGGAAGAAGAAAGAAGAAAGGAAGAAGAAGAAAAAAAAATAAATCTGATCTTGGAAAAGAAAAAAAAAGGAAAGAAAAAGTGAACTTTTCTTTTTTTAGAGCCAGGGTTTCTCTGTGCCACCCAGGCTGGATTCCAGTGGCGTGATCATAGCTCACTGTAGCCTTGACCTCCTGGGCACCAGCAATCCTCCTACTTCAGCCTCTCAGGCAGCTGGGGCTACAGGTGCAGCACCATGCTCAGCTAATTTTTATTTATCTTTTTGTAGAGACAGGGTCTCGTTACATTGCCCAAGCTGGTCTTAAACTCCTGGGTTCACGCAATCCTCCCATCTAGGCTCTCGAAGTGTTGGGATTCCAGGCATGAGCCACAGGGCCTGGCCCCAAAAGAGAACATTTTAATCAGCATTGGCAGAGGGCTGTGGTGGGAGCTGAGGGATCTGGGGTTCACTAAGAGCTCGTGGGGGCTTTTGAGGGCTTCACTCTCACCAGACAACACCCTGTTTCACAGACAGGGCGCTGAGGCTGAGACGCAGTCATGACTCCCCCATGCCCGAGAATGCATAAATGACTGAGCCAGGTGCCGACCCAGGTAGTCAGACAGCAACAGCCAACTCTGCATGGCTCACCCCCAATCCGTCAGGAGTGCAAGGCCAAATATCACACTGCCCGCGGCACCCCAGTACTGAGCTTGACAGCAGAGGATGCTTCCAATCGTCCTTTCCTAAGGAGGGCACCAACACCTCCCAGGGTGGGGCAGGGGCTCGGGCGCTCTCCATCCACAGCACCACTGCCCAGCTCATGCCCACCCTTCCTGGCCACTCAAGCTTGGGCAGCCTGGAAAATCCAGGCTACAACTGCCAGTGCTCAACTCTACTCGGCCTTCACGGGTACTTTCTGAGTGAGTGCCCGCTACCCACAAGCAGGCCTGTGCTGGGCGCCGGGTGGCCGGGAAACAGGGCACACACAAGTCCCGTCTCATAAAGGCACCAGCAAAACAGGGGGTGAACACCAAATGGGTGGGGCCCTTCTGAATGTCATTCACTCATTCAACAAACATGGGCCGAGCCCCATCACAGAGGGAACAGCGGAGGGGAGTGGGACGGACCACCCCTTGTCTCCCCAAAAACCCTGTGAAAGGGTCCCATGCCACCTAATAACCAGCAATCCATGGTGACGTGGCCTCCTGGGCTCAGGGTGCATCAGCACCCTGGGGCAGCAAGCAGGTTTTGCTGTTTGCTCAACCAGACGCAGTGATGGGCTCTGCGGATGCCGGATCCGCCTCTGCATCCTACATGCCAGACCCAGCCCGGAGCTGGAAACCTCATCAGAACCTCTCGGCTCTGAGCAAGTCAAAATCGAGGATGTGGTGCCAAGGGGAAGGGAAGGCAGGCTGCAAGGCAGGAGCCACCTACAGCCAAGGTAGGCTAGGGTCAGCAGAGGGCAGGTGGGGTCCCCTCCAGAGGCCTCTCTCCAGGCAGAGATGCAGGATCTTCTTCTCCGAGGATTTCATTCCTGGAGAAGAAGAGCCCCAGCTGTCTGCCATCAAACCAGGTTGCCAGGCTGGAGCTCCTCCCAGGACCATGTGAGGAAGAGCAAAGGCAGGTGGGGGCTGGATGGGAGCAGTCACTCACTGAGGCCCAGGAACACCGCACAGCTGGAGGACTCAGTCGGGACCTGGGTCAGGCCAGCCAGGCGACTACGGGCAAAGCAGGCCCACTCTCCAGGCCTCAGTTTCTCAGATGTACAGTGGGCAGCCCCCGCCTGACCCGGGCAGAGTATGCAGAACACACTTCCTTGTCCATTTCACCCACCTGACCATCTCCCTCCCTCATCTTTTCCAAGAAATCCTCTGGGACTCCTCGCCCACCCCCCAAGTCAGGCTCAAGGACCCCTCTGGGTTCCTCGGGGACAGGGTGGAGGCGCGCTGCTCTGCAGCCCATGACGGGCACTCCTGTTCTGAATCCAAGGTGCTTGCAATGTCCGGTGAGCCCCACGCCGCTCCACCACGGTGGGGACGCCATCGCTACAGCGCCGGTGTGTTGGATGTTACAGCCGATGGCGACAGAGCCCCCTCCGTGCAGAGGATGAGAGGCCTGGGACATTTCTCAAGCCTGGCTGCCTTCCTCAGCCATCACCTCCCAGGACAGGGAACGTTTTCCAGAGTAAAAGGCACCATGCTCATGGCGCTGTGACAGGATACCAGGCCGCCGGAGCCACTGTAACCCTCAGACTCTGGCTCCAAGCGCGAGGGCTGGAGAATGCCACAAGAGCAGGGCCACAGCCTCCCAGGGCGCACCACCAACCCAGGGCTCTGTGAGCTGAGACATGTGTTTTCTTTCCACGGCTGCTGCTTCAAAGCACAGGCCAGGCCTTGGAAGTGGAGCACAGTGGAAGAGCCAGGCACACCCCCACCTCCCCCTGCCAGGATCAGGGCACTTCAAAGGCATGGAGGGGGCTGGGCCAGGCCCAGTGAAGATGACCGTGGCTCCCAACAGGTGAGCAGCTAAATGCACCTGAGGACTCAGCCAGCCCCGCTAGAGAGGCAGACCGCCAGGCAGGTGGTCCTGTGGTCAAAACTGGTCTGCCAGGAGCTGGAAAACAGAGGCCCAAACTGCGCCTGCGCTGGCAGGTGGCAGACAGGCTGTGGGCGGGCAGCGGGCAGGGGCTCAGGTCCTGGCTGGAGATGTGAGGTCAGCCTGCATCTGAGATCTGTGGGTACTCAGGGATGGCCTATCCCATTGCCCTGGGGGGTCCCACTGCTCCCTGTACAACTCAGATGCACTTGATTTTGTTCTTATTGTTTTAATTTGGTCTGAGCCTTTGTTCTAGGTGAACAGGCATAGCTTTCCAAAGGGCAGACGGGTGAGGCTGGGCCTGGGCTGCCTCCCTCTTGGCCTCACTGCCAGGCTTATGTTAAAGGCGGCCAGGAGATGCACCACAGGCATCGCATCCTCAAAGCTAGAGCCACCCTCAGGACCAGGGAGACAGACAGGGGTTGTAAACGCAGCCACTCACGGGCCCAGCCAGATGCAGGGACAGGGAGCACACTCCCATCTGCAGGGAGCACCATCACCCAGGTGAAGCAGGCCCCACGGCAGCGTGACCTTCCAGCTTCCAAATAAGAAGAAAACCCGGAAGCTCCCCTGCCATTGCCTGCTTTCCACATAGTGCTTGCAGCTGATTCTAATTGATTTTTTTTTTTTTTTTTTTTTTGAGACAGAGTCTCACTCTGTCGCCCAGACTGGAGGACAGTGGTATAATCTTGGCTCACTGCAATTTCCACCTTCTGGTTCAAGCAATTCTCCTCCCTCAGCCTCCTGAGTAGCTGGGATTATAGACACCCACTACCATGCCTGGCTAATTTTTGTATTTTTAGTAGAGACGAGGTTTCACCATGTTGGCCAGGCTGGTCTTGAACTCTTGACCTCAAGTGATCCGCCCACATTGGCCTCCCAAAGTGCTGGGATTACAGACATGAGCCACCACACCCGGCCTCATTCAAACTGGTTTTCCAGAGCAGTTGTTCAAACAACAAAATGGAAGGTGACAGTGGCCAGGTGCGGACAGCAGCCCACCTCTCGCCATGCCACGCTGCAGGCCTTACAGATACCGTACCTCAGGCCCAGAGAGGAGCAGTCGCCGACCCAAAGCCACTCAGCACCTAACCTGGGCTGACTCCAGAAGGAAAGCAGGCAGAAGCCGGTCACCTTGGCCAGGCCAGTTTCAGGGTTGGCAAGCACCCCAGACCACAGCCAGTCTCACAGCCCGGCACTCACAGCCCGGCACACACAGCCCGAGGGGGAGAAAAACACAGCCCTGCAAAGGTGCTCATGCAAATGCTGGGCACGGTGTGCAGGCCCACTGAGCACACCAGGGGGTCCTGTGAGACCTCAGAAGAAGCGGGATGCCAGGCACGGTGGCTCACGCCTGTCATCCCAGCACTTTGGGAGGCTGAGGCAGAGGATCGCTTGAGCCCAAGAATTCCAGACCAGCCTGCCAACTTAGAGAGACCCCCCATCTCAAAAAAAGAAAGAAAAAGAAAAGAAAAGGGAGGGAGGGAAAGAAAGGGAAAGGAAGAAAGAGAAAAAGAAAGAGAGAGAGAAAAAGAGAGAGAAGAAAGAAAAAGAAAGAAAGAAGAGTAAGAAAGAAATCAGCCAGGCATGGTGCTATGCACCTGTAATCCCAGCTACTCAGGAGGCTGAGGTGGGAGGATCGCTTGAGCCCAGAAGGTCGAGGCTGCAGTGAGCTGTGATTGTGACACTGCACTCCAGCCTGGGCAACACAGCAAGACCTTGTCTCAAAAAAAAAGCAGCGGGAGGGGAGCGCCTTGTGTCCTAATCTAGAAAAATCTCCAAGAGAAACTGTAGAGAGAAAAAGGCAATTAGCGGAGCCATGTGTAGCGTGCGCCCAGGAAGACCAAGCTCGCGTGTGAGCCGATGTCTCCGTGTGACCCTCCTGCACACATGGAACTGAGCCTGGGGGGGAGCAGGTGCCGGTTAGGGTCTGTTTATCCCTCTCTGCCTTGCCTGTGTGAACCCCGTGTCTCTGCTGCCTCATCAAAACTCATTCCTTTTAAACATTGTAAAATTCTGCCAGACGCCCTGCAGCTCAGCCCCGCAGAAGCCTCACGTCTTCTAAACTTCAAGGGGCGTGGAGACCACCCACCTCGCCGTGGCCAGCACCGGCTTCGCAGAGACCCAGACTCGAGATGAATCCTCCTACTCCCCATCTTGCCCGTCTGCTGCTCCCCCACACACAGCCCCCAAGCTGTGGGCTCCACCGGGGAGGGTCTTCCCACTGCCCCCAGCTCGGGTCAGGATGGCCACCGTCTCTGAAGGCCACCAGTGTCACCCCCCGCCGGGTCATGGCACTGATGCTCCCAGGAGCAATTCTCCTCTACGGGACTTCCCTGTGTTCCTAGCACGTTGGGGTGGGGGCTGCCTTGGTATGGACAGACTCAGATCTTCAGGACACAGCAGCTCTCATGACACTGAGGCCTGCGGATGGCCTCGGTGCATTCAATCCATTGCCGCTGTAGCAATATGAGTAGCAGAAAGTAGAAAGCTAACTTTTAAAGAATATCTAACAGTCAGTACACCTCATCAAGTCAGAGACATCCTAACCAAAAAGCAGGAAGATGGCTCACCAACTCCAGAATTTTAAAATATAAAGCTATCTTATTAAAGAAAGATAATTTAACTATAACCACAAATAATTTGCTTAACTCAGCGGGTTTCTTGATGGGAAACCCATTGCTAAAAACAGAACACCTGTGTCTGGATTTAATTAACTGTCATACAAAGGTAAGGCCAGACTTAGTAGAAACCCCCTTCAAAACAGGGCGGCACTAACTTATAGATGGTTCCTCCCAGGTATTTGATAAAATACAACATAATGGGCATGCAGTAGTTAATGGGGAGATGCTCCTCTATGGGACTTCTCTGTGTTCCAAGCTCATTGGGTGGGGCTGCCTTAGTACAGATGGACTCAGGCCTTCAGGAAGGACACGGCAGCTCTCATGACACTGTCGTGTATTTGTTCTGCAGGGCGCAGGGTGAGGCTGAGCTCACTCGGGTTCCTCTTCACACAGAAATGCCACATAGCCTGCATTCTCTCCCGGATTTTCCTGAGCCCCTGGCACTGCCAGCCACACTTCATACAAGCTACGGAGCCATCAGGAGGATCCCGTGGGCCACACCTGCAACGGGCCTGGGGCTCTGCAGGTCTATGAGCCCGGCCACAGGCACAGCCCCAAGGAGCCCCCAATGGCCGGCTCCCGGCAGCCATCCCGAGCCTGGGGCCACACAGTACCTGTCCTGGAAACAGACACCAGGTCCCAGCCTGCTCCGATGGCTGCTGGCCTGCCAGGTGAGCTCAGCCAAACCTCCGCTTCCTCCTCTAAATAATGGACAGAGGGAAGCCTGGCACCAGGTTGTAGTGAGATCAGCTAGATGAAGTCGTGTTGTGCCGATGCGACGTACGTGAATTCATTCTCTGCTCCCACCACCGCTCCGACTCTGGAATACGTTCAAAACCCTTCACGCTGTCAAAATCCTCCCCCAGATATTGCTATAAACAGCAAAGATGTGATCTCCAGGACATAATGTCAAAGGAAAAACACAAAGTGGAGAAAAGCGTAAGGTGTAAGCCACCACACCCAGCCTGTGTGCAAGACAGGCAGGAGGGGCCATGACTCTATGTATTTGCTTATTTAAACCATGCACAGGCAAATCAATACACAAAATAGTAACATAGTCACTCATAGGTGAAAGGGAAGAGCTCTGTGTACAGGAGGCGAGATGCAGGGATACGGCAAGACATCTGTAAGATCCCATGACCTGGGAAACATATTAGTATTTTATGTAATTACACAAACAAAATTTAAATTTAAAAAGTAATACAGGCTGGGTGTGGTGGCTTACGCCTGTAATCTCAACACTTTAGGAGGCCAACGTGGGAGGATCACTTGAGACCAGGAGTTTAAGACCAGCCTGGGCAATACAGCAAGATCCCATCTCTACAAAAAAATTTAAAAATTAGCTGGGTGTGGTGGTGCACACCTGTAGTCCTGATTTTATTAAGCTCATACTCTTTGCTTAATAAGGCAGCTGAATGCTGGAACGCAGGTCAGGCCCACCTGGCCTCCTGGGGTTCCTGAGGTGCTTTCAAGGAGTCATCCACCTTGGAAAATGTCAGGGAGGGGGAGCAGTGAGGACACAGCTCCTGTTCATGGCCTTCCCAGCAAAAGCAAGGAGGCTGTATGTAATCACGGAAAACAGGCAGACCCAAGGCCCTGTAAAGCACCTGCCCTAGGCACCTCAGGAATTGGGACCGGGCACAGTGGCTCACACTTGTCATTGCAGCACTCTGGGAGACTAAAGCAGGGGAATTGCTTGAGCCCAGGAGTTCAAGACCAGGCTGGGCAACACAGTGAGACTCCACCTCTATAAAAGAAAAGTTTTTAAACTTAGCCGGGCGCAGTGGCTCAGCTACTCAGGAGGCTGAGGCAGGAGGATCACTTGAGCCCAGGCGGCTGAGGATGCAGTGAGCTGTGATCTCACGACTGCACTCCAGCCCAGGCAATACAGCAAGACCCTGTCTCCAAAAAAAAAAAAAAGAAAGATGACTCGGTATATCCTCAGGAGTTTTTGGTTAAAAAAAAAAAAGAAAGAAAGAAAGAAAAAGAAATAGGACAGATTTGAACCTGGGGGGAGGGTCAGCTCAGGGTGCTATATGCAGGGTGAGCTCTACACCTGTGACGATTTTCCTGCTTGTTCTAGGAGACACGCACTGAAGCATTTAAGGACTGGGGTCCTGGTGTCTGCAACTGACTCTCTCTCTCTCTTTTTTTTTTTTTTTTTGAGATGGAGTCACCAGGCTGGAGTGCAGTGGCGCCATCTCGGTTCACTGCAACCTCCACCTCCAGGTCTCAAGCAATTCTGCCTCAGCCTCCCGAGTAGCTGGGATTACAGGTGCCCACCACCATGTCTGGCTAATTCTTGTATTTTTAGTCGAGACGGGGTTTCACCATGCTGGCCAGGCTGGTCTCAAACTCCTGACCTCACGTGATCTGCCCACCTTGGCCTCCAAAAGTGCTGGGATCACAGGCATGAGCCACCGCGCCCGGCCTGCAACCTACTTTCAAATGATCCAAATAATCAGAAGAGTAAAAATAACAGTATGTAAATGTAGGAGACAGAAAGAATTGATCAAGCAGTTGTCAAAAATATGCAGCAAAAATATGTCCTAAAATGCTGACTGGTGAACCTCGGTGAAGGGTGTGCAGGGCCTCACAATACTGTCCTTGCGATGTTTCTGTGTGAACTATTTTCAAAGTAAAATTTAAAACAATAAATACAATTTGGAGATTTCACCAAAAAACCAGACTTTCAGATTCTCTGGAAAAATCAAGATCTGATGCCCTAGGACCCACATTCCACAGGCTGAAAACCAGCTGAGCAGGGGTCCCTGTGGGCCCCAAGGCCCAGCCCTCACCTAGCAGCGTCCACATCTCAGGACCAGCCTGGCCCCAAATGTTCCAGATCTGGGCCAGATGTCATGTTCGCGTCCAGGCTGGCCCCGGCATCGCTGCTCTGAAAACAGGGGCCAGAGTGGCAGAGCCGGGCCACAGAGCCTCAGAAGGATCTGAGTGGATGGCAACCTGCCTTCACCTCCTGGGACTCTGGGAGAGCCCACCATGCCAATTCCACGGTCCTTTCCCAGCAAGTGCACAACTGGGACCCGAGGGCCCCCTGGCAGCCCCAGGCCTCTCCCCAGGGCACTGGAACGCAGGCCTGGAGCCCAGAAGGCTTGGGACTCATCCACTGCCTCCCAGGCCCTCCCAGACTTTATCCCGAAAACAGCTTAGAGGAAATAGCTTCTCCCTCCATGATGGTTGCAGGACTCTCTTTGAGCAGGGAGGAGAAGGTAGAAGGAGGGAGATAGGGAAGCCTCAGGTTTTCTGGAGCTCAGTGCAAAGGCAAGGAGGTGAATGAGCTTTGGAGCCAGGAGACTGGGTCCAAATCGCAGCTCTGGCATTTACTAGCTGGATCTTCAGCAGGTCACTTAATTGCCAAGCCTCAGTTTCCCCATCTGTGAAACAGAGCTACTGACGGCAAATTCACAAAGCACGGTGAAAGTACCAGTATTGCGTCCGCACATCCTCCACCAGACTATGCCCACGCGTCCTCCACCAGCTGTGCCCACACATCCTCCACTGGCACTGTGCCTGCACGTCCTCCACCAGCCGTGCCTCCACCACACTGTATCCACTATGCCCACCAGATGCCGGGACTCCTCCACCAGGGGTGGGAGGCTCCTGCCAGCCCTACCAACGAGGGCTGGTCCTGGGCCCCTCCCAACCCACCCAGAATGGTCCTTTCTTACAGCCAATGCTCTGCCTCTCTCAACTGCTGGAGCACAGTGACCCCAGGTGGCCAGCACCTTCCCAGCCCATGGCCACTGTGAGGACAGCAGCCCAGACGCAAGCATTTCCTTCCTCACAGAGGGCTGCGCTGTAGAAGCCTGCTGGAGAGGGGCTGGCAGGATCTGATGGTCAGGTCCATCTCTCTCTGTTTCTGCATCTATGTGCCCCTCCCTCCTGGGTGAGAAATGGGCATCACATGCCAAACTCACTCCCATTAAGAGCAGCTCCTCGGTGTCTGCAACTCCCCCCAATAGCTGTGACCACCAAACCACGGCGAGCAGGCAGGAGCAGCAGTGAGAGAAGGGGCCAGGTGCTGAAGGTGGTGGGTGGGGGCACCAGAACAGGACAAGCTCCAAGACCAGTCAGAAAACCTTGAGAGAGGTAAGGCACAGTGGCTCGCGCCTGTCATCCCAGCACTTTGGGAGGTCAAGAGGGTGGATGTTAGAGCTCAGGAGCTTGAGACCAGCCTGGGCAACATGGTGAAACCCCATCTCTACAAAAACATACAAAAATTAGCCAGGAGTGGTTGTGTGCACCTGTACTCCCAGCTCCTCGGGAGGCTGAGGTGGGAGGATCGCTTGAGCTTGGGAGGCGGAGTCCTGGCCAACATGTTGAAATCCCATCTCTAACTAAAAATACAAAAATTAGCCGGGTGTGGTGGTACACCTGTAGTCCTAGCTACTTGGGAGGCTGAGGCAGGAGAACTGCTTGAACCCAGGAGGCAGAGGTGGCAAGTGAGCTGAGATCGCACCACTACACTCCAACCTGGGTGAAGGAGTAAGACTCTGTCTCAAAAAAAAAAAATCATTTTATTAAAATGTTTTGTACAGTCCTTAAAACTAAGGAAAACAGAAAATGTGCATTTCCTGATATTTGCAAATCTTCAGTGCGCCTTCAAAAGAATAAAGAGCAAAGAATGGGCTGGGCGCAGTGGCTCATACCTGTAATCCCAGCACTTTGGGAGGCCGAGACAGGCGGATTACCTGAGGTCAGGAGTCGGAGACCAACCTGGCCAACATGGTGAAATCCCATCTTTACTAAAAATAGAAAAATCAGCCGGGTATGGTGGCGGACGCCTATAATCCCAGCTACTGGGAAGACTGAGGCAGAAGAATTGCTTGAACCCAAGAGGCAGAGGTTGCAGTGGGCCAAGATCACACCACTGCACTCCAGCCTGGGCAACAAGAGTGAGACTCCATCATAAATAAATAAATAAATAAATAAGCAAATAATGGAGAAGACGGGGACCAAACAGGCGGCATGCAGCTTGTGTTTGACGATGAGAACCCCGTGCGGGGGACAGCTCCATGTGGACGCCCACAGATCATCTTCTGCAGCCTCTGAAGTGTGTGTCCTGTTCCTATCATGCCCATTGTTCATACCCTGCACCCCCCAGAGGAGAAGACGCAGGGCAGGACCCTGTGCCCACCTAGCTGGCAAGCACCAGCCGTGTCTGTGTGCCTGGCCCAGGCCCAAGCGGGCACCCAGCAGGCACTTAATAAACGCCTCAGAATGAGCCTAGGAGTGAAAGCGTAAAATATCTTTAGAAACTCCTATGAGTCCCTCGACTTGGCACATTTTAATATGAATTTCAGCCCATGCCCAGAATCACAGTACAGCAAATGTTTAGCTGTGGAATCGCTTTTCCCTAAAACAGGTCCCAGAGGCATGCTGAAGTCGGCGTGAACACACCTCATGTAATTAAAAGCCAGTCTGGAGAACTCCCCCAGCTCCCTGGGTGGAGATAACACGCTTCATTGGGGCTGACAGATCGTTTCCCGGGGGGCCTCAGGACAAGTGAAGCCGGCTCAGTGACTCCTCCATGCACTCAGCCACCTGCCTCCCCCGAGGAGTTCTCCTGGACACAGCATGGGCCACGGGGCTCTCTCCTCACCAGGTCCAGACATTCTTGCCCACTGGAGACCCCTCCTCAATGCCATAGCCAACAGGCATTGTCTTCTTCGCAATCACATTGAAAGAAATGAAATGCAGGGGAAACATTTACCAGAAGACGCACAGGACTTCACTGAACACTATGAACTATTGCTGAGAAGTTAAAGATCTAAATACAATCTTTATTGAGAAGACTCAATATTGACAAGATGGCCGCTCTACGCCAAACTGCTCTATCAATTCAACACATACAACTGACAAGCTGACTCTAACATTCACACGGAGCTGGGCACAGTGGCTCACGCCTATAATCCCAGCACTTTGGGAGGCCAAGACAGCCGGATCACTTGAAGTCAGGACTTCGAGGCCAGCCTGGCCAACATGGTGAAACCCTGTCTCTACTAAAAATAGAAAAAGTAGCTGGGCATGGTGGCGCACGCCTGTAATCCCAGATACTCGGGAGGCTGAAGCAGGAGAATCACTTGAACCCGGGAGGTGGAGGTTGCGTTGAGCTGAAATCACACCACCACACTCTAGCCTGGGCGACAGAGCGTGACTCCATCTCAAAATAAATAAATAAATAAAAGTTTAAAAAACTAAAATTCATACAAGAATACAAGGGCACTTGGAAATAGCCAAGACAGTTTGAAAAGGAATGGAGCAGGAGGACTTTCACTATCTCAAAACTCACTACAAAAACACAGTAATCAAGACGACAGCGGTATTGGTGCAATGGATTTGCACCGAGAGGCCAGAAATAAACCCTTACATTTGTGGTCAACCGATTTTCAACCAGGGTGCCAAGGCAAGTCAATGGGGAAAGAAGAGTGTTTTCCACAAATCGTGCTGGTACAACTGGATACCCACAAAAGAAAAATGAACTCTGACTCACCCCGCACACAGAGGGTAACTAAAAATGGATGACAGACCTACATGTAAGAGCTAAAACTATAAAACCTTTAGAAGACAAAATAGGAGAAAAATCGTCATTAACGTGAGTTAGGCAAAGAGTTTTTTGTAACCACAAAAGCACAATTGAAAAAAAGAAAAAACTGCCAGGCACAGTGGCTCAGCCTGTAATCGCAGCACTTTGAGAGGCCAAGGCAGGAGGGTACTCAAGGCCAGGAGCTCATGGCCAGCCTGGGTAACAGAGTGGGACCCCATCTCTACAAAAAATTAAAAAATTAATGACCCAGGCATGGTGGTGCATGTAGGTAGTCCCAGCTATTCAGGAGGCTGAGGCACAGAACTGCTTGAGCCCAGGAGTTTGAGGCTGCAGTGAGCCATGATCATCGTGCCACTGCACTCCAGCCTGAATGACAGAGCAAGACCCCATCTTAAAAAAAGAAAATATTGATAAATTGAACTTCATTAAAATAAAAATTTTTGCACTTTAAAAGACACTATTAAGAAAATGAAAAAAGCAAACTACAGACTAGGGGGAAATATCTGCAAACCCAGTATCTGCTAAAGGACTTGTATCCAGAACACATAAAGAACACTTACAATTCAGCTGGACACAGTGGCTCATGCCTGTAATCCCAACATTTTGGAAGGCTGAGGTGGGTGGATCACAAGGTCAGGAGTTCAAGACCAGCCTGGCCAAGATGGTGAAACCCCGTCTCTACTAAAACTACAAAAATTAGGTGGGTGTGGTGGCAGGCGCCTGTCATCCCAGCTACTCGGGAGGCAGAAGCAGGAGAAATGCTTGAACCTGGGAGGGGGAGGGTGCAGCAAGCAGAGATGGCACCACTGCACTCCATCCTGGGCGACAGAGACTCCATCTCAAACAAATAAACAAACAAAAACCCTTACAACTCAATAATAAGACCAAGAACCCAATCTTAAAATAGACATATGATTTGGATAAACATTTCACCAAAGAAGTGATACAAATGACTAAGAAACACCTGAGAAGATGTCCAACCTCATTAATCATTAGGGAAATGTGAATCAAAACCACAGTGAGGCTGGGCGTGGTGGCTCACACCTGTAATCCCAGCACTTTGGGAGGCCGAGGCGGGCAGACCACCTGAGGTCAGGAGTTCGAGACCAGCCTGGCCAACATGGTAAAATTCCATGTCTACTAAAAATACAAAAATTAGCCGGGTGTGGTGGCAGGCACCTGTTATCCCAGGTACTCAAGAGGCTGAGGCAGGAGAATCACCTGAACCCGGGAGGCAGAGGTTGCAGTGAGCTAAGATCACGCCACTGCACTCCAGCCTGGGCAACAAGAGCAAAACTCCGTATCAAAAAAAAAAAAAAAAAAACACAATGAAATACCACTTTGCACCCAGTAGAATGACTACAATAAAAGACAGACAATATCAAATGCCTGAAAGGATGTGGAGAAATGAGAACCCTCATACGTCACTCGTGGAAATGCAGAATGATGCAGCCACTTTGGAAAAGAGGCAGTTCTTTAAAAGCTGGTAAAAGACCCAGCAATTCCACTCCAAGGAATCTATTCCGGAGAAATGAAAACATACGTTCACACAAAGACACGCACAAGACTGTTCATGCAGGTTTGTTCATAATAGCTCCAAACTGAAAACAACCTAAAAGTCCATGGCAGGGAGCAGGGGACGGTGAGTAGATAAACAGAATAGGGTCGATCTGTACAATAGGATATTGTCACTTAAAATAAAGTACATACGTGCGCTAAAATATGGATGAACCTCAAAACCATTTTGAGTGAAAGAACCCAGACACAAAAGATCACATATTGAATGACTCCATTTATTTATATATGTATTTACTTTATTATCACTATTTTTTATTTATTTTCAGAGTCACATATTGAATGACTCTATTTATTTATGTATTTATTTACTTCGTCACTTTTTTTTGGAGACAGAGTCTCACTCTGTCAGCCAGTCTGGAGCACAGTGACACGATCACAGCTCACTGCAGCCTCAACCTCCCGGGCTCAAGCGCTCCTGCCTCCTCAGCCTCCTAACTAGCTAGGACTCTAGGCATGCACCAGCATACCCAGCTAATTTGTGTATGTTTTATAGAGACGGGGTCTCACTATGTTGGCCAGGTTGGCCACCGTGCCAGGCTGACTCCATTTATTTCAAATGTCCAGAAAAGGCAGGTGGAAGCAAGGATTAACCGCAAACAGGTACAAGAGAATGTTCTGGGGTAATGGAAACACCCTAAAATTGGATGGTGGTGATGGCAGCACAATCTGTAAAATCCCTGAGAGTCATTAAATAGGCTACTTACAGTGGGTGAATTTTATTATATATGACTTCTACCTCGGTAAGGCTGTTTAAGAAACAAACAAACTCTGCCTCCTGCCACAAGACCCCAGTCAGCCCCATTTCCTAAAAATCAGCTGGTTTATCAGGCAGCACACTCGGTTCATCACAGCAGGACATGGAGGAGGCAGTGAGACCGTGGGTCACAGTCATCTGTCCTAGGTTCAAATCCCTGTCCCGCCACCTTGTCCTGAGCAGTGACTTTGCCACTCTGAGCCTCCGTTTCCCCTCTGTAAAGCATGGATGGTGCCAACCCTGGACTGCACTGGGATTGGCATGGGTCACTGAAATTATGTGTACAGCAGAGCCTGGCATATAGCTGGTATTCCATCAAGTGCTAAGCACACTGGCTGTTGGTATGACTGCTATAATTAGCTTGAAAATATTCAGACTCTGCCATTGCAAAAGAGAAAGACAACAGTCTTTAATGTTAAACTTCCCGACACTATATTCTGTCACTCTCTCATGCCACCTTCAAACGGCATGGCATGACAAGTTACATTTATAATTTTGTACGAGAAACTCCACAAGATTTACGCACACCTTCCACCTCCCAGAACACACTTTAAAACCGTGAACTTAGGCAGCGTGAGGCACGGGGAATCCTTAAAGGAATAAGACCTGGACCCTGCCTCCTTCAGGGAGGAAAGTGTGGAAACAACTGGATGATCCTTTGCAGCTCATTCATAAAATGTCACAGCTTTGGCCGGGCACCGTGGCTCACGCCTGTAATCCCAATACTTAGGGAGGCTGAGGAAGGCAGATCGTCTGAGGTCAGGAGTTCAAGACCAGCCTGACCAACATGGAGAAACCCAGTCTCTACTAAAACTACAAAAGTAGCCGGGTATGGTGGTTCATGCCTATAATCCCAGCTACTCAGGAGGCTGAGACAGGAGAATCACTTGAACTGGGGGAGGCAGAGGTTGCAGTGAGCCGAGATCATGCCATTGCACTCCAGCCTAGGCAACAAGAGCAAAACTCCATCTCAAAAAAAAAAAAAAAAAGTTGCAGTTTCCTGGAACACCAGCTATTAAAGCCCGGAACTGACAGGCAGGAGGCTGACAGCTGAGGCTGCCATGTTGTGAGGGAGCCCAAGCCCCCAGGAGGCCTCACACAGACACCAAGTTCAGGGGGCCCAGAGGCACCTCCATATTATGCCAACCCACAGCCACTCCAGTCGCCCAAAGTCATGCTAGCCTTTCCAGCTGAGGTCCCAGACGTTGCGGAGCAGGGATAAGCCATCCACACTGTGCTGTCTGAATTCCCACCCACAAACCCGTGAGCATGACAAAATGCTGGCTGCTCAGTGCCACCAAGTTTGGAGTAGCTGCTACACAGACGCCATGCTACGCCCTGGGTCTTTATCTTGCAGACAAACGAAGGCGCTAAGTCACGGGCCACCCGTACCTCTCCTGTGCCCTCACCTATGCAGACAGGCAGCACAGGGCACCAACAGGTAGGACACTCAACCTGCATCAAAGTGAACCCTCAGATGACAGAACAACTCCCCTGTTCAAAGCATCCTTGAAATGTCAGTGATGGTCTTAAAAATCCTGCTTGAATCACTCACTCCCAGCTCCTGCCGCACCCCACACTGTGAGGAGCTGGAGGTGTGCACTGAGGTGGGGAAACTGAGGCACACACATTTGGAATGGCGTTTTGCTCCTCCTTGGGTGGGCAGATGCTGAGGGGGGGGGGTCTCCAAGGGAAGCCCTCTCTGCCTGCAGGCTCTCACTCGGACGCACCCTGGGGTCCAGCATCGCTCCCTGAGGGTCCACCCTCTGCTCTCCACTCTCAGGGAGACTCCCAGCACTGACAGGGCACCACCCTGGCCGTGGGAGCGCCCACCACCTGAAGGAAGTGAGGCAGGGCCCTGTTCTCAGCCTCAGCAGCTGAGCGTCCACCCCCAGGCATCCGGACAGGGAGACTTTCAACCCACCAGGGCCTGGGTGGCTGCACCACAGCCCAGCAAAGGGCCAAACCCAGCTCTCACTCCCAGAGGGCTGGCACCAGGGCCAGACCCTTTCCCCAAACACCTCCCATATCCTTCCAGGGAAGAGGGCCCCAAAGAGGTTGGGCCAGGCAGTACAGTCAGCCAGAGGGTCCCACTGTGATACAGAGCTGAGCCCTGGTCCTGCTCAGAGCTGCCCAGGCCACCCTGTCTCTTGATGGGGGAGATATGACCCGAAGAGGTGACCCAGGACAAGCCTCTTCTCCGCAAGCCATCTCTTCAGCCTCTATAAATAAGGCGCAGTTTGGACGAGTGACAGTGAAGGGCCTGTGATTCACTGCAGATCCCTAATTTAGAAATGCGGAAGAGAAATCTGGCAGGGGCGCCTCCTCCACCACATCCTCCCCTCACGCCCCCCGCAGAGGCCAAAGAGGGCAGCACCCACCCAAGGTCATTCGGCAGGCATCCAGGACAGCACAAGAACCCGGCCCGCAGCGCCCAAGCCCTGGTCCTCTCCCTCCTACAGAAAGGAGCAGGAAGAGCCGAAGACACGGCAGGAGGGATCCAGGCACAGGCGGGACCCAGGTCTTTCTGAGCCAGGCTGCATGCTTCTGAGATCGCACTTACGCAGATTTCTTAGAAGAAAGATCAATCTCGTTCACTCTAATCACTCTGTTTGGGCTCGGTGGCTCACGCCTGTAATCCCAACAATTTGGGAGGCCAAGGCGGGAGGATTATTTGCCCCAGGAGTCCAAGACCAGCCTAGGCAACATAGCAAGACCCTATCTCTACTAAAAATAAAAATAATTAGCTGGGTGTGGTGGCGAGCACTTGTGGTCCCAGCTACTCAGGAGGCCAAGGTGGGAGGATCCCTTGAGCCTGGGAGGTTAAGACTCAAAGCCAGTCCCGCAGCTGTCACGGAGGGAGAGACTGTTTCTCTGAAGCTCTTCAGGGCATAGAGTCTGGGAGGGCCTGGGAGGCAGTGGGACGAGTCCCAAGACTTCCAGGCTCCAGGTCTGTGTTCCAGTGCCCTGGGGGAGAGGCCTGGGGCTCTCAGGGGGCCCTTGGGTCCCAGATGTGTGTCTGCCGGGAAAGGACCATGGCGTTGGCATAGGGGGGAGCTCCCTGAGCCCCAAGGGGTACAGGCAGGTTGCCGTCAACTCACCAGTCAGACCCCTCTGGGGCTCTGTGGCCCAGCCCTGATCTGCAGAGTCCCTGTTTTCAGAGCAGCGATGCCAGGATACCAGGAAAGAGCAGGAGCTGACAGCAAGATGCAAGTGTGCGCCTGACCCGACAAGGCTCCTTCCTCACGATCACATTGCTCAGCAACCTCAACTGCACACTATTTTTTTTAAGAGACGGAGTCTTGCTCTACCCCCCCAGGCTGAAGTGCAGCGGTGCGATCATAGCTCACTGAAGCCTCAACCTCCTGGGCTCAAGCAATCCTCCTACCTCGGCCTCCCAAGTAGCTGGGACCACAGGCGCACGACCACACCCAGCTAATTTTTGCATTTATCATAGAGATGGGACTTCCTGTTGCCTAGGCTGGTCTCAAAATCCTGGATTCAAGCGATCCTCCCACCTCGGTCTTCCAAAGTGCTGGGATTACAGGCATGAGCCTCCACACTGGCCCAAGTATTGCTTCTTAAGAGAACAATTTCAGTGATTCTAGATGGGTGGCGCATAAATTCTAAACCAGGGGGAAATCCAAATTCATGAATTTTTTCTGCTTCTGCAATTCCAAGTGCCAAGTGGCTCGGTAGTGGGGCTGGAAAACAGAAAATGTTCCTTCCTTTTTCTTGGGCCCGAGCTAATGACAGCTATGACGTTACTGAAAAAAGCACAGAGTTCTTTTCCTAATGGGGCTGCTTGCAGAATCATGGTCATTTCCACACAATTAAATGTTGTTTTCCATGAAAACATCACTTGGAAATGGCTTTGTGCTTCTCCCACCAAACCCTTGAACTCACAATGAGACGCATAAAATCACATGATGAGGACACTGCTCACAGAGATGCTCAGCTTCCTACAACAGGGCCATTACCACACAGGTAATTAAGACTAAGCCATGTTAACCAAACTGAATTAAAACCAAGATTTAAATGCTTCAATTGGCCATCCGCCTAATCATAACAGAAAGAGGGTTCAAATCCAAAAAGGCCATTAGCTGAGCTCATACCACACAGGAGCAGAGACAGAGGTCCCCAGGCTGAGGGCAGCAGCGGTACACCTGGTGGGGAGCCGGGGAGTCTGGCAGAGGCGACATTGCCCCCACGCCTGGCCCAGGCTGCTCAGCTTCCCCAAAAGTGAAAAATCAAAGGGGCCACCAGGAGACAGAAAAGAAACAAGCGCGGGAGGTGACATGGCCAGCCAGAGCCACACAGCCAACCACCTGCCACCTCTCTCCCACGTCCCACAGGCCGCCCAAACTCTTGTGGCCAAAACCAGCCTGCCCGCCCACCTTCTCCGGTATTGGGGGCATCAGCAAGCCCCCAGCCTGTGAATCAGCCTTCCTCGCTCCCATCCTCACCCTCCCACACCGGCTCCTCAGCAAAACCCGTTGGTCCAACCTGGGGCCATCACCCAGTATGTCTACTGTCCCGTCTCCAACCCACCGGAGCAAGCATCACCTCTGGCCAGGACAACTCGCCTGGCCTCTCCTGGTCCCCCGCAGCCTCCTTGTCCTCCTATCCAAAGCCTCTTCCATGATCCCAATACCCTCAGCAGCTTCCACTCCATCGCGTCTTTAATCCCATAACCACAAATAACCACCCCGATGCTACCTAAAGAATTTTCTTAAACCACGTACCTCCTCACATGTTCTTAAGTTAGCACCTAAAATGCTTCATTATGGCCGAGCACAGTGGCTCACACCTGTAATCTCAGTGCTTTGGGAGGCCGCTTGAGGCCAGCAGTTTGAGACCAGCCTGAGCAAAATATCAAGACCTCATCTCTAAAAAATTTAAAAATGAGCCAGGTGTGGTGGTGCACACCTGTGGTCCCAGTTACTCGGGATGCTGGGGTCAGAGGACTGCTTGAGCCTGGAAGGTTGAGGCTGAAACCTGCAGTAAGCTATGATCACACCACTGAGCTCCAGCCTGGGCCACAGATCAAGCCTCTATCTCCAAAATTTTTTTTTTTTTAGGTTTTCTTAAACTTCTCAAACTATGTACCTCTTCACTTGTTTTTAAGTTAGCATCTAAAATGTTTCATTACAAGTTTAGGGAGTTGCAAAGAGTAGTCACTTCTGGCCTATTGTAAAAGTTGGTATTTTAACTGCCCTTCTCTCTTTTAAATGTAGCCAATGAAATATAAACCCACAGGCCGGGTAAGGTGGCTCGCATCTGTAATCCCAGCACTTTGGGAGGTCAAGGCGGGCAGATCACCTGAAGTCAGGAGTTCGAGACCAGCCTGGCCAACATGGCAAAACACCAAAAATTAGCCGGGCATGGTGGTGCGCACCTGTAATATCAGCTACTTGGGAGGCTGAGGTGGGAGAATAGCTTGAACCTACCTGGGAGGCAGAGGTTGCAGTGAGCTGAGATGGTGCCATTGCACTCCAGCCTGGGCGGCAACAGTGAGACTCCATCTCAAAAAAAAAAAAAAAAAAAAGAAAGAAATATAAACCCATAGGGATTGGACACCTACCAAAACAAGATATTATGGAGAAAATAAAAAAGTTCTTAACATTTGGCCGGGTGTGGTGGCTCACACCTGTAATCCCAGCACTTTGGGAGGCCAAGGCGGGTGGATCACCTGAGGTCAGTAGTTCGAGACCAGCCTGGCCAAAAAGGTGAAACGTGGCCTCTGCTAAAAATACAAAAATTAGCCTGGCATGGCGGCAGGTGCCTGTAATCCCAGCTACTCTGGAGGCTGAGGCAGGAGAATCATTTGAATCCAGGAGGCAGAGGTTGCAGTGAGCCAAGATTGCGCCACTGCACTCCATCCTGGGCAACAAGACTGAGACTCCATCTCAAAAAATAATTTTAAAAACATTTGAAAAACTCTTAACATTTAGAATGTTTCCATTGCTCTTTTTCTCCTCCAACGGGTATTTCTAGTCTATTTCCCACAGAATTTATCCAAAGGTAAAAATGTTTTATCTTAAAACGTGTCTTAACATTTATTGATCTCCCTACCATGCTTCTTTGTAAAAGATACGTTGAATGTTTGGAATTGGTTTCCCTGTGAACACGAGACTACAAGAATTACATTTTTCTTCAGGATTTCTTTTTAGTATTAGCATGTAGTTGACTAAATGTTTATACATTAACATTCTTGATAAGTAATGATTAAATTGAAGAAGTAAAACTATTTTGGAATACATCATTTAGTGAGCTTTAGATTTACACTGATTTATATGGAGTGCCTTATTTATTTATATTTGTATTTTTGAGACAGCGTCTTGCTCTGTTGCCCAGGCTGGAGTGCAGTGATGACCCTGGATCACTGCAGCCTTGAACTCCTAGGTTCGAGCGATCCTCCCACCTTAGCCTCCCGAGTAGCTGCATGAGCCACCAGGCCTGGCTAATTTTTTATTTTTTTGTAGAGATTGGAGTCTTGCTCTGTTGCCCAGGCTGGGCTCAAGGCCCCGGACTCAAGTGATCCTCCCACCTCAGCCTACCGAGTAGCTGCATGAGCCACGAGGCCTGGCTAATTTTTTATTTTTTTGTAGAGATTGGAGTCTTGCTATGTTGCCCAGGCTGGGCTCAAGGCCCTGGACTGAAGTGATCCTCCCACCTCGGCCTCCCGAGTAGCTGGGACCACAGGCACACACCACCACACCAGGCTAATTTTTTATTTTTTGTAGAGATTAGGGTCTTGCTACGCTGCCCAGGCTGGTATCAAACTCCTACGCTTAAGCAATCCTCCTGCCTCAGCCTCCCAGAGCTCTGGGATTACAGGCATCAGCCACCGTGCCCGGCCTGTAGTGCCTTGTTTATAAGAAGCATCTGGCTGTGCCACTGCTGGGTGAATTGCAATCCATGAAGGCAGGACCCAGATGTGTGAGTGAGTGTGCCTCCTCTGAAGGAGACAGCAGGTAGTCTCAATGGCAGTTCTGGGAACGAAGACCTGGGACCCTGGGTCCTGTCTGAGCGACCCTGGAGGGTCTGCATCCTAAGGGTCTTTGTGCCCCGCTGGAAACCACAGCCCCCTGAGCTGCTACCACCCCAACTCAGCCCCTCCATCCCTCCCTGCCCACTGTACCTGGTCAGTTCCAACCATGAAAGGCTCTTTCTGGCCCTCTGGTCTTCACACCGGCTGCACCTCTGAACTTACAGCTCTGGAAGCTCTGCCACCCCCCTCCTCTGGGAACCATTCCTGGCTGTGGTGCCCTCACCCACTGCCTGCCTGGTGCACTTCCGGCACAGCCTCCCACCCCTGCACAGGTCCTGCCATCGCCATCAGAAGAGCATGGAGCACCTGTGAAACAGAGCCGTGATGGCAGTGGGTGGGGCTCTGCCTGGGGACAGCCCCTTTCCTGCCTCCGACGGCCTGACTTCAAGGATGGAGGGAACAGACCTGAAGCTCAGAGAGGTCACGTCATTTGACAAGGTCACATGGCCAGTAGGCAGCAGGCCAGGACCGAGCCAGGGGCATCTGATGCAAAGCTGCTGCCTTCCTCCTGGCGGATCCCTGCGGGACTCACCATGGAGCACCCCTGGCTCACCGGCTGCCAGAAGGCCTGATTCAGCTTCTTCAGTGCAGCAAAATGGTCCCTCACATCATCACCTCTCTGGATCAGGAAGCTCAGGTCACAGGGGCTAGTCTAAGCCATTTGAGCCCTGCTGCCTTCTGGAAGCTTCCCTGGGCTCCTGCTTTGGTACTGAAACTCTCCCAGGTCTTGAATTCTGCTGAAAAGCAGGTGTCAATCTACTGTGCCCTGTCTCCACCTCCTACAGGCACCCAGACAGGACCCAGCACACAGCCAGGCTCCTAGGGGCCTCCAGCCTTCAAATCCGCAGGGATCCACCACAAGGGGTGATTGCAAGAGACGAAGCAGGCTGTGCATGTGGAGTGCCTATCAGGGGGTGTGCCATGGAGGAAGCCTTGATCCATGTTGACTGACAAAGCCAGCCTGAAAATTCATACACGTTCCGTCTTCCTCAGAGAGGGCCCCAAAACACATGATGCCTTACAGAGCTCTTCAACAAGGCTTTAGAAATCGCCGACTCCCAAGCCCCGGTGTTATTCATCACACAGTCAACAAAACATGCCCGCTAGGAACCCGGGAAACCCCCTCTCGGAAGACAGCTCACACCTACACGGGAGACTGTTTTGCAAATCTGGAGGTTCTGCCCTAGGGGCTGGTGGCCCAGGCTCCCCATCTGCGAAGTGGGAGGGTCTCATTTTCCCAGCTTGCTGTCCAGGATCACTGGAAGGGATAGAGAGTTGGAGCCAGAGACAATTCCCAACCCATTCAATAAGGATTTCTTGGCTCCAATAACTGGTACTAGGGTGTTTTGGTTACTTACATGGTTCTGTGATTTGACGGGGCAGGCCTTCCTCCTTCCCATGGTGTTGGCTGGGATGGCTGATTTCCATGCAGGGAAATTGGTGGTGGCCACCGGTCTCGCACTCAGGGGTACCATTGGCCAGAAGCCCCAGCTCCACCCCCAGGAGTCCCTCCACATGGCTGCTTGGCCTTCCCCATAGCATGGCAGCTGGGCACCAAGAAAGACCTGCCCCCAGTGGGCAAGGGCTTCTCCAGCCTCTGCTTACAATTGCATTACACTTGCTATTGTACCATTGGCCAAACCCAGACACACGGCCAGGCCCAGAGCCAACACAAAAGGAACTACACAAGTGGGGAGCCAGACCAGCATCTGAGGTTCTTTGGGGGCTACCAAACTCAAGTACACCAGAGGGAACCTTCAGGTAGGTTGAATTCGGGAATTCAACAATGCCTTCAAAGATCCAGGTCCTGTCCACTTCTGTTCTCTGCAGCAGCAGCCTCTTCCCAACGCTGCCTACCAAGCTTTCCATCCACTCACATCACTGTTCAGAAGGAAAGTAAGTGCTGGCTTCCAGAAGTGTAGTTCTCCCCAGGGAGCAAGGCCCCTTTCCCAGAAGCCTTTAGTAACTCTTTTTACATCTCATGCGACCACTGCTAAGCAAGGCTACCTGGCCATTGGGCAGGGCCTCAGGAACTGCCCCTGAGCTGGCTGGCTTAGTCTTGGGTTACCTGATCCAGCCACAGTCATTGATGGATGGACACATCCAGAATGGGTTAAAATAAGGTCTACTCCAAAAGCTCATGGTAGATTCAATCCCTTCCCAAACCACATAGTGCTACATAGTGGGGGACGGGGGAATGGTGGGAATCAACTCCAACATCCATTGCAAGTGATTTATAGGAAAGCACCCTAAAGGTCAAATGGGTTACATATACCTAATGTAGTGTTCATCACCCTCATTACCATGATGATTATCATAATCACTGTCACCATAATCATCAACATCACCATCATCACCTTCATCACCATCCCTATCATCACCATAACCTTCACCATCACCATCCTCATCACCATCATCCCCATCATCATCACCATCATCATACCTTCATGATCACCATCATTGCCATCTTCATCACCATCACTATCTTCACCACCATCACCATCATCATCACCACCATCCTTATCACCATCACCATCATTACCATCCTCATCACCATCACCACCATCACCATCATCTTCATCACCTTCACCATCATTACCATCCTCATCACCATCATCACCATCACCATCATCACCATCTTCATCACCTTCACCATCATTACCATCCTCATCACCATAACCTTCACCATCACCATCCTCATCACCATCATCATCCCCATCATCATCACCATCATCATACCTTCATGATCACCATCATTGCCATCTTCATCACGATCACTATCTTCACCACCACCACCATCATCATCACCACCATCCTTATCACCATCACCATCATTACCATCCTCATCACCTTTTCCATCACCATCCTCATCACCTTCACCATCACCATCATCACCATCCTCATCACTTTCACCATCATCAGCATTCACATCATCATCACCATTCTCATCACCCTCACCATCACCATCACCACCATCTACATCACCATCACCATTCTCATCACCCTCACCACCACCTTCATTGCCACCTTTATCATCATCTTTATTACCATCACCATCATCACCATCCTCATCACCTTCACCACCATCACTACCCTCATCACCTTCACCATCACCATCATCACCATCCTCATCAGCTTCACCATCACTATCCTCATCACCTTCACTATCACCATCATCACCATCCTCATCACCTCCACCATCACCATCCTCATCACCTTCACCATCATCACTATCCTCATCACCTTCACCATCACCATCATCACCATCCTCATCAGCTTCACCATCACTATCCTCATCACCTTCACTATCACCATCATCACCATCCTCATCACCTCCACCATCACCATCCTCATCACCTTCACCATCATCACTATCCTCATCACCTTCACCATCATCACTATCCTCATCACCTTCACCATCACCATCATCACCATCCTCATCAGCTTCACCATCACTATCCTCATCACCTTCACTATCACCATCATCACCATCCTCATCACCTCCACCATCACCATCCTCATCACTTTCACCATCATCACTATCCTCATCACCTTCACCATCATCACTATCCTCATCACCTTCACCATCACCATCATCACCATCCTCATCAGCTTCACCATCACTATCCTCATCACCTTCACTATCACCATCATCACCATCCTCATCACCTCCACCATCACCATCCTCATCACCTTCACCATCATCACCATCCTCATCACCTTCACCATCACCATCATCACCATCCTCATCAGCTTCACCATCACTATCCTCATCACCTTCACTATCACCATCATCACCCCCTCCACCATCACCATCCTCATCACCTTCACCATCACCATCATCACCATCCTCACCACCTTCACCATCACCATCAACACCATCCTCCTCACCTTCACCATTACCATCCTCATCACCTTCACCATCATCACTATCCTCATCACCTTCACCATCACCATCCTCATCACCTTCATCACCACCATCTTCACCATCACCATTTTTATCACCATCACCAGCGTTATCATCATCACCTCTAACATCACCACCATCATCACCGCCAACACTCATCATCACCATAACCACCATCAACATCATTGTTCTCATTGCCGTTGCCTCCACAGACTCTCCTAACCAAGAGAGGAGCCCAGCACTGGAGGCAAAGCTCATAGCTGAACCATCTCAGGCTAGACACAGCCCCTTTCTTTAGAATCAACTAACCGTTTACCATCACCAGTGGTCTGCCCTGATCCCAGACATCATCATCTCCTGCCTGGAATTAGTAAAACAACCTCTTAACTGGGTTTTCCACTTCTGCCCATGTCCCCCTACTTTCTATTCTTTGCAGAGAGTCAGACAGATCCTGCTAAATAAAACATGTAAGAGCTGACATGCTAGCCCTTCTCAGGGCTCCCATCTCAGAGTAAAAGCCAAAGTCCTTGCACTAATCCAGAAGGCCCTACAAGATCTGGCTCCTGTTCCTCTGTGTTCTCATGACCTGTCCCTGGCCTCTTCCCAGGCTCTGCTCTGGCTTCACTGGCCTCCTTGTTGATTCTTGGACAACCAGGCATGCACCTGACCACAGTGCCCTTACACCTGCCCTCCTGCTGCTGGGAATGCTCTTTCCCCAGATACACTCCTGGTTCACTTCCTCTTTCCCCCCAGGTGTTTCCTCAATCTTCCCTTCCCTCCTGAGCAAAGGAAGGCCCCCGCTCCAGGCCGCTCTCCAAAACTGCATCCCCCACACCCTGCACCATCTTGTGTTTATTTTTGACACCTCTTACTGCCTCATCCACCCTATAGTCTAACAACTTATTTCATTTACCCATTGTCTCTTCCATTAGAAAGAAGCTGAGTAAAACTAGGGGTGGTGGGGGTTGGTCTGTGTTGTTGTGCGTTATCTCCAGCCCTCGGGCAGGGTCTGGCCTGAAGGAGATCCTCACGAAACATTTCTTGAATGAATGCATGAGTGTAGCTTCCACCCTAGTGGAGCACCTCCAACTCCCACGTATGACTCAGAGTTGGTTCCCTGATTGATGAGAGCATGCCCCGAGTGAGTCTCTCCAGCCTCAGTTTCCCTCTGGGTGAAACAGAGCAAATGACACCCCTACTTCGTGGGTCCATTTGGGAGTTACACGAGACAACGTGTGAGGCTGCTCTCTGGGATACAAGGCCTGCCCCCGCGTGAGTGGTTGGGTTCCTCACTGAGTCAGAAAAATCCATTTATGAGCCTTTGAAAGACAAAGATCCACCTCCACCTCCCCAGAGAGCCATTTTCTCCTTGGGTTCTCCTCCCACTTGTGTCTACATCTGTGAGCACCATTTCCAGCACCAGGCACAGAGAAGATTCAACCAGGATTTACTGGATGGGTGAATGAATGGATGGATGCCTGAGTGAATGTGTGGATGGATAAATGAATGGATAAATGAATGAGTGGATGGATAAATGGGTGAATGCATGGATGGATGAATTAATGAGTGGATAAATGAGCTAATGAATGAATCAATGAATGGGTGAATGAATGGATGATGCATGGGTGAATGTACAGATGAATTAATGAATGGATAAATGGCTAGATGAATAAAAGAGTAAGTGTATGAATGGGCAGATGAATGAATGGGTAAGTCGGTGAATGAATGAGTGGGCAAATGAGTGAATGAATGAATAAATGGGTGACTTTATGGATGTATGAGTGAATGTGTGAATGGATGACTAAGTAAACAGATAAAGGGGTGAATTAATGGATGAGTGAGTGAATGCATGGATGGATGGATGAATGAATGAATGGATAAATGGGTGAACAAAGAAATGGATGCATGAGTGAATGTGCAGATGGATGAATGAATGAATACATGAGTGAATGCGTGGATGGATGGATGGATGGATGGATGGGAATTCATGCTGACCTATTCTCCCTCAATACCCCAGATTTAGTCTCAATTAACTCAGAGGGCTCCGTGTCTCCTGTCAAGAAGCAAGAAAGCATTTTTTCACCATTAGAAAATACGAAGCTATGGGGGTGGTGAACAGGGATGGGGGCAGTACCCAGCGGCGCCAGGGGCTGAGGCGCCGTTTCGGGCGGTCTGAATATTTGGACTTAGCAGCTGACAGGACGCCCTGTCCCTCCACAGCTGTTCCTGGGAGTCAAAGCACATCTTTGTTTGTGGGACTCTTAGCAACTGTTGCTTTTTTTGAAGGACAAGCATGAACCAGCTGTCACCGCACAAGACGTAAAGCAGGGAATGTCAAGTCTTCAGCAACGGGCTTGTAAAACAAGATGAAAATCATTGTCTGGGCTCAGGGGGTGCTTTCGTTTCTTCTCACAGCCTCACCTCCTCAAGTGCCAGTGAGGCTTGCGTAATTCTCACTGAGCCCAGCTTTGCAGCAGCAGAAAAAGGCTCAAAAGCAGACCCACCACCCTCTAAAGCGGCTCCCAATTAAATGCAGAGAGAAATGCAAACCCGACAGGCAAGGCCTATGTCAGAAACACAGGCTGCAGATGGCAGCTCTGCGAGCCAGCACATGGACGACGAATGTGCTACCCCAACCTCGCCTATCCACAGTGATGCGATTATGAAGACAAGAAACCAGATCAAAAATTAGCAACTTGGCAGACTGCGGTGGCTCACACCTGTCATCCCAGCACTTTCAGATGCCCAGGAGGGGGGGACTGCTTGAGGACAGAAGTTCGAGACCAGCCTGGGCAACATAGCGAGACCCCCAACTCTACAAAAAAATTAAAACTTAGCCAGGCATGGTGGTGCACACCTGTAGTTCCAGCTACTCGGAAGGCTGAGGCAGAAGCACTGGAGCCCATGAAGTGGGACTGCTGTGACCCATGACTGCACCACTGCACTCTAGCCTGGGCAACACAGCGAGACCCTGTCTCAGAAAGAAAACAAAGTCAGCATCTTACACTGAAATATTCACAGACAAAATGATCTGATGGCTGAGGTTTGCTTCGAAATAGGTCAGGGTCAGGAGAAAGTGGGAGGGAAGAGAAATGAAACCGACCGAACACAACCTCACGCTGCGGAAGCCGGTGTCACGAGAGCCACCCGTCTTGCATATACTTTTGAAGTTTTCCATGATAAAATGTTTTCTGGTTTGGGTTTTTTTTGTTGTTCTTTTGGTTTATTTTTTAGATAGGGTCTCGCTCTGTTGCCCAGGCTAGAGCGCAGTGGTGTGATCTTGGCTCACTGCAACCTCCACCTCCCTGGTTCAAGTGATTCTCCTGCCTCAGCCTCCCGAGTAGCTGAGATTACAGGCACCCACCACCACACCAGGATAATTTTCATATTTTTAGTAGAGACAGGATTTTGCCATGTTGGCCAGGCTGGTCTCAAACTCCTGGCCTCAAGTGATCCACCCACCCTGGCCGCCCAAAACACTGGGATTACAGGCGTGAGCCACCACATCTGGCCCTAAAATATTATCTTGCAGCCATTTGTAAGCTAAGAAAGAATCACCAAAATGGGTCTCATGACACCAGGCAAATAAAGTCCTCACATACACAGCACAGTCATTCCGAGGGTATGTGCAGGACTGCTCACAAATCATGAGGATGACAATCCTGAGACGCAGGTCTCGGCCGCTTCAGGCCACATGCCCTAAAGTAACATCAAAAGGAAGAGGAGGGCACCCACACGGGCGGCCACAGACGCGTCCCAAGGCTAGAACACTCTGCTCATGTAGGCAGCCACCGGGAAGGGAGCTGGGAGCCAATGAGGAGAGGGAGAAACCGCCGACGACGCAAGAAGGAAAAGGCTGCAAAAACCAGCCCAGGGAGGGAAACCCAGGCGCTGACCATGGATGCCTGCAGGATGGCGAGAGTCTGCTTGCTCTACAGCCCTGCACTTCCCACTTCCAGATCCATGGGCTTTGTAGGGGTTCTGGTTTTTGTTTTGAGACTGAGTCTCGCTTGTCACCAGGTTGGAGTGCAGTGGCGCAATCTTGGCTCACTGCAACCTCCACCTCCCGGTTCAAGCATTCTCCTGTCTCAGCCTCATGAATAGCTGGGATTATAGGCACCCACCACTACGTCCTGCTAATTTTTGTATTTTCAGTAGAGACAAGGTTTCGCCATGTTGGCCAGGCTGGTCTTGAACTGCTGAGGTGGGTGGCCCACCCACCTCGGCCTTCCACAGTGCTGGAATTACAGGTGTGAGCCACTGCATCTGGCCTCTTGTTTGTTTTTTGGATTTCGTTGAGTCAGGCTCTTGCTCTGTCTCCCAGGCTGGAGTGCAGTGTCACGATCCCAGCTCACTGCAGCCTCCACCTCCCGGGCTCAAGAGACCCTCCCACCTCAGCCTCCTGAGAGTACTTGGCACCACAGGCTTGTGCTATGCGCCCGGCCCAGATTCCTGGATTTTTATTACAATAAAAAAATGCAATGTTAAAAAAGAGAAGGAGGAGGAGGAGCCGCCCCCAATCCTGCAGATCTCCCTAGTGAGGAGAAAATGTTTCAGCCCTTGAGGCATGAGGAGCCAGTGGCCTCTCTCCCTTTGGTGACAAAGGCTCCGGGCTCTCCCAGCAGGAAAGAGGGGCAGTTGCCTTAGGCTCTCCATCCCCTACTCAGCGCTAGTGGGGAAGCCACTGCCCTCCCCAGGATAGTTCCCTCCTGCAGAGAGGGGAGGAGCCCACGAGCCCATCCCAGCCTTCTCCCAGCTCCCACGTTCCAGGTTCCTGTTCTACCCAGGCCTGGCATCCCTTTCCTGCTCAGTCTCCTTGGGGACATGGGCCAACCGGAGTTCCCGTCTACCACAGCTCGAAAGGGCCCAAGTCTGTGAGCCTGCTGCCTTCAACACCTCCCCAGGTGCCCCAGGCCCCCCAACCCCAACAGGTCCAAATACCTACTCTCCCCCACCAGTGCCCCAGGCCCCGCACACACCCCAACAGGTCTAAATACCTACCCTCCCCCACGCCTGAGTTCCCTTCCAGTCTTATGGGTGCCCACAGCAGAATCTGAGTGAGTCTCCTGGGACATCCTCCAAGCAAAGCTGAGTCCTGGGCCCAGCCTCCAAAACTCCCCCTACCACCTGGGGCCCCAGGTTCTCACCCACGGAGTGGCCACAGGACGGGCCTTCCAAAACACCACCCAGGCTTCATCACCCTCTTCCTTCCTAAAATGTGCTGATGCTTTGAAACAGATTGAAACCAGGAAGCGATATAAGAGCATTCAATGAACAAACGGGACGTTGTCCTGAAGGAGGCCCCAAGACACTTAGGAATGTAGTCTCCCCTCTTCTTTGCCTGGAAAATCCTCTACCCACCCTTGAGGATGTGGCCGAAGGCTCACTGGGTCTATGAACAAGGGACCCACCCCCCGGGGAAATGGGTCCCTTCCTCAGTGGTCCAGCAGCAACTAACACAGCCATGAGACAATTGGACAATAAGTCACTTTTCATTTATTTGTGTTTATTTTTGCTTTTTTTTTTTTGAGGCAGTCTCACCCTGTCGCCCAGGCTGGAGTGCAGTGGTGCAATCACAGCTCACTGCAGCTTCAACCTCCCAGCCTCAAGTGATCCTCCCACCTCGGCTTCCTGAGTAGCTGCAACTACAGATGCATGCCAACATGTCCAGTTAATTTTTTAATTTTTAGGAGTAGGGTAGAGATGGGGTTTTGCTATACTGCCCAGGCTGGTCTCAAACTCCTGGGCTCAAGCAATCTCCCTGCCTCAGCGTCCCAAAGTGCTGGGATTACAGGCGTGAGCCACCGTGCCCAGCCCACCCACTTTTAAAATACTGGTCCCTTCTAGAAAAGGCTCTCAGTCAGGAGAGGAGGAGGCTGCTGTGTCCCAGGGTCCTGGCCCTACACAGACAGTGGTCAGCCCAAGGTGCATGTCGTGGTCCGGGGCAGCAGCAATGGCCCCAGGGCAGGTGGTCACAGCTCCCCGGGTGTCAAGTCCTCACCTGGAACTGGGGACGATGCTGCCATGTGCTCTCAGGGCTGCTGTGAGGACAGGCCACACCACGCACTCACAGCTCTCAGCCACGCACCTGACCCCAGGCAGAGCTCGGGGAGCATCAGCAATTGAGTGGCTTCCTCATTCTGCGGGGAGGAGAGAGGCGGGCGTGCAGGGCCTCATCTCAGGAGGACTGATCTTCCCCAGGGAAAACGTGTGACCTGGGCAAGCCACCCGCTGTCTGAGTCTCAGAGTCTCTGCCTGACAAATGGGAACAGGGTCATCAAACTGCTGACAAGATACTTCGTATGACAAGGAGCCCCGTGGGGATGGGACCCACTTGACGGTCACATTCCCCTCCAGGGAGGGCCCTCCCCACGCGACCTCCCTTCGCCTGGCTCTCTCCACCGACCCCCATCCCCAGCCAGCTGGTGAATTCTTCACACCCTCCGGCAGGCAACAGGGCTATTTTTAGTGACCAGGGCTCAAGAATAGAGCCATGCCAGGACCCACGGCGCCCATCAGAGTGTAAAAGCTGGTGCATCCCTCCTTCCGGGTGCCACGTACTCCCCCATGGCCAAACAGAGCACAGTGGCCAGTGCTGGACCAGGGCTTAGCCTCGGGCCTGCAAAAATCCAGCCTCTGCCCTGGCACCCTCCGCCTAAAGGACAGCCCCACTCCCTGCCCGGGACAGGGGTACTTCCGCACCTTCTCTGGACCTCGGGTCCCCATCCACATACTGGGTGCTGAAGGCACGGCACATGCAGCATCTCAGTCCATACATCTGCAGGGGCTTGTTAGTGACGACAAAACGTGAACCAGCTGGAGGTCCAGGAGCTGAGGTACTGGAGACCACACAACAGATTTCACAGGTTTCAAAATGTTACAGCAGCTGCTGGGTGCAGTGGCTCACGCCTGCAATCCCAACACTTTGGGAGGCCAAGGCAGGAGGATCGCTTGGACCCAGGAGGCTCAAGGCTAGCCTGGGCAACATAGCAAGACTCTGTGTCTACAAAAAAAATTTTTTGACTACCTGGGCGTGGTGGTGCACACCTGTGGCCCCAGCTACTTGGGAGGCTGAAGCAGGAGGATTGCTTGAGCCCATGAAGTCAAAGCTGCAGCGAGCCAAGATCGTGCCACTGCACTCCAGCCTGAACAACAGATCAAGACTCTGTCTCAAAAAACAAAAACCTTACGGCACCAAACAGCCAGGACCACAGGCAAGATCCACGCAGACCGCCATCACCTCCCGGGTGAGAAAGTCCTGAGGTTCTTCTCTCTACCCATGAATCGGACAAAGCAAGAGGCCTTGTTGTCACTGTGGTCTCAGACAGCACCAGCCCTGGAGACCCTTTCAAACAGGCTCCATGGACAGCTGCAATGGCCCTGCAGCTCCAGACCCCCACAGGACTTATTAGCCAGAAAACGCAAGGCATGTGGAAAATGACTGTCCTCTTTAAAAGGTTGTTGGCTTTTCCTGGAAGGTTAATGAGCTGTGCATGCATTCATGGTGGGCAGGTCCGCCCTGAGCAACCACATCCCAGCCAGGTCCAAGTCCCAGCTTCTTCTCCTCCTAGCTGGGTGGCCCTAGGGAGCCTGCTTAACCTCTCTATGCCTCCCCTGCCAAACAGCAGCCTCAGAGGGCCACTGGGGAGCTCTAGAAAGATGACAGGGCTGGGCCCTATGGCCCAGACTGGCCATTACACATGTCATCTGATGCAAACTTCAAAGCCCAGGCTTCAGCCTCTGCTGAATTCAGCTTCTAAAGCCTCCTGGGCTCACGTGGCCCCTGATTTGCCTCAAGATCTCTTCTCCGAGATCCAGCCGGGTTTTCTGCAAACAGAAATCAGATTCTTTGCATGTTCAAGCCATTAGGCATCTTCTCAGATGAGGCCCTGCATTTTCCAAAATGCTAGTTTTGTTTTTTCCATGTTGCCCGAAAGGGAAGCAGAAAGTCCCAAAGCCCAAGCCAGAATTGGGAGGGGGCGGTGAAGGTTTGGAGAAGCCAGGACACAGCCCCCTTCAGCTGTCTGTGAATTCAACAGGCCGGCATGTTTTTCCCATCACCTGAGGATCCAAGACAATTTGTGGAAAAACAGACTGCAGAGATACGCGGGGTGGGGAGGAAGAGAAACAGCGACAGATAACAGAGACAGCTGCACAGGCCAGCGGCGCTGCTCAGGCCAGAGGCCTGTGTTTTAATTAGAGCAGCAGAGAGCTGGAATTGCTGCCAGGAAGGCCGCCCCAAGGGTGAGGTGCGCTTGCCCATGCCCGTCTGGCGGCTCCAATAATGAGGTCCCCACCGGAGACCCAACGCACACCACAAACACACATGGTGCCGCCCAATTATCACGCTCTGGCTCCCAGGAGCTCAACGATGCTCTCCCTCCAGGCGCCCTAATCAGGGCAAGCCGGGAAGGGATGGGGATAGAACCCAAAGGCTTCCACCTCCCTCCCCAAGGCCTGGGACACACCCTCCAGGGACAGCCTTCATGGTCCTGGCACATCCCAGGGCCCCGGAACATGTGGGGCTGCTTCCTGAAGCTGCTGAGATCCCTGGCCAAGGCGTAACTGCCCTGGGCACTCAGGGAGGGTGCAGAATTGCTCCACTCCAATAGGTGATGCCAGGTGAGGAGACTGCACCTGCCACCACCCCAAGGCCCACCCTGGGAGCCACTCAACTCTGCAGACGGGCTGTGCAGGTGCTGTCCGAGGGGAGAAGGACACCCCACTCCGGCCCAGGTGGACACTTGCTGTGTGGGTCAGTGCAACAGGCCAAGGCCACCTCTTACTGGGTCTCAGAGCTCTGCTCGGCTCAGTGAGGTGGGGACAAGGTGGCCTCCTAGGGATCTTGCTGCTGACTGTGGGTGCTGAGAGGCTCGGAGCAGCCTATTTGCTAACTCAGGCCCAGTGTGGAGCAGAGGATGACTCAGGCCCAGTGTGGAGCAGAGGATGACTCAAGGCTACACCAGCCTCTTTCTCATTGAGTGGGCCTCACTGTGTGGTCCCTCTGGATAGCTGGGCCAGCCTACAAGGGGCAAAAAGATGATGGTGGTGGTGATGGTGATGATGGTGATGATGATGGTGGTAGTGATGATGGGGGATGGTGATGACAGTGATGATGACTATGATGGTGATGGTGGTGGTGATGGTGATGATGACTATGATGGTGATGGTGGTGATGATGATGGGGATGGTGATGAAGTGGTGATGATATGATGGTGATGGTGGTGGTGATGGTATGATGACTATGATGGTGATGGTGGTGGTGATGATGGGGATGGTGATGATGGTGATGATGATGGTGGTAGTGATGATGGGGATGGTGATGACAGTGATGATGACTATGATGGTGATGGTGGTGGTGATGGTGATGATGACTATGATGGTGATGGTGGTGGTGATGGTGATGATGACTATGATGGTGATGGTGGTGGTGATGATGGGGATGGTGATGATGGTGATGATGATGGTGGTGGTGATGATGACTATGATGGTGATGATGGTGGTGATGATGGGGATGGTGATGATGGTGATGATGGTGGTGGTGATGATGGTGGTGGTGATGATGGCGATGGTGATGATGATGGTGGTGGTGATGATAGTGATGATGACTATGATGGTGATGATGGGGATGGTGATGATGGTGATGATGATGGTGGTGGTGATGATGGGGATGGTGATGATAGTGATCATGACTATGATGGTGATGATGGTGGTGGTGATGATGGGGATGGTGATGATGGTGGTGATGACAGTGATGATGACTATGATGGTTATGATGGTAATGGTGATGATAATAATGGTGATGGTGGTGATAACAGTACACACATAGATTTTATTGCTTTGTATTCTCACAACAACTTCAAAATAGGTTTCATTATCCTCATTTGACACCTGAGGAAACTGAGGCTCAGAGAATTTTATTACATATAAAGAACATCCACAACTCTCTCCTTCCAAAAGACGTTTTAAATCCTGTGGTATATGAGTGAGATTTTGTGTGCACGGGTGTGCCTGGGAATAAGACCATTCTAGCCCAACACCTATGTGATGAGAACTCCTGGTTCTGTCCCACCCTGAGCCATCTCCCTGCAGTTTCAGCTCACTCCAGGACACTATGGACCCCACACACTGACAATGCCTGAATCACCCACTCTCAATCTCTCCTTCCCCACGCAGACAGGGAAGGGGCAGGTGCAGGTGACATGTCCTCACCAGGGGAGGGAGCACAGGCTTAGGTGCCCAAGCACTTGAGCTGGAACCCTGGCCCTGCTCCTGAGGAGTTTGGGGACCTTGGACAAGGACAGGGAAGGAAAATGAGGCAGTGAGGTTGACACTATGCCTCTCACAGGATACTATGCAAAGGCCCAGGGGAAAACCTTTGATCAAGGCCAACTAGCAATACTGCCATCCTAGAAGGACGCGGTCCAGGGGAGTTGCAGCCTCCGCCACAACCACACTGCACTATCTTCCTTTAAATCAAAGGTCTTAAACATAATTTCTACCCTTCTTCAAGCTTACGTATCTCCCGCGCAACCTAGGAAAACACTGTGATCAATGACAAGAGCAAAGTCATGAAGCCTGTGACAATGGGGATATCTGTCTTTTTTTTAATTTGTATTTATTTTTATTCTTATTTTTATTTTTTTAATTTTTGAGACGGAGTCTTGCTCTGTCACCCAGGCTGCAGTGCAGTGGTGCGATCTCGGCTCACTGCAACCTCCGCCTCCTGGGTTCGAGCAATTCCCCTGCCTCAGCCTCCTGAATAGCTGGGATTACACCGCACATGCCACCATGCCTGGCTAATTTTTGTATTTTTAGGAGACACGGGGTTGGTTTCACAGGCTGGTCTGTTTGGCCTGTTGGCCAGGCTGGTCTCAAATTCCTGTCCTCAGGTGATCCACCCACCTTGGCCTCCCAAAGTTCGGGGATTACAGGCATGAGCTACCACGCCCAGCCTGGGATATCTGTGTTGAACCTGAACTTGGATGGGGGGGGGTCATTAGGCCAGCAGGTGTGCACACCCCACAGGTGGATGTATCTGCAAAGGATTGTCTGCTGCCCTCTTCCTAAGCGGGGAAGCAGAGAGAACAGCAGGCAGCCTCAAAGTCAGGGGTGTGTCAGCCCTGCAAACTTGGAAGGAATTTTGCTCTACTCGCCAAACCACAGCTGAGCAGAGGCAAAGCTATGAAGCTCAGCTTCTAGTACACTGGAAAGCAAAGTATTTGGATGCCGCACAGGAGAGACATCACGTGAAAGGTCAAGAGACAATGCCTCCCCTGCCCGCTCCCTCTGGAACCGGCTTCCTGAGCCATCAGCCTGTTTCTTTAGAGACTACAGCCAGAAAAAGGAGCCCATTGGGCTTTCAATATGGAAAGTGAGTTTTCCTATGTGCAAAACGAAAGGCGTGACACAGACACACACACCCTGTGCAAACGCTTCCTTTTCAAGCCAGCCTTACAAAGAGCAGTTTTTAATCCAACCATCTGCTTCCTCTGTTTCTTGTCGCACCTAGCTCTTGCATCCAGAGGGGGTCAGAGACAGAGGGCGCACATCGTTCAGATTCTCGGGGCCAAGGGCACAGGACCCAGCACAGATACTTCCTGCACACAGACAGCTGAGATGGCCCAGAGACATCATTTGGCTCAGCTCACACCCAGGGGCCAGGCTGGCTCTAAAATAAGAGCCTCACTGAACCTGCCTAGAGCCTGGGAGCTGGGGAGGGGCCCAGAAAGGATGTGAGGAGTTTAGCTGAAACACAGTTGCCACCGAGGGAGCACAAAAAGGAATGGAGGCTCCAAGTTCAGTCAGGCTGGAAAGGAAGCAGAATCTGTGGTCCCTCAAAAAGCTGAACATGGATCTACCAAACAACCCAGCAATTCCATCCATGGACATCTGCCCAGAAGACTCAAACAGACACCAGCACACCCCTTGTCACAGCAGCACTAATCACAAAACCAAAAGGTGGAAACAGCCCAAGTGTCTATCAACAGACGAATGGATACACAAATGGGGTGTGATCATGGAGTGGAATATTACTCAGCCCTGAAAAAGGAAGAAAGTGTTGCCACATGCTATGCTGTGGATGTGCGTCGAAAACGTTGTGCTTAGAGAAAGAGCCCATCACAGAAGGTCACGTATCATGATTCATTTAAGTTACATGATAACTCACATAAAATATTTAGAATAGCCAAGCTCATAGAAAGAGAAAGTAGATTGGGGTCGTCAGGGGCCCCAGGAGTGGGAGATAGTTGTGACTGTGTAATAGATTTGGGGCTTCTACTTGGAATAATGAAAATTTTGGAAGCAAAGAGTGGTGATGACAGCACAATATTGTGAATGTAATTAATGCCACTGAATTAAACGCTTAAAAATGGTTAAAATGGGCTGGGCGGCAGTAGTTCACGCCTGTAATCCCAGCAGTTTGCGAGGCCAAGGCGGATGGATCACCTGAGGTCAGGAGTTCAAAGCCAGCCTGGTCAACATAGTGAAACCCCGCCTCTACTAAAAATACAAAAATTGGCTGGGCGTGGCAGTGGGTGCCTATAATCACAGCTACTCAGGAGGCTGTAGCAGGAGAATCACTTGAACCCAGGAGACAGAGGCTGCAGTGAGCTGAGATCGCGCCACGGCACTCCAGGGTGACAGAGTGAGACCTCGCCTCAAAAAAAAAAAGTTAAAATGGCAAACTTTATGCGACATATATTTGCCACAATGAAAACGAGAGCCAGAGAGAAGGCCGGTGGGCAGGTCCGCGTGCCAGTGTTTAGGGTTTGGATGTAAACGTTGCACCTGCAGGGACGGCCAGTGTTTAGGGTTTGGATGTAAGCGTTGCACCTGCAGGGACGGCCAGTGTTTAGGGTTTGGATGTAAGCGTTGCACCTGCAGGGACGGCCAGTGTTTAGGGTTTGGATGTAAGCGTTGCACCTGCAGGGACGGCCAGTGTTTAGGGTTTGGATGTAAGCGTTGCACCTGCAGGGACGGCCAGTGTTTAGGGTTTGGATGTAAGCGTTGCACCTGCAGGGACGGCCAGTGTTTAGGGTTTGGATGTAAGCGTTGCACCTGCAGGGACGGCCAGTGTTTAGGGTTTGGATGTAAGCGTTGCACCTGCAGGGGACAGAGATGTTAGAAACGAGGTGGAGCTACAAGTTCCTGAACTCCCACTTCATTTTCCTCCCGCAGCGCCCAGGGAATGGCTCTGCCCAGGGTCCCCACAACCAGGCCAGGCCAGGCGACCAGTCACGGCCCGTGCTCACCTGTGACAGGTGACACTTCCGGGCTGAGACCATGACAAGCCTGTGCCTCCATGAATGTGGAAGCTCGTGTGGATAGCCAAGCCCCAGAGCTAGGCAGCCTGGGCCTCTGAGCTATCCGACCGCACGGCGTCCAACCAAGGGGCTCAGGACCATGGACGCGGCATTGGCCCCAGATGCCGGAGATGATCGCTGCTGCAGCACATCCCAGTCCATCTTCAGCCAGAGCCTTCCCAACCTTGGCACTCTCAATGACCACAGGCTCATCGGCCAGAAGATAGGGACACAGAGACTTCGCGTGAGTGGGCTCTGACAACGGGGTCAGGAACTGAAGCGACAGTTCTCCTTCTTCCTCAGGTTGAGGACACGAGGATTTCTAAAGGGCCCTGAACCCCCAACTTCTAGGTCCCTCGGTGGCCTTCACTAAGCTCCGCAGAATTCAGATTCTGAAGATGGGTGTGGATGTCATCTGGCCAGAGCCGGGCTTCTGATATGCTCTCAGCTCACCGGTCTGCCTCTGGAGGGAGAAAGCTCAGGGACTCCCAATACCAGAGCATTTGCCTCTCACCACGGCTACTTCCACAGGAAAGAGCCATGCAGAGGGATGCATGAGCTCCAAAGAGGCACCAGGACCCTTGGGAATTTCAGGCACCTCTTTGGGTGTTTAGGTGGGTTTTTTGTTTTCTGTTTGTTTTGAGACAGGATCTTACTCTGCTTCCCAGGCTGGAGTGTAGTGACACAATCTCGGCTCACTGTAGCCTTGAACTCCTGAGCTCAGGCACTCCTCTCACCTCAGCCTCCTGAGTAGCTGGGATTATAGGCGTGCACCACCAGGCCCGGCTAATTTTTTTAAGACATGGGGTCTCACTATGTTGCCCAGGCTAAGACACATATTTGAATCCCAGGAAGATTCTGAGATATCCATTTTGTTGGCTACTCTCTAGCAATGCCTTGTTCCCTGTGGTCCCAGAACCCCCGCAGGCAGCAGGTTCCTGCTGAAATGAACAAAGCTGTCCTACCACGTGTTTGTCAGCTCTCCCGAGCCCAAGTACAGCAGGTCCAGAGACAACAGCATAAGTTTCTCTCTGCAGTTCTGGAGTCCTGACGTCCAGATCCAGGATAAGAAGGTGGAAACCAAGGTGCTGCAGGGCCACGCCCTCCAGAGGCCCCGGGCAGGCCCCTCCTCATCTGTTCTGGTGGCTGCAGCCCCCACTTAGCCTGTGGCCACATCTCGCCAACCCCTGCCTTGTGGCCACATGGCCTCTTCCCCTTCTGTGTGGAATCTCCTCCTGCCTCCCCTTATGAGGCACATGTGATAGTGTCAGGGCACTCCTAGGAAACCCAGAACTACTTGTCCACCTCGAGCCTCACTTCCTCACATCTGCAAAGTCCCTCTGTGCCACTCAAGATGACACATCCAGGTCCCAGAGACTAGGCCATGGGTATCTTGGGGGGGCCTGGACACCTCCCAAGGATGGAGTTGCCATGCCCAGCTACTCCAGTCACATCTAGCTACTCTAGTCATGCCCAGCTACTCCATCCATGCCCAGCTACTCCATCCGTGCCTAGCTACTCTAGCCACACTGAGATACTTCAGCCACATCCAGCTATTCTAGCCATACCCAGCTACTCCAGCCACATCCAACTACTCCAGTCATGCCCAGCTACTCCATGTATGCCTACTCCATGTATGCCTAGCTACTCCATGTATACTCTAGCCACACCCATATATTCCAGCCACACCGATATTCCAGCCATGTCCAGCTACTCCAACCAAACCCAACTATTCTAGCCATGCCCATCTACTCCAGCCAAACCCAGCTATTCCAGCCACACTCAGCTATCCTGGCCACATCTACCTACTCCATCCATGCCTAGCTACTCTAGCCACACCCCAGCTACTCCAGCCACACCCAGATACTCTAGCCACATATAGCCACTCCAATCAGGCCCAGAAAACTCTACTGTCTAGCTACTCCAGCCACACCCAGCTTCTCCAGCCACACACAGCTATCCCAGACATGCTCAGTTACCTTAACCGCTGCTCAACCACAGAACCAGGAGCTGTTCCTGCTTGGGGTAACTGGGCACCCTGGACCCACAGTATCCAGGCCTGAACTCGCCACACACTCTGGACGAGGTAGGGTTTTTCAGCACGATGTGAGCAGTTGGGAGCCAAGGCCCTGAATGCCACTCCTCTGCATAGCCCCTGCCAGCCTTTCTGGGTGAGATTCCAGCAAAATGTATCAAAAGCCTGTTAAAAACATGCAGACGAGCACCCACCAGGATCTTAACAGGCCCATCTCTGACCCAGCAACCTGAATGCCGGGACTCTCCTGCCTAACTGCTGCCTTACGACTCACAGAAACATTGTAGCGCAGAGAAATTAGAAACCTCCCATGTGACCTTGGCAAAGGCAGCGGTTAATAAACTCTGATTCATTCTTACAATGGAACACTGTGCAGATACTTGCAACAATTAGATTTGTGCTTATACGGAACGACTTCTTAGACCCATCATCAGCAAGGAGCAGAGCCGAGAACAAGGTGTCTAGTGTGTTCCCAGGGTCCCCCACCTGCATTCACAGGCACACACCTGCAAACACACAGGGCAGCAGGAGCCTCCCCAGACCACCACACAGTCACCCTCAGGGAAAGAGAGGAAAAGACACTTTCTCTTTGTATTTTATATATATGGAGGTCATTTAGATTTTATATAGGACTGGTATCAAAATGTGTTCAGTTAATCTAATGAAGAATTATAATTTGTCAATAAATTGTTTATTTTTATTTTTATTTTTATTTTTATTTTTGAGATGGAGTTTTGCTCCTTCTGCACAGGCTGAAGTGCAATGGCATGATCTCGGCTCACCACAACCTCCATTTCCTGGGTTCAAGTGATTCTCCTGCCTCAGCCTCTGGAGTAGCTGGGATTACAGGCACTCACCACCACGCCCATCTAATTTTGTATTTGTAGTAGAGACGGGGTTTCTCCATGTTGGTCAGGTTGGTCTCGAACTCCTGACCTCACGTGATCTGCCTGCCTCAGCCTACCAAAGTGCTGGGATTATAGGCATGAGCCACTGCACCTGGCCTAAAAAATTATTTTAAAAGAGAAAATTTTCAAAACGTTATACATCCTTTGATCACATCAAGGAATTTATCTCAAAGAAAGAAATAAGCAAGTACTCCACAATGAAACTGCGAAAGGATGAACACCAAATGTTTATAAAATAAAAAATGCAGGCCGGGCGCGGTGGCTAACACCTGCAATCCCAGCACTTTGGGAGGCCAAGGAGGGCAGATCCCTTGAGGTCAGGAGTTCGAGATCAGCCTGGCCAACATGAGGAAACCCTGTCTCTACTAAAAGAACAAAAATTAGCCAGGCATGGTGGTGGGCACCTGTAGTCCCGACTACTCAGGAGCCTGAGGCAGGAGAATTGCCTGAATATGGGAGGCAGAGGTTGAAGTGAGCCGAGATCACACCACTGCAGTCCAGCCTGGGTAACAGAGCAAGACTCTGTCTAACATAATAATAATAATAACAGAGATTTTAAAAATGCAAACAGCCACAGTAGGAAAACAGCTGATTCACATAGAAACTGATAGCACAGACTACTATGAAATCCTTACTGGCAAGGAAAGGTGCTGAGGACACCGTAAGTGTGCCAAACAGTGTAGAATGAGAAGCTATGATAGACAGGATCTGTGCACAAGGAAAATCCTTAAGGACTGCCCCCCAAATATCCCCAAGGATTATCTCTAGGCATCAGATGGAAACACTTTTGCTTTAAATCTTTTCAAAATTATCTTCATTTTTCCAATTATGTCTATGATCAACATTCCCACACATGGCATCCAAGCTCTTTCGCACTCGGACCTCTCCCTGAACAACCGTGGCCTCCTCTGTCCCCTCGCTGCGACCGTGCAGACCTCATCTGCTGTCACCTCCTGCCTCAGGCTTCCAAGCTCCCAGCATGGGAAGGAGCCTTGGGAAAGGTGCATCCTGCCCCATCTCCCCTATAAGGCGGCAAGTTTAACAACGGCAAGGCACATCCATGCATGCTAAAGAGGCTGGAACACAAAGCCCATGGTAATCAGACCACCCAGGTCTTTCTAGGTATAGCACACGGGAAAACCACAGACCCAGACCCGGTATTTGAGGAAGGCAGCCTGGCTCTCCGAGAGCAGGGACTCAGCCCAGCAGCAGGGCAGCTGCATGCAGCACAGTATTTCAGAAAGCCACCCCTGCCTGGTGAGCCCACATTTCCAGAAAGCTGTAACACGTTTCTCCTGGAGCCGAGCATTCCATGATCCACAGCCCGTGAGTCAGACAAATGGCAAAGCCTCCCTGGAGGCCAGGGAGGGTGGTGGTACTGCTGGGGCAGGAGACAGGTCTGCCCACCTCCTGGAGGCCAGGGAGGGCAGTGGTGATGCCCAGGCGAGCAGCGGGGCCTGCCTACCTCCTGGAGGCCAGGGAGGGCAGCAATGATACCTGGGCGGGGGATGGATCTGCCCCACCTCCTGAAGGCCGGGGGAGGGTGGCGGTGATGCCCGGGTGAGCAACGAGGCCTGCCTACCTCCTCTCGTTGTCATCCAGGTGAGCGAAAAGCACATCTTGGAGATGGCCTTGGCCAGCGCAGTCATGGTCTTGTAGTCCTTGGGAATCACCTGAAGGGAACCAGAAACATCAGCGCGTGAGCCACCCTGTCCTGATGCTGTGACATGGCCTGAAATCTCCCCATTCAGCCCTCAGCTTGGTGTTATCAGGCAATGGTAAAAATAGGCAACTTGAAGTTTAATGTGTATTTCACCACTATCTTTTTTCTTCTTTTGAGACAGAGTCTTGCTCTGTTACCCAGGCTGAAGTGCAGTGGTGCAATCACAGCTCACAGCAGCCCCCATCTCCTGGGCTCAAGTGCTTCTCCTGCCTCAGCCTCCCAAGTAGCTGGGACCACAAGTGTGCACCACTACACCTGGCTAATTTTTTTATTTTTAGTACAGATGAGGTCTCGCTATGTTACTGAGGCTGTTCTCAAACATCTGAGCTCAAACAATCCTCCCTCCTCAGGCTCCCAAAGTGCCAGGATTACAGGCACAAGCACCCACACCCAGCCTCTTACTATTTTTGAAATGCAGTCACATATGACTTAATGATGAGAAGGATCCTGAGAAATTCATCATTAGGCAATTTCATCATCATGCAAACATCACAGAGTAACTGACACAAGCCTAGCTGATACACTGAGGTTATAACATGATACAGCCCATCACTCCTAGGCTGCAAATCTGTACAGCATGAGACCATCCTCAACACTGCAGGAAGCTGTAACACAGTTCAAGGTGTATCTAAACGTATCGTACACAGCCGGGCACAGCGGCTCACACCTGTCATCCCAGCACTTCAGAAGGCTGAGGCAGGTGGATCACGAGGTGAGGAGTTCAAGACCAGACTGGCCAACACGGTGAAACCCCGTCTCTACTAAAAATACAAAAATTAGCCAGACGTGGTGGCGGGCGCCTGTAATCCCAGCTACTCAGGAGGAGGCTGAGGCAGGAGAATCACCTGAGTCCAGGAGGCGGAGGTTGCAATGAGCCAAGATCGGTTCACTGCACTCCAGCCTGAGTAACAGAACAAGACTCCACCTCAAATAAATAAATAAATAAAATAAACATATCTACACAGATAAAAGGTTCGGTAAAAATATGGTACTATAATCTTACTGGACCACGTATATACAGTCTGCCAACGACCGAAACACGGTCACGCAGTGCGTGCCTGTACCCAATAGTCTGTTATTGACTGCAGTCACCTGATCGTGCAAAGATCTCAAAACCCATTCGTCCTGTCTGTCTGTCTGTCTGTCTGTCTGTCTGTCTGTCTGTAACTTTGTACCTTATGATCAGTAATTCCCCCATTCCCTCTCTGGGTGAATTCTATGAGCACCTCAGTTGCCAGGATATCCCCCACTTAAAATAAAACCATGCAGGAAGGTCTTTGAGGCCACACTAGCTTGTGTGGTGCTTGGGCCACCCAGGAAGTCCCTGTCTGTCCAGGTACAACTGCAGGCCACACAGGTTTAAGCATGCTGTGTGTTTAACGCAGAGAACCCCTGTGCAGACATCTTTGAGGGACTGCACTGAAATCTCCTAAAAAGCCACACTCCAGGCCGGGTGCAGCGGCTCATGCCTGTAATACCAGCACTTTGGGAATTGCCTAATTGAGGTGGGCGGATCACGAGGTCAGCAGTTTGAAACCATTACATGGTGAAACCCCGTCTCTAGTAAAAATACAAAAATTATCTGGGCTTGGTGGCGAGCCACTATAGTCCCAGCTACTCAGGAGGCTGAGGCAGAAGAATTGCTTGAACCCGGGAGATGGAGGTTGCAGTGAGCTGAGATCACACCATTGCACTCCAGCCTGGCAACGGAGCAAGACTCCACTATCACCCCCAAAAAAAGAAAGAAAAATGTAAGTGTTGGCGAGGCGCAGTAGCTCATGCCTGTAATCCCAGCACTTTGGGAGGCCGAGGCAGGTGGATCACGAGGTCAGGAGTTCAAGACCAGACTGGCTAACATGGTGAAACCCCGTCTCTACAAAAAAAACAAAAAAAAAAAAGTGAAAATTAGCTGGGCATGGTGGCTTATGCCTGTAATCCCAACTACTTGGGAGGCTGAGGTAGGAGAATTGCTTGAAACGGGACCTGGGAGACAGAGGTTGTAGTGAGCCAAGATCACGCCACTGCACTCCAACCTGGACTACAGAGTGAGACTCCATCTCAAAAAAAAAGAAAAATGTAAGTGTTGACCGGGCACAGTGGCTCACGCCTGTAATCCCAGCACTTCGGAAGGCTGAAGCAGGTGGATTACCTGAGGTCAGGAGTTTAAGACCAGCCTGGCCAAAATGATGAAATCCTGTCTCTACTAAAAATACAAAAATTAGCCAGGTGTGGTGGTAGACACCTGTAATCCTACTACTCGGGAGGCTGAGGCAGGAGAATCGCTTGAACCCAGGAGGCAGAGGTTGTAGTGAGCCAAGATCATGCCACTGCACTCCGGCCTCGGCAACAAGAGTGAAACTCCATCTCAGAAAAAAAAATATATATATATACATATATACATGTGTGTGTGTGTGTGTGTGTGTGTGTGTTTGTGTGTGTTTTTTTATTTTCTATTTACAGAAAAGTTGCAAAGATCATTCCCGTGCACCTTGCAGGTTCCCTGATGTACATGACACCGAGCCCCACACCAAATCCGTTCTTCCTTTGCTTTCCCTGAATATCATTTCTCTGTCCCAGGACCCCATCCTGTCTCCCCAGTGCCCCCTGGTCCTCGACAGTTCTTCAGACTCTCCTCATGTGCCGTGAGCAGGGCTAGTCAGGTATTCTGCAGAGTGTCCCGGTATTTGTGTTTATTTGAGGTTTTTCTCATCATTAGACTGAGGTTTTGGGTCTTGGGAAGACCCCAGGGGTAGAGTGCCCCAATAAGTTTTTAATAATGCTTGTGCTAGCTTTAATTAGCTGATTATAAAAGCATTAAGTACCAGGGAAAGGAATGTGGAGTGCACGTTTAGTGGGGGACAGAGTGTCCGTTCTGCAAGGCAAGAAGGTTCCGGAGATGGTGGTGGTGATGATTCCGCAGCAATGAGAATGTGCTTAATGCCACCAAAGCGTGCACTCAGAAATGGCTCAGAGGGTACTCAGCACTGCACTGTGTCTCCCCGAAATTCACATGTGGAAGCCCTAACCAGCCACGCAATGGTATTTGGAGAGAGGCCTTTGGGAGGTGGCTGGGGATAGATGGGGTCATGAGAGGAGGGCCTTGATTAATGGGATTCAAGTCTGTATAAGAAGAGACCAGAGAGGCTCCAGGAGCATGGGAAGCACACAGCCCAGGACAGCGCCTCTGCTGACTCCAAGGACCTGGGTGCCAGTGAGTCTCTTCCCTTCCCTGAGCCTGTGAGGATCCTAAAGCCACCATGGGGCTGCAGAGACTCCACATACAGCTTCTTCCATAAATTTGAGCTCAGCTAATCTGGCAAAGACAGTAACAAACTAATCCTGCCCAGAACTGCCTCTGCCATCACCCATGTATTCCTCCCTCTGACCAGAATGACACCGAGGCCCCCAGGAGGACGAGGGTGCCCCGTGGGGTTCCAGGGAGCTCACGGGTGACAGCCACATGCCAAGACCTGGGGACAGGAACCCCGTGAGCCTCACCTTCCTGACGTAGGACACGGCGTCCTCCTCCGTGTACACCTCCGCGCTCACGCCCCCTCGCCGACGGCGGGCCTTCACCACGGGGTTCGGAGGGGTGGGCGACACCTCCTCATCATGGGAGTCCGACTGTGAGTTCGACTTCTGCCGTGCCAAAATCTGCCTGTTTTCTTCCTGCGTGGGAGAGGAGAATACAGAAAGCAAGTAAGAACCTGGCTGTCGTGGCCAGGCACAGGGCTCACGCCTGTGATCCCAGCACTGTGGGAGGCCGAGGTGGGAGGATTCGCTTGTAATCAGGAGTTTGAGATCCGGGTACACTTTGTGTCCCCATACAAATCTTATCTTGAATTGTAATCCCCATAATCCCCCACGTGTCGAGGGAGAGACCAGGTGGAGGTGATTGCATCATGGGGGTAGTTTCTCCCATGCTGTTCTCAAGATAGTGAGTGAGTTTCTCACAAGATCTGACGGTTTTATAAGGGGCTCTTCCTCCTTCGCTCAGCACCTCTCCTTCCTGCCACCTTGTGAAAAAGAAGCCTTGCTTCCCCTCGCCTTCTGCTATGATTGTAAGTTTCCTGAGTCATCCCCAGCGATGCTGAACTGTGAGTCAATTAAACCTCTTTGTAAACTATCCAGTCTCCGGCATAAAAAACAAACTAATACACCCTGTCTCTACAAACAGACAAACAAACAAACAAAAGAATTAGCTGTAAGTGGTTTCACTTAAAGTCGTAGTTTCTTTTTCTTTTTTTTTTTTTTTTTGAGACGGAGTCTCACTCTGTCGCCCAGGCTGGAATGCAGTGGCACAATCTCAGCTCACTGCAATCTCTGCCTGCTGGCTTCAAGCGGTTCTCCTGCCTCAGCCTACTGAGTAGCTGGGATTAGAGGTGCACGCCACCACACCCAGCTAATTATTTTTAGTAGAGATCCTGACCTCATGATCTGCCCGCCTCTGCCTCCCAAAGTGCTGGGATTACAGACGTGAGCCACTGTACCCGGCCTAAAGTCGTAGTTTCTAAGAACCTAACAACATTTCTGTGTATGTAACAGTTTTGTGAGACATTAAGAAATAAAGTCAGTGAGGCTCTCCAGGTAATTTTTATCACTGCATATAAATCCACAATTATCTCAAAATTAAAACCGCTTTTACAGCGGGTGACAGGCTGAGCTGGTGTGGGGTTTAGGAGGCTGAGATGGCAAGCCTCTGGAGGTCTGCTGAGAGGAGGGACTGGAAGTTGAGCCCCGAGTCACCATGCAACAACCATAGTTGTGTCCACATGGGGCTGAGTTGCCCCGAAGCCCACCCTGCCTGGAGCTGTGGATGGCAGGACATGCCACCCCCGCAGGCCTTGCTCCTGTGCACAGACACGTGCACCCACCACCGCCTGCAGCTTTTCAGTCACTCTTAGCCTGTGCATCCGCTGTGGCCTTAGGCAGTCTGTGCATTTCAATCCCACCAGGGCCGATATGCCTTTCCTCCTATGCCTGTGTATCCCCTTCCTTGACTTTCAGAAAACATTTTTTTAAGCAAATCGTTTGCTGATTGGTTCCAAATATCAAACCCAAGGATTTCTGAGTATCGGCCATTTAAAGTCAGCCAGATGCACCGGTCCAGGTGGGTAAGGTGACCACGAGGTCACACCAAGGTAGAGGGTGCAGGAGAGGGTCTGACTTCCTGCAGACTCTGTAGCTATTCCTCCTGCTCCAGGAACTTCTGGCAAACACATGACTGTCTCCCCAGCCTGTTAAAACTGGGACATGGTGCGGGCTCCTGCTGAATGCCAGCCACCATCCCTCCTGTGGGTGGTGGACGTGAGTGAAGGATCCCCCACAGTCCAGAGTGGGCCAGCGCCAACATGGAGCAGCGGGACGCAGTCACAGCGATGCCCTAACGACACCGGCCTCAAGCCCCACTCCTCGCCCACCTGCCGCGTGCAAGGCACAGCACCCACTCCCCCAAGGAAAGGCGGTCTGACAAGCTGCTTGTTACTCCCTCAGCAAACAATCCCACCAGCTCCCCCACCCAGCCCAATGCAGCCATCTGTCAATCACGGCCAAGGGCAGTTTCCCCAGGGGCCCCCGCTTGTTCTGCTGCTGATGCCCACCTCTGCATGTGCCGATGCCCACCTCCGTGTGTGCCGGCCAGTTCTCCCTGTGTCCTCACTCACCTATCGGATGCTAAATGCCCAACCAGGAAGCCACTGAGTACGCCAGGATTGCCAGGTGCAGCTTTATGTGGTTGTTTAAATATATCTTGATGGAGCTTCCCAAAAAAGATGGCATATGGAAGGTCCTCTTTTCCCTTTAGAGACCCCTCAAATGATAGTAAAATTAAAATATATGCATATATACATCTACCACAAAGACCAGAATGTCAGGAACGCCATCCGAGATTTCTGGAAAACAGACAACGAACTGAAGCACGGAATTTGACATTTGGACAAAGTAAGAGGCAGCCTGGGGTATGCGAAGCAGGTTCTCCCCCAATCCAGAAAGGGAACTGTTCGTGCTGCAGAACCCCATGGGGCAGAGAACAGAGGTGGTGAAAGTCATCAAGATCCAGACTCAGGACCACAGGAGCCCGGGAGCCCAGGAGCCAAGCAGCCCCTCAAGGCCAGGAGCCCAGGTCCTGTATCCCTGTTTCTGTGGAATTCCCAAACTACACAAGAGTAGAGAGAGTAAGTCAATGAATCACCAAACACCCATCACCCACCCTCGACAATTATCAAAACGGAGCCAGTCCTATTTCATTTCACTTCCACTCCCTTCAACACACACACACACACACACACACACACACACAGGATGGAAGCAAATCTCAGATATAGCATTTCATTTTAAATATTTCAATATCTATCTCTAAAATACAACTCGTTAAAACATAACCACAATCCCCATTATCATTTGCTATGAGTTGAATATGACTTGTCCCTCCTAACATTTGATCCTCAATGTGGTGGTGCTGGGAAGTACATGAATGTAACTTTTTATATTAAAATAATTCATGTTACATATAAAATATAATATACATATAACAGTGGGAAGATACATCATGAAAATATCTAAAAAAGAGACAAAAAGAGAAAAAAAAGTGTGTATGTATATATGTGTGTGCATATATATACATAACATGTTTTTTACGTATATACATATACCAAAAACATCCCAGGAAGCTCAATCTGATTAATAGCAGTTCCAGAAGACAAAATAAAATAGAAACTTGCAAGAAATACAAGAAAAATTTCCCTAAACTGAAGAATATGAGTGTCTTGGTTGACAGAGCCCACAAGATTTTCAGTCCTAGTAAAAGGACTTCCAGGGATGAGAATTTTCCAAAAGCTCCCATAGAGAAAAGTCAGGTGACCTGCAATGGACTGACAATAAGAATGACTCAACCTTCTCAAAAGAAACACTAGATACTAGAAGACAATGAAATGAAGCCTGCAACATTCTGAAGGAAACTTCCTTTCAACCTAGACCTTTATACCCAGCTGAATTAGCCTTCATGTTTGTAGTTATAATAAAGACAGTATTATATTTGACCAATATACTTAATTGATAATTTTTAACTTTCAGAATGTATGTACAAACAAAACATAAAAGGCATAATTCTAGTTTTGGAAAAAATATAAATTTCAAGGAGAAGACAGAAACCCAGAGAGGTGAACACAGTGCTTGGAATCACAAGAAGTATCTAGAACAAGCAGTCGAGAAGCTGACAGGCTGAGCTTTCAACAGATTTACAGAGGTAGGAAAGACCAAAACTGAAACTTAGGGCCTTCCTAGGAAAAGAAATCCTAGTAAATCCTCCAGATTTTGTGCTTTGGCCCAAAAGATTTTGTGTGGACACTGGAAGGAAGGATGAGCCGGGATTAAGCCAGCCTCTCAGGGACTGAATCCCAGCTCAAATCGTCTTAGACCCTAATTGGATCAGGGTGATCCAGGATTGCTAGTACCCCTAGGTTAGCCATTTTTCCAAAGCAATTACAGATTCTCTCAAAAGGAATATATCAGCCTCAAATCTGTTCTTTGATTTTTCACACGTAATGTTGGGAACCCAATCAAAAATAACTCGGATACAAAAAGACAAGATCATGTAACCAAAACCCAAGAGAAGCAATAGACAACACAAAGAGATCCCTTCAGGGGATGCAGACCATGGAATTAATGGACATAGACTTTAAAGTTATTATGCTCAGCATGTTCAAGGAAATAAATGATGAAATTGAGAACACTGGCACAGAACTAAGGAAAAAAAAATTTTAAGCCAAATGGAAATGCTAGAATCAAAAAAACATAACAATTGGAACTAAGAATTTGGTGGATGGGTTTAACAGCAGATGAGAAACACAAGGGAAGAAATTAATAACCTGGTACACAGATGAAAATATCCAGACTTAAGTACAAAGACAGGAAAGGAAAGCAACTATAGAAAAGTGCTGAAGAGCATGTGAAATATGGTAAAAAAAAAACCTCCAATTTATATGAATTAAATTCCAGATGGAGGAGAGAGAATATGGCAGAAGCAATGTTTGAAGAGATAATTAAGAATTTTCCTAACCTAACAAATGATATCAGGCCATAGATTCAAGGAGTGCACAAACTCCCATGCAGGATAAACCAGCATATCATGGTAAACCACAGGAGCCAAAGACAGAGAAAAACCTAAAATGCAGCCAGAAAAAAAAAGACATTACCTTCAAAAGGGCATCACAGACCTGATGGCTGACTTCTCAACAGAAACAATAGAAATCCGAAAACAAGAAAGACAGCATTGAGGTTCTACTCCTAATTCAATAACTGCCAACCTAGAATTCTATACCCAGTGAAAATAGCCTTCAGAAATGAGACTGATATAAAGACACTTGATTTTAAGACAAACACACTAAGAAAATCCATTACCAATAGGCCTGCTGGCAGGAAAACACTAGGAGATATACCTCAGACAGAAAGAAAACGACCCCTGGAGGAAACCTGGAAATGCTGGAAGAAGTAAACCAAAGAAAGTGGAAGCATGGGGGTAAATCTCCACACACGCTAGCCACATAAAACACAACACAGGCCTGGTGCAGTGGCTCATGCCTATAATCCGATCACGTTGGTAGGCCGAGGTAGGCAGACTGCCTGAGGTCAGGAGTCCAAGACCAGCCTGGCCAACATGGTAAAACCCTGTCTCTATTAAAAATACAAAAATTATCCAGGCATGGTGGCAGGCACCTGTAATCCCAGCTACTCAGGAGGCTGAGGCAGGAGAATCACTTGAACATGGGAGACAGAGGTTGCAAGGAGCCAAGATCGTACCACTGCACTCTAGTCTGGGTGACAGAGCAAGACACCGCCTCAAAAAAAAAAAGGCCGGGCACGGTGGCCGATGCCTGTAATCTCAGCACTTTGAAAGGCCAAGGTGGGTGGATCACCTGAGGTCAGGCATTCAAGACCAGCCTGGTTAACAGGGTGAAACCCCGTCTCTACTAAAATACAAAAAAGTAGCTGGGCATGGTGGCATGTGCCTGTAATCCCAGCTACCCAGGGGGCTGAGACAGGAGAATCGCTTGAACCCAGGAGGCAGAGGTTGCAGTGAGCCGAGATTGCACCACTGCACTCCAGCCTGGGCAACAGAGCGAGACTCCGTCTTAAAGAAAGAAAAAATGCAAGAGAGACTACACACTCCCCTGCTCAGTGGAACCCTCCAATAACCTCCAATCTGAGTTGAAACAGAATTGTTTTTGGCCGCCAGCAAGGCCCTGCAGGATCTGCCCTTAGCCCCATTCCCCTCACCTGCCCCAGGGCCCTCTGCTGTCCTCCCACACAAAGCACACTCCCACCTTTCACTTGTGATTCTCTGCCAAGGGCAGCCTTCCTAGGTATCTTGGGGGTCTCTCCCTTCCCTCCCCCAAGTCTCCACTCAAATATGACTTTCTCAGTGCAGGAAAACCTCCCAACACGACCATGCAACAGAGGAAAAGAGGGAGAGGAGGAGAAGGAGGGACGGGGAAGACAGCCTGCTATAAAAAAGAATCCAAAGAGAACACGTTTTAAAAAGTTGAGGGAGGGAGGCCAGGCACAGTGGCTCATGCCTGTAATCCCTGCATTTTGGGAGGCCAAGGCAGGAGGGTCACTTGATGCCAGGAGTTTAAGACTAGCCTGGGCAACATGGTGAAACCCCATCTCTACTAAAAATACAAAAATTAGCTGGGAGTGGTGGCGGGTGCCTATAGTCCCAGCTACCAGGGAGACTGAGGCAGGAGAATCACTTGAACCCAGGAGGCAGAGGTTGCAGTGAGCCGAGATTACACCACTGCACTCCAGCTTGGGTGACAGAGCAAGATTCCAACCCCCCCTCAAAAAAAAGACCTGAGACGGGAAGGGGGTGAGAGTTGAAAACAACCTGTTGGGTGCTATGCTCACTACCTTTCTATCCGTGAAACGAGCCTGCAGATGACGGAGAAACCCGGCCAGACAAAGATCAGGAACTCTCTACCAACAGGCGCCTCCTCTAGAAAATAGTGAGATCCTACCTGGGTGGTAGGATCATTCATACCCCAGATCTCAGCATCACACAACATCCCCACATAAGAAACCTGCACGTGTACTCCCGAATCTAAAATAGGAGTTGGAAAAAAAAATTAAATAAGAAGCCATTAACAACAACAAAATAATTTTCAAGTGCTGAGCAGCTAGTATCGGGGTGGAATTTCTTCAACTTTGTGCATGTTGCTATAATGTTAACACAACACAAATAAATTGGAAGGAACTATGTCATAATAAAAGTAAAATACTGTGTGCCACTGTGCAGACTTAAATACCACTAAAACCACCTAAATAAATAACAAGTCCCAGGAGCAAGGCCCCTACCAGCTGCACACAGGAAGACGCAGCTCCTCAGGAAGGGGCTGGGGCTTCTCAGACACTCAGAGGCTTGATGCCTGGGCTGTAAAATAACACAGTGCCCAGCAGTCCTGTCTCCAGCTGCCCTGAATGGGCGCCAGCTCCCAGGGTGACCGGTCTCCACTGCACCCTCCTTGCCGGGCCTGGTGGCTGGCATCTCCACTGTCAGCCACCACATGCTTCTATCAGCCTGCACTTGGGAATCTTCCTTCCCAGGGGCCCATCCACTCCACTGCAAATCCAACCCAAAGGGTCCCGTGCCCAACCCAAACTGGCCAATGGAAATGGGTTTCCATCCGTGAAATGAGCCTGCAGATGATGGGGAAGCTGGCCAAGATCAGGAACTCTCTACCAACAGAGATGTCTCCTCTAGAAAACAGGGAGATTCCAAATCCCCTGCTTCATCGGGAGGGGTGAGGGAGAGTGGCTTTGATGGAGAGGGAGTGTCCCCACTCCGGTGGATGAAGACACTGCCAGGACTGCCCAGCGCACCACGCATCCAGGGAGAGCAAAAGAAGATGAGAGCCGAGCTTTACCGGTGGATCCATGCCCACACGTCCTTCCGCCTACACGCAGTCCTTTCGGACACCCCAAAATGGGACGGGAGCCCTGCCACATGCTGAATGGCACATGGCCTTCGTCCCAGTCTCCATGGAGCTGTGGGAAGCCCAGCGCTGTGACCTCATACCGTCAAGAGTGGCTCTCTCGTGGACAAAACCCCAGGGAGGGGAATCCGGGAGGCTGTGGGGATGGACCTGGGGGCTCTGCAGATGCCAGCAATCACCACCCGTGGAGGATGGTGTGTCCCCAGAACTCCCTGCCAAGTAAACACCTCACCACTCTCTGGTCACCATGGCAACGGGCCATCTCACAATCTCTCAGAATGGCACAGAGCCTCCCTTGAGCTGCCAGTCACTTGCTCACATCCATCCCCCAGGCTGAATCGCTAGGAGACGGAGACCAAGGGTGAGATGCTGCAACTCTGTTCTCATGCCTTTGTGTCTTTCTAATCCACCTGAGGGATCGGCTGTACAGGACCTGCTCTTAGGGAAATCATCACATCGTCATTGACTGCTCCTACACAAACCGGGAGGTCTCACCAGAAATGGCAGGTGGGGTTGGGCGCGGTGGCTCACACCTGTAATCCCAGCACTTTGGGAGGCCGAAGTGGGCGGATCACCTGAGGTCAGGAGTTTGAAACCAGCCTGGCCAACATGGTGAAACCCCGCCTCTGCTAAAAATACAAAAATTAGCCAGGCATGGTGTCAGGCGCCTGTATTCCCAGCTACTCGGGAGGCTGAGGCAGGAGAATCGCTTGAGGCCAGGAGGCGGAGGTTGCAGTGAGCTGAGATGGTGCCATTGCACTCCAGCCTGGGCAACAAGAGCAAAACTACATCTTAAAAAAAAAAAGAAAGAAAGAAAAGAAATGGCAGTGCATCTCAAGTGAGAGTCTCCAGGCCTTTGTATAAATTCCAGAAATAGCAGCAATAATAGGTATGAGTCGGCAAGAACCTGAAATCTGGGAACTGAGAGAGGTCGGTTGAGACCGCTCCCCCCACAGTGGTGCAAATTGTTTATATCAACACCAAGGCTCTGCAGTCGCCTGGGAGAAACAGAAGTCAGCAGGCAAAATTGCGCTCATACCATAGTAATTTGCAGGCAGTTCACATTGCCTCCTGGAGGGCAGGGAGGCAGGAACACAGCCAGAGGCTGACCCGGGGACTCGACGCAGCCTCAGTGGACGGGGAAGGGCAGGTTCTCGACCTGATAGTAGGAAAAACCTGAGACTTCATCCCAGACGCCCTGCAGACTGGAGGGGGCCGAGAAGAGGAGTTCATTTGCGCGAGCGGGATTTTTTTTTTTGAGACAGAGTCTCACTCTGTCACCCAGGCTGAAGTGCAGTGGCACAATCTCGGCTCACTGCAACCTCTGCCTCCCAGGTTCAAGCAATTCTCCTGCCTCAGCCTCCCGAGTAGCTAGGATTACAGACATCTGCCACCACACTCGGCTAATTTTTGTATTTTTAGTAGAAATGGGGTTTCTCTATGTTGACCAGGCTGGTCTCAAACCTCTGACATCAAGGGATCCTCCTGCCTCAGCCTCCCAAAGTGCTGGGATTATAGGCATGAGCCACTGTGCCTGACTGGAATTTTTTTTTTTTAAATGGAGGTAAAAGTCATATAACTTAAAGTTATCAATTAACTGTGTTAAAGTGTACAATTCAGCCACATTGACACATTCACAGAGCTGTGCCTGGGTGGTTGAGGCTGCAGTGAGTTATGATCACACCACTATACTCCAGCCTGGGTGACAGAGCCAAACCCTATCCCAAAAATAAATAAGTAAATAAAAATTAAAATTAAAAAGCTCTATTGACACCACCAGTGGCTGGCTAAGGTGCTTTATTTGGTTACAACTCCTGTAGCTTGCTGACTCTGATGGGCTCTGTCTTGTGACCTTGCCCAGCTCACTTGACACTGTTTCCACCTCCACTCCAATCTCCATCATGGAACGCAAGGTCATCATAATTTAGATGGCGCTACTTAAGTTTGGGCTTGGGAATACAGCATCTCTGACCCCTTCCTGACCAGCATGGGGCTCTCTCTCGGTGAGCTGAGTTTGGCAGAGATCCTCCTCCCTTTCTCGCCGGCCACCTGTGACCCTGTGTCTTCAGCCCCAAGACTGTCCCTGTACCCGCCTAAAGAGCAACTGTGGGTAGCTGAGTGGTCGTCTGTGATCATGACAGTTTATATAATGTGAGGATGTGGGGCTCTGACTTGTCCCAACTATATTTTTGTTCATTCACTCATTTCTCATTTTTTCACCTGGTTCTTTTTTTTTTTTTTTTTTTTTGAGATGGAGTTTTGCTCTGTCACCTGGGCTGGAGTGCAATGGCGAGATCTCGGCTCACTACAATCTCCATCTCCTGGATTCGAGCGATTCCCCTGCCTCGGCCACTGGAGTAGCTGGGATTACAGGTGCCTGCCACCACGTCTGACTAATTTTTGTATTTTTAGTAAGATGGGGTTTCACCATATTGGCCAGGCTGGTCTCAAACTCCTGACCTCAGGTGATCGGACTGCCTCGGCCTCCCAAAGTGCTAGGATTACAGGCATGAGCCACCGTGCCTAATGGGACTTTTAATGAAGCAGCCGTGAAGGGTCAAAGATCCACAGCCAAGCAGAAATATCCACAGCTTTTGAGATCCGTGCCTGAAAGTAGTTCACGTCATAGAGGAGGGACTGGCCAGGGCCTCACAACTCCGAGAGGACCCCAGGCTCCCCCTTTGCAGGAACCAGAAGCCACTTTTCTTCAAGGAACAAGGTCAGGGTCCCATTCTCCCAGCTGAGGAGCTCTGCCTGTCCTGGCACTAAGGGACTTCCCATCTTTGGCACGTGAAGGGTCAGACTAGGCAGGATATGGTAGCTCCAAACACACAGGCCACTTCAGGAGACCTTGGGAGAAAGGCAGGCAGCGAGCAGGGCTCCTCCCCAGGGCCACCACTCGGGGGTGACCCCTCACTGGCTCTGCCTCCACACATGCCAGATTGTTTTTCCCCCTTCCCCTTCCCCTCTTGGGATTCCGGGAAGGCCTCTAATTTTGCAGCCCCCCACTTCCTGTCTCCTGTTTTCAAGCTGAGGCATTGTCTGAGCTGCAGGACAGGCTTTCCAGGTCAAAGGCATCTTCATAACAACACTGTGGGAACACGGTTTCCAGAAAGCTCCCTGGCCAGAATCTGCCCCAGAATCAAGTAACCCGGCCCTGGGGATTGCCCCGGTCCTGTCCCATCCTACACAGGGGGATGAAGTGCAGATGTCCAGCCCAAAAGAGAAACTATCTGGGCGGGGCCTGGGGTGGGGGTGGAATCTAAAGAGATTTTCTGGACCTGGGTTTATCCTCCCGAGAGAAGGCTGTACGCAGGAATTACTGGCAAATGAAATTCCTCAGTTGCATCTGCAGTCCGGTTCTCGCTTCCATGGGGACACGGCTGCCCCCTCCCACTGAAAGGGATTTCTGAGAGGCGGCTGGTCCACCCAGCCTGATGCCTTTGACGGAGGGCGTCTGGACTTCCACGGAGTCATCCACTGCATGCCGGGCAGGTGTGAGAGGTATTTCTGGACCATCTCCCTGGAGCAGTTCTATGAGCGGCCCTAAGATACCCACTCTGCACTCCGTGAAACCCTAAGTCTCAAGGGCCAATTGTATTTGAGGCCAGGACCCATATGCCCACCTTGCAGGGGCAAATCATCCCCAGCCATAAGGCAGGGAAACTGAGGCCCAGAGAGGGTAAAGGATTTGTCCAGGGAAACCCAACCATTCAGTGGCAAGGTTGGAAGAGAAATGCAGGTCTTGAATCATTTACTGAGCACTTACTGTGTACCAGCCCACACACAGAGAGTACGACAAACAAAGAGAAAAAAGGAAAGGAAAGAAGAAAAGAAAATAATTAGAAATTAACAGGCTGGGCCAGGCACGGTGGCTCACGTCTGTAATCCCAGAACTTTGGGAGGTCAAGGCTGGCAGATCACTTGAGGTCAGGAGTTCAAGACCAGCCTGAGCCACACAGGGAGACATCATCTTTATAAAAATATGAAGAAAATTAAAAATTAAATTAAATTAATAAAATACGGTAAAAATAGAAAATGAAGATGCACATCCCAGTGAGGCTAGGGACAGAGTTTACACAGGAGGGTGTGAGCACAGGCGAGGGCCCCTGCTCACCTTCAGAAGCCATGGCATGTCTGTATGTGTGCCCATGTGCACTCCCAGGTAAGTAGATGTGTCAGTGTGTATGCATTTTGATAAGTACGTGTGTGATCATGTGCACACATGTGTGAATGCGTACCTATCTAGGAAAGTACGTGTGTGTGTGTGCACATCCAGGTAAGTACATGTGGGTGAGTATGTACACATCTAGGTAAGTACATGAGTGTGACCATGTGCACATGTGTGTTAACATGTACACGTCCAGGCAAGTACATGTGTGAGCATGTGTACATGTGTGTGAACATGTACATATCCAGGTAAGTGCATGTGTACATATGTGTGAACATGTACATATCCAGGTAAGTATGTGTGTGCATGTGCACATCTAGGTAAGTACACATGTGTGAACATGTACACATCTAGGTAAGTATGTGTGTAAGCGTGTGCACATCTAGTTGAGCATGTGTGTGAGCATGTACATGTGCATGCAAACACACCCCTTACATCCATCACCTCCGTAAATTGGGCATGTCCAGGTGTGTGCACAGCTATGCATCTGGGTAAGTGCATGTGTTTTAATGCATATGCACACACAACTCCACGTACCTTCCCCCTTGGCAGCAACAGTACAGCCTTGCCTGTGTGTGCATGTGTGTGCATCTGGGCAAGTGTTTGTACATGTCACTCACACACACAGCACACTCACTCTCTCACCCCATGGCAGCTGTCCCCCCACACCACCTCTCCCAAGGCAGCAGTACCATCTGAGGATTCAGCCTCTCCCTCCTGGAGGATAGCACCCCAACTCCAGACTGCCACACACAGGGACACCAGCCTTGCAGGGCAAAGGCGGAGAAGCCTGAGTTCCTAGGAATGGAGGATGAGAAAGAAGCAGAAGGCAGGGGGTCCACTGTCAGAGCCAACCCCAGGAGAACCCCACACCCTGCTCCAGCACGCCAGGGGCCAGGGCCCACAGGCAAGGAGGGAAGGGCGTGGTCTCAAAGGCATGCCTGGGTTTGCGTCCAGCTCCATGACCTTGGCGAACCAACATTCTCCCTCCGAACATCCGTTTTCTCGTCTGTGAGATGGGAGTATAAACATCTCATCTGGCTAGGCCTGCATGAGAATTCGATGAGATAAAATATGCAAAGCACCGAGTGCAGTGTCTGGGTGTTCCTGCATTGGGAGGGACTGACTCCAAAAGCAGGAAGGTGCTGATGGTCAGGTCCCCTCCCAACACAGGAACACCCGGGGTAGGAAGGGCAGAGGGTACAGCTGGAGGAAGGAGTAGGCAGATACCATCTCAGGACATCACACAGTGTCATGCTCACCAAGTAGTGAGCTGGGAGGGCCAGAGGGCACTAAAGACTCTCCCTCCTTGCAAAGCTGGGACTTGGGGTTGGAGCTCAAACCCAGATCTCCTCCTCTGAGCTTGCCCAAGGCCAGGTTGTGGTGAGAGGCTCTCTGAGGAGGCAGCCTTGGCCCTAAAGCAAGTGCTGACGAGCAGCCAGCTGCAGGAGGGGTGTGGAGGACATTCCAGGTGACAAGACAGTGCTGGCCAGAGCCCCTGGGTGGCTGGAGCCCTTGGGTGGCCACGGCCCTTGGGTGGCTGGAGCCCTTCGGTGGCCAGGGCCCTTGGGTGGTTGGAGTAAACGTAAGGGACAGAGTGGCGTGGGCTGCAGTGGAGAGGCAAGCAGGAGCCAGACCCCGTGAGGCAGGAAGGAGCTTAGATTTGTTAGGAGAGCACTGGGAAGGTTTTAAGAAGGGGATGGAGTTCGATTTGTGTTTCTGGAAGATGGCTCTGGCTGTGACTGATGCGAAGAATGGAGCAAGGGGCCTGATGGGAAGCAGGGAGGCTGCTGCAGTCATTCAGCCGAGGGGACAGTGGCTTGGGCTAGGAATGGGGTGGCAGGGTGGGGAAAAAGGCATATTTGATTTGTTTGCTGGAGGTAGGATCTCTCTTGGATGGAGAGTGTGAGAGAAATCCCACAGAGGAGAAAGGACAAAATGGGGGGTCCCCCGAATTCCATGAACTGATACAAGTGCAAGGTTCAACCCCCAAGTTTCATATGCACAGTACACAGAGAACCATAGCAAAGGTGCTGAGGACCGAGCTGCAAGTAAAACAATGTCGAAGTCCCAGACCAGCCCCCAAGTGACCCACACAAGGCTGCACCAAAGCAGTGCAGCAAAGGCTCAGAAATGGAGCTCATGCTGGCATCGTCACTCACAAAGGGCGTCACCCATTCAGAACTGCAGTCTGAACCTCATCAGTTGATTTCCTGCTAAAACGAACAAAAATACCAACCTTCACCATAGGATTTTCATGGGACCCAAAGCTTGATGAAATGATATAGAAAATGTCTAGAATATAATCCAATTACTTGACAAATTACTCAACAGATCAAGAACTAGGAAAATCTGACCAATTCTCAAGAGAAAAGACAATCCATGGCTAACAACCTCAAGATGCTAGAGATGATAGGATTATCAGATTAACAGTCTAAAGCAGCAATTTTAACTATTTTCCATGAAGTGAAAGTGAATACTCTTGGAATTGGTGGGGGAATTATCAGCAAATAAATCAAATTTATTTCAAAAGAGAAAAGGAAAAAGAAGAAAGAAGAAAGAGAAGAACAGGAGGAGGAATGGGAAGAGGAAGAACTACTAAATAAAAATTTTAGAACTGAAAAATAAATACAAATTTTCAAACTGAAACATAAAGTAACAGAAAATTTAAAATTCACTAGATGGGATCAGTCACAGAATGCATATAACAGAGGAAAGAGTTGGTAAGTTTGAAGACAGATCAACAGAAATCATCCCACCAAAAAGACAGGTGAGCAGGGCATGGTGTCTCATGCCTGTAATCCTAGCACTTTGGGAGGCCGAGGTAGGTGGATCACCTCAGGTCAGTAGTTTGAGACCAGCCTGGCCAACATGGAGAAACCCCATCTACTGAAATACAAAAACTAGCCAGGCGTGGTGGCACACATCTGTAATCCCAGCTACTCGGGAGCCTGAGGTAGGAGAATCGCCTGAACCCAGGAGGCGGAGGTTGTGGTGAGCCGAGATCGCACCACTGTACTCCAGCCTGGGCGACAGAGTGAGACTCTGAAAAGAAAAGGAAAAAGAAAAGAAAAGAGATTTAACAGAGCCTCAGGGAATTGTGGGAAAATATTTAAAAAATCTAACATATGTGTCACTGGAGTCCCTGAAAGAGAGGAGAAAGAGAATTGTACAGAAAAAAAAAATTTGAAGACATGATGGTTGAAAACTTCTCAAATATGTTGAAAAGAATTAATGTGCTGATTCAAAATCAAAGGAAAACAAGATAAACTCAAAGAAAATCAAACTCAGACACATTGTACTCAAACTTTGAGAAACTAAATACACAGGAAAAATCATGAAAAAAGCCAGAGAGAAGAAACATAAAACAAAGTGAATGAGGTCAAAAGCCTGATTTGTCATCAGAAACCATAAAGTGGAACAATATCTTTAAATTGCTGAAATAAAATCACTCTCCACTCAGAATCCTATATCCAGCAAACATGTCCTTCAGGAATGAAGGCAAACCAGAGAGATTCTCAGATGAAGGAAACTAAGGATCTGTCACCAGCAGTCTTGCTCTAAGAATGCTAAAGCAAGTTCTTCAGGCAGGGGGAAATCATCCCAGAGGGAAAGAAAAACACTTCAGGAACCACAGAAGAGCAACAGAAATGGTGAATACCCAGGTATGTCTTCTAGACTCTTTTCCCCTCTTAAAGTATGTGAAAGTGTTCAAATAAAAATATAACATTGTCAAGGGAGTGGAGGAAGGTTCGACATGTGTAAATGTGGTATACACAACAACCAGAAATAATAAGGGGAAGGTAAATGGGCCTACATGATGGCAAGCTTGTATGTTTTACTTGAAACAGTAAAATATTAACTCTAAAAAGTCTGTGTAAAGTTATTATTATATTGTAATGCCTATAGCAATCACTTAAAAGAAAAAACAGTAAAAAAGACAAGTACTAAAAAATAATCAAATAATCTAAAGGAAGGAAAAAAGAAACATAGGAAGAAAAACCAGAGAAAACAAATAGAAAAATAATTAAATGGGAGACCTAAATCCAGCCATATCAATAATTACATTAAATATATATGATCTATAAATGAGATAATATATAGAAAAGTAACTATCTTAAGAAATAATGGGTGCCGGGCACAGTGGCTCATGCCTGTAATCCCAGCACTTTGGGAGGCTGAGGCAGGTGGATCACCTGAGGTCAGGAGTTCGAGACCAGCCTGACCAATATGGTGAAACCCCATCTCTAAAATAAATAAATAAATAAGAAATAATGGTTGAGAACTTCCCAAATTTCTTGAAAGACATAAATGTATATCAAGACCTGCAAAAGGAAACAAGGCAAACTCAAAGAACAATCATACTAAGACATACCATATACTATACCATATATACTATATGTACTACATATATAGTAATAAATAGTATTTTCTTTTTAAAACATGTGAATAGTCTAAACACACCAATTAAAAGACAGAAACTGTCAAATTACATAAAAAATGAAAACCAAGTATATCTTATCTATAAGAAACACACTTTATTGATATAGCTAAAAATAAGAGGATAGAAAAAGATTAATCACACAAATCCTAACAATGTGGCTGTATTAATATCAGATAAAGCAGACTTCAGAACAATGAAAATTACAAGGAACAAAGAACACTGAATAATGATAGGAGGGTTTATCCACCAGGAGAACATAGCAATCCCAAATGTATATGCAACTAATAACAGAGTTCCAAAAGACATAAAGCAAAAACTGGTAGAATTAAAGGAGAAATAGACAAATACACAATTAAAATTGGAAGTTTCAATGCTGTTCTTTGGTAGTAAGTATAGCAAGAGGCCAGAAAATGAGCAAGAATGCAAAAGACTCTAACCTGAACAACCCCTCAAACAACTAGACCTCATCAACATCTACAGAACACACCACCCAACAGCAGCACACATTGATTCTAAGGGCACATGTGACATTCACCAAGATAAAGCATATTATCAGCCATAAAACACACCTTAACAAAATAAAGATTTAAAACCGTACAAAGTTTGTTCCCCTGACCATAACGGAATTAAACTAGAAATAAATAACAGAGAGATGTCAAAAAATCCCCAAATATTTGGAAATTAAACAACAAATTTCTCAATAAGATGAACCAAAGAGGAAATCTCAAGGGAAAACAGATAATATTTTGGGCTAAATAGAAAATGAAAATACAGCATATCATAACTGTGAGCTGCAGCTAGAACAAAGCTTTAGAGAAAAATCTGTAGCATTAAATATCTGTCAGAAAAAAAATCTCAAATCAATCATCTAAAATTTCACCTTAAGAAATTTTAAGAAGAGCAGATAAAACCCAAAGACTGCAGAAGAAATGAAATAATAGAAATAAGAGGAGAAACCAATAAAATCTAAACAAAAATAGAGAAAAATCAATGAAATTAAAATCTAACCCTTTGAAAAGATCAGTAAAATTGATAAACCGCTAGCCAGACTGATCGGGCAAAAAAGGAAAGCCAGAAATCACCATCTAAGGAATGAAATCGCTTGAGCTCAGGAGTATTCGAGACCAGCCTGGGCAACATGGCAAAAACCCATCTCTACACAAAATACAAAAATTAGCCAGGCATAGTGGTGTGCACCTGTAGTCCCAGCTACTCGGGAGGCTGAGGTGGGAGGATCACTTGAGCCTGAAAGGTGGAGGTGGCAGTGAGCTGCAATCATGCCACTGTACTCCAGCCTGGACAACAGAGCCAGACGTTGTCTCAAAAAAAAAAAAAGATTGATGATGTTGTCACTTTGCATAATCTTCTGAAAGATCACATCTTGCTGAGGAAACTCCCATGCTGTGTTTTGCCATCAAATAAGGAATAGTTTGTCTGCTTAAGTCACCATCATAGAACTTATTCACGAAAGCCGGAGCACCAGAGGCCAAGCCCAGCTGGCATGGATGGCACTCTGAGAGGTGGGCCATCCCTGCCGGTCTGTGTGGGTTTATCCCAGGTGCTTTATGAAAGCCTCACAAACATGCACCCTGCTTAGGATACAAGTGGAGAAAAACTCTCCATGGGAGGCTTCTTCCTGCCACTCAGCCCTGGCTGGCCTCGAGGGAGTGGCTCAGACCCTGCCCCCTCTTCACCAGGGCTGCCGCCCTGCCCAGAGACACGCTTCCTGGTTCTATTGCAAGCATTCCATAGCACCTCACTGGTCAAGAGAACGCAGCAGAAAATGAGACTCCCATGGAATTTTAGGGCCCTGTTACGTGGTTTATATTTTGGGATCTCAGCTCCATTTGAGAAGCCACTGCAAGCTAAGGGGCATTCTTCCCAGTTAAACACACCCACACATAGAACATGCATGCGATTTCAAAGACTTCACCAAAGCTCCCCAAAGGCCTGTCCCTATCAGCTACAGCAGAAAACAGAAACAAAAATAACCTGTAATCATGCCCAGAGACACCACTCTTATTGACATTTTGGTGGATGCCCCTCAGATGTTTTTTCTTTGCATATAGACGCATCACTTTCAAGAAAAATGGAACTGTACCATAGATCATTATCTTGCAACCTGCTATTTTCACTCAGCAAGGGCTTGCTGCTGGAGAAGGGCCTGAGAAAAACTGCCCTGCCCAGGCCCGAGAAGGCCACTGGGATCGGTGAATTGTGTCCCCAAAAATAGACACTCTGGAGTCCTAACCTCAGAAGCTCAGAATTTGACTTTATTTGGAGACAGGGTCTTGACGGAGGTGATGATGTTACAATGAGGTCATTAGGGTGGCCCTGATCCAGGATGACTGGTGTCCCTATAAAAAGGGGAAATTTGGACCAGGCGCAGTGGCTGACGTCTGTAATCCCAGCACCTTGGGAGGCTAAGGCGGGCGGATCTTGAGGTCAAGAGATCGAGACCAGTCTAGCCAACATGGTGAAACCCTGTCTCTACTGAAAATACAAAAATTAGCTGGGTGTGGTGGCACGTGCCTGTAATCCCCAGCTACTCGGGAGGCTGGGCAGGAGAATGGCTTGAACCCGAGAGGCAGAGATTACAGTGAGCAAGATCACGTCATTGCTCTCCAGCCTGGGCGACAGAGCGAGACTCCGTCTCAAAAAAAAAAAAACAGAGGCTGGGGGATTTGGACCTCACAACACCATGTGAAGATGAAGGCAGAGACCCATGATGCGCCTGGCAACCTGGACCACCAAAGATGGCCAGCACCACCCAGAGCTGGGGAGAGACACAGAATCTTCTACCGCATAGACCCAGAAGGAGCCATCCTGCCACACCTTGATCTCAGACTTTCAGCCTGGACCACCAAAGATCCCCAGCACCACCCAGAGCCGGGGCTAGAGGCGGGGAGACACAGAACTTTCTTCCACATGGCCCCAGAAGAAGCCATCCCCCTACATCTTGATCTTGGACTCCCATCCTCCAGAACTGTGGGAGGAGATGTTTCTGTCATTTAAGATGCCCGGTGTGTGGTACGGTCATCCCCTGGTATCCATGGGGGATGGTTCTAGAATCTCTAAGGGACATACAGGGACACTGATGTCCCTGATATAAAATGGTGTTGTATTTGCATGTAACCTACACACATCCTCCCATATACTTTTTTTAAAAATTTATTTATTTTTGAGACAGAGTCTCACTCTGTCGCCCAGAATGGAGTGCAGTTTCGCAATCGGCTCACTGCAACCGCCGCCTCCCTGGTTCAAATGATTCTCCTGCCTCAGCCTCCCGAGCAGCCAGGATTACAGGTGCATGCCACCATTCCCAGCTAATTTTTGTATTTTTAGTAGAGATAAGGCTTCGCCATCTTGGCCAGGCTGGTCTCTAACTCCTGGGCTCAAGTGATCCACTCACCTGGGTTTCCCAAAGTTCTGGGATTAAAGGCATGAGCCACCGAACCTGACCCCAGGTTTTTGGTTTTTTTTTTTTTTTTTTTTTGAGACAGTCTCGCTCTGTTGCCCAAGCTGGAGTGCAGTGGCACGATCTCAGCTCACAGCAACCTCCGCCTCCCAGGTTCAAGTGATTCTCCTGCCTCAGCCTCCTGAGTAGCTGGGATTATAGACAGCCACCACTACACCCGGCTAATTTTTATATTTTTAGTGGATTACAGGCATGAGCCACCATGCCCATTGGCCCCAATATTTAATACAAAAAAAAAGGAAACAATTGTCCACTCACTGATGGGGAAAAGGTTGAAAACCCTTAGTATATCTTTTCCACAGAACATTACGCAGTCACTTAAAGTGAGATCTTTAAAGAGTATATAAAAAAATGAAAACCACAAAATACAAATTGCATCTATAAGGTGACTGCAACAAGGACTTATGCATGTGTGTATGCACGCATATACGTGCATGTATGTATGTATGTATTTCTGAGACAGGGTTTTGCTCTGTTGCCCCAGGCTGGAACGCAGTGGTGTGATCATGGCTCACCACAGCCTCAAACTCCTGAGCTCAAGTGATCCTCCCACCTCAGCCTCCAGGTAGCTGGGACCACAGGCAGTTGCCACAACATCCAGCTAATTTTAAAAATATTTTTGAGAGACAAGTTTGAATTCTTGACCTCAAGCAATCTTCCCGCCTTGACCTCCCAAATGCTGGGATTACAGGTATAAGCTGCTGTATCTGGCCTACAACTATGTTTTTATAAAAGCAATATTTGAGGGGGAAATTCGGTGGAGAGGACTCCAGGGCATTTTTATTTTTTCTTTCCACTTCTGAACTTTTCAAATTTTCTTTAAGAAGCATGCATAACTTTAAAGTGTTTCTTCATGGATTGTTTCCAAGGGAAGAGTTAAATTCATTTCTTCGGGTTAAGGCTACGTGATCACCGGAGGCCCTGTCAAACGCATCAACACCGCTGGATGGGGACCAGGTGGCTCACAGGCGCTTAACGGCCGACCTTCGCCTGAACCAGGCTTCCCAAGTTCCCACTTGGCCCCGGGAAGAGTTTGGCACAGGGGACAGTTAACTTGCGCAGGGGACAGTTACCTTGCATTAAAGGACCAAGAGGAGAAACCTTAGGGGATACCCAGAAAGCCTGGGGTGGGGCCCAGAGCAAGGACTGGAGGAGCCCACTGCGAGGGGAGGGGAGGGGATGAAGCTGGGTCATCTCGGGGGCTCCTGTCCCAGCCTCCACTTCCCAGCCATGCACTTCTATGAAAAGAACCCAGATGCAGGAGGCCAGGAAGCGGGTGAGAGGCATCACTCCTGGAGGAATGAGGTATGGGAGAGAGAAGAGTGGGAGCAGGCCTGGGCTTCTCCCACTACACATGCCAAAGGGCACTTTCCTCTCCCACCGCGGCATGGCCTCAGACACACACATTAACGTGGAATCCGACCTCAAACATTCCACATCACCTTAGCCATGGGAGCTATTTTCTTTTGCCTTTTTTTTAAATATAGAGTCTTGCTCTGTTGCCCAGGCTGGAGTGCAGTGGTGCAATCTCGGCTCATCGCAGCCTCCATCTCCCAGTTCAAGCGATTCTCCGGCCTCAACCACCCCAGTAGCTGGGATTACAGGTGCCCGACACCATGCTAGGCTAATTTTTGTATTTTCAGTAGAGATGGGGTTTCGTCATGTTGGCCAGGCTGGTCTCGAACTCCTGACCTCAGGTGATCTGCCTGCCTCGGTCTCCCAAAGTGCTGGAATTACAGGCGTGAGCTATCCCATGGGGGCTATTTTCTTTTATCCCAAGTGCTGACAGCATCTATAACTGACCTGGCCCTCATCTTGGTTCCTCAAGCTGAAAACTGTCGGTAAGCCCCACAAGCTAACAAAACACCTGGACCTAAAACCCTGAACCGTCTTCCCCAAGAGCTCTGAAGACCTGGAACCCCCTGAAAACAGAAGGGAAAATTCTGTGGCTCGGAGGACCAAGCCTACGAGGGATGACTCTCAGGAGACCAAACAGGGAGGGTCGGTCTCAGGTTGGCCTCTCTATCCGCGCTTCTGGAAGGATCTGCAGGATGGCAGACGTTCTCTGGGGCACCCAGCCTTGGAAAACCACAGGATGGAGGGAAGGTTTCTCTGGCTGCTGCCTCTGCCCCGGGACACCTGCGAAGGGCAACGGCGGGGGCGGTGGGGGCCACTCACCTTCTCCAGCTTCTCGAAGTGCTCCCGGAGGAACTTCATGGGGCGCTCGGGCTTGGAGATGCAGAGGTGAACGATGCAGTCCTTGAGGACCTGCTGGATCCCGTGCAGCTGCACGTACAGTTCACAGCCCTTCAGGCTCTCGTCCTCCTCCGAGGGGCAGACGGGCGGGGAGGCCATGGCGAGGGCTGCTGCTTCCTTCCTGTCCAGAAAACAGATCACCGAGGCCTGAGAGCGGCCCGGGGCTGCGCGCCGGATAAACGCAGGCGGCGTGAATCAGGCTTCTCCAAGGAGCGGGTAAGAAAGTCACTGATTCCGCATTTGTCAAAGATCTTTCATTCCGCGGGGCCAGGTGAGTTGTTTAACGTAATGACCCCCAGAGCTTTCCCCTCTCAACAGACCCGGCAGGGGTGGAGGGGCTCGGACACAGGCGCATGCGGCTGAGAAGCCCCTTCTGCGGCTCCGAGAATTCCGCGGTGGGAGGAGTAGGGGGCCCGGCGCCCTGAGGGTCCATCCCGGGGGTTACAGGGTCTCGCCCTCCTCCATCCCCTACTTCTGAGGGCACTCGTGTGAAATGTGAATGCTGGGGGGTCCCTGCGCGCGGCCTCAGGGGAGGGAGAGAGGAGGGTGAGGCTGTGGATGGGCTGGGCGGGCCTCTTCACAGGAAAAAGCAAAAACGCAGGTAAACAAGGGGAGCCGGGCGGGGGGAACCGGGGGAGACAAATGCGGCGGCCGCGCAGGCGAAGTCACCATGGCCAGGCCCGGCCGCGCCCGCCCCGCACCGCAGAGCGCAGGACCCCAGCCCGGCCAAGCCGCCCCCCCGGGGAAGGCGGCCTCCACCCCAAGACCCCACACCTCCAGCCCCAGCCCCGGCCCCTGCGCCGGTGAGGAGTCTTCGGGGACCCCTGACTGGGCGCCCCAGGCACGGCTCTGCCCCGCGCGCCCCCCCACTCCCGGGGGGCCGAACCCCTCCCAGATGCCCGCATGCCCGCGGGGCCTCCCAGGCCCGGGGCTCCCGGCCTAGACCCCAGCCCAGCCCCACGTACCTGGATGCGCGGCGCCCGAGGCCAGGAGGCGGCTGCGCGAGTACGCGGGGCGCGGGGACGACGGGCGAGCGAGCGAGCGAGCGGGTCCCCGCACTGCAGCGGCGCCGCCCTCCACGCCCGCCCCCGCGCCGCGCGCAGCTGCTGCACCCCCCGCCCCCCGCCGCCCAGGCAGGCCCGCAGCCCGTCTCCCCCAACCACCACCTCCCCGCGGGACCCCCCCCAGTCCCGGCCCACCCAGACTCTCCCCTCCCCCCCTCCCGGGCTCCCCGCCCCCGCCCCATCCCCCGCCCCATCCCCGCCCCCCATCCCCCGCCTGCGCAGGTTCATGCGCAGCACGGCCTGGACCCCCGCTCTTGTCGCCCCCTCGCCCCCTCCACTCAGACCCTGAGTCGCCCACCTCAGCTGGTGCAGGCCGTGGGGCTGCCAGGTGATGATCTGAGCACCCCCACACACACCTTCAGGCCCACTGCAGCCGCCTGAGCTGCTCACACCCAGGAGGGTCACATCCCTGCGTCTATAGGACACCTGTACCCAGCAAGCATGCCTGTTCCCTGGGGACTCGCTCTGCCTTAGGAGCCAGAAAAGTGTGGCCAAGTGGGCCCAGCACTCCTCCCCCGAGGTGACTCCCACCGGTTAGGGCCACCAGCTTCACACCCTAATGCCCAGTGGGAAATCGGGGTCCTCCTAAATTCTTTCCCACCTTCCCTGGGGGTCCAGAGGTCACCGAAGCCTAGGAGGAGCCTCTTGGTGACATCCTGACACAACCACAACCCTGCAGGAAAGGGAATCATCCTTATCCTCCCACCACACACCTGCCCCATCCTGCCAGGGTGGGGGCAGAAACTCCATCTCCCCCTTCCCCAGAGGCTCTAACACCAGGAGAGGGGGCAGGCAGTTCAGGCTGTGAAGGAGATGACATCTGCATCCCTCTCCACATTCACTAGCCCAGCCCACTGGTCCCCTGCTCACCTGCCCCGCTCTCCTGTACACTCCCACTCACCCATCTTATGCTCACCTGTTCCACACTCACCTGTCCAGCTTCCCTGTTCCATGCTCACCTCTTCCACACTCATCTGCCCAGTGCTCACCTGTTCCCCCCACTCACCTTCCCGCACAGGCACTACACAGGTCACCAACCCTGCCCAGCATGCTCCCCAGCAGGGCTGACACTGCCCCAGCTTCTTCCTGCCAGGGTCAAACACGAAGCTCTTTGGTCCTCAGCCCTCAGCCTCAGCACCCACTGGCCCCAGCCCCGTTCCAGGCAGACCTGCATTTGTCCTGAGCCTTTCTCAGGAATCCAGGCCCAGTCTCTGAATCAGAACTCCAACCCACAACCCTCTCAGACCTCTGGCTCCCCCAGCCTGGGCCTGCCTGGAGCTGCCACAGACCAGCAGTACCATCATGTGCTCCCCGTGGCCCCTCCACTCCCTCCTCCTCCAATTACTCCTGCTCCTCCAGGGTGGCCTGGTGAAAAGGATAGCAAAAAAGGCCCAGGTGTCATCACCTGACCAAGGCGGTGTCTTGCTTTGGGGGCAGATGCTCCAGGGCTGGCTGCTCTCTCCCCGGGCTCTCCTAGGGTTCTCTGGAGAACCCCTATAAAGATTTCCCCCACACTGTGCCTCTAGCAAGAGTGGAGGCCCCTCTCCCGCTGACCTCACAGGACAGCTCTCTGATCCCAAGGCACACACACAAGCCCTCCTTCTGCTGCAATACCTCCCCAGGCAGAGAGCCTCCTCAGCCTGTGTCCTTTTGAGACAAGGACCGCCCAGCTTTGGAGGCTGGCTGCTGGCAGCATGCACCCAGCCCACCAGACATGCGACCCCTGGCCCCACTGAGCTGAGCTCCTCTCCTCACTGGTACGACAGCAGCTCCCACTGCTTTTCACTTTCACACTTTTCCCGGTCATTCAGGTCCCTGTTCCAGTGGCCCCCACCCCCCCGCAAGAACTCCCTCTCCAGACTGGCTCTGGTAGCAGTTCCAGGCGTGGCCCCCACCACCCCAGCCTGCAGAGGAGCTTCTGCCTGATTCCCAGGCCTCTCCTGCTGCAGCCTTACTGGCTTGAGCCAAGGCCAGATGGTTCCCTAGTGTCCTGCTCACTGTCTGATCAGTCCCAGAGGATGAAATCAACACAGAAGTGGGAAGAAACAGGATCCTGGAGAAATGGAGTCACGGCTGTCCTCAAACCAAACCTGAGGCTCTCCCCATATCTGGACTTCCCAATTATGTTCATCAATAAATACCTTCAGCCAGGCACGGTGGCTCGCACCTGTAATCCCAGCACTTTGGGAGGCTGAGGCGGGTGGATCACCTGAGGTCAGGAGTTCAAGACCAGCCTGGCCAACATGGCAAAACCCCATCTCTACTAAAAATACAAAATTAGCCAGGCATGGTGGCACGCACCTATAATCCCAGCTACTCAGAAAGTTGAGGCAGGAGAATCACTTGAACTTGAGAGGCAGAGGTTGCAGTGAGCCGAGATCGCACCACTGCACTCCAGCCTGAGCAATAAGAGCGAAACTCCATCTCTCAATAAATAAAATAAATACCTTCTACTGCCTGAGCCAGTTGGCTTTTCGCTTTTGTTAGTTGCAACTGAGAACATCCAAGTGAATACACCCCAGATCTGACATAATCCCCCCCAACACACTCACTGACAACCCAATTAAATGATCCTGGATTAAGACACAGGGAGGGGTCCAGTGAGCTCAGAGGAGCTGTGCTTGGTCATCAAACCATGTGGACCTCAACAGGTGGGTCACCAGAGTGACAAATCCCGGCTGTCACACAGTGCCTAAGCAGCTATGCCCTCTACTGAAAATGGGCAGCTGGTGATTGGGTTATCCATTCAAAAGTCCCAGGAAAGTGCCCTCTGCCTATAGGGAAGGACCCACCCTACATGCTTGGCCCTGTTATTTTCCCCCAGCAAAGGTGTTCACATTTCTAAGCCCTGTGAGGTCTTACTTCACCCTAGAATGTGCCTGTAGGAATCACTGTGACCAAATGTACCACAGTGACCACGCTTTGCAAAACTCCAACCAAAGAGCCACATTCTTTATGCTTTTTTTTTTTTTTTTTTTAATCTTTTTGTTGCTGTTTTGAGTCAGGGTCTCACTCTGTCGCCCAGGCTGGAGTGCAGTGCTGGGACCATAGTTCACTGCAGCCTCAAATTCCTGGGCTCAAGCCATCCTCCCACTTCAGCATCCTGAGTAGCTGGGACCACAAGTGTGCACCACCACACCTGGTATTTAAATTTTTTTTTTTTTTTTTTTTTTTTTTTTTGTGGTCAAGATGGGCTCTCACTATGTTGCTCAGGCTGGTCCTGAACTGGCCCCAAACAATCCCCCCTCCCAGCTTCCCAGAGTGCTGGGACTACAGGCATGAGCCACCGCACCCCACCAAAGCCACATTCTTTTCCCAGTCATCACACACCTCTAAACTCTGTGCTCTGTCAGCTCCAATTCACCCTTGAAGATTCAACCAAAATGTTACTTACACAGGGAAATTCCCTAAGGCACCAGTACCGCCTCCAGAGGGCCCAGGGTTCCCAGTAGTTCTCTGTGGTAGCTCTCGTCACAAGTGTAATTGAATAATGATGGGCAAGGCTGCTGGCTCAATTGCTATCTCCGCTGCTATGTCGAAAGCACCAAGTATTCACGGATGGCGTTTGTCTTATTCTTTATTCACTCAGCATGGCAAAAAGACAAACACAGATATTTTCCGGGCTGCAGAAAGGAAACAAAGATTCTTTGTTAAGTTGCTCTGGCCACTGGGGGAGGTTGCAGAGCGTGGTTTGAGATGGGACCTGTAGGTGGGCTTCCTGGGTGTGGCTGCTGAGCCTCCCCTAGCCAGCTTCATTCACTGGGCAACGTCTGCAAGCTCTCTGAGCTGAGGATGGAGGAGATACTGCAGGTGATCGTGGCTGATGGGAGGGGCCACTAATCCTCAAATCTGGGTGGACATAGGAGGACTGAGGGATGAGAGGCTGAGCATGGGGCGCGCAGCACGTAGTAGGAGCCTAGGAACCACGAACAATAATAATTATTATTCTCTGGCCAGGTGCGGTAGCTCACACCTATAATCCCAGCACTGTGGGAGGCCTAGGCAGGCAGATCACCTCAGGTCAGGAGTTTGAGACCAGCCTGGCCAACATAGTGAAACACTGTCTCTACAAAAAATGCAAAAATTAGCTGAGTATGGTGGCATGCCTGTAGTCCCAGCTACTCGGCAGACCGAGGCAGGAGAATCATTTGAACCTGGGAGGCGGAGGTTGTAGTGAGCTCAAAGCATTCCACTGCACCCCAGCCTGGGCAACAGGAGTGAAACCCTGTCTCAAAAAAATAAAAAATAAAAATAAACAATATGGCCAGGCAGGGCGGCTCATGCCTGCAATCCCAGTACTTTGGGGGCAAAAAGAGGACAATCACTTGAGCCCAGGAGTTCAAGACCAGTCTGGGCAACAGAGCAAGACCCTGTCTCTACAAAAAAATACAAAAATTAGCCAGGTATGGTGGCGCACATCTGTAGTCCCAGCTATTCAGGAAGCTAAGGTGGCAGGATCACCTGATCCTGGGAGTTCAAGGCTGCAGAGAGCTATGATAGTGCCACTGCACTCCAGGCTGGACAAGAGTATGGAATCTTGCCTCAAAACACACCCCCCCCACACACACAAACACAATGCTCTCTAATATTCAAGTTTTGAATTGTCCACTATGTAGGTAAGGGATGCATCATTTCACACAAAATTTTGCCACAGGCCGGGCTCAGTGGCTCACACCTGTAAATCCCAGCACTATGGCAGGCAAAGGAAAGTGGATCACAAGGTCAGGAGTTTAAGACCAGCCTGGCCAAGATGGTGAAACCCATTCTCTACTAAAAATACAAAAAATTAGTTGTGCATGGTGGCAGGCACCTGTAATCCCAGCTACTTGGGAGACTGAGGCAGAGAATTGCTTGAACCCGGGAGGCAGAAGGTGTAGTGAGCTAAGATCGACCACTGCCCTCCAGCCTGGGCAACAGAGTAAGACTCCATCTACCAAAAAAAAAAAAAAAAAAAAGTTGCCACAAACCTTCAATAGTCTTGTTGACACATGGCTCCTGGATGTGGTGGGCACTCTAGGATGGCCGCAGGGTCCCCACCTCCCAGTGCTCATGCCTTGTGGGGGACCCTCCCCTTCAGTGTTCGTGTATCCAGAGGCTCACCCCTGCCCAGTGGGGTACAGCAGAGGTGAAGAGTGAGCATCACATATGATTTGTGCTAACATCTGCCTTGCTGCAGGACTCTCTCCCTTGTTGGCTTTGAGGAAGTCAGCTGCTATGTCATGAGCAGCTGTAGAGGACCCCCGTGGCCAGGAGCTGAGGGCAGCATCCAGTCCACATCCAAGGAAGTAAATGCTGGAAACAACCAAGTGCACTTGGGAACAGACCCTTCCTCAGTCGATCTTTAGATGAGAACGCAGCCCCAGCATGGATTGCAGTCTTCAGAGGACCCAGTAAAGCCATGTCTAGACTCCTGACCCACAGACAGCTGGCCCCAGGCATTCACTAGGGGAAGCTCTTTCTCTCTCTATTTATATATACACACACACACAAACACAAGCATATATATATATACCTATATACACATACATGCATACATATATATACATATCCATCAGCCTCCTTTTTTATTTTTCACACAGTCTTGCTCTGTCACCCAGGCTGGAGTGCAGTGACACGATCTCAGCTCACTGCAACCTCCACCTCCTGGGTTCAAGCGATTGTCCTGCCTCAGCCTCCCAAGTAGCTGGGACTAAAGGCACACACCACCACTTCTGGCTAATTTTTTTTGTATTTTTAGTGGAGATGGCGTTTCACCATGTTAGCCGGGCTGGTCTCGAACTCCTGACCTCAGACAATCCACCTGCCTCAGCCTCCCAAAGTGCTGGGATTACAGGCGTGAGCCACTGCTCTTGGCCTGACCCATTTTTAATTCTAGAAAATGTGTCTTCATTGCCCCTTCAAATGCCTCCTGCTCCTTACTCCCCCACTTTTATTTTGCCTTCCTGGGACATCTATTAAACAGATATTAGCATTGTTGCTTCTGCTGTCCATATCCCTGACCTTTTCTCTTACATCCTTCTTATTCCTGTTTCATTTTGGTAAGATATAGAACGTCATCTCTTTTATAGTTTTGTTTTGTTTTTTTTTAATAAGGTCTCCCTCTGTTGCCCAGGCTAGAATGCAGTGGCATGATCATAGCTCTTGACAGCCTCAACCTTCCTGGCTCAAGTGATCCTCCCACCCCAGCCTCCTGAGTAGCTGGGATTACAGGTGCACCCACCACACCCAGCTAATTTTTTTTTTTTTTTTTTTTTTTTGAGATGGAATCTCACTCGGTCACGCAGGCTGGAGTGCAGTGGCACGATCTCGGCTCACTGCAACCTCTGCCTCACAAGTTCAAGCAATTCTCCTGTCTCAGCCTCCCAAGTAGCTGGGACTACAGGTGCCTGCCACCATGCCTGGCTAATTTTTGTATTTTTAGTAGAGACGGGGTTTCACCTTGTTGGTCAAGCTGATCTCAAACTCCTGACCTCGGGTGATCCACCCACCTTGGCTTCCCAAAAGTGCTGAGATTACAGGCGTGAGCCACTGTGCCTAGTCGTAACTCTATTTTTTTTGTAGAGATGGGGCTCTCACTATGTTTCCCAGGCTAGTCTCAAACTCTTGGACTCAAGCAATCCTTCCACTTTAGCCTCCCAAGTAGCCGGGACTACAGGTGTGAGTCACTGCATCCAGCTAAGTTTTTATATTTTTTTTGTAGAGACAGGGTGTCACTATGTTGCCCAGGTGGCCTTGAATTCCTGGCCTCAAGTGATTTCCCCATCTCAGCATCCCAAGGCATGTTTCATTTGTTCTAACGTGTTGGCTATTACCCCTGCTTCTGAAATCCAGGTTATAACTATTTGGTCTGACAGTGTGTCTTGGGAAAGGGGAGAGGTCATGACCCCTCTGGGTATTCATGCAGTTGCCACCACAATCCAGGTACCTAACTGCAGTGGCACCAAACAAGGCTTCCTCCTAGTGACCCTTTATAATCATGCCATCCCATTCCTAGCCCCTGGAAATCAGTCATCTGTTCTCTATCTCTGTTATTTTATGGATATCATACAAAGAAAACCATAAAATACCCCTTTGGGATTGGTTTTCGTCTGCATAATCTTTTATAGGTTCATTCAAGTTGTTGCAGGTAGCAATTGTTTCCATTTCTGAGTAGAATAATTGTCTAATTTACACGTGTGAAGATTTTCCTGCTGTATGCTGCTGATGTAAGTTTGATTCCATTATTGTCAGAGAAGGTGTTCTGTGCAAGTTGCTATTTTTTTTGTTTTTGTTTTTTTTTTGAGACGGAGTTTTGCTCTTGTTCCCCAGGCTGGAGTGCAATGACACAATCTCGGCTCACTGCAACCTCCAACTCCGGGTTCAAGCGATTCTCCTGGCTCAGCCTCTCGAGTACCTGGGATTATAGGTGCCCGACACCACGCCCAGCTAATTTTTTGTATTTTTAGTAGAGAGGGGGTTTCACCATGTTGGCCAGGCTGGTGTTGAACTCCTGACCTCAGGTGATCTGCTCACTTCAGCCTCCCAAAGTGCTGGGATCACAGGTGTGAGCCACTGCGCCTGGGCCCTCTGTACAAGTCTTTTACATTTGCTAAGGTTTGCCTTATGGCCCAGGATATGGTCTCTCTTGCTCTATGTTCTGAGGACACTAGAAAGAATGTGAATTCTGCAGTTGTTGAGTGGTATGTTCTGTAAACATCAATTAGATCCTGTTGGTTGATGGTGTTGCTTGGCTACACCGTGACGACTATCTGCCTCGTCATTCTACCAACTGCTGTCGTCATCAACTACAACAGCAGGCCGGTCTCATTCTCCTTTCAGCTCTATCAGTTTTTGCTATATGCATGTTGAAGGTCTGTTGTTTGCTGTGTGCACATTTGGGATTGCTTTATCCTCCCGACAGGTTATTTTATCATGTAATGTCCCTCTTTTTCTGGAGGAAGTTCAACAGCTCTCCTGCTTTTTAAAATTAATGTTTACATGACACACTTTTGCCATCCTTTTACTTTTGATCTGCCTATGTTGTTATGTTTGAAGTGAGCTTTAGCATATAGTAGACATCACATAGTTAGGTTGGGTTTTATCCATTCAGCCAACTTCTGTCTTCTAATGGGTATGTTTAGGCCATTTACATTTAGTGATATATTAGGGTTTACACCTGCCATTTAATCATCTGTGTTTGTTCTCTCATATTTTACTGTGGGATACTTGGATGTTTTTTAGAATTCCACTTTATGATGTTTTTGAGGATATCACCATTACATATGCAATTCATCAGTCTATCGGCATCCATGATTTACCACCTCAAGTGTAGAAACCTTATTTCCACTTAAGTCCCTTACCCTTCTCTCTGTTAAATACATAGTTGTAGATATTTCCTCCACACACGTCAAGCACCGTATCAGTATTGTAATTTTTGCTTCAACCATCAAATATGATTAAAGAAAGTCATTAGGTAAAAGATGGTCAGTGACATTTACTTCTATTTTTATCCATTCCATTGTTCTCAACTTTCTGGAGGCCCCGGTCCTCTTCTGCTAAAATTATCTCTCTGTTTACAGCATAACCTTTAGGCATTCCTTAAAGGTAAGTCTCCTAGCAATACATTCTATTAGTGTGCCTGTCTGAGAATATCTCTACTCCTCCTCCATTCCTGAAGGATAGTTTTGCTGGGTAGAGGACTCACAGTCAACAGCTCTTTCCCTTTTACAGTTGAACAATGGTGTGTCACTTCCTTCTGGCCTTTTGTGGTTTTGGTTCAGAAATCTGCCTTCATTGAAACTGGTTCTTTTCTGTGGAAGTTAGTATTTTTCCTCCCTCTGTCTTTAGTTTTCAGAAGTTTAATTGTGATATGTCTTAGTATGGGTTTTTGGAGGGCTTATCCTATGAAGGCTTGTTCAGCTTCTGGAATATGTGGGTTTATGTTTTTCATTGAAATTGGGGAGTTTTCAGCCATTATTTCTTCAGCAATGTTAGCCCCACACTTTTCCTCTTCTTGTTCTGGGACACTGATGATACAAATTATTGTTCCGCAGATCTCTGAGACTCTGCTCATTTTTTTCTCAATCTACTTTCTCTCTGTTGCACAGATCGAGGAAATTCTACTGCTCTATCTTCAAGTTCCCCGATGATCCTGTTAACTCCATTCCATCACTGTGTCTGTCCAGCAGAAGATATAACATTATTTTATTCTATTTTTTCAGATCTATGATTTCCACTTGGTTCTTTTTATAACTCCTATTTCTTTGCTTAAATTTTCTATTTTTTTTTTTTTTTTTTTACTTGTTTAAAAAACTGTAATTACTTTTTTTTTGAGACAGAGTCTTGCTCTGTCACCCAGGCTGGAGTGCAGTGGCACAATCTTGGCTCACTGCAACTTCTGCCTCCCAGGTTCAACCAATTTTCATACCTCAGCCTCCCTGAGTAGCTGTGATTACAGGCACCCACCACCACGCTTGGCTAATTTTTGTATTTTTAGTAGAGATGGGGTTTGCCATGTTGCCCAGGCTGGTTTTGAACTCCTGACCTCAGGTCATCTGCCCACCTCAACCTCCCAAAGTGCTGGGATTCCAGGCGTGAGCCACTGTGCCCAGCCTGGTTCTTATGACTGCTTTAAAATTCTTGGCAGATGATTCCAACATGTGACTCATCTTGGAATTCACATCAGTTACCTTACCATCTTCAGGTTGTGGCTTTCCTGGTTCTTCATATGACAAGTGATTTCCAGATGTATCCCGGACATTTGGGTTACGATGTCTGGAGACTCCTGGTCCTACTTTAACCTATTTTAGCAGGCAGTTGCTCCATTCAGGTTCAGGGTGTAGATTTCAGCCTATTTTTGTGGCCTCTCATTTCAACAGCAGTTTTGTCTTCGGAGCCCTGGCACTGCCCTCCTTGTCTGCTTTATTCTTCTGGCTCTCCTGGGGCTGCTGCTCATTTCCCATTAGTGCCACCTGCAGGGGTGAAAGGTACCTCCCTGGGCTGCCTGGCATCACTGGGCCACCTTTTGCTGCAGCAGGAGGAAGAACATGCTCATTCTGGGTCTCTTTGTTCTACGAGGAGGAAGGCCAGATTTCACGCTCCTGACACTACCGGTGAGGTGCAGACTCCACTGGAAACCCAGGTCCTAGGCACAGGTTACTGGGCCAGCAGCAGCTTTAAAATCATCCCTGAGAGCAGACTGTGGCGTGGAGGTGGTAGCTACCCCCTAGAAACTGTTCCTGAGAGTAGATTGTGGCATGGAGGTGGTAGCTACCCTAGAGAGACTGTCCCTGAGAGCAGATTGTGGCATGGAGGTGGTAGCTACCCCCTAGAAACTGTTCCTGATAGTAGATTGTGGCATGGAGGTGGTAGCTACTCTCAAGAGACTGTCCCTGAGAGGAGACTGTGGCATGGAGGTGGTAGCTACCCTCTAGATACAATCTGAGAAAGCAGAATGTGGCATGGAGGAGGTGGCAGCTACCCTCTAGAAACCGTCCCTGAAAGCAGATTGTGGCATGGAGGTGGTAGCTACCCCCTAGAAACTCTCCCTAAGAGCAGATTGTGGTGTGGAGGAGGTAGCTACCCTCTAGAAACCCTCCCCTAAAACCAGATTGTGGCATGGAGGTGACAGCTACCCTCTAGAAACCATCCCTGAGAGCAGATTATGGCATGGAGGTGGTAGCTACCCTCTAGAAACTGTCCCTGAAAGCAGATTGTGGCATGGAGGTAGCTACCCTCTAGAAACTGTCCCTGAAAGCAGATTGTGGCATGGAGGAGGTAGCTACCCTCTAGAAACTGTCCCTGAGAACAGATTATGGTGTGGAGGTGGTAGCTACCCTCTAGAAACTGTCCCTGAGAGCAGATTGTGGCATGGAGGTGGCAGCTACCCTCTAGAAACTGTCCCTGAGAGTAGATAGTGACGTGGAGGAGGTAGCTACCCTCTAAAATCGTTCCTGAGAGCAGATTGTGGTGTGAAAGTGGTAGTTACCCTCTAGAAACTGTCCCTGAGAGTGCATTGTGACATGGAGGTGACAGCTACCCTCTAGTAATTGTCCCTGAGAGCCAATTGTGGTGTGGAGGTGGTAGTTACTCTCTAGAAACTGTCCCTGAAAGCCGATTGTGGAGTGAAAGTGGTAGCTACCCTCTAGAAACCATCCCTGAGAGCAGATTGTGGCGTGGAGGTGGTATCTACCCTCTAGAAACCATACCTGAGAGCAGATTGTGGTGTGGTGAAGGTAGCTACCCTCTAGAAACTGTCCCTGAGAGCAGACTGTGGTGTGGAGGTGGTAGCTACCCTCTGGAAACCATCCCCCGAGAGTAGACTGTGGCATGGAAGTGGTAGCTACCCTCTGGAAACCATCCCTGAGAGCAGACTGTGGCGTGGTGGAGGTAGCTACCCTCTAGAAACTGTCTCTGAGAGCAGACTGTGGCGTGGTGGAGGTAGCTACCCTCTAGAAACTGTCTCTGAGAGGAGATTGTGGCGTGGAGGAGGTGGTAGTGGTAGTTACGTTCTAGAATCTGTCCCTAAGGGTAGATTATGGCATGGAGGTGTTAGCTACCCTCTAGAAACTGTCCCTAAGAGCAGATTGTGGCATGGTGGAGGTAGCTACCCTCTAGAAACTGTCCCTGAGAGCAGATTGTGGCATGGAGGAGGTAGCTACCCTCCAGGTCTCTGTGGGGCGTCCCCTTCCCAGGGCTTGGCCAGAGACAGGAGGCTTTCCCTGGAAAATTTTTGTCTGCGACTATTGGTGGTTGTGAGCTGCACGCTTCCCCTGGGGACTAGTGCAGGAACATATGAGACAAAGAAAACCTGGGGCACCCACCACATTGCTGTTCCTCCAGTCCAGAGGTCTCTAGCCAGTCTGTCTTACTGACAAGTCTCAAGGTCCTTTCCTCGTTGCCTGCTGAATTATGTGCAGGGTATTTTGTGGTATTTCAAAAGGAGGAACAAGGAAAAGTGAAGTCCCACCATCGTAATTCAAGCACTTATAATTTCTTCTCTTTACCACTCCCCACAGCCTTCCAAGGGCTCCCAACCAATCTGTTCCACAGAAGCCAAAGGGGTCCTTGAAAAATACAGGCCTGATCTTGCCAATGCTCCCACCTTGAAATCCTCAGTCCCCCATGTTTTAGGACAAAGGCCCCCATGGCCTGGCCCCATCCACCAGCTCACTCCCTGCCTACTCCCGTGACAGTGTCAGCCTCCCTCCCTGTTTGCTACCTGGGGCTGCCATAACAAAGCACCCCAGGCTGGGCAGCTGAATGAGAGAAACTGATTTCTCAACATCAAGGTGTCAGCAGGGCTGGCTCCCCCGAGGCCTCTCTTCATGCTCATACTTCATTCCCCCCTGCATGCATGTCTATCTCCAAAATGTCCCTTTATGAAGACAGCAGTCATATTGGATTAGCGCCCAACCTAATGACTTCATCTTACCTTGATCACACCTACAAAGACCTTATCTCCAAATAGGGTCACATCCTGAGGTATGGATTGTGTCCCCACCCAAATCTCATCTAAACTGTAGCTCGCACAATTCCCACATGCTGCAGAAAGGACCCAATGGGAGGTAACTGAATAATGGGGGTGGCTCTTTCCTGTGCTGTTCTCACGATAGTGAGTAAGTCTCACGAGATCCGATCATTTTATAAGGGGGAGTTTCCCTGCACGAGTTCTCATTCTCTCTTTGCCAGCTGCCATCCATGTAAGACGTGACTTGCTCCTTCTTGCCTTCCACCATGATTGTGAGGCCTTCCCAGCTATGTGGAACTGAGAGTCCACATGGACCTTTTCCTGTATAAATTACCCAGTGTTGGGTATGTCTTTATTAGCTGCGTGAGAACAGACTAATACGATGTTTACTTACTCTTCATATCTTACCTCTGCTAGCATTTGTTCAGGGAAGCCTCACAAGTCTAGTTCAACATCCCTTGACATTCGTTCTCTCAGGACCACTGCAGTTGAACACAATGGAGAGATATTAATTTATCTCTCCATTAAGGGCTATGTCATCCTGCAAGACCCTAAGATCTGGGAGAGCAGGAACTGTGGCCTGTTCTACATCACTGTCTTCATGTCCCATGTGTTGCAGATAGTCCCTGGTCAAACAAATGCCTGTTGGAGGAAACAATGAATGAAGGTTACTGAATGCTACATAATGACATTTAAGAAATACTGATGAACGCCACCATTTCACAACACAAACATCAACAACAAAAAGAAAGTCAAGGCCGGGTACAGTGGCTCACACCTGTAATCCCAACACTTTGGGAGGCCGAGGCAGGCAGATCACCTGAGGTCAGGAGTTCAACACCAGCCTGACCAACATGGAGAAACCCCATCTCTAACAAAAATACAAAATTAGCCGGGCGTGGTGGCGCATGCCTGTAATCCCAGCTACCTGGGAGGCTGAGGCAGGAAAATCACTTGAACCTGGGAGATGTAGGTTGCAGTGAGCTGAGATCACACCATTGCACTTCAGCCTGGACAACAAGAGCGAAACTCAACTCCATCTCAAAAAAAAAAAAAAAAAATAGGTCAAACTCGATGTTCAGTCCTAAAATTACACACATTCTGCTTTTAGAAAACTCAGTGCATGCTCACAGATGAGAGGTGCCTGGCTAACCAGACTTGTGGACTCCTGGTTTGCAGTGAGCACTGTCAAATTTGTGTTCCAGGCTGGGCTCATGCCAACTCCACCACCATGCTGTTTAGGCGCCTCTTATTCAAGGTCACTACTGTGAAACAGTCTTCCTTCTAATTTCCAAGCTGCCTTGTTATTTCTTGGGAGGACGCCAAGCTAACCTTAGGAGGAACTTAGTTTACAGTTTAACTTTGAAACAAAGATGATAACAGCCCTTTCCTGAAGCCAACCTCCTTCTTGCCTGGGGACCAGAATGCCGTTGTAAGACTAACACATGAGCCACAAGATTAGAAACGTGGCTAGAGGCCACAAGATTCCAAACCTCCCCAATTGCTCCTTAGGATAACATCAATATTACTAACTCTAAGATTGGTGCTCTAGGTAACTTTCAGACTGCATTCTGATGCACCAGCTGCCACCACCCACGCCAGTAATCTGGCTCAACCAGTTCTGTGATCCCACCCAGGAACAGAAGCCAAAGAGAGAATCAACTTTGACTCTCTGTGGTTTCATCTCCAACCCGACCAATCAGCACTGCCCTCTCCCTGGTCCCTACCTGCCTAATTATCCTTAAATGACCCATCTCAGAATTTTCAGAAGCTGCTTTGAGTAATAAAACTCCAGTGTCGTTTTTTGCCAGTTTCTGCATGCATTAAACTCTTTCTCTATTGCAATTCCCCTGTCTTGATAAATTGGCTCTACCTCGGCAGCAAGGAAAATCTATTCCGCTACTACACCTGGGATCCAATCACAGGCTGCACGTGAAGCCCAGTCCAGACGCCTTGTCTTACACCACAGGTGAGATCCAGTCCGCAAAACCAGTGCCCTTCCCCTCCTGGAACGGCCCTTTCCAACGCCAGAGGGGCTCTAGGCGACTCAGGGAGGGACTCCTTCGCTACCCTAGACCCAGGCGGGACACCCAACCCCTCCAGGCCGCACAGGGGGCTTCCCTAGGGACAGGCCCAAGCCTGGAGCCCGGCGCCCTCATCCCGGGCGAGCTGCACCCTTCCCAGACCGTTTCCATCAGTGCAATGGGGACAAGGCAAGGCCCAGCAGGGCGGCAGGCGGGGACTCTGGCGACAGTGCATGGCAGCGGGAGAGCGCTGCTGGACACGGGCCCAAGGCCATGTGCGCACCGGCGGGAGGAAGAAACCCGGCGCCCCGCGCCCAGCGCAGGCCGGAAGTGCTGCCGTAATCCGCGCCACGCGCCGCGAAAGCGCCGCCGTTCCCCTTAGTGACGGGCGACGCGGGCAAAATGGCGGCGTCGGGGGTGGCGGAGGCCGTAGCGGCCCCACACCCGGCCGAAGGGGCTGAGACCGCGGAGGCGGCGGAGCTAGCCGAGCCCTGAGCCGCCTGCTGACGGGGCTGGAGGCCGACAACAAGCCAAGCCGGCGGCGCGCCCTGGAGGCCCTGCGGCGCGCGCTGGAGGAGCCGGGCCCCGCCGCCAACCCTGCCGCCTTCCAGGTCCCCTGGGCGCGCCTGCTGTTGCCGCGCCTGCTGCGCTGCCTGAGCGACCCCGCCGAGGGCTGCCGCGCCCTGGCAGTGCACCTGCTGGGTCTGGGCTTGCGCCGCGCCACGCGGCCCCACGACGCCCTGCCGCGCCTGCTGCCCGCGCTCGCCGCGCGCCTGGCCGGCCCGGAGTCCACGCGCCGCCCGCCCGAGGCCTGCGAGGAGCTCCGCCTGGCGCTAGTGCAGCTGCTGAGCCTGGCTGTGGACCTGGGCGGCGCCGCGCTTGCGCCCCACCTGGACGACGCCCTTCGCGTGCTGCGCTGCTCCCTGCTCGACCCCTTCGCTGCTGTGCGCCGCGAGAGCTGCAGCTGCGCTGCCGCCCTGGCGCAGGCCACGCCGGGTAAGCGCCCGGGCCCCGCTGCCGTCCCGCACCCCACACCCTCACCCCCACCGCCACCCCCACCTCCGCGGCCCCTCTCACAACCACTAGGGCTCGGCCCCGCCTCCCTCCACTCCCGCGCCCCCGCAACATCCCGGCCCCCCCATGTCCCGCGCCCCCACCCTTCTGCTCCAAACTCCCGCGCCCGGTCCCTCCTCTCACCACTCCTGAGTCCCCTGCCTCACGTCCACCTACCAACTCGCCTTTCACCCTCTCCCTTGCTCTCTACCCCCGCATACTTGTTCCCTGCACTGCCACCTGCTCTTCCCCTCCCCTTCCCCGCCGCCGTAACCCTGCTCCCACCTGGCCCCCACTCTTCTGACCTACGTGTCCCCCTGCTCCCCGCCTCCACCCTCCATGCCCAAGCCCCGCCCCCCCCACCTGTCTGCTCCCCCATGCCCCCTCCCACCCGCCGGTCCTATACCACCCGCTTCCTCGCACCCCGCCCTCCCTCAACCCTCACCTCCCACCTTCCTGCCTGCCTGAGCCACCCCACTACCCAGGCCCACCAGCCAGCGCTCCTGTCCAAATCCCTGGAAGCCACCGCAGAAATTCTTGTTAGGCGGGTTGAGGTGGGAGTGCGCCCTGATCGCTGCCCCCTTTCCTTCCCCCCGGGGGACTTGCAGGACTTGCGCCTGGTTAAAGGGACGCGCTGAAGGGGGCTGCAGGGCAGGCTTCCCGAGGGGCGGACCCAGGCCTGGAGACTCCACTCTGGTCATTTCACTTTCTGTCTTACTCCACTGCCTTCCCTCTCTGGCTTGGACCACTGTCCTAAGTGGAAGGAGGCCCCGTCTCCACTCCACTTGATAATATTCCGCGTCATTTTTAGAGCTCTGATCTGATCCCGATGTTTCCTTTCCTGAACTCGCCATTCCTGCAGGGTCTTGCCCGTTCCCCTCCCCCTGGCTGGGATGTGGAATGATAGCAGGTGCCTGCTTCCTGCAGGTGGGAAGGCTTTCTGGAGGAGGGAACATTGAGACTGTAAATCCTTGGGCGGCAGGGGGCAGGAAAGCAGTGAGGGACTTGGCCAGCGCAGGCTGTCCCAGTGATAGTTTGACTGTAGCGGGAAGTGCGGGGGTTGTTGTTGGGAGTGGCAGACCCGGGTTCAGGTTCTTAAAAGATCACTGCAGCTGCATGGAGAATAGGTTCCAGAAGTGGCAGGAAAGGGGTTGAGGAGGCCATGGTTAATCCGAAGTTGAAGGGATGGCTTGGACTAGGGAGGGTTCTGCTGATAGAAGAAAGTGGCTGAATGTGAAACTGACATGACTTCCTGAGGAACTAGGTGAGGAGGCAGGGGGGTTGGGATGGACAGAAAGAGTTGGACTTGGGGAAATGCCGAGAATTCCATGTTAGTTAACTTTGGATTTCATATGGTCCAGAACTTCTCTGGAGCTGTGGGAAGAGCCGTGGGCTGGACATGGCCATTGAGAATTCCCACCTTTCATGTGTTTCTCTTAACCCTCAATCACTTCCCTACCGGGCCTGTGCATCAGCCCCATAGGCTGCTTCTACTTCCTTCAGGGAGCTCCTCCCGGCCTTGCCATGTTCCCTTCCTGGATCGTAGGTTCCATAGGGCAGCACCGTGCCCACCTGTGCCCCAGCCCCGAGCACAGCCTGCCAGGGTATGTGCTCACTGGTTGCTGTGGGGTGAGGGACTGTGCCTCTGCCTGAAGCATCCCCCTCATCTCCAGCACCTGTGGTCCTCCTCTTCCCTGGGACAGGGTGCCTCACCTCTGGCCCTGGTCACACTGGGCAGTGGCGGGAGGTTGAAGAGCTCACCCAAAGTCTCGTTAGAATAGCCATTTCCCAGACAGGCCCCTGGTAATGCAGAGCTGAGGCAAGAGGTTGCCTGGATCCCAGAGACCCTCTGGTTCTGACTTGATTTTTTGGAGACAGAGTGAAACTCTGTCTCCCAGGCTGGAGTGCAGTGGTACAATCTCGGCTCCTGCAACCTCCGCCTCCTGTGTTCAAGTGATTCTCCTACCTCAGCCTCCCAAGTAGCTGGGATTACAGGCTCCCGCTACTTCTGGTTCTGACTTTCTGCAGGGACTTAACAAATAGGAAGTGCAGTAGCCTTGCCTGGAGTGGTGCTGGCCCAGCTTCCCAGAGGAGCCTGGGATCTGGTCTCAGGTGCGGCTGGGAGTGGGGCCTCACCCATGTCCTCTGGGCTCAACTTCTTTTCTCCGGCTACTGTCCCCCTCAGACCTCCACCATGGCTTCAGCAGGTCCAGGCTCTCCTCTCTTCAGCCACAGTGGGGTTGCACCCCCCAGCCTTTCCTCAATGGTCCCCCCTAAGTCTCTGAGTTGCACAGGTGTCATCAGGGTGGGACCCTTGGCTCTGAGCCTCTTCCTGTGCTGGGCGGTGCAGAGCTCTGCTTGGCAGCCTGGGTTGTGTGCTGTTCCCGCAGCAAGGACCTGGAGTGGGAGAGGAAGGGGAGGTGAGAAGCTCACAGGGGCAGGCTACCATCCTCTGGAAGCCCACAGAGCTGGGCCTGGGCAAGGTGTGTGGGAGCAGCTCCGGTAACTGGGGCCTCTCTGTCCCGCAGACCACTTCCACATGCAGTCGGAGTCTCTGATCGGGCCCCTGATGCAGACCATCTCCCCACCAGCACTGGAAGGTCCGTGTGGCCGCCATCGAAGCCACGGGCACGGTGATCCAGTTTGGCAATGGGAAGTCCGTGGATGACGTGCTTTCCCATTTTGCTCAACGGCTGTTTGACGACGTCCCGCAGGTAACGGGTGTTTTTCTCGGACAGTCTGTTCCTCGCTCCACCACAGGCGGGCTGACGTGCTATTTTTAACTGACTCACTTGTTCTTTTTTCAGAGTGCTGCATGCGCCAAATGTCCTTTCATTATTCCTAGTCACAGGATGTTCCTGTTCACATCTTCGAAAAACTAGGAGAGAGCTGAACTGGTTTAATGTTTGTTGCTATTAATGCCAGGGAACATGAGAATGGTTGGCTGGTGTCCTTATTGTGTCTTAGACACGGTGTGCACTTCAGCAGTTGCAGAGGCTTCCTGAGTGTGCCCATCCATCAAGGGGCACTTTCCTGAAAGCCACTGTGGTTGGTGGACCTGGCCTGGGAGGAGAAGACTGGAGTTGGGCTGCCTCAGCTCTGCACTACTAGGGGCCTGGATCTCAGGTGGTTTGCTGGGGATCACTATGTTGTTGGGCGTTGGAACCCACCGAGAGGCAGGCAGGCAGGAGTCCTACAGGTGGGGCTGAGTATTGGCTTTACTGCTGGCAGAATCGCCTATAGGACATGTCTTAGATCTGAGGCCCCAGTGACTTGCTGAAACTCCGCACGCTGTGGCCACAGGGGCAGTTCCCCTTTCGGTTAGTGAAGCCAAGTGGCCTCTGATTGTTGTGTGTCTGAGTTTACCTGTCAGCGTAGTCAGACGTGTGGTCTTTTGTGTCTGGCTCCTTCACCGGTGCATGTTCCTTCTTCCAGGTTCAGCCTTGCAGAAGGTAGGTTTCTTGATGGGAAATGGCATGAAGGTGATGAGCTGAAGCGTCTCTTGGGGTATTCTGGGGCCGGGATGGAAGCCGTGACTCGCTCCCTCGTCTGTGCTGCCGCATGCTGCTGGGGTCCACACATAGGGCCAGCTCCAGGAGTGACACAGCACCCGCTCAGGATGCCCCTGCTCTGCCTCCATGCCCAGGCTTCATTCTTGGGCTCTCTCCCTCGGGGCAGTGTGGCTGCCTTAAGGCTGCACACAGAGACACGGGGGACCTTTCCCCACCAGGAGCCTTCGTTCACCCCCTTGGTCTCGTCAGGCCAGCGGAAGTTGAGTCACCATGTACCCTGGCCGGCCCCTCCTGGAGCTGGCGTGGGGTCAGCACCAGGCAGCACAGAGGGCCCCTGAGCAAATCAGGCTCTGCCCAGCCGGGGGAGGCGGGCAGAGTGTGGGGGTTGGTGTCCATGCTGCCCCGGCATTTGCAGCAGGCGCTTCTGGCACTGACCAAATGCCTGGGCTGCGGAGGGCAGTTCAGGGAGCCAGGGCAAGAACAGAGCCCAGCAAGAAGTGCAGGCAGCCAGCTGCTTTCTCTGCCACCTTCCCTAAGCCTGAGGCAGAGCATGTCCCATAGAAAAAGTGGTGTCTGTCATGGGCCAAGTCTTATTCCTCAGAACAGTGTGATGACTGTATGGAGAGCTCTGTGGGAATACTCAGAGTATAATCAGTAGCTCGTAGCTATTGGTGTAACCCTCCCGTAACTGTCTAAAAATACTGTAACTGTATCCATAGCTGTCTATAAATACTGGAACTCTGTGGAGCACTTGCTGTAAATACTGTAACTCCATATGTAACTGTGAACGGTGTAACTCGGTGTTAACTGCACTGTAACTCTAAAACCATAACTGTATCGATAGCTGTGTATAAATGCTGTAACTCCATTGGTAGCTATGCATAAACAGCCTACTCTGTATCAGTAGCTGTCTGTTAGAAAGCTGACATCACACTGTGGATCTAAAGGAAGCTCGTCCTACCCACGGCCCGTGGGCCACACGCGGCCCAGGATGGCTTTGAATGTTGCCCAACACCAATTCATAAACTTTTTGAAATGGTATGAGATTTTTTTTGTGTGATTTTTTTTTTCCTTTTAGCTCATCAGTTATCAATAGCGTTAGTGTTATTTTGTGTGTGGTCCAAGACAATTCTTCCAGTGTAGCCCATTTCTTCCCAGTGGGGTTTGCATTCTGTTAGCGACCCTGCACTGCCCTTCATGTGAGTTTCATGTGGAGCCACGGTGCTGCCCTGTTACCCTGATCAGCCCTGTGACCCTGTCCTGGAGCCCACTTTGGGTTCCTTTCAGACACCTCAGCCCCCTCAACAACCCAGAGTTTGGTACCCTCGGACCCCATGCCCTCTGCACAGAAGGTCCTGACTGTCTTCTGACTTGTAGGAAATTTTCCAGCAGCCTGCTAGACTCGGCTTAGATCACTGAACTTCATTGGGAGGGCCCGGAAATAACTTTATCTCCTCCTTAAAGGCTTGGAGGGCTCAGAGCTCGCTCAAGTAGCACAGCCAGGTGAGTGTCAGAGCAAGGTCAGGCCGTGGGCAGTCGAGCCGCCCAGGACGGTGTCTGAGGTTGTGGAAAGGGGGTGTCCCAGTGCGGCAGGGACTAATGCATCTCCCCCATGCCCACGTGACTGCAGCTCCTAGCTCAGGTCACTCACCGCATCCGGAACCCCCATGAGGCAGGCAGGACGGACGTGTGGCCGTGCAGTTGTGAGGCAGGCCCTGAACAAACGGCCCTGTGCCGCTCTCAGATGGGCGGCTCCTGGCCTTCGCCCTGCAGGGGTGCTCTGGTTGTTGCCAGGCCTGCAGTCAGCAACTCCTCGGCTTTGCTGCAATTTTCCTGCTCAGTGTGTGCCACTGGTGAGACTACCAGGTCTGTTCTTGTCAAGAGGGACCTTCCAGGAACAACAAACGTTACAGGAGAGGCTGGGGCTGCATGGACGGGTTTTCAGAGATGAGTATTTGTCAAGTTCCTGCCAAGTACCTGTTTGCCGCCTTTTGAGAAATGTCTGTTCAGATCTGCCCATTTTTCAATTAGATTTTTTTCCTACTGACTTTGAGCTCCTTTGGATCTGGTTGCTAGTCCCGTGTCACATGGGTATTTGTGCAGATGTGTTCTTCCATCCTGTGGTCGTCTCGTCACTGTGTTGGTTATTTTCTTTGCTATGTAGAAGCTTTTTAACTTGATGTTATCCCATTTGCCCATCCCTGCTTTGCTTGCCTGTGCTTTGGAGATTTTACTCAAGAAACCTTTGTCCGGACCATGTCCTAGAGAGTTTCCCCAGTGTGTTCTTGTAGTGGTTTCATAGTTTGAGGTCTTACATTTAGGTCTTTAATCCATTTTGATTTGATTTTTGTATAAGGTGAGAGATAGGGGTCCAGTTTCACTCTTCTGCACATGGATATCCAGTTTTCCCAGCACCATTTATTGAAGAGACTGTCCTTTCCCCAATGTACATCCTTAGCACCTTTGTCAAAAACGAGTTCACTGTAGATATATGGATTTAATTTCCAAGTTCTCTGTTCTCTTTCGTTGGTCTATATGTCTGTTTTTACGCCAGTGCCGTGCGGATTTGGTTGCTGTCGCTCTGTAGTATAAATCGAAGTCAGGTAATGTGATTCCTCCAGTTATTTTGTTTTTGTCTTGTTTTATTTTTTGCTCAGGATGCCTTTGGCTATTCAGGGTCTTTTGAGGTTCCATATAAATTTTAGGATTATTCTTGCTATTTCTGTGAAGAATGTCATTGGTATTTTGATACGGATTGCATTGAATCTGTAGATGCTTTGGGTAGTATGGACAGTTTAGCAATATTGATTCTTCTAGTCCGTGTACATGGAGTATACCATTTTCTGTGTGTGTCCTCTTCAATTTTCTCACATCAGTGTTTCATAGTTTTCATTGTAGAGGTCTTTCACGTCTTTGGTTAATTCCTAGGTGTCTTATTTTGTTTGTAGCTATTGTAAATGGAATTACTTTCTTGACTTTTTTTTCAGATTGTTCACTGTTGGCATGTAGAAATGCTACTGATTTTTGTTGGTGATTTTGTATCCTGCAACTTTAATGAATTGGTTTATCTGTTCTAATAGTTTTTTTGTGAAGTCTTTAGGTTTTTCCAAATGTAAGATTGTATCATCTACAAACAAGGATAATTTGACTTCTTCCTTTTCAGTTTGGATTCCTTTTATTTCTCTTGTCTGATTGCTCTAGCTAGAGCTTCCAGTACCGTGTTGATCAACAGTGGTGAAAGCAAGCATCCTTGTCTTGCTCCAGAGTTAGAAGAAAGACTTTCAGTTTTTCCTGATTCAGTGTGATACTAGCTGTGGGTCTCTTGCATATGGCTTTTATTGTGCTGAGGTATGCTCCTTCCATAGACAGTTTTTTGAGGAGTTTTATCATGAAGGGATGTTGAATTTTATCAAATGCTTTTGGGGCATCAATTGAAATAATCATATAGTTCTTGTCCTTCATTCTGTTGATATGATGTATCACACTGATGGATTTGTGTATGTTGAGCCATCCTTGCATACCTGGAATAAGTCCCACTTGGTCATGACAAATGATCTTTTTAATGTGCTGTTGAAACTGTTTTGTTGAGGAAATTTTGCATCAGTGTTCATCAGGGATATTGTCCTGTAGTTTTCTTTTTGATTGCATCATTGTCTGGTTCTGGTATCAGGGTAGTACTGGCATTAAGTTTGGAGGTATTCCTTCCACCTGTGTTTCTTCGAATAGTTTGAGTAGGAGTGGCATTAGTTCTTTAAATGTTTGATAGAATTTGGCAGTGAAGTATTAGCTCCTGGGCTTTTCTTTGCTGGGAGGATTTTTTATTGCACCTTCAATATCATTGCTTGTTACTGGTCTGTTCAAGTTTTGGATTTCTTTATGATTTAATCTTGGTAGGTTGTATGTGTCTAGGAATTTATCCATTTCTTCTAGGTTTTCCAATTTATTGGCATATAATTGCTCATAGTATAGTTGCTGATGGTATAGTTGCTCACGGTGTAGTTGCTCGTAATGTAGTTGCTCACCATGTCATTGCTCACAGTGAAATTGCTCACAGTGCAGTTGCTGTTGTTGCTCACAGTGTAGTTTCTTGTGTCATTGCCATTGGTGTAGTTGCTTGCGGTGAAGTTGCTCACCGTATTGTTGCTCATGATATAGTTGCTTATAGTGTAGTTGCTCATGGTATGGTGGCTCACAGCATAAGTTTACTCACAGTGTAGATATTCATCGTACTGTTGCTTATAGTGTCATTGCTCGTGGTGTAGTTGCTCATGGCGTGATTGGTCATGGTATTGTTGCTTACGTTGTTGCTTGCAGTGTCATTGCTCATGGTGAAGTTGCTCACAGTGTTTCTCATGGTGTTGCTCACAGTGTTGCTCACAGTGTTGTTGCTCAGTCCGAGTGTAGGTGCTCGTGGTGTCATTACTTGCAGTGTTACAGTGTTGCTCTCAGTGTGGTTGCTCATGGTGTGTGTGGTTGCTCACAGTGTAGATGCTCACAGTGTGGTTGTTCGTGGCGTAATTGCTCATGGTATAGTTGCTCACAGTATCATTGCTTATGGTGTAGATGCTCACAGTGTCATTGCTCGCAATGTGGTTGTCTCACGGTATAGTTGCTCATGGTGTGGTTGCTCACAGTATAGTTGCTTGTAGTGTGGTTGCTTATGGTGTAGATGCTCACAGTGTGATTGCTCATGGTGTGATTGCTCACAGTGTAGATGCTCATGGTGTCATTGAGGTGTGGTTGCTCACGGCAAAGTTGCTTGCGGTATAGATGCTCACAGTGTAGTTCACAATGTGGTTGCTCACAGTATAGTGTCTCGCGACATCATTGCTTGTGGTGTCATTGCTCATGGGTTTGCTCACAGTGTAGTTATGGTGTAGATGCTTGTAGTGTTGTTGCTCACGGTGTAGTAGCTCACGGTGTCATTGCTTGAGGTGTGGTTGCTCGTGGTGTGGTTGCTCACGGTATAGTTGCTCTCAGTGTAGTTGCTCATGGTGTAGATGCTCGCACAGTGTTGTTGCTCATGGTATGATTGCTCATGGTGTAGGTGCTCGCAGTGTTGTTGCTCATGGTGTCGTTGCTCATGGTGTGATTGCTCATGGTATAGATGCTCGCAGTGTTGTTGCTCATGGTGTCGTTGCTCATGGTGTGATTGCTCATGGTGTAGATGCTCACAGTGTTGTTGCTCATGGTATGATTGCTCATGGTGTAGATGCTCGCAGTGTTGTTGCTCATGGTATGATTGCTCATGGTGTAGGTGCTCGCAGTGTTGTTGCTCATGGTGTCGTTGCTCATGGTATGATTGCTCATGGTGTAGATGCTCATAGTGTCATTGCCCATGATGTAGTTTCTCATGGTATGGTTGCTCACAGTATAGTATCTCATGGTGTCATTGCTCACAGTGTGGTTATTCACAGTGTAGTTGTTTACAGTGTAGATGCTTGCGGTGTGGTTGCTCTGGTGTGGATGCTCACGGTGAGGTTGCTCATGGTATAGTGTGTCACGGTGTAGTTGCTCACAGTGACGTTGCTCATGGTGTAGATGCTCACGGTATAGATACTAGCAGTGTGAATGCTCTACGGTGAGGTTGTGCATGGTGTGATTGCTCATGGTGTGGTTGTGAAGTTGCTCGTGGTGTAGTTGCTCATGGTGTAGTTGCTCACGTTAGTCTCTAATGATCCTTTGAATTTCTGCAGTATCAGTTTTGTAATGTCTCCTTTTTGATCTCTGATTGTATTTACTTGGGTCTTTGTCTTGATCTGGTTAAAGATTTGTTGATTTTGCTTATCTGTTCAAAAAACTAACTTTTCGTTTTTGTTGGTCTTCTGTATTTTTTTTGTTTCATTTATTTCTGCTTTTATCTTATTTCTTTTCTTCTAATTTTGGGTTTGGTTTGCTGTTGCTTTCCTAGTTCTTTATGATGCATTGTTAGATTGCTGTTTGAAGTTACCCACTTTTTGGATGCACGTGCTTTTGCTGCCTATTGTGTTTCCATTTTCATTTAAGAACTTTAATTTCTTTATTAACCCACTGGTTATTTGGGAGCATCTTATTTAATTTCAATGTATTTGTATAGTTCCCAAAGTTCTTGTTACTAATTTCTAGTCTAATGTCTTAAGACTTGTTGTATGGCCTAACACATAGTCTATCCTTGAGAATGATCCATGTGCTGAGGAGAAGAATGTGTATTCCATGGCTGTTAGATGCAGTATTCTCTAAATATCTACGAGGTCCATTTGGTCTCTAGTGCAGATTAAGTCTGATGTTTCTTTGTTGATTTTCCCTCTGGATGATTTGTCTAATACTGGAAGTGGGGTGTTGAAGTCTCCAGCTATTACTGTGTTGGAGTCTGTCTTTCTCTTTAGTTCTAATTATATTTGGTTTATATATCTGGATATTCCAATATTGGGTGCATATATATCTTTAAAGTTGTTATATTCTCTTGCTAAATTAATTTACCCCTTTATCATTTCATAATGATCCTTTGTCTCTTTATATGGTTTTCATCTTCAGATCTGTTTTGTCTAAGTATAGTTACTCCTGCTCTTTTTTGGTTTCCATTTGCATTGGAATATCTTTTTGCATCCCTTCATTTGCAGTCTGTGTGTGCCATTTTGGTGACGTGTTTCTTGTAGGCAACAGATAGCTGGGTCCTGTTTTTGACCCATCAGCCCCTCTGTCTTCTGAATGGAGGGTTTAGTCTACTGACATTCAGGATTACTGATAAGTAAGGATGCACTCCTGCTGTTTGGTTTGTGGTCTGCTCTTCCTTCCTTCTTGCCTTCTTCTCTTCCTTTTTATGAAGATAATTTTCTCTGGTGGTATAATTTCCTTTGTGTGTGTGTGTGTTATCTGTTGTAGGGTTTTTGATTTGAAGTTACCATGAGGCTTAGAAATAACATAACCCATTATTTTAAACTGATGACAGCTGACCACTTATTGCAAAAATAAGGAAAAAAATGAGTAAAACTCTATACTTTAATTTCATCCCCTCTGCTTTTTAACTTTTTGTTTTTGTTTATGTCTTATTATACTTTGTCTTGAAAAGTTGTTGCAGTTATTTTTATTTAGTTATTTTTATTGTTTTATTTTTGAGATGGAGTCTCACTCTGTCACCTATGCTGGAGTGCAGTGATGCGATCTTGGCTCACTGCAACCTCTGCCTCCTAGGTTCAAGCGATTCTCCTGCCTCAGCCTCCCGAGTAGCTGGGACTACAGGCATCCGCCACCACACCCGGGTAATTTTTGTATTTTCAGTAGAGACGGGTTTCACTATGTTGGCCAGGCTGGTCTCGAACTCCTGAGCTCGGGTGATCTGCCCACCTCAGCCTCCCCAAGTGCTGGGATTACAGGCGTGAGCCACCGCATCTGGCCAGTTAGTTGTTTTTCAGAGACTTTTCTTTTAGTCTTTCTCCTCAAGATGTGAGTAGTTTACACGTAACAGTTACAGTGTTACAACATTCTGTGTTTTTCTGTGGCTTACTGTTACCAGTAAGTTTTATTCCTTTGGATGCTTTCTTATTGCTCCTCAGCATCCTTATTTTTCAGATTGAAGGACTCCCTTTAACATTTCTTGTACGGGGGAGTCTGACGTTGATGAAATTCCTCAGCTTTTGTTTGTCTGAGAAAGTCTGTCTCCTTCATGTTTGAAGGATTTTTCACTGGATATACTATTCTAGGGTAAAAGTTTACTCTCCTTCAGCACTTTAAATATGCCGAGCCACTGTCTCCTAGCTGGTGAGGTCTCCACTGAGAAGTCGTTGCCAGGCATGCTGGAGCTGCACCACATGTGATTTGTTGTTTTTTCTCTTGCTGCTCTTTGGAGCCTTTCTTCATCCTTGATCTTTGGGAGTTTGATTGTTACATGTCATGAGGTAGTTTTATTTGAGTTAAATCTGCTTTTATTTGGGTTAAGCCTTCTTATACTTGAGTACTGGTATCTTTTTCTAGGTTTGGAAAATTCTTTGATGTTATCCCTTGAATAAATGTTCTACCCCGATCTCTCTCTCTGCCTGGTCTCAGAGGCCAGGAACTCTTAGATTTGCCCTTTTGAGGCTATTTTTGAGATCCTGTAAGTGTACTTCATTCTTTCTATTCTGTTTTCTTTTGTTTCCTCTGTGTATTTTCAAATAAACTGTCTTCAGGCTGCTCACTAATTCTTTCTTCTGCTTAATCAGTTCTGCTGTTAAGAGGCTCCATTGCATTCTTCAGTATGCCAGTTGCATTTTTCAGCTCCAGAATTTCTGCTTGATTCTTTTCAGTTATTTCAATATCTGTTCATTTATCCGATAGGATTCTGAATTCCTTCTCTGTGTTATCTTAGATTTTGCTGGGCGTCCTCAAGCAGCGATTTTGATTTTTCTGTCTGAAAGGTCACATATCCCTGTCACTCCAGGATTGGTCACTGGTGCCTTATGTAGTCCACTTGGTGAGGTCATGTTTTCCTGGGTGCTCTGGATGCTGGTGGCTGATGGTCAGTGTTGTTAGCCATTTACTGTAATCTACAGTCTGGGCTTGTTTGTATCCACCATCCTTCTTGGGAAGGCTTCTAATCCATTTATTTTGCTTTTTAGAAAAAAATTGAAAAATGTCCATGTTCAACTGTTACATGGCAGTTCAGTATTCAGTGATGTTTTTGAACTAAAAAGGGATAATTTGTCTCATGCTAATTGGAATTTGCAGGTTTCTTATGATACTAACTAGAGAGTAATAGAAAAGGGGGCAGTTCATGAGACTGAGGAGCAGCCCCAAAACCTGGCCCTGCAGCTGTCCTTGCTCATGAGGTGAGACGTTTGAAGCTCCTTTCTACAAAAGAGGCCTGTCTGTGGGTTCCAACGGACCAGAGCAGGGCCCTGCAGAGAGCCTGGCACCCATGCAGGATGTGCAGGAGGTCAGGGAGGAGAAAGCAGCGAGGCCAATCTCAGCGAGTTCAGGCTGCTCCCCAGCTGCTGGCCTCGGGCAGTATGCTCGGGCTTTGCCATGTGGCCCTGGACACCTGCCCCGTCTCCCAGCGGGGGCCCCATCCCTGTACCCGTTTGGGCGCGGGGCTGGCTGCAGTCTGGCTTGTCTCAGTCACACCCTTTGCCCAACGGGCTTTCCAGCATCTCAGCACATGGCACTGGCTGAGCTTGGAGCTTGCCACTCACCTAGATTAGCGTTGTGGCAGGTGTGGCCGTGAGTGGTGCCTGTCACCTGCATTCAACCCTGGGGCATCTCTGCTCGAGACCTGCTGGCACTGTGCGTGAAGAAGGCAGTGACAGCTTATTCTGTGGGGGACTCTCTAGCCAGGTGGTGCAGTGGCCATGGTGCTGATTTGGGTTTCTCTTAGTTGTTATCTGAGTACTTGTATTTTTGGTGCTAGTAAGACCTTGTGTCAGTGAATAACCCTCACAAATGCACCACACGTTCCTGTGTCCCCTTGTCCGCTTCCCTGCTGTTTGCACGCCCAGAGTCACCTGTGCGCACCACAGAGGGAGCGGGAATAAGGTGTGACGGGCCTCTCCTTGCATGAACTTGTCCACTCCTCACGGGACCTTAGTGACAAGCCCTGTCAGTCATTCTCATTTTCCGGGTGGGAATGAACTTTGGAGAGGTCAGGCCAGGGCCCAGGGCCCAGGCCGGCAGGGGGCAAGGCCTCGGTACGATCTGCTTGGCTCTGTGCCTTGTTGGAGCCAGGGTGGAGCAGCCCCTCCTCTGAGTCCCAGCTAGTGAACATGCCATGGGCATAGCTGCTGCTCAGGTTCTCTACACCTACGAGCGGCTGTGAGTGCTGTTGCTAATGGTGCGTGGCTGGGCAGATACACTTCACCCACAGTGTCAGGAGGAATGAGGCTCCTGCATCCTACAGGGCAGCCAGGGACTGATGACACCACAGAGTTGGCCCCTGGCGTCATGGGGACGGCTCTGCAGCTCATCTGTGCCCCAGAGCTCCCAGGAACAGTCTGCGGCTGTCCAGCTTCTTCCCGGCCTGTCCCACTTTCCTTCTTTGAGGAGTGTTGGTACTGGTCCCGGTCTCAGGCACTGCCCTTCAGAAGCTTAGCTGGGGCACCTGGTGTATATTAAGCTGGTTTCCTCCACTTGTGTAGGCAAGGTAGACAGAGGCCCAGGTACCCCCTCTTCAGACATCTGGGGACCCTGCTGGTTTCCTTCAGAGTCTCTGGGCTCTGGGACCAGAAGTCTTTGAGGCATGGCCACCGTGCACCACACTTGCTGTAGCCACGACTCACTAAGCACCCAGGGTGAGACAGGGCCCAGCCTGGCCGGGAGGTTTTCATGCAGAAGACTTTGAACATGCGACACAGCTCATGCAGCAGCTAGGGTAGCTGCTCTTACCAGCTGGACCAGGCCAGGGCACGAGGGACATGTGTGAGCCTTCAGGACAGCAGCATTCCTCTCCAGCCCAGCCAGTAGGGGCTGGCAGAGCTGCCTGGGGAGCAGGGGCCAGGCTGGTACCCAGGCTTGTGGCTCGCAGGACCCCAGCCATGCGCCTCTGCCTCGGGCGGTGCCCTCATGGCAGCACTCAGAGCTGCACCATGGCACCAACCCCAGCATCCCCTCTGCCTACACGAATCCTCACCCCTTCTTCTCGTGCACAGGTCCGGCGGGCGGTAGCTTCCGTGGTGGGCGGCTGGCTGCTGCATCTGCGCGACCGCTACTCCTTCTTCCACAAGCTCATCCCTCTGCTGCTCAGCACCCTTGATGATGAGATGCCTGAGGTCAGGTACGTGGGCAGGCATCCAGCAGGCAGTCGTGAGCTCTGTCATCTGGTTTATCAGGGACTGGTTTTCCTAAACAGTAGTGCTCAACAGTGGTGGTTTCTCTTCTCTCGGAATCTGTCACAGAAACCGGCTCATGTCCCCTCATCCCTGTGCTCTGAGATGATGTGCCATACAGAAGGCCTCTGGTTTTGTAAACATCGCTTCCCATCGTTTTAACATTTGACTGAGCACATGAACAGAGATCAGATGGCCCCGTTTTGTACTGTCAATGAAGTGCTCACAAGATGAACAGAATTTGTGGTCGGGGAACTTCCTGCTCACACAGTGAGGTCTGCGGGCGACCCGCATCCTGGCCCAGGCCTGGGGCCTCCTGGACGTCCTTGGGAACGTGCAGGGCCCTCCCCCTTGTGCCCTGCCCTGAGCTGCTGTCATCTGTCTGTTGTGCCTTAGGCAGCTGGCTGCCAGCCTCTGGGAGGACATCGGCCTGCAGTGGCAGAGGGAGAATGAGGAGGACCTGAAGGACAAGCTGGACTTTGCCCCTCCCCCGCCACCCCATTACCCTGCGCATGGTGAGTAGCCGCAGCAGAGGCAAGCACTGGGAGATGAGCCCTTGTTGGGTGGGAAAGGGGCTTCTGAGCCTGAAGGAAGCTTCAGCTCTTGCCATTCTGAGCCCAGGCAGATTTGTGGGTAAGGGACAGGCATTCTGAGCCCAGGCGGCCACGTCAGGAAGGTGCAGTCATCACCCCACATTGGGTTGGGACTCCTGTATCCCAGGTACCTGGGACCTCCTTGCATCCTGGGCAGAGCACGTCTCTCCTCAGCGTCTAGGAGAACCCATGCATCTTGCAGTGGCCTCTCCCCTCCTCTAGACCAGCTTTATTTTTAAAAGACCATGGGCTTCCAAAAGCATCCAGCGCATACCTGGACAGTGTCCACCCCACTCCCTTGGCCGTGCACGTGAGGATGCATTGAACTCTGGGTTCCTGGGCAGCTCTGCTGGTGGTCAGGGGGTACTGGAAACAGTGGGATGAGGGGCTCATCATTTCACCAAGACAGAGCGGGCACCAGGGCCACAGATGAGGTGAGGTCTTTGTGGTTCCATGTGATTTCCGCCCTGGAAACAGGGTCCCCCTCCCGTATGGCTTCCCACCCTTCCCATGTTTACTCCCTGGCCACGTTGCGGGCACCCATGTGCACCCATGCCTCTCTCTGTGCAGAGTCCAGCAAGTCTATCTGGAGGCACCCAGGCCCAGCACACTTGCTGCGCCACTCTGCTAGCCCACCTTAACCTTCATCTGTTTTAGAAAACACTCTCCTCTCGGAGGAGGGGGGGTGCTGATTATCTTCTACTTAGATGCAGTCAAGTGCTTTTGACACTTGAGTCTGTCTGCAGGGTATCTTCTCAAAAGTGAATGATAGATACGCCCTGACAAGGACAAAAAGTAGGTGAAACGAAGCCCAAATCAGATGCACAGCCCAAATCAATCAGATGCTCAACCCAAATCAGATGCCCAGCCCAAATCAGATGCCCAGCCAAATCAGATCCCAGCCCAAATCAGATGCACAGCCTAAATCAATCCAGATGCCCAGCCCAAATCAATCATATGCCCAGCCCAGATCAGATGCCCAGCCCAAATCAGATGCCCAGCCCAAATCAGTCAGATGCCCAGCCTAAATCAATCCAGATGCCCAGCCCAAATCAATCATATGCCCAGCCCAAATCAGATGCCCAGCCCAAATCAGTCAGATGCCCAGCCTAAATCAATCCAGATCCCCAGCCCAAATCAATCAGATGCCCAACCCAAATCAGATGCCCAGCCCAAATCAGTCAGATGCCCAGCCTAAATCAATCCAGATGCCCAGCCCAAATCAATCATATGCCCAGCCCAGATCAGATGCCCAGCCCAGATCAGATGCCCAGCCCAAATCAGTCAGATGCCCAGCCTAAATCAATCCAGATGCCCAGCCCAAATCAATCATATGCCCAGCCCAAATCAGATGCCCAGCCCAAATCAGATGCCCAGCCCAAATCAGATGCCCAGCCCAAATTAGATGCATAGCCCAAATCAATCAGATGCCCAGCCTAAATCAATCAGATGCCCAGCCCAAATCAGATGCCCAGCCCAAATCAGTCAGATGCCCAGCCCAAATCAATCCAGATGCCTAGCCCAAATCAATCAGATGCCCAGCCCAAATCATCAGATGTCCAGCCCAAATCAATCAGATGCATAGCCCAAATCAATCAGATGCCCAGCCCAAATCAATCAGATGCCCAGCCCAAATCAATCAGATGCCCAGCCCAAATCAATCCAGATGCCCAGCCCAAATCAATGATGCCCAGCCCAAATCAATTCAGATGCCCAGCCCAAATCAATCAGATGCCTAGCCCAAATCAATCAGATGCCCAGCCCAAATCAGATGCCCAGCCCAAATCAATAGATGCCTAGCCCAAATCAATCAGATGCCCAGCCCAAATCAATCAGATGCCCAGCCCAAATCAGAGGCCCAGCCCAAATCAGTCAGATGCCCAGCCCAAATCAATGCACAGCCCAAATCAATCATGTGCAGCCAAAATAAATCAGATGCCCAGCCCAAATCAGATGCCCAGCCAAAATCAATCAGATGCGCAGCCCAAGTCAATTAGATGCCCAGCCCAAATCAAATGCCCTGAGAGATTTGCAGCCTCGACTTCCCATGTTACCTAGTCAAGGCACTGAAGTAGCCCAGGGGTCAGGTCACTGTGCTGGAGGTAAATGTTTTATGCTGTGAAATACAGCACTAAAGCATCTTGTTGGCCAGGCGCGGTGGCTCACACCTGTATCCCATCTACTGGGGAGACCAGGGTTGGAGGATCACCCTGAGCCTGGGAGTTGGAGACTAATCTGGGCAACACAGCAAGACTCCGACTCTACAAATATTTTAACAAAAACAAAACAAATTAGCTGGGTATGGTGGTGCACACCTGTAATCCTAGCTGCTCAGGAGGCTGAGGTGGGAGGATCACTTGAGTCCAGGAGGTTGAGGCTGCAGTGAGTTATGATTACGCCCCTGCACTCCAGCGTGGGTAACAGAGTGAGACCCCATTTTAAAACAAAAAACAGTTTCTTGTGTCTGGTATTGATATTTGGTGTTGTGTTAAATCTGCGCCCACAGAGCCGTGGCTCCCTCCCAAGCCTGTGAATCACAGGGCTGCTGTTCCTTCCAGTTGGCATTCTCGACCACACAGCCCTACCCCACACTGCACAATTGCTATAAGGGGAAAGCACATGTTTTGGGAAAAGGCACAGAAGTTAGTTGCAAGCAAGGTTTATTCTGATGGAGTGAAGCCAGTTTGAGAATGCTTGATCTTTTTTTTTTTTTTTGAGATGGAGTTTCATTCTTGTTGCCCAGGCTGGAGTGCAATGGCTCAATCTCAGCTCACTGCAACCTCCACCTCCCAGGTTCAAGCGATTATTCTGCCTCAGCCTCCCAAGTAGCTGGGATTAGAGGCATGTGCCCCCACACCTGGCTAATTGAGTATTTTTAGTAGAAATGGGGTTTCAGCATGTTGGCCAGGCTGGTCTTGAACTCCTGACCTCAGGTGATCCACCCTCCTCGGTCTCCCAAAGTGCTAGGATTACAGGTGTGAGCCACCACACCCGGCTCCCTCAATCTGTTTTAAAACATAGAACTTAGATGCAAGGCCACTTACAAACTCACTGTTGAACTCACACTCTGTCTCCACACCAGCAGTGGGAGTGGGGTCCCACAGGCACTGTGGGTCTCTGTCAGTGTCTCTCCCTCCAGCCGCTTTTTCTCTGGCCAGACCTAGAAGCTAAGCTGTGGGTTGTGTTTGCTCCTGGAGATTTCAGCTGGGCTCTCCTCACCGAAGAGGAAATGCTGCTTCTTAGAGAGAGTCCAGGCTCTCTGCCTAATTGATGCTAGACAGAGCCCAAGCTGCATGGCAGATCGTTCTCCACATGCTCACTGAGAAGCCAGTGCAAGACCCTTCAGGTGTCAGTGGGGCAGGAAGGGCTGTCCCCGAGACACAGGAGGGTCCAGTCCTTCCCACTGTCCACCAGAAATGGAGGCAGATGGGGATGGGGACTGTTTCTGGAAGGTACAATCCTTGGAATGCAATAAAGGAGGCGAAGAGAGAGTGAGGCACACACATACACCCAAACATATACACATATACACATGCATGCATGTGCACACGTGCACACGTATGCACACGTGTGTACATGCATATACACATATGCATATGACACACACAAACACACCCGGCCCAGCCCCCTCTTCCCTACCACCCTTCCCCAGCCAACTGGCTGGCCCTGCAAGTGGGTTCCCAGAAGGGGCTTCTTCCCTGTGGTGGAAACATGGGCTCTTTTGATGCTGCCTGATTTAGAAATGGTTCAAGGACTTGGGGGATGTTCCTGACTGATAGTTGTAAAAATACAGTTAGTTACACATGCCGTGGTGTGGAGAATGTTAGACACAGAATTTTTGTTTCAAGTAGAGCAGAGTAAATTTAGAATTGAATTACAATCAAAGTCAGTGGCATAAGCACTACATTTTGTTAGATTTTTGGCATTTCCCCTAAAATTACTTTTCTTCAGTCTGTAGATTTGAATTTTAAATAGGATTTCTCAGATTTTTTTCTATGATATTTTAAATGTCAGATCAGGAGATTATTTGAGTCTCTTCCTCAAAAGTTCGCACTGACCTCGTCTCACCAAGCACATGCCCTCCTTACCATCCTACCACCCCCCCACCCACCTTGCCCAGGGTCCAAGCACACGCCCTCCTTACCATCCTGCTGCCCCCTGCCCACCTTTCCTAGGGTCTGTGACGTCCCTTCCCCTGGAGACCACACCCCATTCACCCTTCTGGGATGCAGCTCTGTGATTTTTGAGCAGCACCACCTCTGTCCTACTGACGTGGGCATCTCTACCACCCAGAACCACCCTTGGGCCCTGACACTGCTGCCGTGGGCTGTGTCCCATGTGTCCCTTCCAGGGTGTCACCTGCATGAAGCTGTGGGAGCGCAGCCACTGGGGTCTACTCATTCCTGTCTGCATGGCGCATTGGAGGCATCCGTGTCACCTGTGTCTGCAGCACTTTCCCTCTTAGCATGAGTCACATTCCCTCCTGTGGACAGACCATCCAGTCACCAGCAGGGGCACATTCAGGTCCTTTCTAGTCTTCAGCAATCACAGGTAAAGCTGATGTAAATGCCTGCAACCCGGTTTCTGTGTGAGTGTGTTTTTTTGGATAAACACTCAGGCGCGGGTCTTTGTTGGAAACTCACCACACTGTTTTCCTCACCCTCCATGCCAGGTTGCAGCCCCATCAGCACTGGATGAGATTTCCAGGGGCCACACGTGCAGTCAGGCAGGCATGTGGGGTGAGGTTTGCTGTTTTTAGTGCGTCTGGTTGGTGTGCACCAGTGGCTCGCAGGGTTTAGTTTTCGATTCCCTAATGACAGAGGGTGCTGGGACTGTTTCCTGTGCTGCATTGCACACCTACGCACCCATGCGGCATCTTTGGTGGCCGTGCACATCTGCCATGCATTAGATAGAGTTCTCTGTTTCTGAGTGCTGAGTTTGAGGACCGCTGCTGTGCCCTGGATGCAGGTCCCTCATCAGACTGTTTTAGGCTCCACAGCGGGTCCTTAGCTGTGGCTCCTGCTCCCCCTCTTCAGAGCTCTGGCCGCTGCCCCCCTGCCCTCCCCCGCCTGCTCTGCTTCCTCCTGCCCCTCTCGCCAGTGGACCCAGACCCTGTACTCACCTCGCTGCTCGCTCCAGGGGCCAGTCCGTGTGCTGCCATCCCGAGCACCCCAAGGTGGTGAGCCAGGCTCAGTGGCTCTGTGAGCACCTGGTGAGCCAATGAGTGGCTACGTGGCCTGTCTTACCTGCAAGAACAGACAGTTTGACCATGTGGTTGGGTCTCAGAGAGCATAAACAGGCAAAGTTTGGTAATGTTTTCAGATCACTGCCAACACAAGCAGTGCTCAAAAGTCATGACCTGTCAATAAGGAGTTCACATGGGCCTGGATCTGAAGTTTCATTGGAGCCCAGTTTTCCTGTTTCCTAAGAAAAGCGGTGCGCATCATGTAGAAATATAATTCGTACCATATAATTTGTCGTTAGCTTTGCAAACACTGTGTAAGTTTCCTGTTAACAGCACTGAAATAAACCTCTGCCTTCAAAACCAAGCTTTGTGCTGGGAGGATTGGGAGGGCATCACTTACCATCCTGAAGTCGGTTACTTACCTGAACCGAGTGCCCTGCTCAGGTGGAAGCACAAGTTCACGCTTGGCATGTATCTGACGATCCCACTGCCAGCTGCCAGCAGCAGATGGCTTGGTGACAGTGACTCCAGAGTCTCTTTCTGCTTTGAGATCATCCCTCTGAAGATTGTTTTCCTTGGCAATGCCTGAGTATAAAGGAAAGCGTCTCTTGGTGCTGGTGAATGGCCAGCCGGAGCTTTTCACACAAGAGGACAGAGTTGAGAGTTTGCTCTTCTTAAAGCCTGGCTTAGAAACGAGCAGGATTCCCTGTGGATGACCTCTGTAACGTGATGGTCTTCTCCTCCACCCTCCGTTCTCTTGTTCTGCCTCAGAGCTTGTACCCGTTTTGCTTTGCTTGTATGTTTCATGTGTGTTTGGAAAGATGGAAGCTTGAATGGAAATTGTCAGAAATGCTATGTTGTGCAAATGGACTGGAAAACCTGGTTAGCACCGTTTGAAGCCAGCAGGGTCCCAGACGTGGCGCAAAGACCCATTCTGAGTTAGCCTGGGGTGTTACAGAAGAAGGAACTGAACTTACTTTCTTTTTTTTTTTTTTTTTTTTGAGACAGAGTCTTGCTCTGTCGCCCAGGCTGGAGTGCAGTGGCGTGAACTCAGCTCACTGCAACCTCCGCCTCCCAGGTTCAAGCGATTCCCCTGTCTCAGCCTCCTGAGTAGCTGGGATTACAGACATGAGCCACCACACCCGGATAATTTTTTGTATTTTTCGTAGAGACAGGATTTCACCATACTGGCCAGGCTGGTCTCCAACTCCTGACCTCAGGTGATCTGTCTGCTTCAACCTCTGAAAGTGCTGAGATTACAGGCGTGAGCCACCGTGCCTGGCCTATGTCTGCCATAATATTAAGTACAGAAAAACAGGCTTCAGAGCCATATGAGGCCATGTGCTGCATAACAGCATGTGAGTCCATGACACACCGCATGAGGAAGGGTGATCCCCTCAGATGATATCACTGTGTTTTCCCTGTACCTTTTCTGTGTTTAGAAACATAAACGCTCACCGTTGCACTGCAGTTTCTGCATGTTCAGTGCAGTCACCTGCTGCACAGGTTTGTAGCTCAGGAGCCTCACATAGGCTACGTCGCACAGCCCAGGCATGGGGGAGGCTGCACCATCCGGGTTTGTGTACGTCACTGTAAGATATTCACACGGCAGTGAAATCACCTAGCAGCATGTTTCTCAGAATGCATCCCCGCTGTTCAGCAGTGCATGACTGTACCCAGAACCGGTGGTCCCCCACCTTTTTGGCACCAGGGACTGTTTTTGTGGAAGACAATTCTTACATGGATGGGGCAGGGAGCAGGGTGGTTTCAGGATGAAATTGTTCCATCTCGGATCATCAGACATTAGATTCTCATAAGAAGCGCACAACCCAGATCCCACCCATGCACAGTTCACAAAAGGGTTTGCCCTCTTTGAGAATCGAATGCGGCCACTGATCTGACAGGAGGTGGAGTTCAGGTGGTCATGCTCATTCGCCAGCCACTCACCTCCCGCTGTAGACCCAATTCCTAACACGCCACAAACCAGTACCACCCTGTGGTCCAGGGCGTGGATACCCTTGCCCAGCACCATCCAGTATTTCTTTGGAAACACCCATAAGCCTAGGTACCCACGAAGCTCTGTTCAGCTGTCAGTGAACCCCTCCCTGCCTGTTCTTGGTCACACTTCCCCTCATTTTGCAGACTTTCCACAGTGGATCGTCATCGGGAAGAAAGGTACAGCCGGTCATGGTGGCGCATGCCTGTAATCCCAGCATGCTGGGAGGCCAAGGCGGGTGGATCACCTGAGTCCAGCAGTTCAAGACCACGCTAGCCAATATGGTGAAACCCCGTCTCTACTGAAAATGCACAAATTGGCCTGGTTTGTCTTCATTTTGTGGCAAGATGTTTGGAGATTATGTATGTAAGGACTTGTCTCCAGAGTATAGAAAGAGCTCTTGAAACTCAGCAGGAAAACAATCCAGTTTTCTAAATGCGCAGAAAACAATTTGGAAAGACCGTTGTTCACCAGGGAAGATAACACAGGTGGCAAGCAGGCCCGTGAAGAAGACGCTCAGTGTCGTTAGTTATCAGGGAATGCAAGCGATAAACCACACAGAAACACCGCGGTACCTCTCAGCGGGTTTCAGTTCAAGACTGACTGCACCACATGCAGGTGAGAATGAGGAGTGCAGACTGGCACAGCCGCTTTGGAAAATAGTTGGACAGTCTCTGGAATGGTTAAATGTGCACCTTCCGTGTGACCCAGCCCTTCCACAGCTGGTATTTTCCCCAGCACAGTGAAAGCACAGGCCACACAGACTGACCCTGGAAACCACTCGAATGCTCCTCCACAGAATAGCGGGCAGTAAACTGGCATCTCCACAGAACAGGCCACTTCCCAGCTTCAGAGAGGAAGCGGAAGCATGGACAGACCTCAGAAAACCATGCAAAGTGAAAGAAGCAGAGAAAGAAAGAGTGAACGACAGGCCTCCACTTGCGTAAAGCTCTGAAAAGTGCAGCCCAGTCACAGGACTCCAGATCCAGGAGTGCCGGAGTGCAGTGGGGGGCTGCACTGCAGAGGAGCAGAGGAAGCCAGACGGAGGATGTGGCCATCACCCCCACCATGGCGATGGCTTCGCAGGCATGTCCATGCTGAGACCTCAGTCTGATCATCCACGTCAGCACGTGTGGCGAGTGTGTTAATTGCATCTCTGTGTGGCTCTAAACGTTTGTTTTTGAGACAGAGTCTCGCTGTCTCAAAAGACAGTCTCGCTGTTTTTTGAGACCACTCTGAGGTGGTCATCCAGGCTGGAGTGCCACCTCAGCCTCCTGAGTAGCTAGGACTACAGGGTTGCACCATTGCACTTGGCTAATTTTTTTGATTTTTATAGAGATTGGGTCTTTGCCATGTTGCCCAGGCTGGTCTTGAACACCTGGGCTCTAGTGATTTGCCTGCCTCAGCCTCCATAGTGCTAGGACTGCAGGTGTACACCACCCATATGAATGTTCTGAATGAATGGCGCATTTGGCAGCTTTGCGCCTCCCCTCGAGACTCGTTTTGAAATTGTGAGGCTGAAACTCACAGGTATCCCTTAAATGCAATGTGCAGTAAATTGAGTTGTTGAAGTTTGGTTTGTGAATTTCTCCTTCTTTCTCATTTTCATCCCAGAGCATCGCCCTGTGCTGGGCTGTCGGGAGCTCGTCTTCAGGAACCTCTCCAAGATCCTCCCCGCATTGTGCCACGACATCACCGACTGGGTGGTGGGGACCCGAGTGAAGTCAGCACAGCTGCTGCCTGTGCTGCTGCTGCATGCTGAGGACCACACCACACAACACCTGGAGATCGTCCTCCGGACCCTGTTCCTGGCCTGCGCTGACGAGGAGACAGCCGTGGTCCATAGCGTGAGTGGCCACGTTCCAGTCATGGTTGCGGAGCTCTAACTCAAGCTAAGATCCTGCCCCTGTGGTGTGCAGGGACCGAGACTGTGACAGACACAGTCGGGAGGTCACCCCCCGGGGTTGCAGCCCCTCCGCACGCCCAGTCCCTGGGGACCACTGGTCTGTTTTCTGTACCTGTAGAAAACAGTGTGTTGAGGGTGGAGTCCTCCATACCCGTCTTCAAGCATACTCGGGCATGCAGTGCCGGCTGCATGTTGTGTAAATGAGCCGTGCGCCAGACAGGGCCCGGGCTGCTGAAGCAGGACCAAGACACCCGGAGTTCAGCTTTGACATTCGGGCAATCCTGATGGCCCTTCCAGGCCTTGCAGGGGCTGTGGGGGCACCTGGGGAGGGATGGCACAGCCTCAGGTGTCCTGCATGTGGCGCCCCTGGGGCCATCCTCTTTCTCATTCTCTGTCCGCACCCAGCTGGTGGTTATCGCCTCTGCGTGGGGGGGTACACACAGGGAAGTCCCATGCTTGGGCCACTCCTCCTTGCTCAGCCAGGCCACACCTTGTGCTGACAGTCACCACCCTGGGGGTCTTCACACCCACCCCACAAGGACACCTCCTAGTGCTCGGGAGAACAACTAGGTTTCAGTCCAGAATATCCTCATCTTGAATCTTTAATTCCATCACAAAGACACCTTGCCAGTAGCTTTTCCTTTTAGCAGCTGGGCATGCTGGTGCACACCTGTGGTCCCAAACTGGTCAGGAGGCGGAGGTATGAGGATCGCTTGAGCCTGGGAGGTCAAGGCTGCAGTGAGCTATGATTGGGCCACTGCACTCCAGCCTGGGAGACAGAGTGAGACACTGTCTCAAATAAAACAAAAAAAATTTAATTCGTTGTTACTGATTCAAAGTAATGTTGCAGGTTCCATGTTTAAAAACAGATTATATTAAGCTTGTAATTTACATGTCATGTTTCTGCTTTTCCAAAACTACCATGGATTTAAAGTTGTTTGTAGTCCTCTGTGGAATCTGTGAGGGAGCGAGAGATACGGCGAGGGGGGAGCGAGGTGGAGACAGGACGGGAGACATGGCTGTTCAGGGTACTGCATGGGAGCCCCCAGACAGTCAGCATCCAGCCTGCCTCCGTGCTGGGCTTCTCCGCACTGTCAGGCTGGGTTTAAAACTCTAGCAAGTGGAAGTTGTGTGAGAGGGGCTTGGAGGTAGGCAGTTTGAGTTTTGACTTTTTTGTATTTTGGGGGGTGGAGGTTAGTTGATTTTTTTTTTAACTTTCTATTTTGAAACAGATTTACAGTAAGTTGGGAGAAATTACACAAAGAGGCCCCTGTGCCTTTGCCCACTGTCCCAGGGCTTCCATCTTCCCTGAGCAGGACAGTATCAAAACCAGGACGTGCGTGGCTGCTGGTCTGTGTTTAGTGGTCCCATGGGTCCCTCGGGCAGCCCCTGCCATCACAACCCCTTCCTGGCACCATGCGCCTGCTCTCCCTCCCTGTCCCTGGGTCATTGTGAGTGTGTTTTATACGTGTAGTCAAACACTGTGCAGTATTTTTGGCCTTGGCTTTTGTCACTTGTCAGAAGGGCCTGAGATTAACCCATGCAGTCGAGTGGTCAGCGCTGTTCCTTTTCATTGGCAGTGGAATTCCATGGTGTAGGCAGGCTGGAGTGTGTTGATTCACTGTGGAATTCCATGGTAAAGAGGTGCTGGTGTGTATTGATCCAATGTGGAATTCCAGGTTCAGAGGGGCTGGTGTGTATTGATCTGTGGAATTCCAGGTGCAGAGGGGCTGGTGTGTATTGATCGTGGATTCCAGGTGCAGAGGGGCTGGTGTGTATTGATCTGTGGAATTCCAGGTGCAGAGGGGCTGGTGTGTATTGATCCCCCTGTGGAATTCCAGATGCAGAGGGGCTGTTGTGTATTGATCGGCTGTGGAATTCCAGGTGCAGAGGGGCTGGTGTGTATTGATCCAATGTGGAATTCCTGGTGCAGAGGTGCTGGTGTGTATTGATCCAATGTGGAACTCCAGGTGCAGAGGGGCTCATGTGTATTGATCTGCTGTGGAATTCCAGGTACAGAGGGACTGGTGTGTATTGATCTGCTGTGGATTCCAGGTACAGAGGGACTGGTGTGTATTGATCCGCTGTTGAATTCCAGGTGCAGAAGTGCTGGTGTGTATTGATCCACTGTGGAAATTCAGGTGCAGAGGGGCTGGTGTGTATTGATCCAATGTGAAATTCCAGGGTGCAGAGAGGCTGGTGTGTATTGATCTGTGGAATTCCAGGTGCAGAGGGGCTGGTGTGTATTGATCTGTGGAATTCCAGGTGCAGAGGGGCTGGTGTGTATTGATCCGCTGTGGAAATCCAGGTGCGGAGGGGCTGGTATGTATTGATCCCCCTGTGGAATTCCAGGTGCAGAGGGCCTGGTGTGTATTGATCTGTGGAATTCCAGGTGCAGAGGGGCTGTTGTGTATTGATCCCCTGTGGAATTCCAGGTGCAGAGGGCCTGGTGTGTATTGATCTGCTGTGGAATTCCAGGTGCAGAGGGGCTGGTGTGTGTTGGTCCAATGTGGAAATCTAGGTGCAGAGGGGCTGGTGTGTATTGATCTGTGGAATTCCAGGTGCAGATGGGCTGGTGTGTATTGATCCGCTGTGGAAATCCAGGTGCAGAGGGGCTGGTGTGTATTGATCCATTGTGGAATTCCAGGTGCAGAGGGGCTGGTGTGTATTGATCTGTGGAATTCCAGGTGCAGAGGGACTGGTGTGTATTGATCCAATGTGGAATTCCAGGTGCAGAGGTGCTGATGTGTATTGATCTGTGGATTCCAGGTGCAGAGGGTCTGGTGTGTATTGATCCCCTGTGGAATTCCAGGTACAGAGGGGCTGGTGTGTATTGATCCGCTGTGGAATTCCAGGTGCAGAGGTGCTGGTGTGTATTGATCTGTGGAATTCCAGGTGCAGAGGGTCTGGTGTGTATCTGATCCCCTGTGGAATTCCAGGTACAGAGGGGCTGTTGTGTATTGATCCGCTGTGGAATTCCAGGTGCAGAGGGGCTGGTGTGTATTGATCTGTGGAATTCCAGGTGCAGAGGGACTGGTGTGTATTGATCCAATGTGGAATTCCAGGTGCAGAGGTGCTGATGTGTATTGATCTGTGGAATTCCAGGTGCAGAGGGTCTGGTGTGTATTGATCCCCTGTGGAATTCCAGGTACAGAGGGGCTGGTGTGTATTGATCCGCTGTGGAATTCCAGATGCAGAGGTGCTGGTGTGTATTGATCTGTGGAATTCCAGGTGCAGAGGGGCTGGTGTGTATTGATCCGCTGTGGAAATCCAGGTGCAGAGGGGCTGGTGTGTATTGATCCATTGTGGAATTCCAGGTGCAGAGGGGCTGGTGTGTGTTGATTCACTTGGTCATGGGAAGGCTGGGTCACTGGCGTCCAATGGGGGCACATGTGGTGAACGCGCTGCCGGAACACAGACTTCCTTTGGGCCAGACTTCACCTCCTGGGGGACGTGTCCCGCTTGCTGGCTGTAAGCCTGGCCTCAGGGTTGTTCTAAGATCACACGAGGACTCTTGTGCCTTTCGTGAGGGCTCTGAGCGCATGCCAAGGACTCACTCCACTTAACACAGGGCTGTGTCTGGTGCACGGGAGGCCACAGCCCTGAGAGCAGGAGGCCAGGCTGAGACCTTTGGGTTTGGGTCTGAGTTTTGTCATATTTTTTTCTCACAGTGTTCAAGATCCGCAGAGCTCATTGGGACGTTTGTCAACCCCGAGGTATTTCTGAAGCTGATTTTATCGATGCTTAAGAAGGGGCCCTCCGCCTCCGGCCTCCTGGTGCTGGCCTCCACCATTCGGGGCTGCCCCCAAGAAGCCCTCCAGCCGCACCTAACAGCCATTGCCACGGAGCTGGCACAGGCCCACATCTGCCAGGCGACTGAAAACGTAAGAGTACTTTGCAGTGAGGGGGGTGGGGAAGAGGAAGAACCTCCCCTGCCGGGGCCATCTGCCATCATTCCCACATGTTTGTGGGTCCGCCCCGTGCCTCCAGGCTGGGCCGTCAGAAATGCCAGTGGTAGCCAGAGTGCCCTTAGGTGGGGTGCCCTTAGCCGGGCTGCCCTCTCTGAAGCCCCTCGTCGGGGGGCCTTGCCCTGTGCTGTGCAGAGCTGCAGCCTTGGCCCCAACCCTAGCCGCAGGTGGCCACTCACATTTACGTTGGTTGCTGCCCCTTTTTTGGCCATGCTGGCCACGGTTCACTTGTTAGAAGACTCAGGACATGTCCACAGCTGAGACCCATTGGCCCGTGCTGCTGGGGTGGATGCAGGGTCCATGTCTTCCCCACCCCTGAGGAGTGCGGTTGCATGTCCGCTGTCCCATCCAGTCCCCATGGTATCTGCACAGATTGCGCGTCTCAGGGCGCACTGGCAGCCTGTTTTCCATCAGTGCTGCCTGGCATTCTGACGTGCTTCAGACAGCCCAGTCGCAGATTGCTAGAGACATTTGTTTAATTTTAAATTGAGCAGCAAAGCCTTGACCTCAGAAGATGAAATAGCCTAGGTAGTTGGGCTTCATTGTTTGGAATGCTCCATAATTGTTTTCTATGGAAGAAAAATGATGACTTTGCTTTGGTTTGGAGGTGATTGGTCCCCATCTATGTGTGTGTTGAACCCAGCACCCCAGACCTTTTTAGGACACAGGGCTGCCCCCCACTGGGCGGCCATGCAGAGCGAGCCTCAGCACTTGCGAGCCTCAGTTCAGTCATTTCCGGCAGCTTCTGCAGCCCCCAAAGCTGGACGGGCTGCTGGGACTTGCAGCTCTGCTGTCAGCCCGGCCCATCCTGTGTCAAGCCCCCTCTGTCCTCAGAAGGAGAGGTGAGGCTGTTCACAGTAATTATTATAAACTGTTTTAAGAAACCTGGAAGCAGTTCCTGGAATACACAGAGGGAAGGAAATGGAGCTAGGGTCGGGAAGGAAGCGGGGCTGGGCCATGTGCTTGTGGCATTTCAGCCACTTTTCACCTTTTCCCAAAACCTGTTTTTAACACATCATCAAATCTATGTCAGTTCTGCGCTTTCCTTTTACTCACAAGGGGTTCTGAAGATGGTTTTGATTCCTGTATATAGATTTATAACCCAGAAGCATTTTTATTCTTGAGGGACATGACTTGAAAATGTGCACAAGTGCCTAAGTCCTCATGTTACAAACTTTATAGCCAAGAAAATGTGATTTTCACATCTTCACATTGGTTACAGGAAACAGAATTATGTAGGCCCACGGCTGTGCGTTCGGCTCCCCATCTTCCAGTGTTACGGAGGAAAGATTTATTCAGCGATTGTTCAGTCAAAGACCTCTTCTGACAAAGTCCAGTCACACAGGCCCCCTGGAGAGCCAGCCTCAACCTCCCAGGCTAGGAACATCTGTGGGCCCTTTGGCCAAGGAGCCAGTCACAGTGAAAACCCAAGACACACATTTCACTGCTTTCTATGTTTATTTTTTTGTTTTAGAATGATCCTCCCACCTCAGCCTCCTGAGTTGCTGGGACAATGGGTGTGCACCACCACACGTGGATACTTTTTTTAATTCTATTTATTTTTATTTATTTATTTTTGAGACGGAGTCTCACTCTGTCGCCCAGGCACAATCTCGGCTCACTGCAACCTCTGCCTCCCGGGTTCAAGCAATTCTCCTGCCACAGCCTCCCAAGTAGCTGGGATTACAGGTGCACGCCACCATGCCTGGCTAATTTTTGTATTTATAGAGATGGGGTTTCACCATGTTGGCCAGACTAGTCTCGAACTCCTGACTTCCAAGTGATCAGCTTGCCTCAGCCTCCCAAAGTGCTGGGATTACAGGCATGAGCCACCACGCCCACCTCCTTTTCTTAACAGACTTAAATTTTTGGCAAGAAAAGGGTGAACGCACTCAGGTGTCAGTCCCGTGGCTCCGTGCTCTTTTCCGTGGCTGGCCAGGCTTTGTTTGTGTCATGTCATTTGGGAAGTCGATTATGTTTCCCACAATTTTTCTCCAGTAGCTGTGAGAACAGGTTAAGAATGTCTTTCAAGAACAAACAAGTTATTTTAAAGCCCTGTGTTAAACAGAAGTTGTGAACACGTATTCTAAACTGAGCCTGACTTCACTGAGCCTCCCTGCCCTGGGTTCGAAGGGAATCTGATTTTAGCAGTAGGTACTTCCCAGCTGTCTCGGGCCCAGCAGGGGAAACAAGCTCGACCAAGGGGAACCAGAGCCTCCTGGGAAAGAGTTTAGGATAGGCACCTGAAGTAAGGAAATGGGTAACTCACCAATTCGGTTCTCAGCTGGGGAAGCCGGCAGTTCTGGGGTGCCATTGCCAGTGCTAACAAAAAGAGTCTCTTGTGCTTCAGTGAATTAAAAACTTTTGCAATCTTAGATAACCCTGTTTCAGAAAGCAGTGTTTGAAATAGTATTTCAAAAAATACTGAGAATTATTTTTTGCTCTTTTTTCTTTTTCATTCTCTGCGTGGGGAGGGGCAGACACTGAAAATTCTCTGGTCATATATAGAGAAATCTGTTAATGTTAAGTCTTGTCACTCCCTCAGAGACGGTGCTGCGTTCGTGGCGGGAGGGGTGGTGCTTGCTGCAAAGGATGCCTGATTGTCCACGAATTCCTGCGGAATTCCAATGCCCGGAGGTGCAGTCAGCCAGGAGCGGCTGTGTCTTCTAAACTCGACTGCCTTCTGATTTTAACCGAAAAGATGGTAGCTCCTGAAATGTACACAACAGGTCATTCTAGAAACTAGCCAGACAGTGTCCTCAGAAGTCAGTCAGTCAGTCAGTGCGGGCCTCAGAGAAATTGGGCCGTGGGGAAAATCAGGAATGGAATAAAAACAGAAATCCGTGGCTTCTGTGGGAATTGGGGCAGTGAGTGCTCACGGCCCAGCTCCGAGGTAGACGGTGCCACACAGGTCTGCATCTTCTGTGGATCAGGGCAGGGACCTGGGGTGCAAAGACTGAACACTGCTGTGATATAGTGGGAGTGTTTTGTTTAGCCTTTCGTGATTTAGATCAGTGGTGAATGAGTCATAGAGTTTTAGAACTGATTGAGAAATTTAGAACCAACCCATTGTCTGGTCAAGTAATTACCAAACTTTTTTTAACTCACACCCCCATTAGTGAAAACACTTTAAGCATAGACCTCCAATATATGTACACTGTTGATAAATCATGTGTTTAAATTACGTACATGACCACTGTCCTGATTCACTCTGTACTTTATGAAACATACATAAAAATAGACATTAGAAGGATGTTGTAAGAGGTATCTGCAGGCCAGGCCTGGTGGTTCATGTCTATAATCCCAGCACTTTGGGAGGCCCAGGCAGGAGGATCACCTGAGGCTACGGGTTTGAGGCTGCAGTAAGCTGCGATTGCACCGCTGCACTCCAGCCTGGGTAACAGAGCAAGACCCTGTCTCTAAAAAATAAATTAAAATTTATTTAAAAAGAATTAAATCTATGCAAAGTCTTAGGGATTCTTGGGTCCCCTCCAGCCCACACCTATTGCATTGCAGGCTTCAGATCCTGGCTGATTCTCAGTAGATGAGGCTGGAGCCAGGAGGGGGAAGCCGTTCAAGCAGCACAGCCCCAGGTGCAGAGCTAAGACTCCACCTCCCCATCAATCAGGAAACTTCTTTTTGTTTGTTTCTGTTGTTGTTGTTTTTGAGACAAAGTCTTGCTCTGTCGCCTAGGCTAGAGTGCAGTGACATGATCTCAACTCACTGCAACTTTGCTTCCAAGGTTCAAGTGATCCTCCTGCCTCAGCCTCCCAAGTAGCTGGGATTACAGGCACCCGCCACCGCACCTGGCTAATTTTTTGTATTTTTAGTAGAGATGGGGTTTCACCATCTTGGCCAGGCTAATCTCAAACTCCTGACCTCGTGATCCACCCACCTTGGCCTCCCAAAGTGCTGGGATTACAGGCGTGAGCCACTGCTCCCAGCCAGGAAACATTTTTAAACCATAGAATTTTATTTATCTTTCTTAAAATTTAGTGTTATAGAAATACCCAGAAGTGCACAGAGGAGGGAAAAGCAACAGAAGGAAGGTCCGCTGGCTTCAGCGCTGACCAGCTCTTTGCATTGGTGTTCTGCCTGCCTGGGGCCACTTTTCTTTTTAACTTTGGAGGGTGGGGAGAACACGGGCGTATTATAAAGCAGATAATGTGATGCACCAGCATTTCACTTACAGATATCACTGTGTGCCTCACTAACACAGCATCTTAACCACACAGCTAAAGTGCCTGTACACATTTCATAAAATAAGTGCAAAGTCCTTAGCTCCCAGTCTATGTTCAGTTTTCCCATCAAGCACACCCTTTTATGATTGTTATGCTGGAGCCCCCCATCCGGCTCCTGGGGCTGTCCCTGTGGGAGTTTTTCCCATACCTGCTGCTCCCCCGTGAGCCCCCCATCCGGCTCCTGGGGCTGTCCCTGCGAGGGTTTTTCCCATACCTGCTGCTCCCCCGTGAGCCCCCCATCCGGTGCCTGGGGCTGTCCCCGTGGGGGGCTCTCCCGTACCTGCTGTTCCTCATGTGCTGTAGACTAGGAGCCCCAGGAGGCTCTGTCAGCCCTGGTGCTGGTGCCAGGGGGCTGGAGCCCTGTCAGTAGTCCATTCTCATGCCGCTAATAAAAGCATACCAGAGACTGGGTAATTTTAAAGAAAAAGAGGTTTAATGGATTCACAGTTCCACTTGGCTGGGGGAGGCCTCACAATCATGGTGGAGGAGCAAAGTCATGTCTTACATGGTGGCAGGCAAGAGAGCATGCGCAAGGGAACTGCCCTGTATAAAACCATCAGATCTCATGAGACTTCCTATCATGAGGACAGCACGGGAAAAACCTGCCCCATGATTCAGTTAGCTCCCACTGGGTCCCTCCCAGGACACATGGGGATTATGGGAGCTATGGTCAAGATGGGATTTGGGTGGGGACGTGACCAAACTGTACCAAGCCCTGACAGTGCTGCTGATCTCTTCCAGGACCTCTACCTGGAGCGCCTGCTGCTCTGCGTGCAGGCCCTGGTATCCGGTGTGTTGCGAGGACTGCAGCGCAGCCAGCCTGCAGCTCATGGACGTGCTGCTGACCATAATGGCCCTCGCAGGTTCCACCAGCCTCAGGGACAAGGTAAGACTGACGGCGGTAGCGGCTACTTGGCCTAGTGGAGCTCACAGCTGGAAGGCATCTCTCTCTAAGTGAGATGAACTGTCTGCCACACATCCCCTCTGCGCTTGAGCCTCAGGCCTCAAGCGTGTCTGGCCAGCAAAGACTAGGGGTTGAGAACCTTGTGGATGACTCCCTGGGCAGTGGCCTTCGGGGCAGCCCTCCAGCTCCTAGTGTATTCTGCCATCGGGGAGTGGAGACAGCTATTTAATTTTAGGGTCTACAGCAAAGAAGCAAACAAGAAGTAAGACATGATAACCTTTAAACCTGTGCGTTGGGATTTAATAGTCCACAAGTGACTGTGAGTCTGGGGGAGAAGTTGCCGTGATTTCCCGCTCTAATTGCAGCACAGCTTTCAAAAGTATTTGCTGCCCATCAGCTCCCTGTTTATGCCCAGAAATCATCTTTTTTTTCCAGTGGAGTCTCGCTCTGTCGCCCAGGCTGGAGTGCAGTGGTGCAATCTTGGCTCACTGCAACTTCCACCTCCTGGGTTCAAGTGATTCTCCTCCCTCAGTGTCCTGAGCAGCTGGGACTACAGGCACGTGTCACCATGCCCAGCTAATTTTTGTATTTTTAGTAGAGACCAGGTTTTGCTGTGTTGGCCAGGTTGGTCTCGAACTCCTGACCGCAGGTGATCCACCCGCCTCGGCCTCCCATAGTACTGGGATCACAGTCATGAGTCACCGCACCTGGCCATTATACCCAAAAATCTTCTAACCTCAACCTCCCCATGGGCTCCTGGGACCCCTGGAGGCCCCGGTGTCTGTCTGCCTCTCCGGAAGCTGAGACTCAGTTCTTCCTCTGATTCTGTCTGTGGACGGTCCCTCTCGGCAGGTTCTCTCTTGGGAGATTCACGGCCTGAATGCACCACGGAGAACGTGGAGGAAGCTGCTGCTCTCCCCTCTCTTCTTGGGGTCTCTTTAAAAACAAGCTTTCCAAGGGCATGTGTCTCAGCAGACGCTGTCACTGATGGGGCCTTAAGTACCAGGAAAAGCAGAGTCTTTGCCTGTGGCCGTTGGGGAAGAAGCCCGGCAGCGCCAGATTCAGACTCCAGGCTTTGGGCAGTGGCCTCCGGGGGAGCCTCAGCCCTTCCTCTAAGCCCCCCGAAGAGAACAGCACAGCTAAAAGGCAGCCGAGGTTGTCATCTCTGTCCACCAAGTTACTTTTACCTGGAGGTCTGGTCTGCTGGGCTTAACTCTCTAAGCCACTTGCCCACGCTTCTCCATCTCTCACTGCCTCAGAGTAGCTCTGCCTGCCCAGGCAGATGCCCAGGGACCCCCTGTGCTGCATGCGTCCTAGGCATGCACAGTGCCTGCGTCATGATTCGCTGCAGAGATGGCATTGGCGCGAACGGGATCAGGGTCTCGCCCCACGCCCACAGCCCTCGCTCTCCTGCACCCTGGGAAGGGCTCCATGTGGCAGCCTCCCTCCCAGTTATCCCCACCAGGCGCAGCCTGCATGGTTCTTACGTGAGGGGGATGGTAGTCCCAGCAAGGAGGCTTGAGCCCTGAGCATTGGAATCGTCTCAGCCTCTGACTTGTAACCTCCAGGCGCAGGAGACGATGGACTCGCTGGCCGCTGCGGAGGGCGTCAGCAGCTGCCAGGACCTCTACCACAAGTACATGGGCCCTCTCCTGGAGCGGGCGACCGCATCGCACCTCGACTGGACCGCGCACTCGCCGGAGCTCCTGCAATTCAGTGTCATCATCGCGCAGTCAGGTGAGCCCTCCCGACAGCCGGCAAGCTGTGCCTGGCCCCACTCAGGCCACACACCTGCTCCCCCGGGGGTTCAGCAGATACCAGCGTCGACCAGCTGAGCTGTGGTTCACTGAGGCATGTTTTTAAAAGTACCCAATAGTCACTCTTGACTGTGGAGAATGAGCATTTTAAGGAACAAAACCTTTTAAAAGCTCCAGGAACATCACATTGAAGACTGGGATGCAGCTCTTCCAGTTGGCCTGGGCACACATGTTCATGTGAAACCTTCAAAGTGTGGTTTTTCCTGGCCTGCTTTGTGGCCTGGCTCTTAAATATGTCTGGATATTGTTGCAGAATGTAGATGTCCAGCCATGTGGGTGCTGCGCGTGTGTGATGTGGGGGCCTTGGCCCCCACCCCTCTGAGACCAGCATTTCTGTGGTTCTCCCTGAGCCTGCGTATCGGCCACTCTCCTGGGGTGGACACTGTGGTTCATTGGGGCTTCAGAGCAGGGCAGGATCCGCTGCAGAACTCTAAGGAGGTGGAGGTGTCCATTCAGCGGCCGTAGTGCCTTGGGACACGCGGCCCATGCTGCTCCCCTGTGGCCGTGGACACGCCTCAGTAGCTTTTCCTCATTTGCTTCCTTGGCTCTCCTGCTCCCGTGCACAGCTCCGAGTGCCCCCGCCTCCTGTTGGATGCGTGCACCAGGGCGGTCGTGTTCTGTGTCTGAGGACACTAAGATTGTTCTTATGCCATCTCTGTGCCTGGTAGGGACTCACCATTTTTTCTGAGACCTGGAAAAATACCCAGAATTGTTCTCCATCAGCTGCACTGAAGATTTTGCAAATTAGAAAAGCAAATGCTGTCCGGTGCAGTGGCTCACGCCTGTCATCCCAGCACCTTGGGAGACGAGGTGGGAGGGCCACAAGCTCGGGAGTTCAAGACCAGCCTAGCCAACGTGGCAAGACCACATCCTACAAAAAGATGAAGAAAAAAACTCCACATGTACCTCAGAATCTAAAATTTAAAAATAAATAAAATACAGTTAGCCAGGTGTGGTGGTACGTACCTGTGGTCCCAGCTACTCAGGAAACTGAAGTGGAAGGATCCCTGGAGCCCAGGAGTTGGAGGCTGCAGTGAGCTGTGACTGCACCACTGCACTCCAGGCTGGGCAACAGCAAGACCCTGTCTCTAAAACCAAAAGCAAAGCAGAGGATTGCTGGCATGCACTCAGGGCATTAAACACTTTGCACCAAACGCTTCTCTGTGAGCCTGATGGTCGTCAGCTTGTCTCCCCCTCACAGCTGGCCTGTGTGGTAGGAACTGTGACCCCGATTCACAGATGAGGAGACGGCACAGAGAAGTCCCAAGGCAGCAACCCCAGGGCCTTCCCCTCAGCCCCTCTCCCCACGGGCGTCTTGGGAGGGGGGCCCAGGGTATTCCAGTTCACATTTTTACTGAATGTTACTCATAACAACTCTTGCACCAAATTACTGCAGCCTTCACCTCACAGTCCAAAAACTGGGCACACAAACCCCGAGAGACTCAGCTTGCAGTGAAGCCGGGACTCTCGTGTACTGCAGCTCTGGGGGCTTCTCCACCACCTGCTCTTCCTCTTTGCAGCTTTTAAAGCATTTCCTACAGTGTTGACAGAACCGACTGGCAGCATGGAAAAATGCATTTATGTGGGCCCACATCTCCTGTCATCCACTGAAAGGCAAGAAGACTGTGTGTGCCATTCAATGTCAAAAGCTGGGTATAAAACTGCAATTTTTTTTTTTTTTTTTTTGAGACAAGATCTCACTCTGTCACCCAGGCTGGAATCCAGTGGTACAATCACAGCTCACTGTAGCCTTGAACTCCTGGGCTCAAAGGATTTTTCTGCCTTAGCCTCCTGAGTAGATGGGACTGTAGGTGCCTACCACCTGGCTAATTTTGTATTTTTTATAGAGATAGGATCATGTATGCTCCCCAGGCTAGTCTTAAACTCCTGGACTCAAGCCATCCTCCCACCTCAGCCTCCTTAGTAGCTGAGACCGCAGGCACCCACCACCATGCCTGGCTAATTTTTGTATTTTTTGTAGAGATGGGGTCTCTTTATGTTGCCTGGGCTGGTCTGGAACTCCTAGGCTGTCTACCCACCTCAGCCTCCCAAAGTGCTGGGATTACAGGCATGAGCCACCGCACCCGGCCTAAAGCTGCAGTTCTTTAATCCCAGTGGTTATTTTCTCTGAGCCCCATCTGAGCTTATACACGTGAGGTACGCTCGGGGATCAGGGGCACAACCTCACATAGAATACGCCGTTTCCAACATAGTGTCCTTGGGAGTACCGATGATTTCTGTTTTCTTTTTCTTTTTCTAAGTTTTCTCTAATGAGCATGAACTACTGTAATAAACAGAAAACAAAATGATTCAAACAATTTTTTAAATAGGAGACATTTTTAAATTTCTCATTTACAGAAGTTCTGTGGGAAGATAACTTTTAAATTTTAATTATTTTAAACATACAGAAAGGAGTAACTTTCTAAACTTTAAGAGGATGGGGAAACTGCAAAGACGTCGATTTGACTGTATACATTTGAGCCAAAGAGAAGGAACTTACACTTAGGAAAATATTTCCAGTAAGGATGACAATGTGAGATCTTTGGTAAATAAAGCTGGCACAAAGTGAGAATAAAAACATTCAGAGTTGGGCATGGTGGCTCAGGCCTGTAATCTCAGCACTTTGGGAGGCTCAGGCAGGAGGATTGCATGAGGCCAGGAGTTGAGGCTTCAGGGAGCTGTGATTGTACCACTGTACTCCAGCCTGGATGACAGAGTGAGACCATGACTCCAGAAAACAAGAAGCATTAATTCCCAAACAAACAGGCAAAATATCCAGATTTTATAAAACAGAGTTAATACAACTAATAAGCAAATAGAGTGGGAAATATCCAGCCCCTCTAGTAATAAGGAAATACGAATTAAAGGCTGTAGGCTGCCATTTTTTCATTTATCCAATTAGGCAAAAATAAACAGCTTCTGCCCAGGGTGGCCCAGCTGGGAGACTGGCAGTGCTGGGAGCACCTTGGTGCTTTTGGAAAGTGGTCGGATGGTGGGCATCTGGAATTACCAGTTTTGGAAAACTGTTGGACATTTCGCTCCTGGAATTGCCAGTGTCGTCACTCCTTTCATCCAGCAGTCACATTCATGAGAGTCTGTCCTTCCTAAGGAAATCATTCTACTTATGGAAAAAGTGATGTACCCAAAAATATGCATTGGGGCTCCATTTAACAGCAGAAATTGGAAGTGACCCAAATACCTCACAGGAAGTTAAATACATAATGATATTTCCACAGAAGACATGCCCTGGCAGCCATTAGAAACAATTATCCTAAGCCTTTATAACAAAATGGGAAGACAGGCATGGCATGAAATGAAGGGAAGGTGAAGACAGCGGAAGCATCCGTGCTGTGAGCGGGAATGCTTGTGCTGGGAAGGCAGACACGTGGCCCAGGCTTCAGGTTTGGGTTTTTAACATTCTTGTTACCAAGGGGCCCACCTGTCAACACGCCTCTTCCTTCCATCCTAGCAGTTGGATGTGACCCGTGGACATTTGGCTGTTTTCTGTATTTAAGCCAGAAACTCTGCCTTGTTTCTAGTTTAAAATGTAGAGAAGGTGAAACAGTCAGAAACTGGGTCAGAAGCAGCATGGTTCTCGAGGCAGGGGAGCACTTGAGCCAAGGCTCCTGCCCTGGCGGGGCTCGGGTCAGCCATTGCAGGGGCTTTGATGCTACCCCCTCCTGCCTGGCCACATGGGGGAGGCTCCAAGACACCAGCTGATCCCACTGCGGGGCCTGAGCCAGGCCTGACCTCGAGCTGGAGCAGCAGGCACATTGCGTCTCCTGTGTGGCAAGGCAGGTGGGGGTCTCCAAGTCCACAACTCAACAGCCTGCTCTGATGATCGGCGGTGCCAGAGAAAGGCTTGAATCGCCTGGCACCTAGCATCGGCCCAGGGTCATGCACAGATGCTGGGATAAGCCAGCGGATGCTCCCTCCACACTGGCCCAGGGTCAGAGCACCTCACTCTGTGGCCCCACCCGGTCCCCACCCTGAGCCTTCAGTTCCTGGGCCTGCAGGCTGAGCCTGGTAGGAGACGCTGCAGGAACCCTTGGGGCTGTCCTTGCCTTTGTGGTTTGTGGAGACTTAGGGAGATGGGGGTGGCCCGGCTGCGGCGGGGTCCAGTCGGGGCGTAGAATGTAGATTGTAGGTGCCTGTGCGCCTCGCGCCCCCTGGAGGCAGCCCTGACTGGACGGGGTGGCGGCCGCAATGCTAAGGGTGGATAGACAACTTCCTTCACTGGGACATTTGATTTTGGTGGTTCTTTCAACTATTGCTTGACTTTGATTTTTCACAACAATTTAGAAAAATCTAAGAAAAATAGAAGATTTTCAAATGGAAGTGTGACTTAAGGGGTTAAAATTTTCTGCTGCTTTTCTGTGATAATCAGAAAGAGGAAGAGGGGAGGCGGTGGCCGATAGAGGCCTCTCCCAAGTGGGAGCACCCGTACCTGGGCCTGTGCTGGACGAGGCCGCCTCCCGTCTCCCGAGGGCCATGCGCAGGAGCCTGTGCTGTGTGTTGCAGGCCCTGCCCTGGGAGAAGCCCTGCCGCACGTCATGCCCACGCTCAGGGCCTGTCTGCAGCCCTCCCGCGACCCGCAGATGCGCCTGAAGCTGTTCTCCATCCTGTCCACTGTGCTGCTCAGAGCCGCGGACACCATCGACTCCCAGGGGTAGGTCCGGGCTCTGCCTCTGCACAGCCCCCAGCTGGGGCCTGGGCCAGGGGTCCCCCACCTCCCTCCCACACAGCTCGCTGAGGAAGGGGGTCCTCACCTCCCTCCCCAACACCAAGTCTTAGGTGGGCCTGGGTTTCCTACCTCCATCCCCAACACCACACTGGGCAAGGGAGTTCCCACCTCCCTCACCCATACCACACTGGGCGAGAGGGGTCCCCACCTCTCTCCCCTACATTGAGTCTAAAGTGGGCCAGGGGTCCCCATCTCTCGCCCACACTGAGTCTAAGGTGGGCCAGGAGTCCCGCCCTCCCTCTCCCCAGCTCACTGGGCAGGAGGGTCCCTACCTCCCAGCCCCACACCATGCTAGGCAAGAGGGTCCCCACCTCCCTGCCCCACACCATGCTGGGCAAGAGGGTTCACAGCTCCCTCCCCAACACTGTGTCTCAGGTTGGTTGGGGGTCCCCACCTCCCTGCCCCACACCAAGTCTGAGGTGGGCGTATGCAGTGACCCCTGAGCTTCTCTGGCCCAGGAGCAGCCTGTCCGTCCTCACTGGGTAAACACAGGCTTTCAGCAGAAATGCACAGAGAAACACTTAAGTCCAAGTTGTCTCCGTGTGGTCATTAAAATTCCAGTGAATGAAAAAGTTTAGGGAACATTAACTATTAATGGCTTATGTATTAGCTGTTCTCTGTTTTAAAAGCCTTTTGGTACCTTTCAAACCTAACAAAGAATTGATTGAATTACCACTGATGGTCAGAGCGGTAGAAATACCTCTTTATTATCTAAAAGAACTTTTAGGTGGCATTCAGACATCAAGGGCCTCCAGTTGTACAGCTTTGAAGTGAGGAAGAGAAGCACGGGTACCCCCTGGACACTCTGGGAGGGTGGTGGAGGAAGAGGCCCCGCCCGGGTGCTGCTGCCCCCCCCCGACGCACTGGGAGCGGCAGTGGAGGGAGCGGCAGTGCAGGAAGGGGCCTCACTCACCTGGGCGTTGCTGCCGAGGCTGCTCTTAGGGCCCTTCTGTGTACTTTGTTACATGAGCAAAATGTGCAGTCGCCCGGGTCCCACCCCAGCCTGTGCGGCTGGATCTGGGCTGCATCAGCACCAGGACCCGCCCTCCCCTGCCACCCCGCCCCCAGGAGCAAATCCGTCAAAGTGGAAAGCAGTTCACACACCAGAGCTTCATCTGGAAAGAATCCGGGCATTCAGACTTTTCTTTGTGACCCTCATGTCTGCTCTCGGATCTCAGCTTGCTTGTCGTACTGCAGGAAATTTTGTTTTCCTGCTTGTCTTCAGAAACTTCAGGGCTTAGAAGGAACCATGAAAAGATGTGAACCGAGAGCTGTGGCAGCCATCCAGCTTGCAGGCCGATATTCAGGCAGATAACACCGCAGGGCCCAGGCCCTTCCCTCTGGAATGCACACCCAGCTGTATTTTGGGAGGAACCACGGGGCAAGTTCTGCCCAGGAACAGTTAACTGTGGCGCACAGCTTCCACGTCTGGCTGAGTTCCCAAAAGAAAGTGGAGAGAAGTTTGTATCAGGAGAAGTAAAGTGTTCAAATTACAGTGATTTTAGTGAACTTATTAGCTATTTTAATGGGAAAGAATTTTTAATCCGTTTGGTTTTTATTTTTAGAATCATAAAATGGCCAGTTGGCTGTGCCGAAATAGAAACGACGGGTGGGGAGTCGGTGTGACCATCACCTGTGCAGAGCACTTTCCCCGCTGCCAGCTGCTGTGAGCACCGGCCGTATGTAGGCGCCTGAGAGGGCTGAGGGCCGCATCTCCCGTGATGGCTCCACCTTGGACACCATGAATCATGAGAGGTTCTCAGGGCCTCCGCCTGCAGGCTTTCTGTGTCTTACCCAAGACACTTAGGACTAGGAGTGTTGAGGTTTTTAAAATTCTGGAGTAATTGCATTGTAGAACATCCCTAATCCAAGCTTCAGAAATCCAAAATGCTCCAGTGAATATTTCATTTGAGCATCATCTCAGTGCTCAGAAATGGTCAGACCCTGGTGCACTTTGGATTTTGGGGTGAAGGATGCTCAGCCTGTGTCTGACAGAAGCTCTAGAGAAGTGGCTGAGAGTTCAAAGGCTCCTTGCTTTGAGGGCGCACTGTTTCCGGGAGCCAAGCCCCGTACTGTACTTCAAGTCCCTCTATGAATAGGGTGCGCTCAGGCAGGGAACCCGGAGCACCTGCCACTGGGTCCCCCTGTTGGCCTCCTGGCTCCGTAGTGTCCTGGGGTCCTGCAGGCCTGGCTCTGCCCGGCCGGGGAGCCCATGGACGCTGTGCTGAGGGTGCTTCTGTCTCTGTGTTTGTTCTTTTCCCTTGGGATTAGGCTGGCCAGGATGCCCAGGAGGTTTCAAGGTGGAGACCGTGAGGCCGTGGCCCTCAGCTCCATGCCTCACAGCTGACAGCTGGGAACATTTGACAACCTCAGAGTAGAAGCGCTTGCTGGAGAAGGGGATGTGCACGATTTAAGGAAGCATTTTGCCCGCCTAATACGGTCACTCGGTGGAGCAAGGCCCTGCGATGGGTGCTCATGGTTTAAGGACCCTCATGGGCAAGTGTCACGGCATTGCCTTGTTTTAGCGGCGACTGGTCCTGGCACAGGTCTGTGTCCTCCTGCGCACAATGGGATTCATTGTTTGGAAGGAATGTGCCTCATTCAGTGGTTCGATGGTGGTTCTGATGGACGCCCGGCCCACACTCAGGCCCTCGCACCCTCAAGGCCAGAACTTACAGGCCATTTCATGTGGTCACCCTGGAGGCCGGCACCAGGTTAATTCATTCCAGAGAGTCCTCTTGCATGTCATGGTGCCGAAAATGGCAACTCTGCTTAAAACGAAAACACGCTGGAAACCTCACTGAGTGCATCTAATTCACCCTACACCAAACTCACTTTTCATGTCTGCTCATCACTGGGCTGGTCCTGACATGGCCCCTGCTGGGAGCAAGCAAGTGGCCGCTTCCGGAAAGGAAGGGACACTGTACAGTCTTCATGGACCTTCCAGTGCTGCAGGCTCCACTCTTGGAGACCGGAGCCACCTTCGAAACATACCTTGGAGTGGGGTTGGGATGGAAACTAAGGAGTGTGTCATTTTGCTTTGATTTTGTCTTGGTGGCATGTTGACCTGGCTGGTCACTATCAGAACAAAGTCACAGATGGGGTGAGAACTCCCCATCTCTGAGCTGTGGCCCTCGGGTCCCTGGGACCACAGCTGTGGCCCTCTCGTCCCACCTCTCTGAAACCACAGCGACTGTCCTTGCTGGACAGAGGGACTTGGCCTTTTTGTGGGGGGAGGGACACAGGTGGGGAAGAGGCCCACTGGGTGCTGCTGACACCACCACGGCTGCCCTCCCTCAGGCGTCACTCAAGCCTCCTTTTGGAGCTAGGAGCAGCGAGAGGCTGAAAGTGCACCATTGGCCCGGGCCTCTTGGCTCTCTGGAAAAACGGACCTACGCAGGCCACAGGAGAGGCCAGTGGCATGAGCACACTGTCTCCTAGAGGGGTTGGGCCTACGGGAACCCCCTGCTTTGCACTGAGAAGCAGCACCTGGGGAGGAGTCCAGTCTTCCTGTTTGGCTTCCCCCTCAGCCCCATTCATCCCCAGACTGAACCGTTCCCTCTGAGCGCCTGGCCACCTTCCTCATCTGCCCCCCTCTGTTCCATTTCCAGGCAGTTACCCAGCTACCTTGAGATGGTGACAAAGGATATCCTGGCCCCCAATCTGCAGTGGCATGCGGGGAGGACAGCCGCGGGCCATCCGCACGGCCACCGTGTCCTGCCTCTGGGCACTCACCAGCAGCAAGGTCCTGTCGGCCAAGCAGGTACGGGGCTCCCTGCATCCTCAGTGGACACTGGCTGGGGCTGCACAGGCTTCCTGGTGCCTGGGGCTCCCTGCATCCTCAGTGGACACTGGCCGGGGCTGCACAGGCTTCCTGGTGCCCAGGGCTCCCTGCGTCCTCAGTGGATGCTAGCCGTGACTGCACAGACTTCCTGGCGCCCAGCAGAACTCCTGCAGCAGGAACTCGGGGAGGCAGCAGCTCCACCTGCACCTGGGGCCTGCACTTCGAAAGGCTCTCCCCACCCTGGCAGCAGAAGACCAGGAGCTGGCGGCAGGGCTGCAGTTGAGACAGCAGGTGGGAGAGCAGGAGCCAGGCCGTGGGCCTGGACAGCCCCGTCATGCTGCGGGTTTTGCTGCCTCTGATGAGTGTGGGGTTTCTCAGTTTTGTGGCCCAATGCTGGCTACAAGACCAGGAGCTGAATCCCAGGATCCAAGCTCCAGGACAGGCCTGGGCTTTCCACGTCGTTTCTATGAACACCTCCAGCTGGTCCCAGGCATCAGAAAACAGACACTGATGCCTGTGCCCTGTCCTGGTCGCCACCTGGCGGGAAGGCACTGCCCCAGGTGCCTGTGCGGCGTGAGCGCCACCTCCTGGTGCTTGCAGGGTGGTGCTCAAGCTGAAAACCCCACAGCAGTGGGGCGCGAGCCAGCCATTACCCCAGTGTAGGGTTAGTGCCTCACCCAGGAGTTGTAAACCATGTGTGTATTTTTAAAAATCAAGTAAGCAAGTTAAACAAAAATTGTTCAAAATCTAAATTTTACAATCAAGATTCAAACCTACTTAGGTAAAGCTTTCAAGCCCCATAAGTCCTTCCAGGCAGGAGTGCACGGATGATGAGCCCCCCAGGACAGATGTGAGTCACATCGCATGTGTTTGCTGATTGCAGATCCGGGACGTGCAGGAAACACTGATGCCTCAAGTCCTGACCACCCTGGAGGAAGATTCACAGATGACGCGACTGATCTCATGCCGTATCATCAACACGTTCTTAAAAACCTTGGGCAGCATAACTGATCCAGATAAACTCATCAAGATTTATCCTGGTAGGACATTTCTGTTGTTCACAATGTATGATATACAGTTGGCCCTCCGTATCCCTGGGTTCCGTCTGCCTCCATGGAGTCAACCAGCCTCGGATCAAAAATATCTGGGGCTGGGCATGGTGGCTCACAGCTGTAATCGCAGCACTTTAGGCAGGGGGGATTGCCTGAGCCCAGGAATTTGAGATCAGCCTGAGCAACATTGTGGGACCCCATCTCAATAAAATATTTAAAAATTAGCCGGGGCTGGGGGCACACACCTGTAGTCCCAGCTACTCAGGAAGCTGAGGCAGGAGGATCACTTAAGCCTACCCTGGACAACAGAGCAAGACCCTGCCTTTAAAAGTAGATTTATGTGTAATATGTGTATATATATGTAGCTACATATGTACAAGCATATGTTTGTGCATTTATATATTTATACATACAATACAAACTTACATGTACATTTGCATATATAAGTATGTATGTATTGGGGGGGCAGAGTTCCATAGTTCCAAAAAGCAAAGCTTGAATTTGTTGAGCACCGAGTACAGCATTGAACCCATGTGAAGGAAGTGTTGTGTGGACATTTTATTAGGCATTGAAAGTAATCTCAAGGCGATTTAAGGTGTGCAGGAAGATGTGTATGTGCTGTGTGTAAATACTGTGCCTTTTTTTATCAGAGACCTGAGCATTTGACGATTTTGGTATCCTGGAGGGGGCAGGTTCCTGGAACCAAACCCCACAGATACTGAGGGATGGCCATATTTAAGTTTGACAGTGGTTTGTTTTATAGGAAAAAATAGAAAATGCTACTCTTTGACTTCTGTTCAAGTTGCTACTATGAGAACAAATAGCAGTGACAGATGAAATACCACAAATTAAATAACACAGCAAGAAGCAAGGCAGATGTCTCCGAACCAGCGCTGGGTGGGGGCATCAAGGCTCAGCTTTCACATGGCTGGGAATGGGGGCCTTTAAGGATTGCAGGGTCCCCCTAGAGCAGTGCCCACAGTGTGGGGTGGCCAGAGCTGCCTGTGGGGCAGATGGGGCCAGGTCACCTGCAATAGGGCTAGGGCACAGCCTCAGCGTTGCCACCTTCTGGACCTCAAACCCCAGACCAACCCCTGGGGAGGGGAAAGGGGTGGTCAGCTTGAAGCCCCAGAAAAGAACACTGAGCAGGGTCATAAATTCGGAGAGGGCAGAGTCCCTCACTCAGGGGAGCCTGCACACAAACCCCTCAGGACAGGGGTCCACAACCACCCGGGCCATGGACCAGTACCTGTCTGGGCGCAGCAGGAGGTGAGAGGCGGGTGAGTAAGCAAAGCTTCATCTGTGTTTACGGCTGCTCCCCCATTGCTCGTGTTACCAGCTGAGCCCCACCTCCTGTCAGATCAGCAGGGGCGTTAGTTTCTCACAGGAGCAGAACCCTGCTGTGAACTGCACACGTGAGGGATCTGGGTCGGGTGCCCTCATGAGAATCTAATGCCTGAGGATCCGTCACTGTCTCCCATCACCCGCAGATGGGACCATCTAGTTGCAGGAAAACAAGCTCAGGGCTCCCATTGATTCTCCATGATGGTGAGCTGGAGAATCATCTCATTGTCTATTACAATATAGTAATCATAGAAAGTGCGCAATAAATGTAATGCGCTTGAATCATCGCAAAACCATCCCTCACCCCCGGCGCATGGAAAAATTGTCTTCCACGAAACCAGTCCCCTGGTGCCAAAAAGGTTGCGGGCCGCTGCCTCAGAACACAGGAAACCCGGCGCCAAGGGCAGCCTCGCACCCAGCACGGGAGGGAGGCGCAGATAATAGAACCACCTTGAAGTTACCTTTTTAGAAGCATGTTTAAGATCCTCAAAAAGCTAAAAGAATAACATCTACTAAAACACAAGTTGAGAAACAAGAAGGCAAGCAGGAATAAAGAACAGATGGGTGTGGAAACGATCTGCTGGAAATTCCAGAATAACCTGGAATGGCGTGCTCGCACTGCTTTCAGGAAAGGAGTTACCCAGCGAGGGAGGAAGGGGATGGGGTGGATGGGAAGCGGCCACTCGGGTTTCCTGATTATCTAAACTTGGTGTTTATGCCAGAAGTGTTGAGCAGTTTGGTTCTTACTAATACCTGGAAATGAACCATAGTCAATAGAACCTCACACTCTGCATTTCGTCAACTCTAGACTGAACATGGCTGAAAACAGAGTTAGTGAGTTGAAAGCCAGGAATGTGGAATTCCCCAAGGACACAGGACAGAGAGGGGCTCGTGGCCTGGAGCTGGAGGAGGCCGCCACATGGGCTGAGAGGCTCCTGGGCTTTTCTGAATCCCAGGAGACGAGAATGGAGGAGAGATGGTGCCTCAGAATTTTCCAGAACTGGAGACAGACATGAATTTTGAGGTTCAAAGTACACACAGTACTCGGTAGAAAAACCGCCGCCTGCTGAACTCTGAAGTCCGGGTGCCTTTCTCACTCATTCTTTCAAGTTTGCTCTTCTGTTTTTATTGTAGTAACAACCATCTTGTTCCCACGGGCTCGTTTGAACGAGTTCAATCAGTGCAGTTTGTTGGGAGTTCGCTCACTCTTTAAAACAGGAGGCAGCGGAAAGACTGCGCACGTTTGGGCGTCTGGGCCGCAGCCTCCTGTGCAGTGATTTTCACTACAAAAGGCTCCTTGAGAGGCTCCTTGCCGGCTGGTGCCAGCTCCGGGCTTCCCAGGGTGAAGTGTTGGATGAATCGTGGCCTCCTTGGCCGAAGGGAAGGATGTCCTGAGATGGGAACTTAGGCACCCTAGCCTCCGGGGACAGACACAAACGTGAAGGGCAGACAGGCCAGTGTGAGCCGATTCCTCCTGGCTTGGTCGTGCATGAAGGGAACCCTTAACTGTTACAAAACTGGACTTGCAGGCAGTCCAGGGAGCGACCCTCATAAGCACACAATAGCCAGCACTACTCTGCAGTTCCACAGTCGGCCAAGCCAGCAGGAAGCCTTGGAGGATCCCGTCATGCTCATAGACGTTTGCTGGTGGGCCAGCCTTGGGTGAGTTGAGTCCGGACTCCATCCTTCCTCCCTGAGACTCATGCAGTGAGTGCACCCACCGTGCAGGGAGGCTCCAGGTCTGGCGTGGTGATGCCTGGAAGCGCTCCACGGCTTCCTCCTCGGTACCGTGTTTGGTGGCTGGAAGGCTCAGCACCCTCAGGGAGGCACCTGGGCATCTCTCAGGAGTTAACTCAGTGGGTCCCGCTTGTCTCAAAGCCTGGCTTGGTGGGGTGTCCTGAACTTTGGATGTTTTTCATGCCTTTCGTGAGGCAGGAATGGCTTGCTGAGGGTACATCATGCCCTCCGTGTATGAAAGCAGCAGAGACCCAGCCCACCTTCGCATCTGTGGCGGGAAGATGGGCCTCCCCCTCCCAGCATCGTCCACCTCCAGGTGGTTTTTCGACTCAGTCATCTGCAAATCTCCGGATGATGCACAGAAGGGGGTGCTAAATACTTTATTACAATGATGTGAAAAAAGCATAAATTTGATAAACATGGTATCCATTAACCTCATAAGTTTCTACCAATCAGGAAGGATTCTTCTGTTTTCAGCAGCAGAAAACTGACCACAGTAGGGGGTTGTCTGTCACTGGGTCCTCAGCTCTGCCCCAGAACCCGTGGTGAGTGGGAGGGCAGGGTCGGAGCTGGACGGGACGGCCAGCTCAGGGATCTGAGCATCTGGGAGCCAGAGGTGGAGGGCCAGCAGGGAGGCTCAGGTCTGCTGCGCCCACAAGGCAGGTTATTACAGGGGCCACAGCAGGGCCTGGGCTGCCTCCACCCTGTTGGCTAGGGTCCAGGGGGCCCAGGGCACAGGAGCACCTTGAGTGTGGCTCAGGATGCACGGACTCTCCCATGAGCTGTGGGTTTCCTAGGACCCCAGTGCGGGTGTCCCACAGGAGTGGGAACTAAACACCTTTGTGGACGTTTAGATGTGAAATATCTGCCCTAGACTCACAGACCTGTCTCGCCTCATCCTTCCAGAACTCTTAAAGCGTCTAGACGACGTTTCCAACGATGTGAGGATGGCAGCTGCCTCCACCCTGGTGACCTGGCTGCAGTGTGTGAAGAATGCTGACGGAAAGGCCTACTATCAGAGCAGCGTCCAGTACCTGTACAGAGAGCTACTGGTTCACCTTGACGATCCAGAGAGCGCCATCCAGGACGCCATTTTAGGTGAGACTTGGATGGCTCAGGCTGTGTTCTGATGCCTGCTTTCAGTGCCTGCCACGGGTCTCTGTAGCTGAACCATGTGACCAGCCACAGGGCCCTAGGGCACAGGAGGGGCCCTTAGCTCCAGCCTGACATACCCTCGAACCCTTGTCTTTGTGGTGATGGCCGCTGACATTTCCTAAAACAGAAATCAAAATTCAAAGCATTTTAGAACTTTTGTGAATTGTTTAAAATAACAATAGTAAGCTCATTATATATTGACACAAATGACTTGTGTTTTTGAAAAATATTTTCCAAAACAAAATCATCTGCAAGAACAATTTTTGCAAATCTCTTCAACGTGTAGCTTGATGGAAGACACTGGACTTTCCCATCTGCACACACCGTCAGTCATGATGTATGTGGCTCTGGTTGAAATATGCAGAAAATAACCTGGCCTCACCTGTGGCTTCAGGAGTAGTTGGACAAGAGAAGAGTATTTTCAGATAGGCATGGGCATTCTTCAATACCACGCCAACAGAACACAGGCCATGCCTTGAAGGTCACTCACAGTGTAGGCTCTGAGGCCACACCCCCGGAACCTCCCATGCTCAGCATGTTAAAATCCGCCGGTCCATCCCACACTTGGAATATAATGGTTTTATTTTTATTTATTTATTTATTTTTTTGGTTGTTGTTTAATGTAATGACTTTGCTTTTTTAGAAAATAACATTTGTATTTTTAATTTTTATGGGTACACAGTAGGTGTATATATTAATAAGGTACTTGAGATACTGTGATAGAGGCATTTGGTGTGTGTGATCACATCGAGGAAGTGGGGTCCCCATCACCTCAAACACTTACCCTTTCTCTGTGTTACAAGTAATTCAGTTATCTTTTAGTTATTTTTGAATGTGTGATAATTATTGCTGACCATAGTCGCCCTGTTGTGCTGTTTAAATACTACATCTTATTCACTCTGGTTTTGTAACCATTAACCATCCCCCCCTCTCCCCACAGCCCCATTCCCCTTCCTAGCCTGTGCTAACCATCCTGCTGCTCTGTTTCCAAGAGTTCAGTTATTTTTATTTTTAGCTCCCACAAATGAGGGACGTGCGGAATTTGCCCTTCTGCGCTATGTTATCAGTTAACATAGCGATCTCCGGTTCCATCCATGTTGTTGCAAATGACTGGATCTCATTTCTTTTATGGCTGAATAATATTCCACTGTGTGTATGCACCACATTTTCTTTCTCCATTCTCTGTCGGTGGACACTCGGGTTGCTTCCAAATCGTGGCTATTGGGAACAGTGGGGCAGTCAACATGGGCGTGCAGACCCCCCTTCCATATACTGATTTCCTTTCTTTTGGGGATATGCCCAGGAGTGGGATTGCTGGACCATATGGGGCTCTATTTTTAGTTTTTTGAGGAACCTCCAAACTGTTTTCCATAGTGGTTGCACTAATTAACATTCCCACCAACAGTAAATGAGGGTTCTGTTCTCTCCACATCCTCGCCAGTATTTGTTATGGTCTGTCTTTTGGATAAAAGCCATTTTAACTGAGAGGATGTCTCACTATAGTTTTTATTCGCATTTCTCTGAGGAGCACTGACGTTGAGCACCTTTTCACATGCCTGTTTGTCATTTCTGTGTCTTTTTTCGAGAAATGTCTATTGAGATCTTTTACCTGTTTTTAATTGGATTATGAGATTTTCTCCTGTTGAGCTTCAGCTCCTTGTATATTCCAGTGATTAATCCCTCGTCAGGTGGGAGATCACAGGTACCTTCTCCCACCTGTATCCTGTGGGCTGACCATTCAGTCTGCTGATGGTTCCCTTTGCGGTGTGGAAGCTTTGGACCTGGATGTGCTAACTTTGCTTTTTGACGTCATTTGGAAAACACTATGTGGATATTCCTGGCCTGGCTACGTCTCATTATGCCATGTCAGAAACTCGGATCTTCCTGGCATGGCTACGTCTCGTTATGCCATGTCAGAAACTCGGATCTTCCTGGCGTGGCTACGTCTCGTTACGCGATGTCAGAAACTCGGATCTTCCTGGCGTGGCTACGTCTCATTACGCAATCTCAGAAACTCGGATCTTCCTGGCGTGGCTAGGTCTGGTTATGCGATCTCAGAAACTCGGATCTTCCTGGCGTGGCTAGGTCTCGTTATGCGATCTCAGAAACTCGGATCTTCCTGGCGTGGCTACATCTCGTTACACAATGTAAGAAACTCGGATCTTCGTGGCGTGGCTAGGTCTCGTTATGCCATCTCAGAAACTCGGATCTTCCTGGCGTGGCTAGGTCTCGTTATGCGATGTCAGAAACTCTCATGTGTGAGCACCAGTCTTAGAAGAGTCCAGGCTTGTGGTGGCAGAGACAGGCTTTGGACAATTCTGATTTTTTGTGTGCAAGCTTGACTTGTATCCTCGGGCCACAAACACTGTTCGTTGTTCTGGGAGTGAGGGACTCAGGTCGTTCACTTTCACACCGTGCTCTACCAGATCCCCACGTCGGCACAGCCAGAGTTTGTGCAGTGCTCGTCCCCATCCTCCATTCTTCCCAGGAAAAGCAGCTCAGCTGTACAACACTGGTCCTCAGTGCGCAGCAGGGCACCTGGTGCCCCACTCGCCACAGGCATGCATGAACCATGTGCTTGAGGGTGAGCGTGGCAGGGGCGCAGGCCTAAGATGGCTGCTCCCGCATCTGCGCAGGTGTGAGCACAGTGACAAGCACGCTGGGCATCTCTGCATGTGACCACGAACCTCGCTTTGACTCACAGACCCCCCGAAGGGTCCCGGGGGACCCCAAGGGCCTTGAAGCACATGTCGGGAGCCCCTGCCTTGAGTCATGAATCAGGTTGTCGGCCAGTGAAGGAGTGCCCCAGAGGCCAGTGTTCTCCGGGTTACAGAAAGAATCTAGGAAGTGGAGTCTGATTGGAAATTGTTTAAAAGGAGGACAGCCGATGTTCAGGCCTCACTGGGACGGTCCATCCTGCCAGATCCACCCCGTGCCTCCAGCTCCCCCACAGTCCCTGCCAACTCTCAGCCCTGCCGATGCCCTGCCGGCTCTCTTGCCCTGCACCACCCACTATCAACCCGAGTTCTGAGCCTCCCACATCCTCAGCCTCACTCGCCCTCGGACCTTGCTCTAGGCCAAGGAGCCCAATGCCCCTGTGCCCCAGCTCAGCCTGCAGCCCTGGCCCTCTCACCTCCCCAGGACCACACAGGGCATCTCCCTACCCCAATGTACGGTCCAGGCCATTCTTTCTCCTGTCTTTAAAAAAACGAAACACAGATTCCCTGGACACTGCCCCCTGCCTCCCCCCACCGCATGTCCACCTGGCACTAGGCCCCCTGGGGATCAGCCTGCCCTACCCCCTCCTGTAGGTCCTGGGCCCTTGGCAGGCATCAGCTGCCGGCTACCTGCCTGCACCTCCGAGCAGTGCCAGGCACTGCGTCCTCCTCTGGCTGCGGGACGCCCAGGCTCAGCCTCCTGGTCTTTGCTTCACCCATGTGGGCCTCTTGCTTCTCCTCTGCTGTGTCTCCACCACTCCCTCAGAGCGTCTGTCCTGGCCTTCGCATAACCCTGTCCTCAGCTCCACACATAAGTGTGGCTGCCTGATGTTGAACCCTGGGCCACTACCCCACCCCCACCCTGCCTGCCGGGTCCCCCCACCCTCAGTGGCTCAGTGGCCATCTGTCCTTGAGACTGAAGGCAGAGATCTTGGGTCCTTCTGGGCTCCCTCTTAGACACCCAGCAGAATCTGATAGGCTCCCTAACCACTCCAGCACCCCCCATCCCACCACTTCCTGCCTCCGCTAGACATGCCCGGCTCCCACCCCTGCAGCTCCCCACTGCCCTCATCACACACATCACCACAAGCCCCTGACATGTTTGCCTTCCTGATTTTATTATCAGCCACTGCTTCCTGAGGAAACCTCCATGAGCGTGGGTTCGTTTCCTGCTGTGTCCGTGGTGCCTGGCCCGTGGGAGGTTTGCAGTCACTGTGACGGATGAATTGGCATTAGCAAATCAGATAAGAAAGTCGTCTGTTTTTCTGAGCCTGTTTATTTGCTCCTGTAAGACCTGTTTCTGAGGCCAAAAGTGCCATTTGAAGACCCTGAAGGACATCTTTTCATGGTCTGCCAATAACTGCCAAGAGGCAATTTTAAGTTCTTTGTGTCCAGCTGTGACTGCCGTGCACCCATGCAGCAGCATCAGGTTTCCCGTACTTCACATAGTGACCGCCATGCAACGTCAGGTCACTTGAATCCACACTGTGACTCAGGTCATTCGTATCCACGTTGTGAGCACTGTCCATCCGTCCAGCAGCGTCAGGTCACTTGAATCCACACTGTGACTCAGGTCACTTGTATCCACGTTATGAGCACTGTCCATCCGTCCAGCAGCGTCAGGTCACTTGAATCCACGCTGTGACTCAGGTCATTCGTATCCACATTGTGAGTGCTGTCCATCCGTCCAGCAGCGTCAGGTCACTTGAATCCACACTGTGACTCAGGTCATTCGTATTTTGAATCCACACTGTGACTCAGGTCATTCGTATCCACGTTGTGAGTGCTGTCCATCCGTCCAGCAGCGTCAGGTCACTTGAATCCACACTGTGACTAAGGTCACTCGTATCCACGTTGTGAGCGCTGTCCATCCGTCCAGCAGCGTCAGGTCACTTGAATCCACACTGTGACTCAGGTCATTCATATCCACGTTGTGAGCACTGTCCATCCGTCCAGCAGCGTCAGGTCACTTGAATCCACACTGTGACTCAGGTCACTTGTATCCACGTTGTGAGTGCTGTCCACCCATCCGCAGCGTCAGTTCGCTGGTATCCACATTGTGACTACTGTGCACTTGGCCACCAGCATCAGGCCATTTGTATTCACCTTGTGACTCAGGTCACTCGTATCCACATTGTGACTACTGTGTACCCACCCAGCAGCATCGGGTCATTTGCAGATGCTTTTACAGATGCTTGAACTTTAATACAAAGCTGATTTGCATGAGAAGTAAGATTGGTTAATGTTTATTTCTGGCATGTTCAAGGTGTTTTGCTGTTTTACAGAGGTCCTCAAGGAGGGCAGCGCCCTGTTCCCAGATCTCCTGGTGAGGGAGACAGAGGCCGTCATCCACAAACACCGCTCGGCCACCTACTGTGAGCAGCTGCTGCAGCATCTGCAGGCCGTGCCAGCCACGCCGTGACCACACCCTTGTCCCTACCTGAGCCGGGCGTTTGTGGCCTTTAAACCTCATAAACAAGGTACCTCTGTGCCAGCAGCGAGACCGTGACAGCAAGAATGTACTCCCCAGGAAAGCTGCCTGTTCTTCCCCTAGAATAACAGCCTCTGAGTGGATTCTGCATTTTATGTGATTTGTTCAGTTCATCGAGAGGTCACCCCAAAGTCTACAGCTGATTTGAAATTAAAAGTAAGTTGCAACTGCTCCCCCCTGCAGCCAAATCAGCATCGCTTGGTTTTTAAGCCTCCTGTGCGCAGCTGGGTTCATGGATTATCGGTTCCATCCTGCTTAGATGCCTACCGAGAAAGTTTTTACCTATCTAACAAAAACGAAAAAAGCCAAAGTGATTAGAAGACATGAATGAAATCTCTTTTGGGTTCTCTCTCCTGAAATTTAATGGTGAACAGACTAAAAGGAATTGGAATCTTAACAACTTATCAGTTAGATTTCTCCTGTTTTAAATATACTGGAACTTTAAAGGTTGTATATCCAGTCGCCATATATTTTAGGTCAGTAATGCTAACAGTGTTGAAAACAGAGTATTTAATTTGATCTAATTTTGGTTGCCCCTATAGGTAGCAAGAAAGGAAAATTGTATTTCCCTCTCACACATTCTACACCCAAGTGCCTAAAAGATCTCACTGTAAGTGGGTTTGTTACTGTAAGCCATTGTGTTCACACAGGGGGAAATGCTGTGTATATTTTCCAACAATCAAATGTTAACATTTATACTTTCATGTTTGCAAATTTAATTAAAAATATTTATTATAATGATTGTATATGGCTGACTTTGTGGGTTGGTAACTAACCGACCTGTCAGGCAGGGATCCCAGCCTAGAGCATTCTCGGGTTCCTCTAAGGGCTCTCGTAGTGCCCCCTGTGGACACCAGGGGGCAGGAGCTCCCAACACGTTAGGGCGACACCCTCAGTGAGGAGGGCCCATAGGCCTCACCTTGAGAGGGGCTGATCGTCAGGGTGGGGGCAGGTTAGCTTTGGGGGGGCATCAGGGTGTGGGGAGACCAGCCTTGGAGGGCGTCAGGATGGAGGCAGGTCAGCCTTGGGGGGGCGTCAGGGTGGGGACAGGCCAGCCTTGGGGGGCAGCAGGGTGGGGGGAGGTCAGCCTTGGCGGGGGTGTCAGGGTAGGGGCAGGTTAGCCTTGGTTGGTGACTGGAATGTCCAGGTACAGAGAGGTCAATCTGGATGGGGGATGGTTTTAGGGTTGGGGGAGATCAACCTTGGTGGGGGGATTTGTCCAGGTGGAGAAAGGTCACCTTTGGGTTTGTCTGGGTTGGGGGAGGTCACCCGTGGAGGGGTCTAAGGGAGGGGGAGGTCAGCCTTGAGGGGTGTCAGGATGGGCAAAGGTCAGCTGTGGGGATGGCTCAGGTGTCCGGGTTGGGGAGGTCAGCATGTGTGGCTGCGCCTGCCCTGTGGATTGATCCCCTGCCCTAGATACCCTCGCCTCCCCCCTGTTCCCCTTCAGAGTTATGTCCCCTCCCTGCTACCTGCTTCCAGCTTCTGTAACCGATGGCCACAGGGATTTCAGGTGCCCTCAGGGTTGGTCCTCCATCTGTTCCTTGTGTGCTCTTTGACCTCTGTGGCGTCTGCCATGTCCTCGAAGGGCCCTTCAGGGCCCCTGGGTCGGTGGTCCTCAGTGGTGACGGACCCAGCAGCAGCACATTGCGGGGCATCAGCCCAGACCTGCTGATGCAGAGACGAGTGGGCCACAGTCGGCCCTGCTGATTCTGAGGCTGTGGACTGGGAGGACCCCCACCTGTGCACCATGCTGCTCCTATCCAGCTTCCATCCAGCACAAGACTTTGTCGTCTTTGTCACAAGAAGAATGGCAGAGGGCTTGCCCGAGAGGACACACATGTGGAGGGGCCCCTTGACCCCCCAGATGCAAGTGCACCAACCCCTGGCTGTCCCTCGCCCTGCATGCTGGGACCACAGCATGGGAGGAGACATCAGCACTGCCACTCTACCTCTACACATCTTTAAAGGGAGCTCCCAGGGACCTGGCACATCCACAGGTGTGTGTGTTCAGAGAAAGATGGAAACCCAGCCTACGACTGTTCATAGACACCAGAGAGGCAATACATCCCTCTTCAATTAATTTTTTGAAATTTTTATAGGCCGGGCGTGGTGGCTGACTTCTGTAAATTCCAGCACTTTGAGAGGCTGAGGAGAGAGGATCACTGGAGCCCAGGAGTTCGAGACGAGCCTGGGGAATAGAGGGAAAACCCATCTCTACCAAAAATTTTGAAAATGAGCCGGGCGTAGTGGTGTCTCATGCCTGTAATTCCAGCACTTTGGCAGGCCAAGGCAAGCAGATATCTTGAGGCCAAGAATTCAAGACCAGCCTGGGCAGCATTGGGAAACCACGTCTCTACAAAAAAAATTATTTAAATGAGTCCAGGCATAGTGGTGCACAACTGCAGTCCCAGCTACTCAGGAGGATGAGATGGGAGAATCACCTAAGCCTGGGAAATCCAAGCTGCAGTGACCCAAGATTGCACCACTGCACTCCAGCCTGGGCAAGGGGAGTGAGACCCTGTCTCAAAAAGTAAATTGTTATAAATCATATATGAATGGGTTAACATAATACTTTTTGTCTTGCTTCTTTCACTCAGCAGTTTTGAGGTCCATCCATGTTGGGTGTCCATCAATAGTTCATTCCTTTTTTGTTGCTGCATAATATTCCATTCTATAGATATGCCACAGTGTGTTTACCCACTCAGCTGTTGACATGAGTTTGAGCCTTTTTCAGGTTTTGGCTATTACAAATAAAGCTGCTTTAAACATTTGTGTACAAGTCTTTGTATGGATAGGTACTTTCATTTCTCTTGGGTAAACATCTAGTAAAATGGCAGTCATGGTAGATGTATACTTAATTTTTAAGAAACTAAGAATCTATTTCCAGAGTGGTTGGACCATTTCTGCCAGCCCTGTGCAAGAATTCCAGTTCCTCCCATATTTGCCAACACTAGCTACATCAGTTTTTAATTTTAGCAGTTCTAATGGGTATGTAGTATCTCATTATGATTTTAATGTGCATTTCCCTGTGGTTTTAATTTGCATGTCTAATGATGCTGAGCATCTTTTCATATGCTTATTTGCCATCTGTGTATCTTTTTTGGTGAAAGGTCTTTTTAAATATTGACATGGTTTGGCTGTGTGTCCCCACTCAAATCTCACATTGAACTGTAATTCCCAGTGTTGGGGAAGGGACCTGGTGGGAGGTGATTGGCTCATAAGGATGGATTTCTCCCTTGCTATTCTCGTGACTGTGAGTTCTCATGAAATCTGGTTGTTTGAAAGTGTGGCACCTCCTCCTTCGCCCTCTCTCTCCTGTCGCCATCTGAAGACGTGCCTGCCTCCCCTTCACCTTCTGCCATGATCGCAAGTTTCCTGAGGCCTCCGCAGTCATGCAGAACTGTGAGTCAATTAAACCTCTTTTCTTCATAACCCAGTCTGAGATGGTTCTTTATGGCAATGTGAGAATGTACTAACAAATACCTTGCGCATTTAGACAGAACGGGGTTGTGTTCTTGTTGAATATTGAGAATTCTTCATATATGCTAGGTGCAAGTCCTTTGTCTCATATATATATATATATGATTTGCAAATATTTTCTCTCATTTTATAGCTTTTCATTCTTTTGACAATGTCTTTTGAAGAATATAAGCTTTTTATTTTGAATGAAGTCTAATTTATCAATTTCTTTTTTCATGGATTGTGCTTTTGGTGTTGTATCTAGAAATCTTGCGTAACCCAAGGACAAAGGCTTCAGTTCCTGAATTTTAACAAGCTCAAAAAGCTGTTGTTGCCAGGCACAGTGGCTCATGCCTGTAATCCCAGCACTTTGGGAGGCTGAGGTGGGAAGGTCACTTGAGCCCAGGAGTTTGAGACCAGCTTGGGAATCATAAGGAGACCCTGTCTCTACAAAAAAAAAAAAAAAAAAAAAGTAACCAGGCATGTTGGTGCATACCTATAATCCCAGCTACTCAGGAAGCAGAGGTGGAAGGATCTCTTGGGCCTGGGAGGTTGAGGCTGCAGTGAGCTGTGATTGCACCACTGCACTCCAACCTGGGCAGTCGTGCAAGACCCTATCTCAAACAAGCAAAAAGCTGTTGTGGTAGGCCAGGCCCGGTGGCTCATGCCTGTAATCCCAGCACTTAGGGAAGCCAGGGCTGGTGAATCACTTAAGGTCAGGAGTTCAAGACCAGCCTGGCCAAGAGAGTGAAATCCCATTTCTATTAAAAATACAAAAATTAGCCAGGCATGATGGCAGGCGCCTGTATCCCAGCTACTCAGTAAGCTGAGGTGAGCGAATTGCTTGAACCCAGGAGATGGACGTTACAGTGAGCCAAGACTGCGCCACTGCACTCCAGCCTGGGTGATAGAGTGAGATTCCACCTCAAAAAAAAAAAAAGCTATTGTCGTAAAATAACTCATCTATTTGCTCTTACTACACTGTGATTGTGATTCAAAGGCAAGTTCTACTCCCATTTGTAATCCCCTTTCTGTGACCTAAAGGAAGAGCTGAGGTTACTCGAGGGTGAGAGTTAGTTGGTTGAAGAAAAAACACTCACCTTTTTGTAGCCAAAGAGAGCCTTCTATATCACTATGGGTGATCTCCAAAACAGATGTTCATTTTAGAAAGCAAGGAGCACAGCCTTGTGAATTGAATGCCCCATCTGTAAAAGGAAGCGGAAGGGAGCTGCCTATTTTGCTTATACGCATAAAAAATTTCTGAAGGAGACAAAAGAAACCAGCTGAACAGTGAGGCCTCTGGAGAGGAGACCTAAATGCCTCAGGGACTGGAGTGGGAGTCCAGTCTTTACTTCTTGGTACCATGGAATTTACCTTGTAGTGCACATAGTTATTACCAAGTCAAAAACAACTCAGCTGAGACTAATCTGTAATCAGAAACCTCACTGACATTTGATGCTGTTCTTAGCTCACAAGACAGCACACCTGTTTCTTCTGTATCGCAAACTCCTGTCCCAGGGAAGGGTGTTCAGGATGCCAAAGCAAAAGTTTTATCAGAAACTTGTCTGGGGCAGAGTGCGGTGGCTCATGCCTGTAATCTCAACACTTTGGGAGGCTGAGGCAGGAGGACTGCTTGAGCCTGGGAAGTGGAGGCTGCAGTGAGTTATGATGGCACCATTGCACTCCGGCCTGGGTAACAGAGCAAGATCCCATCTCAATACAAACAAACTAAAATTGTCTTACTGAGAAATGAAAATGCAGAGACTTGTAACCAAGTGCTCACAGCAGCTTTATTCTAGCCCCAAATTGGTGTTGTATCTAAGAAATCTTTGAAAAAAAACTCAAATGTCCTTGGACAGTCACAAATGTGTAAACAAACTGCAGTCTATCCATACAACAGAATACGATTCTGCCATCAAATGACAAGGGCGTACTGCAACGTGGATGGCTGTCACAGACATCAGGCCAGCAAGAAAAGACTGCATCTCATATAACTTATATGGAATTCTAGAACAGGCAAAACTGTTCTACAGTACTTTATTTTTTTCTTTGAGACAGAGTCTCACTCTGTCACCCAGGCTGGAGGGCAGTGGCACCAGCAGCCTCGACCTCCCGAGTTCCATCAATCCTCCCACCTCAGCCTGTGGAGTAATTGGGACTACAGACATGCACCACCATGCCAGGTTAATTTTTTTATTTTTAGTAGAGACGAGTTCTCTCTATGTTGCCCAGAACTGGTCTCAAACTCTTGGGCTGAAACGATCCTCCTACCTCGGCCTCCCAAAGTGCTGGGAGGATAGTTATGAGCCACTGTGCCCAGCCTACAGGCCTTTTTAAATCCCTGAATCAATGATGACTATACAGAGATTCATCATATTGTATTTATTATATTCTCTCTATTTGTGTATGTGTGAATTCTGCATGAGTTTTTCATAATGAAAAACGTCAAACTTCAAAAACAGTCACCTGGCTGAGTGTGGAAGGCACAGGGGCAGCTTGAGAACATATTATATTATTCTCTCTACTTGTGTATGTGTGAATTCTGCATGAGCTGTTACAATGAAAAACGTTAGACTTCAAAAACAGTCACCTGGCTGAGCATGGAAGGCACAGGTCAGCCTGAGTGCTCTCGGAGGCTCTCCAGGCGGGAGCAGGCCAGGCGGTGTCCCTTTTACTGAGCGCTGGCCTTTCCACTACCAGGTGCCTCCTCACCAGCCTGAGAACTTAAATTTTCTCTAAAGATAAGTCTTTCATCCTAGACAGAGCAAATCAGGCAAGAGAAAGAAATAAAAGGCATCTAAATTGGAAAGGAAGTCAAATTATCCCCATTTGCTGTTGATGTGATGATATATCTAGAAAACCTTCCAGCAAAAAACTCTTAAATGTGATGAATGCAATTAAGCTGCAGAATACAAAATCAACGTACACAAATCAGTAACATTTCTATACATCAATAATTATCTAGCTAAGAAAGAAATCAAGGCAATCCCATTTATAATAGCTACAAAAAAAAAAAATGCCAAGGAATAAGTTTAAGGAGGTGAAAGATCTCTACAAGGAAAACCACCAAACACTGATGAAAGAAATTGTGGATCACACAAACAAATGGAAAAACATCCCATGCTCATGGATTAGAAGAGTTAATATTGTTAAAATGTCCATGTTGGTTGGGCATGGTGCCTCACGCCTATAATCCCAGATACTTGACAGGCTGAGGAAGAAGGATGGCTTGACCCTAGGAGTTTGAGACCAGCCTGGGCAACACAGCAAGACATCATCTCTAAAAAAAATTTTTTTGATTAGCCAGGCCCTTTGCATGCTCCTGTAATCCCAGCTAGTCAGGAGGCTGAGGCAGGAGAATCAATGGAGCCCAGGGATTTGAAGCTGCAGTGAGCTATGATTGTGTCACTGCACTTCAGCCAGGGTGACAGAACAAGGCCCTACCTCTTAAAAAAAAAAAAAAAAAGTTTATTCAGGTTTTTCACGCAGGAGACCGGGGTTCTATTCCCCGACAAAAGAAAAGAAAAAACTGTCCAAAGTAATTGCCATATTCAATGCAATCTGTCAGATACTACCAATGTCATTTTTTACACAATTAGAAAAAAAAAATCCTAAAATTCATTAAATCCAAAAAGAGCCCAGATAGCCAGAGTGGAAAGAATGAAGAAAAAAAAGAACAAAGCTAGAAATATCACATTATCTGACTTTAAATTATATAACCAAAACAGCATGGTACTGGTCTAAAAATAGACACAGAGATCAACAGAACGGAATAGAGAACCCAGAAATAAACCACATATTTACAGCCAGCTGATCTTTAGCAAAGCCAACAAAAACATACTGTGGGAAATAAACATCCTTTTCAATAAATGGTGCTGGGAAAATTCGACATCCATATGTAAAAGAATTAAACTGGACCCCTGTCTCTCACTAGATACAAAAATCAACTCCAGAGGGACTAAAGACTTAAAGGTAAGACCTGAAACTATAAAAAATACTGAAGAAAACCTAAGGAAAAATCTTTTGGACGTTGGTGTAGGCAAAGAATTTATGGCTAAGACCTCAAAAACACGGGCAACAAAAACAAAATAGACAAATGGGACTGAATTAAACTGAAAGGCTTCTGCACAGCAAAATAAATAATCAACAGAATGAACATTACAACCTGTAGAATGGTAGAAGATATTTGCAAACTATTCATCCAACAGGGAACTAATATCTAGAATCTACTCAAACAACTCAAACCACCAACAAACCCCACAAATACTCCCATTAAAAAGTGGGCAAATGGCCAGCCACGGTGGCTCACCCTTGTAATCCCAGCACTTTGGGAGTCCTTAGTGGTGGATCACCTAAGGTCAGGAGTTCAAGACCAGCCTAGCCAACATAGTGAAACCCCATCTCTACTACAAATACAAAAATTAGCCAGGCATGGTGGTGCAAACCTGTAGTCCCAGCTACTTGGGAGGCTGAGGCAAGAGGATCACTTGAACCCAAAAGGGGCAAAGTGGGCAAAGGATGTGAAGAGACACTTTTCAAAAGAAGGCATACAAATGGGCAAAAGGTATATGGGTAACACTCAACATCACTCACCATCAAAGAAATTCAAATTAAAACCACAAGATACAATCCTACCCCAGTCAGAATGGCTATATTTGAAAGATAAAAAATAAGAGATGTTGGCAAGGATGCAGAGGAAAGGGAACTCTCATATGCTGTGGGTGGGAATGTAAATTAGCACAACCACTACGGAACACAGTATGGAGATTTCTCAAGTAATCTCAAGTAACTATAAATAGAACTGCCATTTGATCCAGCAATCTCACTACGGGGCATCTACCCACAGGAAAAGAAGTCACCATATGAAGAAGACACCCACACTCGTATGTTTATCATAGCACTATTCATATTCACAAAAAATACAAATCTGGAATCAACCTAAGTGTCCATCAGTGGATGGTTAAAGAAAATGTGGTGTGTATACACAATGGAGTACTATTCAGCCATAAAAATGAACGAAATCCTGCCTTTTGCAGCAACCTGGATGGAAATGGAGGCCATAATCTTAAACAGGCCAGGTGCAGAAAGTCAAATACCACATATATTGACTCCTCAGTGGGTGCTGAAAAATGTGAACACGTGGACATAGAGAATGATAGACAGTGGAGACTTGGAAGGGTGAGAGAAGAGGGAGTGGATGATGAAAAACTACTTAATGGGTACCACATGTGATATTCAGGTGACGGGTGCCCTAAAATCCGACTTGACCAGGATGCCATCTATGCGTATAACACAACTACACATGTACCCCATACGTTTTTACAAATATATACATAATATTTTTCCTGACTTCTCCCCATTTTCCAGAATTCTATAAATAGCCAGTATCATCCAGACATCAAGGCATTGCCCATCTGATGTCAGACATAGAGAAATAATCCCTGGATGTTACTCAGGATGGTGGGCTATTAATACCATTTTTTCTTTTTTTCATTTCTTTTTTTTTTTTTTTTTAAGACGGAGTCTCACTCTGTCACCCAGGCTGGAGTGCAGTGGCATGATTTCGGCTCACTGCAACCCCTGCCTCCCAGGTTCAAGTGATTCTCCTGCCTCAGCCTCTTGAGCAGCTGGGATTACAGACATGTGCCACCACACCCAGCTAATTTTTGTATTTTTAGTAGGGATGGGGGTTTCACCATATTGGCCAGGCTGGTCTTGAACTCCTGACCTTGGGATCCACCAGCCTCAGCCTCCCCAAGTGCTGGGATTACAGGCGTAAGCAACTGTGCCTGGCCTCTTTTTTTTTTTTTGAGAGGGAGTCTCGCTCTGTCACACAGGCAGGAGTACAGTAGTGTGATCACAGCTCTGTGCAACCTCCACCTTCTGGTTCAAGTGATTCTCCTGCCTCAGCCTCCCCAGTAGCAGGGGCTACAGGTGTGAGCCATCATGCCCAAACTAATTTTTGTATTTTCAGAAGTGGGGTTTCACCATTTTGGCAAGGCTGAACTCCTGACCTCAAATGATCCACCCAGCTGGGCCTTCCAAAGTGCTGGGATTACAGGCATGAGCCACCGCGCCCAGCCAAATACCTTCTCTTTTCCTTTTCCAGACTTTGAGTCATTTGTCATTTTAAAAGCATGTTAAGAGGTCTCACTCAGGCCAGTGCCTTTCGAAGAGAGGAGGCTGCAGCCTCCACTCAGGCCTCACCCTCTCAGCCTTCTTCCTTTGACCTAGGCATATCCTTGATGTTGTACCCCAAGGGTCTGTGCCCCTTTCCAGTGACTCTTCCTATAAGCAAATGATGGCTCCAGGAGCTGGCCTGGACCCTGAGGCCTAGAACCTGCCCCAAGGGGAAAAGCACCTGCTCATTTGTGTATAGGCATTTACTCAAGGCTTTTCTTAATGTCTTGGAAAGTGGAAAGTGTAATTTAATGACCAGGCAGTGTTCATTCTTGGCTGACAGCAACTGCAAGTGGTAACTGTAGACAGAAGAATCTATTATTAGACGTCTGCGTATTCTCCTAGCCTCATTGCTGGCACTGTCATCCTTAGTTTTCCCTTTTTTTTTTTTTTTTTTTTTTTGTTGTTGAGACAAGAGTCTCGCTCTGTCACCCAGGCTGGAGTGCAGCGTCATGCTCTCAGGTCACTGCAGCCTCTGCCTCCTGGGTTCCAGCAATTCTCCTGCCTCAGCCTCCCAAGTAGCTGGGATTACAGGAGTGCACCACCACCCCAGCTAAATTTTTTGTATTTTTTGTAGCTGTGAGGTTTCGCCATGTTGCCCAGGCTGGTCTTGAACTCTTGGCCTCAAGTGATCCACCAGCCTCCGCCTCCCAAAGTGCTAGGATTCCAGGCATGAGAAGATGGTCCTGGCACAACTCACTCTTCTTACAACTCAATCATTTACGATTTCTCAGACTCCGAGCCCACAGCAGGCTTCGCTCCCCGTCCAGATGTCTGAGGGCCCTTTCGCATATCATGGAGCAACTTGATTTCAAAAAATGAAGCAGACAGGACCCTTGGTGACACATCCCAGGGTGGCCGAGGGACCTGGGAGCTCACAGCTCTGGCCCACGCCTCCTCATGGGATCCTCAGCGGCCAGGGCACCTGCCCCGGCTGACGTGGGACCAACAAGCAACCACCCTTCCACCAGCGTGGCAGACTCTTGGCCTCTGTGCTTCCTGCGCAGACTCTCCTGCTGTCACAGGAGGAAGAAAATCTCTGTGAGCACCAGAGCCCTCGAGCCTGCCCATTGGTGCGCCACTGACCCAGCACCCACCCGCGACTTCAGCTTCATCAGCTGCCGCCTGGACTCCTGTACCAGCACGGACCAGCGCCCAGCCTGCGAGGTGGACGGGGCGAGGCCGGGCTGCCCAGGCCGCTCATCAGATGGTCGCCGCCAGGATGCAGGGCAGACACGGCCTCAAGTGCTAGATGGCCAAGCGTCCAGGCACAGCCGGATCCCTTGCCCAAGGACAGAACCCCACGGCCCCAGCCGTCCCTCGAGACAGTGGCCACGCTAGTCAATTTCCCAGCTGCTCTTGCAGCGAGGGCACAGCACGTGGCCAGTACTAAACCAATGAGGTGTGCCAGGGCCCAGTGTGGCCTCCAAGCTGGTCGTGGGCAGCCGCTGAGGCCAGGTCTGTTGTGATGGGCAAATGTTGATGGTGCGACACGTGACCAAGATCCACCAATCAGGTGTGCCAGGGCCAACACATCTTCATAGCCTGTCTTGCGCAGAAGCTGAGATCATTCTGGTGGGTAGGGGAGGTAGCCCACGTCACGTGACTGGAACTCGGCCGGTCAGTCAGGTATGCCAGGACAGAATGTGGCCTTAAAGCTGGTCATGCACAGAAGCTGAGACCAGATCCCTTGTGATGGGTGGCGGGTGGCTGTCCGACACAAAACCAAGATCCACCAATCGGGGCACTGAGGCCAGCGCATCTCCAAACCTTGTCATGCGCAGAAGCGCAGGCTGTGATCATTCTGGTGAGTGGAGGGTGGCGGCACTGTTGTGCAAAAGTGGAAGCTGCGATCATTCTGATGGGCGGTAGGTGGCCATGGGCACATGACTGCAACTCGGCCAATCAGGGGCACCGAGTCCAACTCCCCTGAATAGCCGGCGCGCAGATGCAGGGACTGTGCTGGTTCTGGAGCGTGGCCACAGGACCTGTGGTCCAGGGAGGAGGGGCAGCTGCAAGGACGCTGGGGTCACCAGGACTGTGGCCACAGGGTGCCGGGCCTGGCTGTGCCCTTCCCAGCATCTCTGAGCTGTAATCTTTTACGGGGTCCCTTCCTGGGTCCCTGTGGGCTCCATCCCTGGAGGCAGGATAGAGATGCCAGATGCAGAAGGGTTCCCTGCAGGGATCTGGCTCTAAGGAGCAGAAGCAGCCAAGAGGGTGGCACTGTCACTCAAGGGCCTCCAGAGGTGTTGAGAGAGGAGCCCCCCCACCGCCGCCATCTCCTTCCTGGCAGGCCTCCACCTCCACGCTCCAGATGAGAAGGAGGGTAAAGAGAGAAGAAAATACCAAAGAACTGGAATCTGTGGTCAGGCAACTTGCTAACACCACTGGCCAGGCCATAATGAGGCCCAAGGACTGCGAAGATAACCCTCTTTTCGGTTCCCAGCATCTATGCTATCTATAAACCTTGAAAGTGTTGCAAAGAATGTTATCCCTACCAGCCAGAGCTCAGCACTGGGTCACATCCTCCAAGTTTACACGACCCAGACCCCCCTCCTGGAAATACCTCTGCCAACTAATGATTTACTGCCTTCGTCTTGTCTCTCTAAGCCCCTCCCCTGCCTACTCCCATGCGCATGTGAACTAGCAAATCAATGAAGCCAAAGACTGTGAGGTCAATTGTCCAGCCAATGGACAGTGACACAGTTTTGCCTCAGTTTCTCCTTTAGAGTTGTAAGCTATAAAAGGGGAAAGAAGCTGTCTTTCAGGGAACTTGGTTGTTAAGGCATGAGCCTGCCGCAGCTCCCAGCCAAATAAAAAGCCACTTCCTTTCTCAGTTCAGTGTCCGAGAGGTTTTGTCCACTGCATGTCCTACTACAGTGTAGCCTAGGACATCCACAACGCGGGGGCGCCAGCACTGCCAGGGCAGGGTCCACACCTGCAGACTCTAACCTGGACCCAGGCAGGGCAGGGTCCACACCCCGCAGACTCTAACCTGGACCCGGGCAGAGCACGGTCCACGCCCGCAGAGTCTGTCTAATCTGCAGGGGACAAGGAAGGGGGTCTCCCACAGAGCCAGCCTGAGGAGTGGGCACAGTGTTCAGACCACACGGCAGGCAGGGTGCAGTTTCCAGACGTGGTTTCTGTTGCTCACAGTCAAGCACTGGGTTCCGGGGCTCATCACCCTCTGCCTCATGCTGGCAGGACCTGAGAGGCCTGGGAGTGCTGGGGACTGAGAAACAGTAGTCACCAATTAAAGGTTGTGCTCCCTTTTGTTAACAGCATGCATCACCCTTGTGCACAATGTCAGTGAGAAAACTGTAGGGCTATTTACCCCACAGGGTCGTGGGATGTCTCTTATGCTGTGCTGAGGTGCAGGATCCAAGAAGTAAAGAGACAGGACACTGAAGAAACAACTGGAGAAGAGCAGCGGGACTCGGAACAGAGACAGGCAAGGCCCCAAATGTCCAGAAGCGTCTATATTTATTAGGTACAAGCAAGGGGAACGGTCGTAAGTGAGGTCATCATCTATAGGCTTAGTGATAGGGCATACATAATCACGTGAGTAACAAGTGAGGGGGTCACCCCATTATGTCACCTGGGCGGAGAGGTGGGCCATGCGCAGTAGGGGGGCCGTGCCGTGTGCAGTAGTAGAGGGTCGTGTACAAGAAAAGGGGTCACCCCCATTAGGTCACTGAAGCAAGGAGGTGGGCTGTGTGCAACAGGTGTCGTATGCAACACTTCTTATCTGGGGGCTGGAGACTTCAAAGAATTTCTAAAAGAAAGATACTGTAAGCTAATGCAGTGGGAGTTGACAGACTTGTGCTCTTCTCTAAGATGTTTATGGGAGGACGTACAGCCGCTGTGACTGGTCACACACCAGAGGGGTTCTTCTCCCTCGGTTATTTATGGGATCTCAGGCCTGAGGCCTACTTTCCACAGGAACTGGATGCAAGATACTACAACTCCTTTATCAGGAGGAGAGGCTCTTGCTCCAAGCCTGCGGCACAGCGTATGCCCTTTCAGGCAGGACGCCACCGCCTGGGTCTTTAGTTCTTGTCCTGGTCTGACTTTTCCCATGTACTGCTTCCGCTTTGTGACTGCTCTAGGCATTACTCCTACTACAAACTACTAAATGGTTATATAGAAGGATTATATAAATCAGCACTAAATGTGTCGGTACAGCTCCGACTACAATACCTGTATGATTATATAGAAAGATTATATTGAACTAAGTATGCTAGATATAAGTACTAAGTGTGATTATATAAGCTAGATATATGTAAGCAGTAAGTTATACTTCAGGCACTAATTCTATAAACTAATATATGATTATACATAAAAGATTATATAAAGGAAATAGCTGAGTAATAACACTATAAACTAAGATATTCTTCAGGCACTAATTGTGCCCGGGGTTTGCACAGCTCTCCTTCCTCGGTGCACATGTTGGGGGGTTACCCACAGAAAACACTCCCCTAAAACATCTTTTGTTGCTCTAAATTCTAAGCTGAACACCTGCTGCAATTGCTGGTGAGTTTTTCGTTGTTGTTGAGATGGAGTCTCGCTCTGTCATCCAGGCTGGATTGCAGTGGCATGATCTCGACTCACTGCAACCTCTGCCTCCTGGGTTCAAGCCATTCTCCTGCCTCAGCCTCCTGAGTAGCTGGGACTACCGGCACCTGCCACCACGCCCAGCTAATTTTTTTTTTTTTTTTTTTTAAGTAGAGACGGGATTTCACCATGTTGGTCAGGCTGGTCTTGAACTCCTGACCTCATGACCTGCCTGCCCCAGCCTCTCAAAGTGCTGGGCTTACAGGTGTTAGCCACCACGCCTGGTCACTAGTGAGTTTTAATAAACTTTCCAAAGAGCACATTTTAATTATCTTCTACAAATGTACTCTATTCTTTTTTTTTTTTCTTTTTTTTTTAAGACAGGGTTTCACCATGTTGGTCAGGCTGATCTTGAACTCCCAACCTCAGTTGATCTGCCCGCCTTGGCCTCCAAAGTGCTTCGATTACAGGCGTGAGCCACCACGCCCGGCCTACAAATGTACTCTAAATGAAGGTAAATTCAAAGAAGGTCCAGTGATGCAGTGGGATCCCATCACAAACGGACTCAGCAGCGCACATTACTTCACATGGCAAGCACTCTAATATTTAGGAATCACTGGCGCTTGCTTTGGGTACAATCCATGTCTCCAGCTTCTGTGGTACTTCAGATTTCTGTGTTTAGGCATTAAATTCAGAGTAAACCTTATTAACATGCAGCAATTGTAAATACAAAGAAACAGAACTCAAGGTGCTTCAGTTATGTGGGGTTTTTTTTCTGCTTTTTGTTTTTAGACAGGGTCTCATTCCGTCACCCAGGCTGGAGTGCAATAGAGCCATCTCTGTTCACTGCAACCTCCATCTCCCAGGTTCAAGCGATTCTCATGACTCAGCCTCCCGAGTAGCTGGGACTAATTTTTTTTTTTTTAATTTTTTTGCAGACACGAGGTTTTACCATCTTGCCCAGGGTGATCTTGAACTCCTGACCTCAGGTGATCCACCCAATTTGGCCTCCCAAAGTGCTGGGATTACAGGCCTGAGCCACCACACCTGCCCCAATTATGTTACTGTTCTGTAACCATTTATAACATGATTACTGGCATTTAAGCTTTAAGACAATGAACAGAGTACATACAAGCTGCAAGATGTGATTGTTTTTGTTTGCTAAGTGCAGATTTTAGTTTAATCATGAAACATTTTGAAGAATTTGAATAATATATTTAACAGTGAAATAATGACGCTTTTTAAATTGTTGAGTACTTAAAAACTAAAGATTAGGAAAATAATAAAATATTATTACATGATTCTTTCTAAAATAAATTTTAGACTGGGCATGGTGGCTCATGCGTGTAATCCCAGCACTTTGGGAGGCCGAAGCAGGTGGATCACTTGAGGTCAGGAGTTCGAGACCAGCCTGGCCAACATGGCGGGACACTGTCGCTACTAAAAATACAAAAATTAAGCCGGGTGAGGTGGCTCACACCTGTAATCCCAGCACTTTGGGAGACTGAGGCAAGTAGATCACGAGGTCAGGAGTTCAAGACCAGCTTGGCCAACATGGTGAAACCCTGGCTCTACTAAAAATACAAAAACTTAGCTGGATGTGGCGGCACATGCCTGTACTCCTCCTGAACTCAGGAGGCTGAGGCAGCAGAATTGCTTGAACCCGGGAGGCGGAGGCTGCAGTGAGCAGAGATTGCACCACTTCACTACAGCCTGGGCGACAGAGCAAAACTTCATCCCAAAAAATATACAAAATATAAAAATTAGCCAGGTGTGGTGGCACATACCTATAATCCCAGCTACTCAGGAGGCTGGGGCAGGAGAAGTGCTTGAACCGGGGAGGTGGAGGTTGCAGTGAACTGAGATTTCGCCACTGCACTCCAGCCTGGGCAACAGAGACTCCATCTCAATCAATAAAATTTGAGGCCCGCACAGTGGCTCACACCTGTAATCCCAGCACTTTGGGAGGCCGAGGCGGGCGGATCACGAGGTCAAGAGATCAAGACCATCCTGGCCAGCATGGTGAAACCCCATCTCTACTAAAAATACAAAAATTAGCTGGGCGTGGTGGCACGCGCCTATAGTCCCAGCTACTTGGGAGCCTGAGGCAGGAGAATTGCTTGAACCCGGGAGGCGGAGGTTGCAGTGAGCCGAGATCGCGCCACTGCACTCCAGCCTGGCGCCTGGCGACGGAGCCAGACTCTGTCTCAAAAAAAATAAATAAATAAATAATAAAATAAAATAAAAAATAAGGCCGGCACAGTGGCTCACACCTGTAATCCCAGCACTTTGAGAGGACGAGGCAGGTGATCACCTGAGGTCGGGAGTTGAGACCAGCTTGACCAACATGGAGAAACCCTATCTCTACTAAAACGCAAAACTAGCCGGGCGTGGTGGCACACGCCTGTAATCCTAGCTACTCCAGAGGCTGAGACAGGAGAATCACTTGAATCCAGGAGGCAGAGGCTGGGGTGAGCCGAGATGGTGCCATTGCACTCCAGCCTGGGCAACAAGAGCGAAAGTCTGTCTCAAAAATAAATAAATAAATTATTTGACACAGAGTGTAAACCAAAACGTATCTGAGACAGGTCTCAATCAATTTAGAAGTTCATTTTGCCAAGGCTAAGGACATGACCAGGTGGGGGAGAAAAAAAAAAGCATGGAGTCACAGAAGCAGCCTGCAGTCTGTGCCCTTCCTAACATACTTTGAGGCCTTCAGTATTTAAAGGAGAAAGGTGGGCTGGAGGGGAAACAGGGAGGATATGGTCACATTATTGAATCTGCCAGCTTCAAGAGAAAAGGACCAGGTAGGGGAGGAGTCAGTGCTCCAAAAATCGGCTCTTTACAAAAGAGCGGGTGAACCTGGAGTAGCTACCTGTGGATATGTAGCAACCTGCTTAGGAACAGAAGGAAAGGCAGTTTCTTCCGGTTTCCCACCTTTCAGCTTAATGTCTTCCTTTTGGCAGAGTGAAGTGAGGGAGGGGGGGGGACCTCAGTTGTTATTTTCCTTTTACAAGAGAAAGAAGGTGTTTCAGATGATCCGCTCTGGATGTCAAGTACGAAGGAAGCAGGTTTGCAATGAACTACCCAGACGGACGCGGGCTTCCCATCTGAAGACAGGTAAGAATGCGGCCAGAGGAAAGCAGCGTGGTTCCTCCCTCTGCTTGCAGGCCTAGGAAACCTTCCAGCCCAGATTCCTTCCCCTCCCGGGGCCGGGCTGGGAGCACGGCCCGTGTTCACCACCCGTGGATCCCACCCCCTCCAAGGATGTGCCCACAAAATAGCCACTTTGTGCCTGTCCAGACTGGAAGACTTGCCCTCACTGGCAGGTGTTCCAGGCTAGCAGCCTCTGAATGTTTGTTTACATTATTTGATGGCTAGGCGGGGTGACTCACGCCTGTAATCCTAGCACTGCGGGGGAGATGAGGTGGGCGGATGCCTGAGCTCAGGAGTTCGAGACCAGCATGGGTGATACGGTGAAGCCCCATCTCTACTAAAACACAACAAATTAGCTGGGCATGGCAGTGTGCACCTATAGTCCCAGCTACTGGAAAGGCTGAGGCAGGAGAACTGCTCGAACTTGGAAGGCAGAGGTTGCAGTGAGCTGAGATTATACCACTGCATTCCAGCCTGGGTGACAAAGCAAGGCTCAATCTCAAAATAATAATAATGATAAATAAATAAAAGAACGGAACAAAGGGGCCGTGTGTGGCAGCTTACACCTGTAATCCCAGCACTCTGAGAGGCCTAGGTGGGAAGATCACTTGAGGTCAGGAGTTTGAGACCAGCCTGACCAACATGGTGAAACCCCGTCTCTACTAAAAATACAAAAGAAATTAGCCGGGCATAGTGGTGGAGCCTGTAATCCCAGCTACTTGGGAGGCCGAGGCAGGAGAATTGCTTGAACACAGGAGGCGGAGGCTGCAGTGAGCCGAGATCTCGCCACTGCACTCTAGCCTGGGCGACAGAGCGAGACTACATTTCAAAAATAAATAAATAAATAAATAAATATATATATATATAATTGGTTAATAGCTCACTTCACCCCCACCCGGGAAGAGATGGCTTCCAACAAGAAACCAAGCACTAACAGACAAAATCAGGCCCTGCAGGGTGCAGTGGCGTGTGCCTGTAGTGACAGCTACTCAGGAGGCTGAGGTGGGAGGATTGCTTGAGCCCAGGAGTTCTGGGCTGTAGTGTGCTATGCCGATCGGGTGTCCGCACTTAGTTCGGCATCAATATGGTGACCTCCCGGGAGTGGGGGACCACCAGGTTGCCTAAGGAGGGGTGAACCGGCCCAGGTCCGAACGGAGCAGGTCAAAACTCCCATGCTGATCAGTAGTGGGATCGCGCCTGTGAATAGCCACTGCACTCCAGCCTGGGCAACATAGCGAGACCCCATCTCTTAAAAAAAAATCAGGACCCAGAAGAAGGCAGACCTGTGGATACAGCACAAGCCCCAGCTGAGGTCCAGCACCCAGAAGGAGGAGCACCAGCTCCCAGGGGCCTCTGCTCCCGACCAGGCCAACACAGTCACTTATAACAGGGGGCCCCAACCCCAGGGCCACAGAACAGTCCATGGCCTGTTAGGAAACAGGCCATACAGCAGGAGGTGAGCGGTGGGCCAGCCGGTAAAGCTTCATCTCTATTTACAGCCGCTTACCATCGCTGATATTATCACCTGAGCTCCACCTTGTCAGATCAGCAGCAGCTTTAGATTCTCATAGGGGCATGAGCCCTGTTGTGAACTGCACACGTGAGGGATCTAGGTCGTGTGCTCCTTATGAGAATCTAATGCCTGAGGATCTGCCCACTGTCTCCATCACCCCCAGATGGGACTGTCTAGCTGCAGGAAAACAAACCCAGGACTCCCACTGATTGTACATGATGGCATGTTGTAGAATTATTTTTTTATTGGCTGGCCTGTAATCCCAGCATTTTGCGGGGCCAAGGTGGACAGATCACTTGAGGTCAGGAGTTCGAGACCAGCTTGGCCAACATGGTGAAACCCCATCTCTACTAAAAATAGAAAAAATTAGCCAGGCATGGTGGTGCACATCTGTAATCCCAGCTACTCAGGAGGCTGAGGCCGGAGAATCACTTGAACCTGGAAGGCGGAGGCTGCAGTAAGCTGAGATAGTGTCACTGCACTCCAGCCTGGGCAACAGAGCAAGACTCTAGAAAAAAAAAGAGAAAATTATTTCATTATATATTACAACATGTTAATAATAGAAAATGCACAATAAATTTAATGCATGTAAATTATCCTGAAACTACTCTACTCCCTGGCCCATGGAAAAACTGTCTTCCACAAAACCGGTCCCTGGTGCCATAAAGGTTGGGGACCGCTGATTGACAGGACCCAGTGGGGGGGAGTGCCTGTCCTTCACACAGGCTCCCGGGCTGTGACTGGCATGTATGCAGAGCGCTTCTCCAGAGCATGGTGTTGATCATCTGGCCTTGGAGCCAAAGGAGAACAGGGTTGATGGCAACTCCGTGTTCCTGTAAACATTTAATGACTACTGGATGCAATTTGCACCCCATTGTGGTATATCACACACAGGTAGGTTGAATGAGATGTTCCCCACCTTTAAATCAATCCTTTACTCTCCCTTGTATTCTGTTTTTTTGTTTTTTTTTTTTTGAGACCGAGTCTCATTCTGTCACCTAGGCTGGAGTGCAGTGGCATGATCTCGGCTCACTGCAACCTCTGCTGCCCAGGTTCAAGCAATTCTCCTGCCTCAGCCTCCTGAGCAGCTGGGATTACAGGCGTGAGCCACCGCGCCCGGCCTCTCCCTGGTCTTCTAAGGCAGATGTTTTGGGGTTTTGTTTTGTTTCATTTTGAGACAGGGTCTCACTCTTGCCCAGGCTGGAGTGCTGTGACATGATCTCGGCTCACTGCAACCTCCGCCTCCCAGATTCAAGCAATTCTGCCTCAGCCTCTTGAGTAGCTGGGACTACAGGTGTGCACCACCATGCCTGGCTAATTTTTTTTTTTGTATCTTTAGTATAGAGACAGGGTTTCGCTATGTTGGCCAGGCTGGTCTTGAACTCCTGACCTCATGATCCGCCCACCTGGACCTCCCAAAGTGTTGGAATTACAGGTGTGAGCCACCACACCTGGCCACAGTATCATCTTTTGTATCTTCTTTTGTTTAGCATAATTTTTTTTTGAGACAGTCTCACTCTATTGCCCAGGCTGGACTATAGTGGCATGATCACAGCTCACTGCAACCTCAATCTCCTGGGCCCAAGTGATCCTCCCACCTCAGCCTCCTGAGTAGCTGGGAACACAGGCATGCACCACCACACCCAGATAATTAATTTTTAGTTTTAGAGATGGGGTCTCACTATGTTGCCCAGGCTGGTCTCAAACTCCTGGGCTCAAGCAATCATCATGCTTCGGCCTCCCAAAGTGCTGGGATTATAGGTGTGAGCCACCACACCTCGCCCTATTCATTTTCTTTTTTTTTTTTTTTTTTTGAGAAACAGACTTTTGCTCTTGTCACCCAGGCTGGAGTGCAGTGGCACGATCTCAGCTCACTGCGACCTCCACCTCCCAGGTTTAAGCAATTCTCCTGCCTCAGCCTCCCCGAGTAGCTGGGACTACAGGCGCACACCAACACGCCTGGCTAATTTTTGTATTTGTAGTAGAGACGGGTTTTTGCCATGTTGCCCAGGTTGATTTCAAACTCCTGATCTCAGGTAATCCACCTGCCTCGGCCTCCCAAAGTGCTGGGATTAGAGGGGTGAGCAACCATGCCCGGCAGAATAGCTTATGAATTCTTTATGGCTCATGTTTATTAAACTCTTGTTTTTCAGAAGCTTGTTGTTATCATGGGATCATTCCATCTTTGCCCATTCTATTCTTATTTTAAGGTCCTCACATCTCTCTGACAATTTATGTATTTGTTGAGACAAGTCTCGCTCTGTTGCTGAGTCTGGAGTGCAGTGGCTCGATCTCAGCTCATTGCAACCTCCACCTCCCAGGTTCAAGCAATTCTCCTGCCTCAGCCTCCCCAGCCGTCTGCCACCACGCCTGGCTAATTTTTGTATTTTTAGTAGAGACAGGGGTTCACCATGTTGACCAGGCTGGTCTTGAACTCCTGACCTCAAGTGATCCACCCAACTTGGCTTCCCAAAGTGTTAGAATTACAGGTATGAGCCACTGCACCCAGCCCTCTCTACAATTTCAATTACAATTTTTTTTTTTTGAGATAGAGTCTCACTCTGTTGCCCAGGCTGGAGTGCAGTGGCAAGATCTCTGCTCACTGCAACCCCGCCTCCCGGGCTCAAGTGATTCTCCTGCCTCAGCCTCTGGAGTAGCTGGAATTACAGGTGCCCGCCCCATGCCCGGCTAATTTTTATATTTTTAGTAGAGAAGGGTTTCACCATGTTGGCCAGGCTGGTTTCAAACTCCTAACCTCAAATGATCCTCCCGTCTCGCCCTCCCAAAGTGCTGGGATTACAGGCATGAGCCACCACGCCCAGCCATTCTCTTTTTCTGAATCTCCTTGCTCTTCTGGAAGGGGTCATTTCATCTCCTGGTCTCTGGTCCTTCTCTTCTGGGCTGCTGGTTTTCCTGGTGTCTCCCAGTTATGAATGGAGACCTTGCTTCCTCATTCCAGGTAGCTCAGTTTCCTCTCCGGCCTCTCTCCAAAACAGAGAGGTTGATGGGAAGCCTTGTGTCCAAGGGGGGTGGGGGACCTGTTCCAGGTGTCCACCCTTGTGAGCTGTGGAAAGGGAAGAGGCACTGGGAACCTTGCCAGATGCCAGACTGAGGAAGGAGTGGGCTGGGAAGCCAGGCCTTCTCTGAAGCCCTTCTGAGCAGCTGCTCCACGGATCTGGCTTCCTGACCAGGGAGGCTGGCCAGCCCTAGTTGCCCTGTGGACTCAGTATGGAGGGAGCATGGGTCCCAGCCGGGAGTTTGGCTTAGTCCCCATAATGCCAGCCCCACCCCCCAGACCTGCCATGCTCAGCCTCAAAGGCCACCTCCCCTCAGCCCTCGGGGGTGCCTATTCCTGGCTGGTGCTTCCGCTGGCCCTGTCACCCACCCCACGCTCTACTGCTTTCCCCATTCCCTGAATTCCCTCCCCCACCCTCCCCACCCACCTTTATCTCCACCAGTCAGTCAGTGCAGTAAGGCCTTGGGTGGGGAAGGGAGACAATGCCTGTGCCCAGTTCTACCGCTGAGATCTCAGCTTCTGTCTGTGGACAGGGGGAGACCTCCATGTGTGCCATTAGATAGAAAAAGCAGATTACAGGCCAGAGGAGGTGGCTCACGCCTATAATCCCAACACTGCTGGAGGCTAAGGTGGGAGGATCGCTTGAGCCTAGGACTTTGAAACCAGCCTGGGCAACATAGTGAGACCCTGTCTCTACAAAAAAAGTTTTAAAAAGAAAAGGCAGGCCAGTCACAGTGGCTCATGCCTGTAATCCCAACACTTTGGAGGCGGAGGCAAGCAGATCACCTGAGGTCAGGAGTTTGAGAGCAGCCTGGCCAACGTGGTGAAACCCCACCTCTACTGAAAATGCAAAATTAGCCGGGAGTGGTGGTGGGCGCCTGTAATCCCAGCTACACAGGAGGCTGAGGCAGGAGAATAACTTGAGCCTGGAATGCGGAGGTTGCAGTGAGCAGAGATCATGCCATTGCACTGCAGCCTGGGTGACACAACAAGACTCCAAGGAAATAAGAAAGAAAAAAGAAAAAAAGAAAAGGAAGGAAGGAAGGAGGGAAGGAAGGAGAGAGAGAAAGAGCAGATTATAACACAGTATCTACAGCATCCACATTCATGAAAATGCACATATATGTTCATGGCAAAGTGACAGACATATAGATGTTTACAGAAGTCACCTCTGGGTGATAGAATTAAAGTGATCTGTGTTTGTTTTTCACTTTTTAAATATTTCTGTGTGTTTTCTAAAAACGTATTTCCTATCAGGAGCCAAAAAATAAACCTTTGTGTTATGAATGTGGCAGTTTGCACAGGGGCTGAAGTGTTGGGCTGTGGACTCACTAGGATCAGGATTGTTTGTCACAGGGTCTCACTCTGTCACCCAGGCTGGAGTGCAGTGGTGCGGTCACGGTTCACTGCAGCCTTGAACTCGTGGACTTGCATGATTCTCTCATTGCAGCCTCCTGAGTAGCCGAGACCACAGGTGTGTGCCATGACACCTGGCTAATGTCTTCACTTTTTGGTAGAGATGGGGTCTCGCCGTGTTGCCCAGGCGGGTCTCAAACTCCAGGGCTCAAGCAATCCTCCCACTTCGGCCTCCCAAACTGCTGGGATTAGAGGCATGAGCCTGCACGCCTGGCTGGATCTGGGTTTTTCAGTGTTATCTCCGCTTAGGAGCAGAGTGAGTATAGACAGATCGTGTTCCTAGGCCTCCATGTCCTCCTGTGTCACAGAGCTGTCCTGACTGTTCAGTAAGATTGCAGTGCCCCCAGAAACTGCAGGCCCGCAGCAGGAAACGCACAGTAAACAATGGCGATGACAACTCTGTTCCTTTTCCACGTTTTTTTTGAGGTGGAGTCTCACTCGGTCTCCAGGCTGGACGGCACGATCTGCTCCATGGATCAACCTCTGCCTCCCGAGTTCAAGCGATTCCCCTGCCTCAGCCTCCTAAGTTGCTGGGACTATAGGCATTTGCCACCACGCCTGGCTGATTTTTTTTTGTATTTTAGCAGACACGGGGTTTCACCATGTTGGCCAGGATGGTCTGGATCACCTGACTTCATGATCCACCCGCCTTGGCCTCCCAAAGTGCTGGGATTACGGGCGTGAGCCACTGCGTCCAGCTGATTCTGTTCATTTTCAGACAAAAAATGAATGGCTCACCGGGTGCAGTGGCTCACGCCTTTAATCCCAGCACCTTGAGAAGCTGAGGCAGGATAATCTGTTGAGCCCAAGAGTCTGAGGCTGCGGTGAACTATGATCACACCCCTGTACTCCAGCCTGGGCAATAGCGAGACCCTATCCCCACCTCCCAAAAAAAGACAGGTGTTTGTCCCAACCAACACTATACTTTATATTCAGATTTGTCAAGTAATTTTCCTCTGAACTCCCAAATGAACAAATGGGAAATAAATAAGGCTGGCCAGGCTGGGTGCAGTGGTTCACACCTGTAATCTCCGCACTTTGGGAGGCTGAGGCACATGGGTCACTTGAGGTTAGGAGTTTGAGACCAGCCTGGCTGACATGGTGAAAATCTGCCTCTACTAAAAATGCAAAAAATTAGCTGGATGTGGTGGTGCGTGCCTGTAGTCCCAACTACTCATGGGGATGAGGCAGGAGAATTGCTGGAACCCAGGAGGCGGAGGTTGCAGTGAGCTGAGATAGTGCCGCTACACTTCAGCCTGGGCAGCAGAGCAAGGCTCTGTCTCAAAGAAAAATAAATAAAAATAACAAAATAATAACAAAAGAGGGCCAGGCCTGGTGGCTCACACCTGTAATCCCAGCACTTTGGGAGGCCAAGGTGGGCGGATCACTTGAGGTCAGGAGTTCGAGACTAGCCTGGCCAACATGGTGAAACTCCATCTTTAAAAAAAAAAAAAAAAAAACGGTTAAAAACAAAAGAAAACGAAAGCAGAGTTGGGACACTCAGAGTCAGCGGAGCTCCTGGCAGCCTAATCAGCTCTGCCCTGCCTGGGGTTTGTTTTCCAGACGGCGTCACCTCCACTCAGGACTTTTCTGGAGAACACAAGTCATAAAGATGTCCCCACCCTTGACCCAGCAGTTCCACTTCCGGCAATTTATTCTAAGGAAACTCCAGGACAGGAAGGCAAAGGTGAGTTCAGGGTTGTTTTTTGGAACGTTGACTAACAGTGAGCTGGACGGGTCTGAGGTTGTTCACTCTGGGGAAAGCTGTCTCCAGTCACAGCGAAAGGCTGCAAGGCCAATTTACTCAGGCAAATGAAAAAGGCAGGTCACAAAGTCAGTATGTTGTGACTCCATTTTTGTCTAAGAAAAGAAGTATGTTGGCCAGGTGAAGTGGCTTATGCCTGTAATGACAGCACTTTGGGAGGCTAAGGTAGGCAGATTCCTTGAGCCAGGAGTTTGAGACCAGCCTGGGCAAGAGAGCAAGACCCCATCTCTACAAAGGACAGAAAAATTATCGAAGCATATTGGTGTGTGCCTGTAGTCCCAGCTGTTTGGGAGGCTGAGGTGGGAATATTGATTGAGCCCAGGAGCCCAGGAGGTCAAGGCTGCAGTGAGCTATGATGGCACCACTGCACTCCAGCCTGAGCAACAGAGCAAGACCCTGTCTCAAAAAAAAGAAAAGAAAGAAAAGAAAGAAAGAAAAAGAATTATGTGAGGTCATACTGCAAAATATGAACACTGGCTGTTTCTTACAGGCCACCATCGTGATGTCTAAAAGTGTTATGAAGCCAGGTGCGGTGATTCAGCCTGTAATCCCAGCACTCTGGGTAGATCACTTGAGGCCAGGAATTTGAGAACAGCCTGGCCAACATGGAGAAACCCCATCTCTACTAAAAATACAGCTACTCGGGAGGCTGAGCCACAGGAATTGCTTGAACGCTGGAGGCAAAGGTTGCAGTGAGCCAGGATCACACCACTGCACTCCAGCCTGGGTGACAGAGTGAGACCCTGTGATCTGGTTTGGCAGTGTCCCCACCCAAATCTCATCTTGAATTGTAGCTCTTATAATTCCCATGTGTCATGGGAGGAACTCAGTGGGAGATGATTGAATCATGGGGTAGGGTCTTTCCTGTGCTGTTCTCATGATAGTCTCATGGGATAGGAGGGTTTTATAAAGGGAGTCCCCCCTGCACATGCTCTCTTGTCTGCCACCATGTAAGATGTGACTTCACTCCTCCTTCACCTTCCACCATGATTGTGAGGCCTCCCCAGCCATGTGGAACTCTGAGTCCATTAAACCTCTTTTTGTTATAAATTTCCCAGTCTTGGGTACTTCTTTATTAGCAGTGTGAAGTCAGACTAATACAACCTGTCTCAAAAAAAAAAAAATTCTATTTAGTGTTAACTTTTTTCCCCTTAACACTGGGGGTTATTGTGTTTTTTTCAACAACACATGTATGTTTCTTGTCAAATGGAAAAACAATAAAATCGTAAAACTAGTTGCCATGATGACAGCTGCTTTTTTCTTTAACAACGGTCTGCTCCAGACACCCAGCAGTGTTGCTCTGGGACCTGGCTTTCCTGGGTGCCTTTCCTGGGTCCCCGGGCTCTGTCACTCTCTCTCCTCCCTCCAGCCTCATCCTGGGCAAGTTCCCAGCAGCGCATTCCCAGGTGGGCCAGGGGGCCTTCTGGGCTCCCTCCCAGAGACACTTCTCTTATTAAGACACAGGTGCAGTTTGCCACCTCTGCTTTCTAGCACCTGTTTTCACTATTTTCAAATCTGCCATTTCCCCTCTAAACAGGGTACAGCCTCAAACAGGTGGATTTTACAACCAAGTGGGGGGATTTTGCCCACAGGAAGACCTCAGAGGTGGCTGCTTGTCCAGATGGTTCGGGCAGCCCAGCTGACCTGCTGCAGAGGACTTCCTCAGCCCCAGGGAATCCTGGAAGGTCGCAGGCATCGGGCTGTCCACACTCAATCCTGGACAGGAGTGAGCCTCCATTTCGGGGAAACGCGCTGAGTGGGGGCCACACTTGTGCCCTGGAGGAGGGCCTCTGTGTTACTCAGATCTCGCGTTGCTATAAAGTAACACCTGAGGCTGGGTAACGTGTAAAGAAAATAGGTTTACAATATGGTTTGACTCTGTGCCCCCACCCAAATCTCATCTCAAATTGTAATCTCCATGTGTTGAGGGCAGGACCTGGTGGGAGGTGATTAGATCATGGAGATGGTTTCCCCCGTTCTGTTCTCCTGATAATGACGGAGTTCTCACGAGATCTGAGGGTTTTGTTTGTTCGTCTGCTTGTTTGTTTTAGACAGAGTCCGGCTCTGTCGCCCAGGCTGGAGTGCAGTGGCACAATCTCTGCTCACTGCAACCTCCGCCTCCTGGGTTCAAATGATTCTCCTGCCTCAGCCTTCCGATTAGCTGGGATTATAGGTGCCACAACGCCCGGCTAATTTTTGTATTTTTAGTAGAGATGGGGTTTCATTCACCATGTTGGCCAGACTGGTCTCAAACTCCTGACCTCAGGTGATCTGCCCACCTCAGCCTCCCAAAGTGCTGGGATTACAGGCGTGAGCCACTTCACCCGGCCAAGATCTGAAGGTTTCATAAGTGTTTGGCAAGTTCCTCCTTCCTGTGCTTCTCTTTCTCACCTGCCACCATGTAAGATGTGTCTGCTTTCCTCCCCCCGCCCCCCTGCCATGACTGTAAGTTTCCTGAGGCCTCCCCAGCTATGTGGAACTGTGTCAATTCAACCTCTCTTCTCTATAAACAACCCAGTCTTGGGTAGTATCTTTATAGCAATGTGAAAACAGACTAATACAGTTCAGACTAATACAGTGGCTCACGGTTCTGCAGGCTGTACAGGAAGCCAGGCAAAGCCTCAGGCTGCTTCCACTCAAGGCAGAGGTGAAGGGGAGCTGCATCGCAAGATGAGAACAGGAGTAAGTGGCAGGTGGGGGCAGGGAGGGGAGCGGGAATCCCAGATCTCACATGAACTGAGTGAGAACTCACTTATCACCAGGGGGTTGCGCTGGGCAATTCATGAGAGTCGCCCCCATGATCCAACACCTCCCAGTGTGCTATAGCTGGCCTAGAGTTAGAACCTAAACAACACCATCTTATAAAAGATAAAGCTATGTTTTAAAATAAGTTGTAACGGCTACCCCACTCTCCGCACAATAACTACTGGCCTTTGGCTTCTGTACATAAAACTGCTAGTTTGCTCTGCAAACTATCTACCTTTCTTATCAGTAACAGCCAGAATTGTCAGCCTTTGTAACTAAAATAGCAGCCCAAGCTAATTCCATCCTGGTCCCTGTGCCCTGTAATAAATAACTAAGATCTGTTATTTACAATACTGCCCAGAAGATGTGCAAACTAACGCTTATCTTCACTTCTGTAAGCCACTTAGGTAACAATCGAGGGGCAAGATGTCCTCAAGCCCTTGGAATGTCCGGAGCCCTGCTCCCTCCTCTTGTCCCGGAAGATGATTTACGAAAACCCCTAAATGTCTGTGTCCCTTCACCCCCACCCCCGCCTCTCGACCTGACTCCCAAAGTGATTCTTACGGGTATAAAAGGTCTTAACACCCTCCATTTGGGGCCACGGGTTGGAGAGACGCGAAGTCCTCCGTGGTCGCCGGCTTAATAAACCCTGCTATTTGGCATACTTTTGTCTTGGTGCTGGTCCCTTAATCTCGCCTCGAATATAACACCAGCAGGCCCCACCTCCAGCACTGGGGATCAGATTTCATCCTGAGATCTGTACAGGACACATATGCAAACCACATCCGCCTCTCTCCTGGGCCCCCCACGTGTGGCCATGGCAGGGCAGGCCCAGCATTGGCCAGATACGATGATCTTTCAAGAGAAGCTAGAAGTCCATATTTAAAATGTGTGTGTGTGTGTGTGTGTGTGTGTGTGTGTGTGTGTATCTGACTCCCTGGTTCAAGCGGTTCTCCTGCCTCGGCCTCCCGAGTAGCTGGGACTACAGGCACGCGCCACCACACCTAGCTAATTTTTGTATTTTTAGTAGAGACGAAGTTTCACTATGTTGGCCAGGATGGTCTCTATCTCTTGACCTCGTGATCCACCTGCCTCAGCCTCCCAAAGTGCTGGGATTCCAGACATGAGCCACTGCGCCCAGCCAAAAATATATTTTTAAAGTCCTTTAATTCTTAAATATTGGTAACTCATTTCTTTTTGTTTGTTTGTTTTGTTTTGCCTTTTTTGAGATGGAGTATTGCTCTGTCACCCAGGCTGGAATGCAGTGGTGTAATCTCGGCTCACTGTAACTCCGCCTCCCTGGTTCAAGCAATTCTCCTGCCTCAGCCTCCCAAGTAGCTGGGACTACAGGCACCACCACCACAGCTGGCTAATTGTTTTTTTCTGAAACAGAATAGTGTCACACTATTGCCCAGGCTGGAGTGCAGTGGCTCGATCTTGGCTCACTGCAACCTCTGCCTCCTGGGTTCCAGCGATTCTCCTGCCTTGGCCTCCCAAGTAGCTGGGATGACAGGTGGCCATCACCATGTCAATACCCGGCTACTTTTTGTATTTTTGGTAGAGACGGGGTTTCACCATGTTGCCCAGGCTGATCTCAAACTGCTGACATCAAGTGATCCTCCCACCTTGGCCTCCCAAAGTGCTAGAATTACAGGCATGAGCCACCACTCCCAGCCACATGAATTTCATCTCAATTGAAAAACCACAGTTACAAGGGGACAGGGGTTACATGAGGCCTTTTGATCACCGTGCAGACTTGGGCATCTCCTTTGTGTGGCCTGGAGCCTGGCCGGTTATTTGTGGAGGAGGGGCGTGATCCAACTGGTCCAGCCACCGTGTCAGGTGGGAGCAGAAAGACCGGCTGTGAAGTGGCTGTGGTAGGCAAGTAGGACTGACTCTGGTGTGGCCAGGTGCCAGACAGCCCAGGGGAGGGGACAGGCTCTGGCTCTGGATCTGCTTCAAAGACAGAGCCAAAGGTCGGGCGCAGTGGCTCATGCCTGTAATCCCAGCACTTTGGGAGGCTGAGGCGGGCGGATCACCTGAGGTCAGGAGTTCTGACCAACGTGGTGAAACCCTGTCCCTACCGAAAATACAAAAAGTTAGCTAGGCATGGTGGTGTGTGCCTGTAATCCCAGCTACTTGGGAGGCTGAGACAGGAGAATTGCTTGAACCTGGGAGGCAGAGGTTGCAGTGAGCCAAAATCAAGCCACTGCACTCCAGCCTGGGCAACAGAAAGAGACTCTGTCAAAACAAACAAACAAAAAAACAAAGACAGAGCCAAAATGATGCTGACGGGCGTGGGCTGGGGAGGGGTCAGGGAGAGCTCCGGAGTCTTTGGCAGGAGGAAGAGGAAGAAATCGGTGTCTTTGACTGTTGTGAGGAAGACCCGAGAAGGAGCAGGATTGGGGAGGGATCAGGAATTCTGATTTGGAGATGTTAAATTAGAGACGGCCAGGTGTGGTAGTTCATACCTGTAATCCCAGCACTTTAGATCCTCCTGCTGAGGCAGGAGATCACTTGAGGCCAGGAGTTCAAGACCAGCCTGGACAACATGCTGAAACCCCGCCTCTACAAAAAATGCAAAAATTAGCTGGGTGTGTTGATGCGTGCCTCTAATCTAGCTACTCTGGAGGCTAAGATGGGAGGATCACTTAAACCTGGAAGGCGGAGGCTGCAGTAAGCCAAGATGGCACCACTGCACTCCAGCCTGGGTGACAGAGCCAGATCCTGTCTCAAAAAAAAAAAAAAAAGGAGAAGGCCAGGTGAGGTGGCTCATGCCTGTCACCCCAGCACTTTGGGAGGCCAAGATAGGAGGAAGGATCGCTCGAGCCGAGGAGTTTGAGAACAGACTGAGCAACTCGGCAAGACCCTATCTCCACAAAAAGTTCAAAAAATAAAATTAACTGGGCATGGTGGTGGGTACCTGTAGTCTCAGCTACTTGAGATGCTGAGGCAAGAGAATCACTTGAGCCCAGGAGTTCGAGGCTACCCAGGAGTTCATGAGCTGTGATTGCGCCACTGCACTCCGGCCTGGGTGACAGAGCAAGACTCTGTCTCAAAAATAAGTAAGTAAATAAATAAATACATACGTATATAAACGAAACACTGTTCAGGACCCAGCATGCATGTCTGCAGCCTGTACTGAGTTCAAACTCTCTGTCAATACTGGGAGTGTCTGTGCACGGATTTTTGAATTCTGGGTATTGGGAAATCTGGCTAAATCTGTTGCAACCCTCTGGCAAGTTCCTTTCATCACTCCCCCACAGACTCACACCCTGAAACCACACCAGGATGGGGGGCCGCCCTCCCTCGCCGCAGGGGACAACCACCCACCAAAAACCATTTCCTCTGCGGATGCTTCCCGCCCAAAGGAGGAACCAGAGGCAGGCAGGACAGGGAAGCGGCTGGCCAAGAAGCTGAATCCTTTCCTTAAGGGAAAGGGATTTACGGGAGGCGCAGGTTGCAGTGAGCCGAGATGGTGCCATTACACTCCAGCCTGGGCGACAAGAGTGAAACTGTCTCAAAAAAAAAAAGAAGGGAGAGATGATTTCCTGAGCCTCTAGGAGGTCGACCGGGTAATTTTCCTTCACCCAACTCTCTCCCTGGCCCTTGCAGCCACCCTCATCCAGATGGCACGAAGCCCCCGGGCTCGGATTTCTGTCTCCCAGGAGCTGGTTTCTGTTTACGGCTGAAAGGCACAGCCTGCTGCCAAAATTGAGGTGTGAGCTCACCGTGAAAAAAGCACTGAGCTCCCCCGGGAGCTTTGCAAGATGGGCCGTTGCTGCCCTCAATTCTGCAGCAGAGATGGTGGCCTTGAAGACAAAGAGGGTGCCTATGGGTCACCCCATCCAGTCTCACTCCAGCCAGGCTACCGGCCTGTCCCTGCCTCTGTTTCCCTTGCTGTAAAACATCAGTCGCTGTGCTGCCTGCTCCATCCTGCTCTGCAGTGCTGGGAAGATGGGAAAAGCCATAGAGACGGACACTCTGAAGTCCAGCCTGTTGCCCAGGGTCCTCTTCTGAAATGAGGATGGTCAGCCAGGCCGAGGAAAACAGACCCAAGTTGTGCTTTGGGAGACACAGAAGCCCCAGACTCTCCTACCTGCTTGTTCCTGTTCCTGCTTTAACCCGCTCCACAGACCAGGGCCTTCTGGGGGCCGGCTGGCCCCAGGGTGGAGTCCAGCCTTCTTGGGGACACAATCCTGCACTGGAATGCCCGTCTTCTCTAGTGAGAGACCCAGGCGGTGGGCTCTGGCACAGCCATCTGCCAAAATCTTTCCCCCAAACAGATGTGCCTGTTTAAAAGCAGATATATGGCCAGGCGTGGTGGCTCACGCCTGTAATCCAAGCACTTTGGAGGCCAAGGTGGGCGAATCACCTGAGGTTGGGAGTTCAAGACCAGCCTGACCAACATGGTGAAACTCCGTCTTTAAATAAAAAAAATAAAAAAATAAAAACCAGATATAATTCAGGGTTTTAGCAGCAATGTAAGGGCCATCCAAGTTAATGCCTTTTTTTTTTCAGTTGAAAAAAAAAGTGGCCAGGCGCAGTGGCTGACACCTGTAATCCTAGAACTTTGGTAGGCCGAGGCGGGTGGATCACGAGGTCAGGAGTTCGAGACTAGCCTGACCAACATAGTGAAACCCAGTCTTTTTTTTTTTTTTTTCTTTCTTTAATTTTTTAATTTTCTTTTAAAAATAAAGACGGTGTTTCACCAGGTTGGTCAGGCTGGTCTTCAACTCCTGACCTCAGGTGATCCGCCCGCATTGGCCTCCCAAAGAGCTTGGATTACAGGCGAGAGCCACCACGCCCGAAACCCAGTCTTTACTAAAAATACAAAAAAAAATTAGCCAGGCGTGGTGGTACATGCCTGTAATTTCAGCTACTCCAGAGGCCGAGGCAGGAGAATCGCATGAACCCGGGAGGTGGTGGTTGTAGTGAGCAGAGATTGCACCATGGCACTCCAGCCTGGGTGACAGAGAAGACTCTGTCTCAAAAAAAAAAAAAAAAAAGGCAGAGTTAGCCAGGCATGGTAGCGGGTGCCGGGGGAGACTGAGGCAGAAGATTGCCTGAGCCCAAGAGTTCAAAACCAGCCTGAGCAACATAGTGGGACCCCATGTCTACAAAAAAGACTAAAAAATGAGCCAGATATGGTGGTGTGTGTCTGTAGTATCAGCTACTCAGGAGGCTAATGTGGGAAGATGGATGGAGGATGGGAGGGCGAGGCTGTAGTGAGCTGTGATGATGCCACTGCATGATTACTCCAGCCTGGGTGACAGAGCGAGACCCTGTCTCCAACAACAACAACAACAAGCAAAAAACAAGAGTTCGAGACCAGCCTGGCTAACATGGTGAAACCCCATCTTTACTAAGAATACAAAATTAGCCAGGCATGGTGGTGGATGCCTGTAATCACATCTATTAGGGCAGCTGAGGCACAAGAATCACTTGAACCCAGGAGGTGGAGGTTGCAGTGAGCCGAGATTGTGTCATTGCACTCTAGCCTGGGCAACAAGAGCAAAACTCCATTTTAAAAAATAATAATAATAAGGCTTTAATGGTTGGGTGCGGTGGCTCATGCCTGTTATCCCAGCACGGTGGGAGGATCGCTTGAGGTCAGGAGTTCGAGACCGGCCTGGGCGACATAGTGAGATCCGCCCCCATGTCTACACAAAAATACAAAAATATACAAAAATAAAAAATTAGCATGGCACCCCTGTAATCCCAGTTTAGGAGACTGAGGTGGGAGGATCTGCTGGGGAGGTTGAGGTTGCAGTGAGCTATGAATGCGCCACTGCACTCCAGCCTGGGCAACGGGAGTGAGACCCTGTCTCAGAAAAACAAAAACGAGTCAAGAAGATGAACATGAGTGTATGTAAATTATACTTCATTTTACAAAAGCAAAGAACAAATCAGTGTTTAAAGAGGCGGTGCCGTCCCCAGCACCAAGGGAAACTGCGAATTCCACGCGCAGAGTCCAGTTTCCATCTGCCCGGGCCCTGAGGGAGACCATGCGTGCAGACCGCATACATTCCCCAGAAGGGCGCCTGGGGAGGAGGGGCCGCGGGAAGAGCCCGGCGTTGGGGCGCCTGCCCACGCCCAGCGCTGTGGGGGAATTGCGGTGGGGGCGGCGGCCAGCAAGGGGGAGACGTGCGGAAGGCCAAGGAGGCATTGGGGTGGACCTGGCCGAGGTGAGCCCCGTGGGGAACCGGGGAGCTGTCTCCCCAGAGCTGCAGCGGTCCCTCCCCCAGATGCAGACGCCCTCCTCGAGATGCAGACCCCTTCCGCAGATGCACACACCCTCCCGTAGAGGCAGACCCCTCCTCCCAGATCCAAACATCCCAGATCCAAAAGTCCCTGAGATGCAGACTCCTCCTCCAGGTGCAGACCCCTCCCCAGATGCGGACGTCTTCATTCAGATGCACAAACCCTCCCGGAGATCAGACCCCTCCCCCCAGGTGCACACCCCTCCTCCGGGTGCAGACTCCTCGCCCAGATGCAGGCCTCTTCCCCAAATGCAGATCCCTTCCTCCAGATGCAGAGCCCCTCGTCCAGGTGCAGACTCCTCCCCCAGATGCAGCCTCTCCCTCGAAATAGACCCCTCCCGCAGATGCAGACCCCCAGCCCCCGGACGCGGCCCCGCCCCTCCTGCCCCTCCCTGGGAAGCATCCACGCCCCTCCCCCTCCCTACCTCCTCCCTCCCCTTCCACTGCCTGGAGCCCGCCTCGCTCCTCCGCCCGCGGCCCGTAGTCGCCTCGTGATTGGCCAGAACGCTTCAGGTGGCGCGCTCGGGATTGGTGGAGGCCTGCGTTGCTCCGCCCCCGGTTCGGAGTGCGGCCCACGATTGGCTGGCGCGGGTAGAGCGTCTTCTTGGGCCTGGGCGGTGCAGACCAGGCCCGAGGCAGCGCCGCGAGACAGGTGAGCCTCGGACGGGCAGCGCCGAGGGGACGCTGGGCGAGGGCAGGGGGGACGCCGGGCGGGCGCGGGGTTACGGGGACGCGGGGCGGGAGCTGGGGTGCTGGGAGGACGCAGGGTCGCGGCCCTGGCGTCCTCAGTGCAGGCTATGCCGGGCCTCCTGGGCCAACGGCCGTCGCCCCCGCCCGTCCCGCGCCCCGCGGCTATTCGGGCCCGGAGCCCTGCCCGCTCAGGTGAAGACGCCCGGGGACCCTGGCGGTCGTGGTGCAGGAGTCCTGCTTCTCCCCCGGGGTCCCGCCGGCCGGGTCGGGACGCGAGGTCTGGGGCGGAGCGGGGAGAGGCGCGGGAGGCCGCGGCGGGCGGCCCGGGCTGGGCGTGGAGGGGCGTCCTCCCCCGCGTTCTCAGGCCTCCGCTCGGGCTGCCAGCGTGGACCCAGCTGTGTGGCCCCAGCCCCTGGAAATAGCGGCGGGGTCGGGGTGCGATGGTGGGAAGACGGTGTTATTTTTTTTTAAGAGGTGAGGTCTTGCTCTGTTGTCCAGGCTGGTCTCCACCTCTTGAGGGCGAACAGTCCTCCCGCCTCCGTCTCCCGACGCGCCGGGATCACGGGCGCGAGCCACCGCGCCTGGCTGATACTCGTGTGTATTGGAGTATTGGGGTCTCTCTGTGCTGCCCAGGTCGAACTTCTGGGCTCAAGCGCTCCTCCCGCGCCGGCCTCCGCCCCCACCTGCTTGGAGGCGCGCGAGGTATCCGTGCCCTCTTGGGCCTGCGAAATGCCCAGAGCGGTGTCTGGCGCAAAATAAACAGCGGCGGGAACACCTTGCCACTGTCACTGTCACGGGGAGGATTTCTCTCGGCTCCCTAGGGCTCCCCAAGGCAGGTGGGCGGTGAGGTCTGAGGTCTCTGCTCTCCCTTTGCAGCTTGTGGTTGGTGTGCCTGGCTGTGATTCCAGGTGGGGAAACTGCTCATAATTACGTCTTGTAAGCTTCAGTAATAGTATTGCCCATGAAGTGCTTGAGGCTCTAATTGCTAATCCTTTGTATGAGGGCCTTTGTAGTCCATCTGTTTTTACTCCCACATCTCCACTGCAGAAACATCATGTGTTTCGGTTTATTCTCATCTTTTGCTGGACACTTGATAGTTATTTAAAGCCTTTAGTTTTCTGAAATTATTTCTCTAACAATTTCCTCTTCTTTGTTTACTCTTTTTTTCTGAGTGTTTTGGAAATACTGTTGTTTGAACCGGAGGACTTGGGCTGGCTTTATAATTTTCTAGTCTTTCTCTCTCCCATTTTCTGTTGTGTTCTACTTTCTAGATTTCCTCTTACATTTTATTCCAGTGTATCTATTTAGCATTTTAGTTTGGCCATCATATTTTAAATTTCCCAGAGCTGTTTTTTACTCCTAAAACATTTGTGATATGTTCTTCATAATGCTGTATCCTCTCATTCATCTGCTTTTCTTTTTTGATTGTGCTAAAATGCACGTAACATAAAACATCACCACCACCTAGTTACAGAATTTTTTCATCATCCCAAATGGAAACCCTATACTGATTAAGCAGTCACTGCCCATTCTTCCCTCTCCCCCAGGCCCTGGCAACCACTAATTTGCTTTCTGTTTGTATGAATTGGCCTGTCCTGGACGTTTCATGTAAATGGAGTCATACAGTATGCAGGTCCTGTGCCTGACTTCTTTCACTGAAGATGATGTCTTCAGAGTTCACCCATGTTGTAGACTGTATCAGTGTTCTGTTCTTTTTTATGACTGAATAATTTTCCATTGTGTAGATTTACCACATTATGTTGATCCATTCGTCTGCTGATGGATGCTAGGGTTGTTTCCACCTGTCTGCTATTGTGAGTAATGCAGCCACTGTGAACATTTGTGTGTGAGTTTTTTATTTGAGCACCTGTTTTCAATTCTTTGGCTATATACCAAGGAGTGGAGTTGCCAGATCCTATGGTAACTCTATGTTTAGCTTTTTGAGAAACTGCCAAAGTTTTGCACAGTGGCTGCATCATTTTACATTCCCATCAGCAACGTATGAGAGCTTCACTTCTCCACATTCCCCCCCAACACTCATTTTCCTTTTTTAAAAAATATGAGTATCCTAGTGGGTGTGAAGTGGCATCTCATTTGGCTGTGATTTGCATGTCCCTGATGACCAGTGAGGTTGACAATTGTGTCATGTACATGTTGGCCATTGTGTATTTTTGGAGACATTTTCATTCAGATCCTTTCCCCATTTTTAAGTTGCTTCTCTCTTTTTTTTTTTTTTCGAGTTGTTGGAATTCTTTATTCTGCATACTGGACCCTTATCAGACGTATGATTAGTAAATACTTTCTCCCATTCTTTGGATTGTCTCTTCACTCTCTTGTTACTGTCCTTTGGTGCCCAAATTGATTAACTCTAATTTTTCTATGTTTTCTTTTGTTGCTCATGTTTTTTATTTCATACGTAAGAACTCTGCAAAATCCAGGGTTAGAAGGACTCATCCCTGTGTTTTAAGAGTTTATCATTTTAGCTCTTGTATTTAGGTTTTTGATCCATATGAGTTCATTCTTGTATATGATATGTATGTGGTGGGGGTCTAACTTCTTTCTTTTGCATGTGGATATTCAGTTGTTCAAGCATCATTTGTTGATGAGACTTTTTTCCCTATTGAGTGGTCTTGGCACCTTTGTCAAAATCAATTGACTCTAGATGTGTGGGTTTATTTCTGGACTCAGTTCTGTTCTGCAGGTCTGTATGTATGTCCTTGTGCCAATGCCACACTATTTTGCAGTAAGTTCTGAAGCTGGGAAGTTGGGGTCCTCCAACTTTGCTTTTGTTCTGGAAGATTTTTTGCTATTTGGGACCCATTGCAGTTCTGTGTGAATTTAAAGATCAGTTTTTCCATATTTGCAAAAAAGACCAATGGGATTTTGATAGAGATTGTATTGAATCTGTACATCACTTTGGGAGTGTTGCCATCCTAACGATATTATCAAGTCTTTCCATCCATGAACATGGAATGTCTTCCCATTTATGCAGGTTGTCTTTAATTCTTTCAAAAATGTTTTGTGATTTTCAGTGTACAATGTACAAGTGTACAGTGTACAAGGAACCAGTGCACTTCCTTGGTTAAATTTATTCCTAAGTTTTTAATTCTATTTGATGCTATTGTAAAATGAATTGTTTTCACAATTTCACTTTCAGATTGTTCATTACTAGTGTGTAGAAATGCAGTGGACTTTTGGTTGATCTTGTATTCTGAAACTTTGCTGAGTTGCTTATTCTTTTTTTTTTTTTTTTGAGATGCAGTCTTGCTCTGTCACCCAGGCTGGACTGCAGTGGCATGATCTCGGCTCAGTGCAACCTCCACCTCCTGGGTTCAAGCGATTTTCCTGCTTCAACCTCCTGAGTAGCTGGGATTACAGGTGCCCACCACCATGCCTGGCTAATTTTTGTATTTTTAGTAGAGACAGGGTTTCACCATCTTGGTCAGGCTGGTCTCGAACTGCTGACCTTGTGGTCCGCCTGCCTCAGCCTCCCAAAGTGCTGGTATTACAGGCGTGAGCCACTGCGCCCGGCTGAGTTTGCTTATTAGTTCTAACAGTAGTTTTTTTTGTTGATTCATTAGGATTTTCTATACATGAGACCGTGTCATCTGAGAATAAAGATAGTTTTAAGTGTTCCTTTCCAGTTAGTATGCCTCCCTCCCCCACCCCCCTCTGTCTTCACTGATTGCTCTGGCAAGAACTTCCAGCACAGTGTTACAGAGCAGTGGTGAAAGTGATCACCCTAGTCTTGTTCCTAGTCTCAGGTGAAAAATTTGAATATGACATTCACTGTGAGTTTTTCATAGATGCCCTTTATCATGTGAGGAAGTTCCTGTCCATTCCTGGTTTGTTGAGTGTTTTTATTACGAAAAGGTGTTGGAGTTTGTGAGGTGCTTTTTCTGCACCAATTGAGATGAACACCCGGCTTTGCCTAATTGCTTCTTAAACAGATGGTGAGTATTCAGTTTCTCCTGTATTTTGGTTCCATCTTATACCCTCACTTCCAAAATGTAAACTAGTGCCACTCTTTTTGGAGCCCTTTGGGGGTTCCATGATGAAAGTTAGATTGTTCTTCAATGTTCTGCATTGCATGCTTATGATTCAACTTTTTCTGGCCTAAGTCAGTTTATATTCATCTATCTAGCTCCCCAAAAGTGTTGCTATTTTGTTTTCTCTCTTTTTGTTGTCAATGAAACATGCCTTTAAAAAATAGCCCTTTCTCGGTCCTTCGGCCGGAACCGCTATCTTCCAGCAATTCGCCAAAATGACGAACACAAAGGGAAAGAGGAGAGGCACTCGATATATGTTCTCTAGGCCTTTTAGAAAACATGGAGTTGTGAACCACTGACTGTGGCTTCTACTTGTATAAAAAAAAAAGAAAACATGGAATTGTTCCTTTGGCCACATATATGTGAATCTATAAAGGTGATATTGTAGACGTCAAGGGAATGGGTACTGTTCAAAAAGGAATGCCCTACAAACGTTATCATGGCAAAACTGCAAGACTCTACAATGTTACCCAGCATGCTGTTGGCACTGTTGTAAACAAACAAGTTAAGGGCAAGATTCTTGCCAAGAGAATTAATGTGTGTATTGAGCACATCAACCACTGTAAGAGCCGAGATAGCTTCCTAAAACGTGTGAAGGAAAATGATCAGAAAAAGAAAGAAACCGAAGAGAAAGGTACCTGGGTTCAACTGAAGCGCCAGCCTGCTCCACCCAGAGAAGCACACTTTGTGAGAACCAATGGGAAGGAGCCTGAGCTGCTGGAACCTATTCCCTATGAATTCATGGCATAATAGCTGTTAAAAAGAATAAAAGACCTCCTCTGGACTGTAAAAAAAAAAAAAACCCTTTCTCAAAGAGGTATGTGGAAAAGAGTGAATGCTAACATCTGTGTTCAACACTTTTTTTTTTGAGACGGAGTTTTGTTCTTGTGCCCAGGCTGGAGTGCTGTGGCTATATCTTGGCTCACTGCAACTTCCGCCTCCCAGATTCAAGCAGTTCTCCTGCCTCAGTCCCCTGAGTAGCTTGGATTACAGGCACCCGACACCAGGCCCAGCTAATTTTTGTGTTTTTACTAGAAACGGTATTTCAGCACATTGGCCAGGCTGATCTCAAACTCCTGACCTCAGGTGATCTGCCCTCTTCAGCCTCCCAGAGTGCTGGGATTACAGGTGTGAGCCACCGCACCCGGCCTGGTGACCTGCTTTCAAAGAATGCTCGTAGTTAATGGAGTGTGTTGTCAGCTCATAATTGTTCTGAATTTAGGACGGTTCTGAATTTAGGATGGTCGAATGTTCTAAACAGTCTGCTTTATAGTGTTTCCAGATTCTGAAAATCCAATTCGAATTTGCTTATAGGGAATGCCAGGCAGTGTTTTTTTGTAGAAGTACTGATAGGATGAAATCATCCTTCAGCGTTGAACTCTTGCCCTTTGCTCAGCGTTTCCGGGTGTGGCGAGAGTCCCAGAATGGCCTCTCCTGGAGGCAGTTGAATTACATGTGATAAAGCCCACTGATGATTCAGGTTAGTGGTCCTGAACACAGCAGGAGAGGGCGTTCACACATCTGGGTTCGTGAGGCAGATTGGAAACAGGACCGTCTGGGTGGTAGGCACAGTGTCCTTGGGCTCACCTTTCCCTGTGGATATTTGTGGGGTAGTTGTACTTGTGTTGCCTGCCGAGGGCTGAAGTGTTGTTTAGTTGATTGAAAGCCTGCTCTCATTTTCTTCTTCCCCTTGCTGCCTAAATGTGGAGCTCGTTGCTATTTTGGACTGCTCACCCACTTGATTTATAGATAGAGGAGACCAGGCCTGCTGGATCACATTTGAAGCAGTTTGCTTCCACCGGGATGAAATAAACTAGGAAGTAACAGATGAAAAATCCAGAACATGATGTTACTTCTTATAATACACTGTTTATTATAATTGTATATTCTAATTGTTTCTATTAAGCATCATGTATAATTCATTAGTCAGTTTTACAGTTTAAATTGTGTCTGTAATTAAGCATGCTTGTTCAGTTGGTAATTTGGTTTTCATTTAGTTGCTTAGGGGCATACCATGAATGGCTGTAGGTTGTGAGTTTTAGTTTAGGCAGTAATATCTGTATGACAGATACTTTTGACATTTGTACAGAATTAAACTGCAGGTCTCAGACAAGCAGTGTGAATGTCATCACATCCAGGTGCTGGGTTCTCTGGGTCCCGGCGGGGAGGGAGACATCCCCGGGGCATGTGCAGTTTGAACACAGAGCAGCCCTTTGGTCGCTTTGTTCTTAGTCATTCCCTTTATTTTGATTTTTAATATTATTGGGAGATGTGAGCTGTATCTGCAATATGAAAAACAGATGACTTATTATGTCTTTACTTGTTACAAACCTCTTCTGTACTAAAAAGTATTCACCATTAGCACAGTGAATAGTGTGTACTAGCAGGGTGATCTAGAGGTGGTATGGATGTGTATGCAGCACATGTAAGGCCCTGAGACCGCTGTTCCTAGTTACCGCTGGGAGTGGAGCAGCTGACACACCTGTTTCGGTTAGACAAGGAGACATGTGAAGGTCTGTATGTACCGGGAGGAAGAACAAAGATGCCCAGGCACGCACGACCCTGTGACCATGCACGCATTCCCGCACATGACCCTGTGGCCACGCACAAATTCCTGTACAGGATTTTTCTAGGAGTGTAGTCAGGTAAGGAGTAGAGAGAGGTGGAGACTGGAGGATTGTCAACTTAGTGGCAAAGTGAGCAAAGTGTGTGGTGTGGGGGGTGCCTGCCTTCTAGGCACATGTAGCATTCACTTGTTCTGCAAACATGGGTTAGAGCTGAAGGTGAGTAAGGCACAGTTCCTGCTCTCAGTTCAGGGGCCACTTGGAGAGAAGGACTCATCGAGAAAGAATCATTACGATTTGTGTTAGTGGTGATCACCAGTGAACCCTAGAATTGGCAGTAACTGGGATGGGATGAGGCCCATGGGAGCTTCGTGGTGGTGGTATCTCTGCTGAATACTAAGTGTGAGGAGAAGTTAGCTGGCAGAGTTAGGGGTGTAACTAGACCAAGGAGATGGGGAAGGGGGTTCAGGAAATAAGGAGGGCACCTCAGGAGGACCCTCATTACAAGGAAAGAGTAGAGGAGCGGCATGGAAATGGATGGGGAGGATAGGGTTTCCTGCAGCCACGGTGGATCCTAAGGCACGGATGGGAAGTGAGGGAGAAGTGGGGGCATTTGCACCGGGCTGTGTGCGCAGGCGGCCATGGTGGGAGTCTGCGGGAAGGAGGTGGGCAGATTTCTCTGTCGGTGGATCATTCAGGTGGTTTTCTCAAGGTTTGGCTTGAGAGGCAAGACTGGAGCCAGGGAGACAGGTCAGGGCACTTGCAGGGAGCCAGCCAGAGATGGCATGTCGGGGCAGGAATGGAGAGGTGGGGGTGGGGCGTGGAAATGGAGAGGTGGGGTGGGGCTCATGCCCTGGGAGAGGGAGGAGCCGGCTTGGGGTGTGATTTGGATCTGTGAACCTGCCTGACTGTGGGTCGTCCAGGCGGAAATGCTCAACAAAATAAAAGGATGCCTGTGTACAAACTGGAATCACAGATGGGTTACACGAATTATTAACGGCTTGCAATGTAAACGTCAAAGCAGTAAGAGTAGTCAAATCCACTGCAGTCTATTCTTCTATTCTTGGCTTAGGGACAGTCTTTCTGAGAAGCAGGACGTGAGTCAGGGAAGGGAAAGACCAGACATGGTGTGGCCAAAGTCACCTAGGCGAAGTTACGGACAGGAATATCCTGGCATGTGCCCGTGTATTCATATCCTATGCGTATGTGGTCCTGTAAACAGAAAAAGGCAGATCCCCTGACAGGACGAGAAATGCAGCTGGCTGAGAAACGTGAAAGATGTTCCAAGTCACTGATAATTAAGGAAATGCATGTGAAAGCTGTGTGAGACTCCAGATCCAGACCCAGCACTGGCTCTGTAGGAGGAGCATGCCAAGAGTGGCTTCAGCAGCACATCATTGCCTGAAGGCCACTGGCTGCAGACGAGTTGTTCCAGTAGACATTTTGGGCAGTCCTTCTAATTGTACTAGTTATAAGGAAATTTAGTGCACTCTAGGTTTGAAGCAAATACAATGAAACTATTTAAACTAATAGTTCCGTCTTCCTTAAAAAAAAAAAATCCTTTGCCATAATGTTTACAAACTAAATAATTTGGCCTTGGGCTTTTGCTGAAACGCTGTGATGACCACCATTTTGCAAGAGGAAGTGGGGTTTTTATTAAAAAGATCCAGCACCCTTATCATAAGGAGATGTGCACACATGATAATTGGTCTTCTGGTAGAAGTCCTCGTTTTTCTTAACACTCAGAGCTGTTTGCTTTTTTTTTTTTTTTTTTGCCCGCCCCCCCTGTTTTCTTTTCTTTTCTTTTCTTTTTTTTTTTTTTTTTTTGAGACAGAGTCTTGCTCTGTTGTCAGGCTGGAGTGTAGTGGTGTGGTCTCAGCTCACTCCAACCTCCAACTCCCTGGTTCAAGGGATTCTCTTGCCTTAGTCTCCTGAGTAGCTGGATTACAGGCATGTGCCACCATGCCCAGCTAATTTTTTTGTATTTTTAGTAGAGACAGGGTTTCATCTTGTTGGCCAGGCTGGTCTTGATCTTCTGACCTCGTGATCCACCTGCATTGGCCTCCCAAAGTGCTGGGATTACAGGTGTGAGCCACCGTGCCCAGCCTCAGAGCTCTTTTCTTGATGTACAGGCTAAATGGGCTTGCTTACCTTTGCTTGTCGTTTCATCATTTCCAAAACAAATGAAGAAACACTGCATCTTGGCTAGGAACCATCTGTTGATACACTTTGCTGCTGATGGGGTGTGCTGGGAGGCAGCAAATGTTAATGTAATTATTGTGCTTAGATAATTATGTCCGCTGGTTGGGTCCTGCAGTGGTGCTCCGAGGAGCAGGTTCTGTTTCTAGCCAGAGTGGGCTTGTCCACACCTCAGAGCTAAGGCAGTGGGAGACCTTGAACTGGACCCCAGAGGACTGGCTGTCTGTACTACCTGACAAATGAAGATGAAATGTGTTTCTTTTTGAAAGTGACATTTATTATGTTAATTTTTAAAATGATAAAACCAATACCTGCTCTTTAAAAAAATTTTTCAAACAGTACAAAAGGGGTTAAATGACAAGTAGAAGTTCCGTTCCCCCGAATTGACTCGAATCTAGGGTGTTATTTTTCTTTTATTTTTTTTTAGAGGCAGGGTTTCACCATATTGGCCAGGCTGGTCTTGAACCCCTGACCTTGTGATCTGCCCACCTCGCCTCCCAAAGTGCTGGGATTACAGTTGTGAGCCACCGAGCCTGGCCTTTTTTTTTTTTTAGATTGAGTCTTTTTTTAAAAATTTTTTTTCTACCCCCGCCCCGGCCCTAGATGGAGTCTTGCTCTGTTGCCAGGCTGGAGTGCAGTGGCACTACCTCGGCTCACTGCAACCTCTGCCTCCTGGGCTCAAGCAGTTTTCTTGCCTTAGCCTCCCAAGTAGCTGGGACAACAGGTGAGTGCCACCAGTCCCAGCTAATTTTTGTATTTTTAATAGAGACGGGATTTCATCATGTTGGCCAGGATGGTCTTGATCTCTTGACCTTGTGATCCACCCACCTTGGCCCCCAAAGTACTGGGATTACAGGCGTGAGGCATGGCACCCGGCCCTAGTGTGTTATTTTTCTAGAAGTACTAAAAGCGTGTTCACCAGTGTATGTATGCAGGTAAAAAATGTGGCATACAGCCCTTTCAAATATTTTTAGGTTACAAACATTTATTTCTGATTTGGTTGTTTTGAATAATCAGTTCATTTTTTTAAGGATTCTCAGTCACTTAGTGTAAATTATCCGCTTTCATAAACCAAAAATTGTTTTTCTTCCTCAAAATGAAATTAGAGAGGCAATGCCAATTCTTGTTTATTATGTTGTAGAAGTAATTACACGAGCATGATCTTTGGAAAACATCTATTTCTAAGCCAGTTTCTTTTTATTTTTTTTAAATCTACAGGCAAAGTAATGTTTTTATTAGTCTCTACATTATTTAGTTTTAATAGGATGAAGATCTAAGCACAATAATGACGTTACCATTTAGTGATTTTTTTTTCAGAATTTTAATTTTAAATAATTTACAGTGGATTTATGAAACAAACTGGGCTGGGCATGGTAGCTCATGCCTGTAATCCCAGCACTTTGGGAGGCTGAGGTGGGAGGATTGCTTGAGGCTAGCAGTTCAAGACCAGCCTGGGCAACACAGAGAGACCCTGTCTCTACAAAAAGTAAAAAGATTCACCGGCTGCCGAGGCACGCCCCTGTGGTCCCAGCACTTTGGGAAGCTGAGGTGAGAAAACCGCTTGAGCCCAGGCGATAGAGGCTGCAGTGAGCTGTGATTGTGCCCCTGCACTCTAGCCCCGTGACAGCATGAGACCCTGTCTCTTAAAAATGCATATATAAGAAAGAACAAAGAAATGAACTGCCTGATGTCAGGCTAGCTGCCCTTTGACAACCCCGCCCTGGGGTGCTTAAGGATTAGCCAGAGTGAGGATAGAGCAAGCATGTGTGCCTGAGTGTGTGTGCCTGTGTGCTCGTCATGCCCCCATCGCTGTCTCTCGGGAAGGGCCCTGAGGGAAGACATGGTGAAACATCGCTGCCCCGCCAGGTGGAGCTGCAACTCCGGGTGTCCCGGTGGGCGTGGAGCTTGTGGCAGATGGTGCTCTGGGAGGAGGGGCCTGTGTGTCCCCCTCCTTGGATCAGTGACAGACTCACAGAGAGTTGCAGGTTTGAGTGGTAGGTTTGACTGTTGTTTCAGGTGGTAGGCTGCCATTTTAAACCAGGGCTTGCGGGATCCATATGGGCAGGTCCCCCATGGTTTCTGATGGGAATGCTGTGTCACACTGGGCTCCTTGTCAGTCTCAGACCACGTTGTCAGTGACGAATGCTGGGGCACAGGAACTGTGGCCTATAGCATCCGGCTAATGTCTGTAAGCACAATGCCTTTGCAGCAAATTCCATCGTTGATGCGTGTTTCATAGAAAATAACTATCAAAATACCTAGGTGATGGCGGTTGGTGTTCCTAGGCTGAAGGGAAGTGCTGCCGGCAGGTTTTAAAGTTTGCCTTTTCCAATTTTCTTCAGAGCTGAAAGCATTTCCTAAGAAAAGATGGCGTGCTGATTTTATTTCAGAACCCCTCAGGTTTTCTTTTTTTTTTTTTCTTTTTTTTGAGATGGCGTCTCACTGTGTCCACCAAGCTGGAGTGCAGTGGCGTGATCTCGGCTCACTGCAACCTCCGCCTCTTGGGTTCGAGTGATTCTCATGCCTCAGCCTCCCAAGTAGCTGGGACTTCAGGCGCCTGCCACCACACCAGGCTAATTTTTGTAGTTTAACTAGAGACGGGATTTCACCATATTGGCCAGGCTGGTTTCGATCTCTTGACCTCAAGTGATCCACCTGCCCACCTCGGCCTCTCAAAGTGCTGGGATTACAGGCGTGAGCCACTGTGCCTGCCTAGACCATTTAGTTTTGTTCTGTTTTCAGCCTTGTATGAGGATTTTTCAACCATGTTCTCTAGATTATTACTAGGTTAGTACAGACATTCTGAATAGTAAAGCCTCAAATGATAATGGGGAGTAGGACTAAAATCCATGTTTTACCAAAGCATTCAAGAAAAAAATGATCCTGTATATTTTCATGTCTACCATATAATATAAATTATATACTGTAAAAGGTAAAGGATATTAAAGGAGAAACCTAGTATAATTTAAGAAGGATCTTATCTAATTTTTTTTTTTTTTTTGAGATGGAGTCTCACTCTGTCACTCAGGCTGGGTTCAAGTGATTCTCATGCCTCAGCCTCCCGAGTAGCTGGGACTACAAGCATGCACCACCACACCTGGCTGATTTTTGTATCTTTAGTAGAGTCAGGGTTTCACCATGTTGCCCAGGCTGGTCTCGAACTTCTGACCTCAGGTGATCCACCTGTCTCAGCCTTCCAAAGTGCTGGGATTATAGGCATGAGCCACCATACCTGGCCTTATCTAGTTTTAAAACCCTGCTAGGATATATATATTTGTAAAGAAACTTAAGCCATAGGTTTGAAACCAAAGTTTGCAGTCTAAACAGATTGCCTCTACTTTTCTGTGTTTGTGAGCTTGTAAGCTCTCTTGGCCATGAAGAAACACAAGATAAAAGGGAGAGACTTTGTCTGGGTGACATGCAAGGCTGCGCTCTCTTTCCCCCAAAGATGGTGCTCCTGGCTGCCATCTCCTAAGGTGTGTGCTTTTCTCGTGTCAGTGGCTCTCTGCCCATCCATCCTACAGAAGCCATCTCTTAGCAGGACCAGCAGGGACCTTCTCACAGTCACCTCTGTGGATACCCGTGCTGAACCGGTGAGCCTGAGAACCCATGCGTAGGGCTTTCTGCGGCCCAGCTCCTATCTCGGCATCCTGCACAAAGCTGCGTACCAGTTAGTCTGTCTCCCTCCACCAGGCCAGGGACACATTCATTCGGAACACAGCTCTGACAAGGTCATGCCAGGCATGACATTCAGGGCAGTCAGGAAGGGACTGGATGCAGCAGGCAGGAGCGTTACGCCTGAAGACAGGCCTTTGTGATACATCTATGCAGAATGTCAATTTCAGATTCTTTCCAGGTTTTTCTGATGCCGTTAACATCCTTGATTCATTTTTCACTTACTGTGTGATTACTGATAAGATTATAAGTGCAAAAAACATCTCCCTTGAGTCTCTCAGACAGGCAGACTGAGGCAGCTTCCCCCTTCACATAGGAAGGCTCTAATGTTACATTTTGGCTTTAATTAGCAGCGGTGTAATGGAGACTGGGAATGCTGTTGTGGAAATGCTAAGTACTCTGGCTGTCAGTAGAGCTGGTCTTAGAACCGCCCTGTTGCCTGCAGATGTGCAGGCGAGCTGTGCAGGGATGGGGGCTCTCGCCTGCTGGCTGGGTCCCAGCTGTGGGACTCATCGGTAGACCTTTGCCTTTCATTTAGGGCAGGGTAACTGAATCTTTTATCTCAGGAATTGCACATCCAGAAGAAAAATAACTGTTCTTTTTAAAATTTGAAGCATCGGCCATACCGCTTTACTCCTCAAAATAAGTGCAGCTGACGCCTGAGTGCTTGTCATGTCAGGCATTGCCTGATGTGCATGGTTTCATTTAATCCTTTTTTTCTTTATTTCATTTTATTTTATCCTATAATTTAACGCTTGGATTTTTAAACGACTAAGGATGGAATTTAAAATCTTCCTAATGCATGTTGTAGTCTCTTAAGGGAGAAGGAGGGAGGAGGGAGTGAATGAGACTGCAGGGTTGGGAAGGGGAGTTGGGGGACTCTGGGAGCCTCTCACCTGGCAGCAGGCCTTTGGCGCACGTGGGAGAGCCCGGGGCACATGATCACAGCCTCTACAGCTGCTGCCACTGCCTTACAAGTTTCTGCTTGGCATGGGCTTGGCCTTCAGCGCTTGTCAGGGTGGGGTTATTTTCTAGGCTGAGAGGTAATGGCCAGAACATTTCCCCTAGATCCTAGACAGGTGTCATTAGGCCGGGACTGGATCAGGGTAGATAAGGCGCCCTGTTTCCTCATTTCAGAGTTTTAGGAAATAGAGAAAATGATAGATTCTGCATGTTTTATACATAGATGCATTTCACCAGGGAACATAAAATTCACGTGTTATAAAAGTGAAATCCGAATTACGAAGACGGATTAAGGGTCTGTAATCACACACTCTCCAATCTGCATTCCCTCAGCACCTGCTAAACCTGGAGTGTGACCTCTTTTCCCCACCATCCACGACTTCCTTGCTTTCCTTCTCTGTGGCCTAACTGCCCTTAATGGCCTTATTCCTAAATTAGCCTAACATCTGAGCATGAGTGGGCGTCCATAGCACTACTGAGTTAGCCCAGTGTTCCCCCAACCAGGGTGGGAGTGGGAGTGGGCGTCTGTAGCACTACTGAGTTAGCCCAGTGTTCCCCCATCCAGGGTGGGAGTGGGAGTGGGCGTCCGTAGCACTGCTGAGTTAGCCCAGTGCTCCCCCATCCAGGGTGGGAGTGGGAGTGGGCGTCCGTAGCACTACTGAGTTAGCCCAGTGTTCCCCCATCCAGGGTGGGAGTGGGAGTGGGAGTGGGCGTCCGTAGCACTACTGAGTTTAGCCCAGTGTTCCCCCATCCAGGGTGGGAGTGGGAGTGGGCGTCCGTAGCACTACCGAGTTAGCCCAGTGTTCCCCCATCCAGGGTGGGAGTGGGAGTGGGCGTCCGTAGCACTACCGAGTTAGCCCCAGTGTTCCCCCATCCAGGGTGGGAGTGGGAGTGGGCGTCCGTAGCACTACCGAGTTAGCCCAGTGTTCCCACATCCAGGGTGGGAGTGGGAGTGGGCGTCCGTAGCACTGCCGAGTTAGCCCAGTGTTCCCACATCCAGGGTGGGAGTGGGAGTGGGCGTCCGTAGCACTGCCGAGTTAGCCCAGTGTTCCCACATCCAGGGTGGGAGTGGGAGTGGGCGTCCGTAGCACTGCCGAGTTAGCCCAGTGTTCCCACATCCAGGGTGGGAGTGGGAGTGGGCGTCCGTAGCACTGCCGAGTTAGCCCAGTGTTCCCACATCCAGGGTGGGAGTGGGAGTGGGCGTCCGTAGCACTGCCGAGTTAGCCCAGTGTTCCCCCATCCAGGGTGGGAGTGGGAGTGGGCGTCCGTAGCACTGCCGAGTTAGCCCAGTGTTCCCCACATCCAGGGTGGGAGTGGGAGTGGGCGTCCGTAGCACTGCCGAGTTAGCCCAATGTTCCCCCATCCAGGGTGGGAGTGGGAGTGGGCGTCTGTAGCACTACTGAGTTAGCCCAGTGTTCCCCCATCCAGGGTGGGAGCGGGAGTGGGCATTCACTGAGCCCCACATAGGGTTGTTGCCTGGCAGTGCAGGCAGAGCCCATTGTTGTATTGCTGCTGGGTGGGGCTGGGTTCTGCAGAGACTGCCAGCCAGGCCTGTGCACCTCAGGAGCCCAGGCATGGAGGGTAGGTGGAGGGCAGAGACCAGTGGAGCGAGCAACCTAGATTGGATCCCGGCCAAGGCCTTGCTCTTGTGCCATGCTCCTCTGCATGTGTGGTTGAATCTAGATTTAGGTGTTGTTTAACATAGGAAGAGAAGTGAGAGAGACAGTTAAACAGGTAGCAAATATTATTTGGATTAAGTGATCACAGTTTTCTTTGCAAAAAGACCTCGAAGTGTAAGTTTATAGAATGCCAAATAAGAATAAATTGTACTTGCTGAACCTGTGTTCTGGGTCGGTGCTGAGCTGGGTGTCCCTGAACTGAAGAATTTTGAAACGTGTTTAAAAAGCAGAGTTTTGTCATACCTGCCGATACTTGTAGATGCAGTACAATTTTTACATATAAACTGTGGTCTTTATTTATTTACTTTGAGGTGGAGTCTTGCTCTGTTGCCCAGGCTGGAGTGCAGTGGCGCGATTTTGGTTCACTGCAGCCTCCGCCTCCCGGGTTCAAGTGATTCTCCTGCCTCAGCCTCCTGAGTAGCTGGGATTATAGGTGCCCACTACCATGCCTGGCTAATTTTTGTAGTTTTAGTAGAGACAGAGTTTCACCATATTGGTCAAGCTAGTCTCAAACTCCTGACCTTGTGATCTGCCCACCTTGGCCTCCCAAAGTGCTAGGATTACAGGCCAGTCAACAGTGGTCTTTATTTCTATGGTACTTTGTTTCAAAGAAAGTGGTATGAATTAAAGTACCTTTGGTTTGATTTCTGGAGCTCAGTCATTTGTACAAAAGTATCTTTTGTCCAGGATGTTCTTTATTTTTAGTTATATCTTCCTCAGATAGTTCAACAAACAATTATGATTCACATTGCTACTATGAGGATTTTTTAAAATTTCAGGGTGTGTGCTTATGAATATTTTTAGCCGGAGGAAAGTTGTGAGTCATTCCAAAGAAATCTAGATGACAACCTGAGAAACAATATACTGAACACTTTCTAACCTAAAAAATAATCTGTTTTTTGGTAAGGAAAATGTAAATAGTGCCTTAAGCTTTTTGATTATTCACCCTGAAGTTTCTTTTCTGATTCTGGGATGCTCATGAGAACTTCAGCATCTAGGAACGTGTGCGCTGCTGCTTAGCCATAGAGTAGCAGGTAGTTCTATTTTAGTTAATAAAAACTTATTTCAGAAGACTGAGAACATTTTGACACCGTGAGGATTTCAAAAGACATCTTGAAAAGAGTTCTGAATTTCTTTCAGTGTTTCTTGGAAAGTGCTCCCGGTTTCACTAGTCAGTCAGTTGAGGGTTTCCCCAGTCCTTTTTTAGGATACGTCAGGGGACTAGATATTATAGAAGTGCTCCAGGCTTGTAACTGTGGAAATACTTGTCTCCTCTCTTTAAAAAGTAAAAACACTACTGCTGGCCGTGTTTCCTTAGAGTGTTGATGGTGACCTGGGTTCAGTCGCATGTAGGTGGCTCAGGTTGACTCAGACAGGACTGCCCTGGATTTCTGCCCGTTAAACACTCTGCATTTCTTTCCCACCCTCTGCAGTATGGTTTGAAGTGGTGAACATGGATTTTTCTCGGCTTCACATGTACAGTCCTCCCCAGTGTGTGCCGGAGAACACGGGCTACACGTATGCGCTCAGGTGAGTGTGCGCCTGCACGTGGGGTCCTGGCCTTCCAATACCCACTCGCTTTTGCTGTGGCATGGAACTTCACAGGAACTTGATAGTACTTCTGACTGCATGTGATATTTTGAAGGTGAAAGGAAAAGATAAACTTTATCTTACGGCTTTAGAGGTTGTTTTGAAAGCTGTTTCCGAATTTGTTTATCCTAGTGACTGGGTGGTTAGTCATCTGCAGGTGGCTTGATGACTCGACCCCACCCGGGTGGTTTTGATCGTGAGAAGTCTCAGTGGTTATAGCTAGTGTTTGATGTCTATCAGTGGCTTGGTATTTTTAAGTTAAAAGAAATAACCTGGAATATTATTTGCCATTTGAAAGGAAGCATTTCCTAGAACAGTGTTGAAGCTCAGGATTTCAAGAACACGACTTTTGTCTGAGGCTGAGTTTTCTGCTTTTATTCGTATTCTGATCCACTGAACCGAGACTTTTGAGTCTGAAGACTTGCTGTCCTGCCCCTTATGTTTTCAGTTTACCAGATAGAAAGGGTGACTGAAATGAAGCTTGCGTTGATGAAATTATGGGTTAGTGCCAAAGGAAAATACACAACTAGACAGGACAGGATTTGATCAGCAGGTTGAAGAACTTGGGTACCCAAGCAGATGTTTAAGGCACCAGAAAAAGGCTTGTGTAATTTTTTCAGTGGCTTATCTTTTTTTTTTCTTGGAGACAGAGTCTTACTCTGTCACCCAGGCTGGAGTACAGTGATGCAGTCTTGGTTCACTGCAACCTCCGCCTCCCAGATTGAAGCAATTCTCCAGCCTGAGCTTCTGGAGTAGCTGGGATTATAGACGTGCGCCACCACGCCTGGTAGCTCTTGTATTTTTAGTAGAGACAGGGTTTCACCATGTTGGCCAGGCTGATCTCAAACTCCCAACCTCAAGTGATCTGCCGGACTCAGCCTCTCAAAGTGCTGGGATCACAGGCATGAACCACCATGCCCAGCCTCAGTGTCTTATCTTCTAAAGGGTGAAAATGTAATTGAAACTAAGAAAATTAGAAAATATTTTAAGAAAAATACTTCTTACCAGGATTAGTCAGCTCTTAAATTTGATGATTGAGTTTTGAATTCACAATTCTAGGTCACATCACACTTCCATAGCAACACATTCTGTTTTGTAAGAGTCCTGTAGTGGTTAGAACAGGATGGGTGGGCCAGCTCGGGGGAGACTGCTCCTTCCTCCAGACTGTGCAGTATGGAACATGATTCCTAGTCATTTATTTTTGCTTTTCTGACCTATTTTAAATAGTGTTTTAAAAATGCCTATATCTGGCCAGGCACAGTGGCTCATGCCTGTTATCCCAGCACTTTGGGGGGCTATCACAAGGTCAGGAGTTCAAGACCAGCCTGACCAATATGGTGAAACCCCGTGTCTACTAAAAATACAAAAATTATCCGGGTGTGGTGATGCGTGCCTTAGTCCCATCTACTCAGGAGGCTGAGGCAGGAGAATTGCTTGAACCGGGAGGCAGAGGTTGAAGTGAGCCAAGATCGCACCACTGCACTCCAGCTTGGGCTAGAGAGGGAGATTCCATCTCAAAAAAATAAATAAAATTTGTTTTCTCTTTTGGAAAATGGCAAACTATGCAGGTTGAAAGAACAGTGACAAGCCCACTTGCTGGCCACTGGCTTCGACAGTGATGCGTGCAGGTCTCTGCTCCCACCCAGCAGTGTGGAGCCTCCGCGACCAGTGCCTCAGCTCACAAGGGTTCCCCAGCCACTGTCTTGCTGCACCAGTGGCCTGGCATGCTCCCCTCCAGGATAGGGTGGGCCCCAACACTTTCTCTCATGTTCCCCTGGAACTCCACTGGACTATTTAAAACCCAGTCTCTAAAAGATGGTGATATATTTTAAATAACCCAAATACCAGTATCATCCCAGTAATTTAAAAGGGCTTCTTAATATATTTAGTCAGTGTTCCAGTATCCCAGATCCTTGAATTTTCTTTTTCACAATTAATTTTTTTGTTTAAATGAACTTAAACAGGATATTCATGTTACATTGGATAATTTCTCTCTTAAGTCTCAATTTGTAGTTCTTGTAAGCTGGTAGTTAAGTCTGGAAGTCTGGTCATCTTTTGGTTTATTTCTTTATTGGCGTGACTCTGTGACAGATGGAATGTAGCTCCCCTGTCACCATCCTGAGTCCGTGCTGTCTGGCGTGTCTCCTCTAGTAGCATTGAGGCTGATCGATGTTGTCAGCTCGACCCACCCCACAGTAAAATCCAGCCATTGGCGATGGTTGCCTTGAGCTTCAGGATCAGAGGAGGATGTCTTCCGGAGCCCTTGGACCTGACGTGCTGCTGCCCATGCTCTGATCCAGGGGCACTGGAGACGTGAGGGTCTTACCATCCAGCCTCTGATGGAAGTATTGGCTGTGGAAGCCGGAGAGAGAGTTTCCAGAAGGAGGGACTTGTCAGCAAAGGCAGATGCTGCTGGACGTTCAGGAAGTTGGGGTGAATCAGCCGTGGAGGCCGGAGGGCCTGGCAGAAGCCACTTCAGAGCCTCCACCGGGCAAGAAGCCAGTGGAGATGAGCTGATGCTCCAACCAGTTGGCTACTCGGGGAGGTGGAGAGGTGTGGCTTTGAGTGGAATTTGTTTTTTACCATGGGGTGAGCCAAGGGTGTGTCTAGATGCTGGTGGTCAGGAGCCAGTAGAGAGAAGCTGAAGATATAGGAGAACAAGGAAGGGCCTCCTACAGAGAGAGAAGTGGGCAGGAGAAACTCTATCCAGAGCACACAGGCTTGGCTCGGGACTCGTCTTCCATTGCAGCGGGCAGGAAGGGTGCTCAGGGTAGAACATGAGTAAATGTATGAGTGCATGCTTAGGAAGAGGTTGATTATGCGGAATTGGCTCACGCTGATGGAGGCTGGCAAGGCCCAAGATGTTCAGGTTGAGTTGGCAAGGGGAGACTCCGAGCAGCCTATGGTGTAAGTTCCAGGCCAAGTCCAGGGGCCCAGTACCCAAGAGAACCACAGTATAGTTCCAGTTTCAAGGTCAGCTGGCTCAAGGCCCTGGGAAAGCTGATGTTTAAGTTTGAGTCTGAAGGCAGGAAGTAGCTGGTATTCCGGCTTCAGGCTGTCCGACAGGAGGAGCTCCCTCTTACTAAAGCCTTCCTGTTCTGTCCAGGCCTTCAGTGGATTGGAGGGCAGTCTGCTTTCCCAGTGTTTTGATTTTGATTTGAATGTACTGTCATCCAGAAGCACCCTCACAAATACACTCAGAATAATGTTTGAGCAAACATCTGGGTGCCCAAGGCCCAGTCAGGTTGACACATAAGATTAACCCCTGCAGAGGGAAAGGATGGGCATGGTTGAGGGGGGAGGCAGTTTTCTAATGGCATCAGGTTTTACTGGGAAGAAAAATGCAGGGCCTTCCCGACACAGACCAAGAGGTGGAGGGAAGGAGATGGTGGCCTCAGACATGGGGTGCATGGAGGAAGTCTGAGAGGGCCACTGAGGGCTGGGCGCAGATGGCCCCTGACACACAGATGGCCCGAGGACCTGTGGACCTCGGATGGAAACACACTGGCACCTGCAATATGGGGAACTTGAGAGCGTTGGGGTCCACCCTGTCCCAGCGGGGAGAGTGCCAGGCCTTGAGAGAGCATTGGGGCCCACCCTGTCCTGGCAGGGAGAGTGTCAGGCTGCTGGTGCAGCAGGACAGCGGGCTGGGGAACCCTTGTGAGCTGAAGCCCTACTCACGGAAGCTCTGAAATGCTGGGGTGAGCGGGGGTCTGCGGTTGGAGTCAGTGTCGGGGGCAGCCATCACACTTCTGTGATCAAACGATCTGAACTGCAGAAGTCTGAGACCCCTTTCAGTCCAACACACCTGAGCTGAGCTAACCTGGCATGCCTTTGTTGGGCAGGTGGTGTGGGTCCAGGGGATGCTTAGTACCTATTTGTCTCTGCTGTTCAATTGGAGTCAATTTTTTTCAATCTTTTGATACAAAGTGAATCTAAATAACACATGTTTGAAAGAACAGTGCATAACTAGTGAGAGGAAGACATTAACACCTCATGCTCTTGAGAGTGAGATCTCTAAGTTATCTTCAGGGTCTTCGTCAGTCTTTTTTCCTTGTTCTGTCACTTAATTCTCTCTAATCCTGTACTGGACACCTCAGTTTGAAATTTTGTGTTCCCCAACACTGTAGAAAAGGTAATAAAGTGCTTTAATACGACAGCCTACTGAACTGCATTGCGTCCTCAGGCAGTGCTGGGCCAGCATCTGTGTCCTCCTCTCCGTCGGCCACTGGTGTCCTCCTCTCCATCGGCCACTGGTGTCCTCCTGCAGGGCTCTGGGCACACCTGTCTCTTAGGAACCATGTTATGGATGGCAGTTAGGTTCACAGTCTAGGCCTGCCAGCAGAGGTGGCTTGTGAACTTCCTGAATTGCACCTGAGCTGTGGTGCTGATGGAATTGTGGGTGTTGGGGTTGGAAGGGACCCCAGAGGTCACCTAATGCCACAGATGAGGGGTCTGGAAGGGACCCTGAGAGGTCACTTAATGTTGCAGATGAGGGGGCCGGAAGGGACCCCAAGCTCATCTGATGTTGTGGATGAGGGGGACCGGAAGGGACCTCGAGAAGTCACCTGATACTGCGGATAAAGGGGGCTGGAAGGGACCCCAAGAGGTCATTTTGATGCTGTGAATGAGGGGGGCCAGAAGAGACCCTGAGAGGTCACCTAATGTGGATGAGAGGGGCTGGAAGGGACCCCGAGAGGTCACCTATACCGCGGATAAGGCAGGCCGGAAGGGACCCCCAAGAGGTCACCTGCTACCTTGGATGAGCGGGGCCAGAAGGGACTGTGAAAGGTCACTTGATGTTGCGGATAAGGGGGCCGGCAGGGATCCCCAAGCTCACGTGATGTTGCAAATGAGCGGCTGAGACCCTAGGAGCTTTCCTGACTTGGGTGCCTACTTTCTGCTAGAACTTGAAATTTTGGTCTTTGAAGTCAAAGCCCCAAATTCCTGGTCCCTCCTCCCTTTCTTCCTTCCCCTTGTCTCCTCCCTGCCCGACTTTTAAACATGGCTGCCTTACCTTGATGATGAGTCCAGTGCCGTGCAGCTCTGGGTGAAGGCCCCCTGACTGGCTGTGGTAGCCAGCGTGAAGAGCGTCTCATGCTTTTACGTGTCTGTTTGTCTGTGGGTACCTGGTGGCATTTTGTCATTTATTTTAAATAGCTAGGTTGGTGCCAGGTTTTTGTGTTGAACAGTGTACCCAGAAGTCTTTCTGTGACCACGTGCAGGTCCTCTGTTTCCTTGTGGCCCTGCAGCGTGTGTAGAGGGATGTGCCCTGGTGCGCCTGCCCATTCCCCTGTGGGTGGCATCCCCGTGTCTCTCTGTTGTGACAGCGCTGCCGTGAGTGTCCTTCCACACGGCTTCCTCACCCGCGCTTTCTACCCAAACCAGCAAGCGTTCCCGGTTTGTGTTGGAAAGCAGGGATCCCATCTCAACTTCAAACCCAGTAGTTAGATTTGAGGCTGAGGGTGGTGGTGGGAGGGTAGAATTCAAAGAGGTTAACAGATGAATGGCAAGTAGTGATTATATTGGTCCATACCTACATGACAGATTCTGATTTGAAATAAGATAGTTTTCTTAAACTGGAATCACAATTGTGTAAAATACTCTGCTAGAAGCAAACTAACCCGCCTTTAGATGGCACTGGAATTGTGTCTAGCTTCGTACCCATGGTCAGCATTCAGCATAGCCCAGTGCAGTCTCTCTCTGTCCCCACCTCAGCCTCTAAGTGAAAGAAGAACCTCTTTCTTAAATTGCGTGTGGAGACTTGAAGCAGTTTGTATTAACTTACTGTTGGTCATGAACATCTGGGTCTTGCTGTGTTGCCCAGGCTGGAGCGCAGGGTTGCAGTCATAGCTCACTGCAGCCTCAAACTCCTAGGCTCAAGCCATCCTCCTGCCTAGGCCTCCCAAAGTGCTAGGATTGCAGATGTCAACCACCTTGCCTGGCTCATCTGTTTATTCAGTTAAATTAATTGAATAATTATTTGGAAGGTTTTGGAAGTGACTTTTTGGTCACAGGCTCAAAGCAGTTTTTGAATTTGTCTCAAGGCGTGGGTTTAGACAAATTCTAAGTTTAGAAGGGGAGTGTTGATGGCTCGGTCACTTGGTTTCTTCTCGCGTGGAGTTGTTCTACAATGCGTTGGTGTATTACTGGTTTAAATCTCATGTCCTAACTGCGTATCAGCATCGTGTTTACTCAGAAAACATGCTCTGATGTGTTTATATAGACTGGGGACATGCCCTCAGGCAGTTCTTAGGGTGAGTTGTAGACTCTGTACCTCAGCATCTGGGAAGTGTGCTGTCCTTCATCTGATGTGAAGCAAGAGTGGCTGGGGCAGATGTTGGGAGCTGATGTTGGCTGATCTCTGTGCCACTGTACGTTTGCTTTAGAGTGAAGTTGTCACAGTCATAGTTGCTCTTGAAAATTCACAATATGTTGCACTTTCAGTTTATTATTTGTTCATTTTGTTCGGAATAGGGGCTATAAGCACTGCTTATCTCTGACGAGTTTTTCCTTCTAGTTCCAGTTATTCTTCGGATGCTCTGGATTTGAGACCGAGCACAAATTGGACCCTGTATTTGATTCTCCACGGATGTCACGCCGTAGTTTGCGCCTGGCCGCGACAGCATGCACCCCAGGGGATGGTCAGGCTGCGGGTGCCGATGGCTGCGCCAGCAACATCATCTCCCTCAAGAACAGAGCGGCCAGGTGAGCACCGCTGCACTTCCTCTTCGCCTGGTCTCTAACACCAGTTAAAACCAAGCTTCCATACATTTTGTTCTGTAAAGTCACACCCTCTCTCTTGAGCTTAACGGGTGTGTGTGTGTGTGTGTGTGTGTGTGTGTGTGTGTACAGACACAAACCTGCCATATAAAGTGATAGTTTGGTGGTAAATAAAGATTGAGGCCGGGCGCGGTGGCTCACGCCTATAATCCCAGCACTTTGGGAGGCTCAGGTGGGCAGATCATGAGGTCAGGAGTTCGAGACCAGCCTGGCCAATGTGCTGAAACTCTGTCTCTGCTAAAAATACAAAAAATGGCAGGTGCCTGTAATCCCAGCTACTTGGGAGGCTGAGGCAGGAGAATCGCTTGAACCCAGGAGGCGGAGGTTGCAGTGAACCAAGACTGCACCACTGCACTTCAGCCTGGGCGACAGAGTGAGAGACTGTCTTAAAAAGACTGAAAAGAACTCCGGAATCTATGTGGGTTATCTAGTATTGATGTTCTGCTGTTCATGTTTCAAGTTCTTTTTGCTGGAACATTCCATGTGCAGTGCCAGCACTCAGGTCTGGAAGCTCATGGTCCTGTGGTGGGAGCTGAGTCACAGCTGTCTTACCACATGTTTAAGGAGGAAGGAACCTTACAGATTACACATGGTGTTGTGGACGATTTCCGTGTCCAGTTCATTCTTTCTTTTTGAGACGGAGTCTCACTCTGCCACTCAGGCTAGAGTGCAGTGGTGTGATCTCAGCTCACTGTAATCTCTGCCTCCTGGGCTCAAGTGATTCTCCTGCACGCAGCCTCCTGAGTAGCTGGCATTACAGGCATACACCACCGTGCCTGGCTAATACATGCATGCATATATGTGTATATATGTATATATATATATATTTTTTGTGATGGAGTTTCACTCGTCACCAAGACTGGAGTACAGTGGCGTGATATTGGCTCACTGCAAACTCTGCCTCCCAGGTTCAAACGATTCTCCTGCCTCAGCCTCCTGAATAGCTGGGATTTCATGTGCCCACCACCACACCCTGCTAATTTTTGTATTTTTAGTAGAGACGGGGTTTTGCCATGTTGGCCAGGCTGGTCTCGAACTCCTGACCTCAGGTGATCTGCCTGCGTCAGCCTCCCAAAGTGCTGGGATTACAGGTGTGAGCCACTGCGCCTGACCCAATTCATTCTTCAGGTCTTTGTTAAAAATTTGTGTGTTAACTGACAAATACATAAAGTTTAAATTATTTACCTGTATTTGTGTTTGTCGAGTTCATTTGATATCTGAACTCTCCATGTGCCCATCACCACTTCTGTGCCAAGAAGGATCAAAAGTCTGCAAGATCTTTGTGCCATGTAGGGTTAATAAAACTGACAGCTTTATGTTGCGCGTGTAAGAACAAAGAGTTTTTTCAGTGGTCTTTCTCTCCAGAAGGAAGGTGGTGGCTATTAAGAGCGGAATGGCTGATGGGTGGAGAGCTGGGGTCTGAATGGTGGCTCCAGCAGGCAGCTTCCACAGGCATCACAATCATCCAGGGAGTTCACTGTCCACAAAGTTAGATTCCCAGCCTCACCCTTGGAGATGCAGGTGTCAGTTCATGATGCAGCAGAGAACCAGCAGATCCTGTTGCGTAGCTCTGTGACAAGCACACAGCTACCAGGGTTGCACAGCAGCCCGGTCTCCTCCTCCTGGTGACGCGGAGAGCAGGTGTGCTGCAGGCGTCGTGCTACAGGTGTCCTGCCGTGCCGGGCTCCTGTGGCCATCGTCCTCCCTCTGCCCCTTGTCACTGCAGCCTTTCACCTCCTGTGCTTCCTTGCAGGGGAGGATCTTATTCATTGTCCTGAGTTCCCCTCACCTGACGATGGTGAACATTCACAGGGTGTTTACTTCTGAGGGTTTTCCTTTTGTCATTTGTGGTAAATGTGAATGCAGAAATTATTTTATGACCACCTATTCTTGCTGTACTTAACACAATTCCATCTTTACCAGTGACTTAGAAATAATTTTTAGGAAAGGGGAGGATTACATTTATAAATCAGCTTTTTATTTTCAGGTCATTTTTATTTTTGGTTTAGTAGCTTTTAACCACTTTTGGGTCATGGTGCCCAAAATAACCTGGAAACTATTTTGTGTTTACAATTTTAGAGGAAGTTCTTGGATCCCAGCTTAAAAATTCCTTTTTTATATTAATTGATTCATTGCATTGGAAAACACATAAGAAAATGGTTTGCCTTAAAATGCTGTGTTTATTCCCAGATGAAGAGTTTGTGTTGGTCAAATGTAATCATTTTGTATTTGCTAGAAAAGATCTATAAACTTGCTGTTGTTTTTCTTTTAGAACAGCAAAACAGTGCAGAAGCGCAAACAAATCGGCTTTTAGCATCAACCACGTGTCAAGGGAGGTCACATCCTCTGGCGTCAGCCACAGCAGCACTGCCAGCCTGCAGGACGCTGTGACTCGACGGCCTCCTGTACTGGACGAGTCTTGGATTCGTGAGCAGACCACAGTGGACCACTTCTGGGGTGAGTCCCTGGGAGACGCAGATCGCCCACCTACAGCTGGGGTGTTTCTCAGATTGTGCTGGGAAGAGGAAGGCTGTGGCCAGGCCGTCTGTTTGCTATGTGACTGGCTGGGAGAAGCACCAGTTAGGTTCCAGGCTTGTCCTCAGACTTGATCAGGACGCACCTTGGAAGCTGCTTCCATGTGCACCTTCTCGAGTTATCATTGGGTTATGCTAACATAACTCCCCATCATAATGACTAGTTATGATGGGGAGATGAAGCAGCAGGTAGTCATCTGATAACGCCATTTTTATAAATGCATGACTTTTGTAGGATGTTGGAACAAAGGCAGTGTAAAAACTTACGTGTGTTTTCAAGAAAGCTCTAAGCAATGAGGCAGCCAGCGTTAGAGGGCTGTCAGAGAGCGTTGCAGGGTGAGGCATCGGTGCTCGGACTGGGCTGACGTGGGTCTGGGCAGTGGGAGCCACAGCCTGGCTGTCGAGAGCGTGGGGTCCCAAGGCTGTCCATGGGGAGGGAAGCTTGGTAAGGGGCGCCCAGCTGCTCGTCTGCATTTGGTTTATCTTCTGGTTGGCCCTTTTGAGACAATTAGAAGATCCAGATTAGTTCTAGAGATCCTGTGTGCTAATTTTGGGAAGCAGTGGTATTCGTGTTTTTTCTGTTTTGCTCAGCTGGTAAGAGTGGTTACCAGGCAACAGAGAGGGCATCTCCTGCTGCTGCTGAGGCTTCTGCTTCCCTGAGTGGGTTGTGAGAAGATGGCCTTTCCTCTCATTCCCCTTGGGTTCTGCTTACCTCGTTAGGCCAGGTGGTGTGTGTGCTGCTGTCTGTCTCTATTTTCTCCAAAGATAAGCTTTCACCTTCAGTCAAAAGATAGTATCTGCATATATCTGGAGGCATTTTAGGAAGTAAACCATGACCAGTGTCACAATGCCGATTTATTAACCATTGTAACCTTTACTTTTTTTTTTAGAATGGGTTTTGTTCTTATTTGATAAGTTGAGCTCAACAGCAAAAATGTGTGTGATTTTTTAATTTTTTTTTAGGTCTTGACGATGATGGTGATCTTAAAGGTAATAATTTTAGTCCTTTTACTTTCATACACATTTACAGAAGTTTTAGCTAAGTACCTGCAGGTCGTGATAAACAGGTTCCATGTACTTTTTGAAAACTTTAGGTGGAAATAAAGCTGCCATTCAGGGAAACGGGGACCTGGCAGCCGCCGCCGCGCACAACGGCTACACCTGCAGCGAATGCAGCATGCTCTCCGAGCGCAAGGACGCGCTCACAGCACACCTCGTGACCCGCGGGCCCTTGTCGAGAGTTTATTCTAGGGACAGGAATCAAAAACGTAAGTCTCACTCTTTTAAAACTCAGAAAAAGAGGTGTTGTCCAAATATTAATATTTCCTTTTTATGAGCCTTAGTGTCTGCACTATTTGTATTGGAGATTTAACTCAGAATTATCCCTCGAAAGCTTGAGAAGTACACCCCAAGTCAGCTTTGTCCTGCCTGTCCTCTTTCAGCTTACATTTTATGTGGTCGATAATTTTATATCTAAAGGTATTTGAAGTTTTATAAATTTGGACTTGATGTGAGCAAGAGAAAATTTCTGCATAAATGAAACTAATAAAACTACAGTCACTTTTAGATGCACACCTTTGTTTTTATAAGACAGCACAGATGCTCATGTGTACTTAAGGAATGGCTTTGGGACGTTACTACGGTCTGTCCTGTGAAGTGTTTATGCCGGCGTTCGTGTCAGGAAAACATTTCCTGTGGTTGTTAGCCTGTGGTTATGGTGAGGGAGGGGCCGTTGGAGAACACACGGGTTTGGGAAGGACACACGGGGTTCTGGTTTGTTCCGGGACAGCAGCAGTCATTGCAGGGAACCCCCTGACGTGGGCAGTCACTGCTAAGGCATCCTCCCGGGTGAGCAGGTGAAGACAGAGCCACAGGCGCCTTTCCAGCTTCCAGGCGGGGCTGCGATGCCCAGGGGTTGGGACTCTGCCCCTCATGGCTGCCTGACCGGGATCTCTCTCACCTGTGGCAGGAAGAGGCTGGGGCCCTTGGCTGGGCCGGGTGCTGCCTTGTTCTCAAGCCCTTGGCACCTTGTCTTTCGAGCCCATGTCCTGCTGTGCTTGGAGGTGCTGGAAGCCTCAGGAGGGCAGGGCCAGGTCTGTCTTATCAACTCTGAGCCTGGCTATGCTGGGGACATGGGGCATTCGTCCAGTATTATTCAAATGACCGGACGTAATGAAGGAGGGCAACAGGACGAAGGCCTCCGCCCTGTCTGAGATTTCTAGCATCTTATTTTTACTGTTTGTCTTTGTGGCCCTCACTTGTGGCTGTATCTGCTGTGGTGTCACGGACACTGCTAGTGTTAATACAGCACAGTAAGAAGGTATGAAAAAGGAAGGGAAAGGGCAGGAGCAAGGCTGCACAGGGGCTTCCCTCACTGTGCACGGTGCTTGCTTGGGTTCTTCTGCGTATACTAGCACTGCTGAGTGCCCACTCTGCACCAAGCAAACTGGGGCTTAGCCAGCTCAGGAGGCTCACAGGCAGGTGGGGGGCCTAGAGCTGAACCCAGGCGTCATGTAGGTGCTCCCCTGAGCTGCCTCCCTCCCTGAGCACTTGGCACCCTAGGGCTCTACGCAGTGCTGCATGTGAGGCCTCACGTAGTTTATGTGATGTGCACAAAGATTTCGTGTATTCAGGGTTTAATGAGGCTGTGTTTTGAAGCATGCCATTGATGGGCTAAACATAACATTTTTCTTAGAATAAAAGCACATTCCATAAACTGTACGATGGCAGAATAAGGAAGTTCACAGATAATTGAGAGAACCTACAGAAATGTGCTATTTTCCGAAGGCCTTCACACACATGTTGTAGTAAATGTGTCTCTTTATGACTGGCAGTATGCTGGGGGTCAGTGCCCAAGCTTAGCCGTGCAGTTGAGTGTATCTTTAGATGGAAAAGGCATTGGTGTGGTGTGGGTTGTAGCTTCCCAAAACTCATGGCACGTCCCAGGGGACGTTGGTCTTGGGTGTTTCGGGGGAAGAAGACAAGCCTCTCTGGGCTTCACCCTGCTTGCCATCTCAGACGAGGGCCAGGACTTGTGCGGCCCACACTAGTGTATCGCCCTGTATTAGAGTAAATATATTTATCAAAGAACATTGGAAAATCAGAGAGACACAAAAAGAAAATAAAAATCACCTGCAAGGTGCCACAACAGGGAAAAAAACACACTTCCAGAGATTTCCCCTCTACGTTCTTACAGTCAGATTGTGCGAATTGTTTGCATAATCATACTTACTTAAAATAATTACAGCTTTCCTAAAGTATAAATTTTCTCTCCACATTTTCTTAATTTTGTTTTTATGTATGTACTGATTGTAATACTCACTGTAAAATTTTTCAGTAGTAGAGATAAAATAAGTCCTTCCCCCCACCCGATCCATCTCCTCCTGGGGGGAACCACTGCTAATGATAGCTGGGTGGGAATTCTTATGCTTTGTAAAATTAGGTAAAATTTAGATAACATGAAATTAACCATTAACAATTTTAAAGTGTGTGACTAGGCGACATTCAGCCTTCCCTCAGTGCTGCGTGCCGTCCGGGGTTCTTTATGCACCTGCAGAACTATGTGGTTTTGGCTCTGTCTTTCCTTAAATGCTATCACGGTGTATGCATAGTCTAGCATCTCTTCTCATTTTATACGTTAATTGAGATTAACTTTATTCTTTTTGATGCCTGTACAGTTTTTAAAAATTTTGAGATGGAGTCTTGCTCTGTTGCCCAGGCTGGAGTGCAGTGGCACAATCTTAGTTCATTGTAACCTCTGCCTCCTGGGTTCAAGCGATTCTCCTGCCTCGGCCTCCCAAGTAGCTGGGACTACATAGTTGCGCCTCCATGCCCGGCTAATTTTTGTATTTTTAGTAGAGATGGTGTTTCACCATGTTGGCCAGGCTGGTCTCAAACTCCTGACTGACCTCAAATGATAACGCCCGCCTTGGCCTCCCAAGGTGCTGGAATTAACGGGCATGAGCCACTGTGCTGGCTGCCTGTGCAGTATTGTTTATGGCTGTAGCAAATTTTAGGTTCTAAGTGAACATTCAGACTTCTTATGTTTGTGCACCATTAAAAACATTGTTTCTTTGGATGTTTCCCTGTACCTATGTGTTTGTGGACCGTGCAAGCTTTTCTCCAGAGTAGACAGGCTGGAGGGAGAATTGGCCTTGTCCACTTAATGACGTGCCCCTTCACTCGCCGTCCTCCACTGCTGGCCCTAGTGGTTGTCTCCCGTAGTAGGATGCAGGTCCCCTTTCCTTCTGGTCAATTCTTCATATTTTTGCTCTTTTAAAACCTTCCGTGTTTGTTTGTTTGAGATGGGGTCTTGCTCTGTCGCCCAGACTGGAGAGCAGTGGCGTGATCACAGCTCACTGAGGCCTCAGACTTCTGGTCTCAAGTGATCCTCACACCTCAGCCTGCCTAGTAGCTACCACCCCCAGCTATTTTTTGTGGTTTTTTTGTAGAGATGGGGTTCTGCCATGTTGCCCAGGTTGGCCTCGAACTCCTGGGCTCAAGTAATCTACCTGCCTCGGCCTCCCAAAGTGCCGAGATTACAGGCATGAGCCACCTCACCCAGCCGAATTTCAGGATTTTATTATGAGTGAGACTGACCGTGCATGCCTTCTTAATAACATGACTTGCTGTTGCCAACAGCCTCTCTCAAGTTGGTGCTAGAGTGTGAACTAAGCTGGCACCGTGCTCACTGCTTAGGCTTATGTTTTCTTAGTATAGGGTCCAGTTCACAAATAGCTTTTCACTATTGTTTTGAAAATAATAAAGCTCTAATTTTTTCTTTCTTTGAAGTCACTGTAACTCGAGCTTCACCGTTTCCAGCTGGCCTTATGCCACAGATCTTTTTCTTTCTTTCCTTTTATTTATTTATTTTTTTTTTGAGACAGGGTCTTACTCTGTTGCTCAGGCTGGAGTGCAGTGATACGAACACAGCTCACTGCAACCTCTGCCTTCCAGGCTCAAGTGATTCTCCTGCCTCAGCTCCCCAGTAGCTGGGACTACAGGTGTGCACTGCCACATCTGGCTAATTCTTTGTAGAGACGGTTTTACCACATTGCCCAGACTGGTCTCCAACTCCCGGGCTCAAGCGATCTGCTCACCTAAGCCTCCCAAAGTGTTGGGATTACAGGCGTGAGCCACCGCACCCTACCACTTGCCACAGAAGTTTTTTTTTTTTTTTTTTTTTTGAGACGGAATCTCTCACTCTGTTGCCAGGCTGGAGTGCAGTGGCGTGATCTCGGCTCACTGCAACCTCCAACTCCCTGGTTCAAGTGATTCTCCTTGCTCAGCCTCCCAAGTAGCTGGGATTACAGGCACATGCCACCATGCCCAGCTAATTTTTTTTGATATTTTTAGTAGAGATGGGGTTTCATCATGTTGGCCAGGATGGTCTCAATCTCCTGACCTTGTCATCTGCACGCCTTGGCCTCCCAAAGTGCTGGGATTACAGGCGTGAGCTGCCGCTCCCGACCTAAACCGATCTTTAAGTCACCAAGTCTTGCCAAGTTGGGAGTGTGAGGGGGAGGAGCCTCATCAGAAGCACTTCATCAGGCAGACAGCTGAACCTGTTAAATTTGTGGAATATCATCCCACACACATTTAGATTAGCAGAAAAAGCATCAGGGATCACATTGTATCATTTTTACATTGTGCCTTTTTTTTTTCCCTTTGAGACAGAGTTCGTCACTTAGGCTGGAGTGCAGTGGCACGATTTCGGCTCGATCTCGGCTCACTGCAACCTCCGCCTTCTGGTTTCAAGTGATTCTCCTGCCTCAGCCTCCCAGATAGCTGGGATTACAGGCGCATACCACCACACCCTGCTAATTTTTGCATTTTTAGTAGAGATGGGGTTTCACCATGTTAGCCAGGCTGGTCTCAAACTCCCGACCTCGTGATTCACCCGCCTCAGCCTCCCAAAGTGCTGGGATTATGGGCATGAACCACACGCCTGGCCCAACACACACTGTGTCTTCTAAAGTGAGAGGTGGCACGTGCCTGTAGTCCTAGCTACTTGAGAGGTTGAGGCAGGCAGGTTGCTTGAGCCCAGGAGGTCGAGGCTGCAGTGAGCTGAGATCATACCACTGTACTCCAGCCTAGGCAACAGAACAAGATCCTGTCTTAAATAAATAAATAGTTTGGGTACTTACTTATACCTGTAATCCCAGATGTTTGGGAGGCAGAGGTGGGAGGATCACATGAAGTCTGGAGTTTGAGACCAGCCTGGGCAACATAGGAAGACCCCATATCTACAAAAGCAAAAACAGATTAGCTGGGTATAGTGGCATGTGCTGTACTCCCAGCTACTCAGGAGGCTGAGGTGGGAGGATCGCTTGAGCTCAGGAGGTTTGAGACCAGCCTGGGCAACACAGTGAGACCTCGTCTCAACAAAAAATACAAAACATAAGCTGGGCTTGGTGGCAAGCACCTGTAATCCTAGCTACTTGAGGAGGCTGAGGCAGGAGGATCACTTAGGCCCAGAGTTCAAGGTTGCAGTGAGCTATGATCATGCCACTGCAAGGCGACAGAGTAAGACCCTGTCCCTAAAAAAATTAAAAATAATAAACAGCAAAGGCAGTGCTTCTAGAGGTGATTCTGGTGCTCCAGTGTACCCATTCTCAAACTGTTGGGTCAGAGGCCATAAAACAAATGACTGTTTGTCAGTATCTGAATGTCGTAGTGTGTGCATAAACAGCATTGGAGTGAAGCAGCTGCAGTTTGGGTACCCTGTAGACGATTGCTAGTGAGTCAGTGCTCTGTAAATCATTGCCAGTGCGTCAGTGGAGCTGGCAGCCTCCCCCTGGGGGGGGTTACTTCGAGTGCCCTCTCCAGGGTCCACTGTCCACCGCCAGTTGGGCTCTTCCTGAATGAGTGTCTTTGGTGTCCATTCTAAAATGCTTTGCCTGAAATGAATCATTTGGTGATCTGACTTACCAGGAAGTAGATGTTGGCTTTATGGGAAGAAATAACGTGTGTTCATGGTTTTTTAATAGGCGGTGCATCTTTGTACGTGAATAGGATTTTGTGGCTGGCCAGATACACTGCGTCATCTTTTTCGTCATTTTTAGTTCAACTTTTTCAAGTGGTTTTAATGAAGCTCAATTATGAATCAGAAAATTACAAATTGAAAAGTTATGAATCAAAAGATTGTGACTCTGAAAGCTATAAGTCAAAAAGCCATGAATCAAAAGGTATTTAAATACTGTTTTCCCCTCCTTTTTCCACCACATCACGCTTTCGAGGTGGAGAAAGCCTTGTGCTTTTCCTTGCACGGTGCTTCCCTCGCTGCCACCTCTCACAGTCTTAGTGCTGGCTCTTCTGCTTCCACTCTGGATCTTGCATCTCGGGAGCTTATGGAACTTTTAATTTGTTCTGTGTGTAGTTCAGTTCTCTCAAAGCTGATCAGTGTTGAAACCTCTTTAAAGTTATTTCTTAAATGAAAAATTACTGTGCTCAATTTTTGATTTTTATTACCTTTTTAAGGCAAAAACGTGAATGCTGTTTAGAATCTATTTTTACAAAACTATTTTATGCAGGCTAATCTTTGTGTTGTTTGGGCCGCACACATGATTCAGCCAGGGGGTGGGGGAGCCTTTCACGTCTCTTCTCATGGCCCGAGCCCTGTCACCTGCATTCACCTGTGTGGTAGGAGCCGTCGGCTGTCTGAACTCTGTGGAAGTGGCTAGCCTAGCACGTTCTCTGATCATGTTGACTTCATCGGGGTGCGAGAAGCACTTGAGCTCAGCGCTGGTGAGTTTCCTAAGCCTCTTTTGCGTGTGTTGCAGCTCATGCCAGTTACTGTGGGAGAGTGAATGTGAGAGAGTCTCTCAGAGAGGATGGCCACCTCAGTGTAAATGGGGAAGCGTTGTGTAAGTATGGCTTTGTTTTCCTGTGGGCGTCGGTCGTGGAGTTGGTCCCACACGCTGTCGTGTTGGGCAGTAGCAGTAGAGAATGAACAGCCCGTTTGACACGGTTGTCCTCACTGATGACGACGGGCTGGTAGAGCTGCTGCTTAAGCCCTTGTCACAGAAGCTCAGCCACCAGATTGCATTTGCTTTGATTGTTAACTGTCTTGTGTGTAATTGAGTTTCCTAGTTTTTTCAGACTGCCGTTGCCATGCACAGTTGAGATGGACACAGTTTGCTTGTGAATCCCACATTCACTGCTTGTCACCACACCCACAGGCGATGACTGTAAGGGCAAGACGCACTTCGACGCACACACAGCCATCCACCTGCAGTCGCCACGGCCGTCCAGGCAGGCAGGGACGCTCCGGCACATCTGGGCGTCTGCAGGTTGTTCCTCGCCCCATCTCCGTCTCATCCCGCCCAGTCACCATGCTGCTTGTGCCTTGTTTGGTTTGTGCTTGGAATTCAAGTGCTTTAAAGCCTTGCTGTAAAAACCGACAGAAATAGTATTAACTTTAGTTTAAAACAGGGTGAATCTCTCTCTCGAAAAGCTTCCTTGTAAATTTTTTTTCTTTTGGAGATTGAGTCTCACTCTGTCGCCCAGGCTGGAGTGCCGTGGCGCAATCTTGGCTCACTGCAGCCTCCACCTCGCAGGTTCAAGTGATTTTCCTGCCTCAGCCTCCTGAGTAGAGGAGTATTTTTGTATTTTTAGTAGAGACAGGATTTCACCATGTTGGCCAGGCTGGTCTTAAACTCCTAACCTCAGGTTATCTGCCCACCTTGGCCTCCCAAAGTTCTGGGATTACAGGTGTGAGCCACCATGCCTGGCCTCCTTGTAAATTTACATAGTATGAATTAAATGTTTGAAAAGAATTTATTTGAGATTAAAAGTCAAGGAAAAGCGAGTCCCTGCTCACCCTCCTGTGCGGGAACCGGGGCTTACAGCAGCAGCTGTATCTCTGCCTTGTGCTGTGTTAGCGGTTGCTGTCTGTGTCCCAATGTTTACATGAGCACATTATGTGTTTCCAGTCTACACTCGAAACTTTCTTGGCAGAGAGACATCCTCTTGAGGCATCTTTAAAAAAAAAAGTTAGTTTCAAAAATAATTGTCTCACCTGCCAATTAATAAACATAAAGCAATTGATTTTTCTTTTAAATCCGCATAAGCCGTATTTCTTTGCATGTCGACCATGTTGTAATTACATAGTTGCAGGAATTAATATGCAGATGTTAAGTCAGTGTGAGGATAGACTACCTACAATGAGAACTGGAACAAAACTTACTTTGGGAGGCCGAGGCAGGTAGATCACTTGAGGCTAAGAGTTCAAGACCAGCCTGGCCAACATAGCAAAACCCTGTATCTAAAAATAAAAATCTGGAGCAAAACTGATTTCATGAGCAGTTTCCTGCTTTATGTGATGTGTAGTTTGATACTGAGTTTATTGTGGTACATTTCATCATCTGGTAGTGCTGTGTTACCATTCTGAAACACTTTTTTACTAGAAATGTTAGCCTTTAGAATAATTTTAATTTTGGTCTTTGAGTAATTATTTTCTCACTTAGAGCATGTGAGCTGCAGGTGTCTATGAAATTTCAATCTGCTTTAAAATATGGTATTATCTTTCCAATATAAATTGTGCTGGCACCAGTGGCCAACATTTATAGTGTGGCTTCCAGCCACCGCCTCCTGGGGTTTTGTAGGGGTATCTGCATTTTACATCTTAAGTATCTGCAGGCAGAAGTAAATGAAAACTATTAAAAAGTACAACTGGCCAGGTACAGTGGCTCACGCCTGTAATCCCAGCACTTTGGGAAGCCAAGGCGGGCGGATCGTGAGGTCAAGAGATTGAGACCATCCTGGTCAACTTCGTGAAACCCCATCTCTACTAAAAATACAAAAATTAGCCGGGCGTGGCACATGCCTGTAGTCCCAGCTACTTGGGAGGCTGAGGCAGGAGAATTGCTTGAACCTGGGAGGTGGAGGTTGTGGTGAGCCGAGATTGCGCCATTGCACTCCTCCAGCCTGGGCAACAAGAGCAAAACTCCGTCTCAAAAAAAAAAAAAAAAAAGAACTGAGCTTTTTGATGGTAATGTCAGTGCAATATTGTCAACACTTACAAGAATTTTTTGTTTTTTTGTATTTTTTGAGGAGACTGTGGACACACTGACGTGGGCTTTGGTGAAGTGTGTGGTGTGGGCATCCCTGCCGTGCTATCAGGGCAGAGGCTGGGTCTCTGGCATCAGCCTGAGCGCCCACACACATCTTCTCTGCGCAGGTTACTTCTTGCTGCAGACTCTGCACAGGATTGGAGCCGTGGGGCGGGCTGTGTCCAGGACGGCGTGGTCGGCCCTTTGGCTGGCCGTGGTTGCTCCAGGTGGCTATTTTGGGTTTCTGTGTTGTGTTCTCGCCAGAGCTTCTGGCAGCTAAGCACCTGCACGCGATGATTTACCTAACCAAGTAAAAATCTCATCTAGGTTCTCATGCTTTGACCCTTGGCATAACATAGCTTGTTCTTCATAACTTAGCGATGTTAACTTACTGTACTTGTTGCATGAGCGTACTTTGTTTCTCTGGGGTTCGGTCTGGGGCATATCTGGCTGTTTGAGTACACCATGCAGAGAATGCATGGATCTGGGGCTTCCTGTCTTGTGTGTCTATCAGCATGATCCATTACTACCTCGCTTCCTGCCGTGGTGACAAGCATGACCAACTTCTTCACCTCCAGCTTCATCTTCATGTGCTTCTAGCTTGGCCTTCACAGAAACAGTGCATTTAGGAGCTTGTTTTCCTAAGAACATTTCCTTAGAACGTTTGGTGTTTTCTCTTGTAGGGAAGGCAGCCTCTGGAGTGTTCTGGTGGCTGGGGATTGGATGGTACCAGTTTGTTACTTTGATTTCTTGGTTGAATGTGTTTCTTCTTACCAGGTAAGGAAATGGATATCGCGTCACCTTGGTGTTTTAAAGAACCAGTTTTGTGCCAATTGCAGGCTCTTATTTGATTTGTTATTTTATAAGGATTTTGCTTATATTCACATAGCATTTGTATATTTTACAAAAGTGCTTTTATATTCTTAGTTTTTCAAACCAACCTGTGAGATAAGAAAGGCAGGTATCATCAGGAAAAACAGGTGTGCAGAGGTGAGGCAGCTGGAAGGGCCCCAGCAGGATGGGGACCCAGGTCCGAGCTCCTGCCTTGCTGCAGTTGCCAGGGGCGTCAGGCCCCTCAGTAGGCCAGTGATCCACAGGGGCAGCGACTCAGGGTGGCTCAGACCTTTTAGTCCGTGCCGGAGAGTTGGTAAGTGTGTGCTTGGATACACAGGCCTCAAGGACACCGTTTTATACACAGTTCTCCTGTAGGCATCACAAGCCTTATAGATAAAACCTTAACTGCTTTTCTAATATTGAGGGGGGTGGATTTTGTACAAAATTATCTAGAGGGGGAAAACAGATTGGTGAACCCTGACTGAAACTTTTTCCAAGCTAAAGGTTTTTATTTTTACTCTCAGGTGCCTTCGAAATATCTGCAAGTTTTTAGTCTTCCTCATCCCGCTCTTCCTTTTACTAGGTAAGTCGTATCTGGCTTAGTTGCCTCCTATGACCAAGCTATACACATACGTGTAAATTAGCGGGAAAAATGAGCACGTAAGTCCATGTTTTGAGAAGTGTGATGTACCTATGTGTGGTGGTTTTTCTCTTTAGCAGGTCTCTCCTTACGGGGCCAGGGTGATTTCTTTTCATTCTTGCCTGTGTGGAGCTGGGTAAGCCTGCATAGAACACAGCAGGTGGATGACCCCAAGGACGTATTTAAACCTGCGACTTCTCACCTGAACCAGCCTCTACAGGTAAGAGGGTAGAAAGGCCTCTCAGCTGGTACTACCCATGTGTGGTCTTTGGGGACGCTTCCACGCTGCAGGTGAGAGGGTAGCAAGGTCTCTAAGCGGTCATTGCCCATGTGTGGTCTTCAGGGACACTTCCACACTACTGTGAGCTGGACACTTCAGGCGGGTGCCCTGTGTTAGGAAATATTTTTAAATATCAGATAAGCGAGTCTTTGGCAGCTCCTTAAGTGTTCTAAAATAGTTCAAATGCACATTTAAAGTATTCTCATGATTCAGTTAGTTTTGATTTTAAAGACAGTATTCATTACTATGCAAACTTACAGAGAAGAAAATGAGAACTGCCCATAGTCGTGCATGTAAGGATCAAGTCCCCAGAACTCCAGGTTTCTGTGGATTCCTCCTTTTGTGTGCTTGTCTACTCCATAGCTGGCATCTTGCTGTAGGACACTGTTTTGAGGTTTTGACAGACTTGGTGCTTATGGTCACTTGACTACCTGGTTTCATTTCCTTTTTGCCATTTCAGGGTGACAGTGAGGCTTTTCCGTGGCATTGGATGAGGGGCGTGGAGCAGCAGGTGGCCTCTCTGTCTGGACAGTGCCACCACCATGGTGAGAATCTCCGAGAGTTGACCACCATGCTTCAGAAGCTGCAGGCTCGGGTGGACCAGATGGACGATGGTGCTGCTGGGCTGTCAGCATCAGTCAGAGACTCTGTGGGACAGCACCTAAGGGAGGTGGGTGCCGCTGGGCTACTGGGCTCCACAGTAACACCAATGTGCTTCTGGGTGCCGTGTTCTCTCCTGTTGGGAGACGGAGGGGACAGGAGAGGTGCCATTGTGAGAAGGGGCTGCACTTTTTGTTCTTAGTTGTTGAGAGCAGTGTGCTCGAGAGGGAGGGGTGGCTTTCCTGTCGTATGCTCAGGGCCAGGAACTGTGGCTTCCATAGCTCACATGGAAGTGGTGGCAGGAGACATGTGAGATAACCCCAAGCGGGAAGTCTGATGGTCATGGAGAAACGTGGCCTTTTGTGTCCTGTTCTCCAGATTGTCCTCTTGTTGGCAGGTCATGGCGCTCTGTCGCTGCAGACAGTACAGCCACTGAGATGGACATGCACCATCTCACATGGGTCCCAAATGTGCTTCTCTTCCAAGGCAGCCCGAGATGCTCCCACCCGCTGCAGGGATTGTGTGGGGATCCCAGGAACCTCTGGTTCAGAGGATGCCCTCTCTTGTGAAGAAAATAGTTGACACCTGTTCGAAACAGTTCAGTAAACACTAACTGTTATGTGGCCTGGGCTCATTTTAGTACAGATTGAGCCCATTCTTAAGCTGCCTTCCAACATATGCCTGTCTGTGGGTGTGATCACAGTGCTAATTGGGAGTGCAGGGCAGGGCTTCCCTCTGAAGCAGCACACACAGGGTTAAATGCTCATTCCTCCGGCAGCTGGCAGAGTTTGTTACCTGCTCCCCTGAGCCTCAAGCTCACGTTGGCATCTGCACTGCCTAGTGGAGGACATCACTACTTGCATATGGCCGTGTACATTTATGTTAATTAGCACCACACAGAATTGTAAAATGTAGGTTCTCACGTGCACGACCCCATTTCAGGTGCTCAGTAGCCATGAGTGGCTGGTGCTGCCCTGCTGGACAGCACAGATGCAGCATGTCCCGCTGTGGCCCAGGGGTGCTGGATGGCGGGTGTGCTGGAGACGGTGAGGGCCTCGGGGTCTCACGGGTTTGGTGTTTCAGTGCCCTGGGCTCAGGCCTGTGGTCTCAGCTACTTGGGAGGCCAAGGTGGGAGGATCTCCTGAGCCCAGTAGGTGAAGGCTGGAATGAGCCAAGATCACGCCACTCACTGCACTCCAGCCTGGGCCACAGAGGAGAGCAATGGCCCAGGCTGGCGTGTAGCCAAGAGAGGAAGGGAGGAAGGGATCTCTAAAGTCAGGGATGAAGATAAGGATATTTTTTTTTTTCTTGAGACGGACTCTTGCTCTGTTGCCAGGCTGGAGTGTAGTGGCGCCATCTCGGCTCACTACAACCTCCGCCTCCCAGGTTCAAGCGATTCCCCTACTTCAGTCTCCTGAGTAGCTGGGACTATAGGCGTGTGCCACCACGCCTGGCTTATTTTTTCTATTTTAGTAGGGACAGGGTTTCACCATGTTAGCCAGGATGGTCTCGCTCTTCTGACCTCATGATCTGCCTGCCTCGGCCTCCCGAAGTGCTGGGATCACAGGCATGAGCCACCGCACCCGGCCAGGACGTTGTTATTAAGCAGATTCTTCCTTTAGGGTGTGTGCCACATTGCGACCACAGTCTCTGATCGTCAATATTCCGTGTAGAAATGCCTTGGCCTAACTTGCCAGCTTTTTGTTGCTTAACTTTCTCCATAATTTGTTCACTCCTTTTCTTTCCTAAGACTGACGTTACGGTTTTTCACCAAGAACATGAAGTGCGCATCTTACATTTGGAAGATATTCTGGGAAAACTGAGAGAAAAATCTGAGGTATTTATTCTTGACCTTATACTCTTTTAAAATAAAAAGAAAATCAACTATGGCTAATATTTTAAAGCCCCTTAGTCATTTAATGTTCCTCTTTTTAGGGTATTTGTTTCTGTTCTCTGTAAAGTGTGAAGAAACATTTGTTTTCTCTCTCGTGTGGTAGCGGCTGTGGGGCTCTGATGTTTAATCAGGAGCGTGACTACCGGGCCCCCTGCGTCTCTCAAGAGCACAGAGCTGGGCTGCACATGCCAGGAGGTGGTTCTGCACATTCCAGGCAGCCTCTGGGTTCCCATCCAGCTCCTCCCGGCTCCAGAGTGCTTCCTTGCTCTCACACAGCCTCCTTGCAATGTCTTTAGAGGGGGAGATAAAGGACCTGAGTCTTTTGACAGACAGCACTAGCTTTGAGTGGGAAGCCCGTGACCATGAATTGCTGGTAATGCCAGGGAAGGGGCTGGGCCTCTGTGCTGCCCCAGCCCTGGAGAGTTGGGGGTGGGGCTCGGGTTTTGGCTCTTTGTGTCTGTGGTGCTTCACACAGAGCCTGGCATGTCTCATGTGCGTGTGTGTATTGAACTACCTTGGAAAATGTGGTGAGGCTAAGGGTTGTATTTAGCACTCCCTTTTGGGAATCTTGGGACCTGCTCCTGGATTATGCACTCTGTGAGATCAGGTGGGTTTACCTGGGAGGGAGGGAAGGGCTGAGAGGAGCAGGCAGAGGCAAGAATGTACCTACCTGCCAACCTACCTGTGAGGGTGTGCGGGGCGCCTCCTCCTGTGTCCGCCTGCCCTGGGCTGGGCTGTGGAGACCTCCGTGGAGTCAGACTTGGGGCCGATGCTGGTGCTCAGCATGGTCCTGCTCTCAGGTCTCGCGGATGGCACAGGCCAGCACGGCGCAGCTTCGTGTGTGCATGTGCTGCGCCCCTGTCCTCCACGTTGAGAACACGCTCTGGAGGTGTGACAGGGGAGCTGACTCAGCCTGGGTGCTGGCTGCAGAAGCTGCATGTTTAGAGCCCGCCAGGCAGTTCCTGTGTGATTTGCACTACTTTCCATGCACACATGATGTCTGCTGAAAGGTTTCTTTCAAATGTACCATGAACACTTCCTCCCTGCCAGCCACAGGCGGACTGGACTTTGAATTAAAGGGGATATTCCAGATAAATCAATGGAATTTTAAGTTAATCAAGTATATGGTTTTATGAAAAGTTAATATATAACTTATGTATTTCAGTAGATTATTTCTCATACTTTTTAGGCCATCCAGAAGGAACTAGAAGAGACCAAGCAAAAAACAGTCAGGTAGGATGATTTGGAAAACGTTCACTTGTCTTCTGTGTGTGTGTTTGGTTATGTGGAGCGGCAGCAGTGATGGGGATGATGCGGGGCCTGCCTCCACCAAGTGTCACTTGAAGGCCCTGAGGTTTGTGGCCAACAGACACACTCCTGCTGGGTGTCCTGCTGGGTCGCATGAGGACAGAGGGGTCCTCAGGGGCTTGCCACCTCCCCCTCCATGTGGCATGGACCTCTGTAGTTCAGCATTCTCAAAGGTGCTGCCCATGCCCCTGCTGTGCCCCAAGGTCTTCAACTCTGGTGTCCTTGCAGGGCCACCCTCAGGGAATAGGTTGATGGCCCACATCACAGCCCACTTCATGGTGGGAGTCATGGTGGGCTCTGTGCCGACCCTCCACTGGCACCCACTGGCACCGTCAGCGTCTAGGTAGGCGGGGTTACAGCTCAGCCTCATCCCTGCTGCTGCTCCTGGAAGGCAGCCCCGTGTGGGCAGGTCACTGGCTTCCAGGACCTCCCAATTTGTGCTGGGCGTGTCACAGCAGGCCTTTTCGAGTGGCTGTTGGTCCTGCTGCCCTTGGAATCCGTGGCACAGCCGGATCCCTCTGCAGTTCCTGGGAAGCTGGTGTTGTGCTCCTCACTCCAGGCAGCTTTCTTCCGCACGGCTGTTGATTTGCCCGAAGCCCCCTTAAGTGGTGCTTCCCTTTCACTGGTGTTCCCAGCACGGGAACTTTGTCTGTCTTCCTTAGTTTTATGCACGCAGCACGTCCTCCCCACAGTCCTCCCTGCTTGTAGATTGAGCAGGCTTGGCTTGGTTGTGCTTTCCCAAGGTCCTCGTGTCTGCTCTCAGGAGGGTCCGTCCTCCCACTGTGCCCTGTGTGCCTTTTCTGAGGACGGGTGTGAGGGCTGGAGCACAGTTTTCTCTGCTTCCAAAGCCTTTATTTCAGTAACAAGTTGCTTTAATACACGAATATGTCAATCCTAAAGTGTTTATCTGGGAGTGAGCTTTTTGAGATATGAATTGTTAGTATCTCAACAACTATGTGTACCTATAAATGTAAATATATTACTGTGTGTTATAATACACAGTACCTCATAAAGTTGAATTATAAACCCCAAGGCCATGTATTTTTAGTGTAATTATTTGTTCAATCAGCATGAAAATTTAGATTCGGCTTTATGATGATTACTGATAAATATTGGCTTATTTCTCCCATCCAAGTAGTAACCAGGTCCAACCCTGCTTTGCTTTCAGGGTGGTATGGCTGTAGACAATATTGTCTCACTTCTGAAGTCTTAGTTTTAATTTTAAGGAAATACAGGGTTTCTTTTTTGTTTGTTTGTTTTTGTTTTTTGTTTTTTTTTTTTTTGAGACAAGGTCTCTTTTGCTCTTTTGCCAGTACACTCCAGCCTGGGCAACCTCCATCTCCCGGGTTCAAGCAATTCTCCTGCCTCAGCCTCCTGAGTAGCTGGGATTACAGGTGTTCGCCACCACACTCAACTAATTTTTGTCTTTTTAGTAGAGACGGGGTTTCAGCATGTTTGCCAGGCTGGTCTTGAACTCTTGGCCTCAAGTGATCTGACCGGCTCAGCCTCCCAGAGTGCTGGGATTACAGGTGTGAGCCACTGTGTCGGTCCGGAAATAAAGTTTTTAAACGCGAAATCGTTTTCAGCGAGAGCTCTCACTTGCCACTAAGAAGATAAACACTGCTAGAGGCATTTTTGTAGATAGCCTACTTGTGTGCTGTGTATACTTTTATGTTACATATTTGATGCCGATTAAAACATCTCTGGGATTTTTATTTGAAACTGGCATTAAGTTTCCATGTTAGTGTGGCACAGTATGACATCTGTACAGTTGTGACACCCAGGAGTGGGATCGGGTTTCCTTCAGCCTGTGTGTAGTGTGGGAAGCGTTTAGACTGGGCTGGGCGGCTTGTGGTTCGTGACCCGTCTTCTCACTGTTAGGTCCAGTGCAGTTGGTGAGCAGCTCCTGCCCACGGTTGAGCACCTCCAGCTAGAGCTGGATCAGCTGAAGTCAGAGCTGTCCGGCTGGCGACACGTGAGGACTGGCTGTGAGACAGTGGATGCCGTACGAGAAAGAGTGAGTTTCCTCCGTATTTACTTGTTGTTTTATAATAGAAAGCAAAAGAAAACTTGAGTTGACTTAGGTTAAGTTGTTTAATTTCTTTTTTCTTTTCTTTTCTTTTTTTTTTTTTTTTTGAGACCGAGTCTTGCTGTGGCACGCAGGCTAGACTGCAGTGGTGCAATCTCAGCTCACTCACTGCAAACCACCTCCGCCTCCCGGGTTCAAGTGATTCTCCCACCTCAGTCTCCCAGGTAGCTGGGACTACAGGCACGTGCCACCATGCCTGACTAATTTTTGTATTTTTAGTAGAGATGGGATTCCACCATGATGGCCAGGCTGGTCTCCAACTCCTGACTCCAAGTGATCCACCCGCCTTGGCTTCCCAAAGTGCTGGGATTATAGGCCTGAGCCACCATGCCTGGCCTAACTCTGTTTTTTTTTTTTCCCCCTCTCCCTGCCCCTCCTCCACCCCCTTTCTCTTTTCTTTTCTCTTTTCTCTCTCTGTCTTTTTTCTCTCTCTCTTCTCTCTCTGTCTCTTTCTCTCTTTCTCTCTCTCTCTCTTTCTCTCTTTTCTTTCTTCCTACAGAATCTCGCTCTATCACCCAGGCTGGAGTGCAGTGGCACAATATCTCAACTCACTGCAACCTCCGCCTCCCGGGTTCAAGCGATTCTCCTGCCTCCGCCTTCTGAGTTGCTGGGATTGCAGGCGTATGCTACCACGCCTGGCTAATTTTTATGTTTTTAGCAGAGACAGGGTTTCACCATGTTGGTCAAGGTGGCCTCAATCTCCTGACCTTGTGATCTACCCGCCTTGGCCTCCCAAAGTGCTGGGATTACAGGCGTGAGCCACCACACCCAGCCCTAAGTTGTTTAATTTCAACTTCCTTTAAAAACATTTTTTTACTATATATGAACTTTTAAAATATTTCAAAATAACAAATACAGCGCTCCGTAGATTTTCCCTTTCCGGCACCACCATGCATCAGCACCCAGGCATGGGTCAGTACTCACTGCGTGTCAACACCCACCGTGCACCCTCCCAGCCTCCTTGGTGTGCGTGCAGCCTGGGCCTAGTACTGACTTGGGGCTGGGTTGTTGCTGTGTACTTTTCATTAAATAGACCCACCCTATACCTGCTGCTTGCTCTGTTTCGGGTTGAAACGTATCAAAGACTTTGCTTCAAGTCCCATCATCCTTAGGCAGAGGAGAAAATTTAGACATTTAGAGCTGCTTAAGAATGAAAACATCATTTGAATGGCAAAAGTCATCAAAATCAAAGTCAGACAGTAGATTGGTAAAGGTTATTTGCAATACATGTGGCAAAATAATCTCTGATGTGCAAAGAGCCCCTAGAATTGGTAGGAAGATAAGCAGTGGTGACAGAGAAAGCATGTGATAGGCTGGGTGTGGTGGCTCACGCCTGTAATCCCAGCACTTTGGGAGGCTGAGGTGGGCAGATCATTGAGATCAGGAGTTTGAGACCAGCGTGGTCAACATATTGAAACCCCGTCTCTACTAAAAATACAAAAAAATTAGCCGGACGTGGTGGTAGGTGCCTGTAATCCCAGCTACTTGGGAGGCTGAAGCAGGAGAATCACTTGAACCTGGGAGGTGGAGGTTGTAGTGAACCGAGATTGTGCCACTGCACTCCAGCCTGGGCAACAGAGTGAGACTCCAACTCAGAAAAGAAAAAGAAAGCATGCAATCAGGGAGCTCAGTCCTACTGATGGGACTTGAATATTACAGCAGGTTCTCATCCCTAGTCTACAGGCCCACGAGGATGATGGCTGCCGTTAGCACTGGCTGGGGCAGTGGGCTTTCCCCTGGCCAGGAGGACTGTCACCAACTACAGTTCCTGGGGGAAAATCTTAGAATATTAACCAGTGACAAATACAAGCACTCTTTGAAACAAGTAACCGTGCCGTTGGGGATCATCTTACAGAAATAAAGGCACCAGTACAGAGGCCACACAGGCAGGAGGGTTGGCGGTGCAAAGTTAGTGTGGGGAGGAGTGAGGAAGCAGCCTCATGCCACTGTTGGGGGGTGTGGACTAGAGAAGGGTGTGTCCACACGTGGAGCGTGGGGAGGGTGGCTGTCATAGGAGGCATTGCCCTTCCTTCCACGGTCTATTGTTATAAAGCAAGAAGACAAAGGTATATACATATGTGTATATGTGCATAGAAATAACACACACGGACATATTTAGCATACATAAAGCTATAATTTAGGTTCCTTTATATGATTGTTTTCTTACCAGTCCAAGTTTGTTGAAAGCAGGGCCTCTCCGATGCACCTGTGTGCCTAGCTGCCGGGTGCCCGGCAGGTGCTTGCTGGGTGGACATGTACCTCTGGATGGTGTGGACATGCCCCACTATGTCCTTCAGCTCCGAGGATACAGGTTGCGCTCATCCCACGAGCTTATCTGTTTCTGTTCTTTTTTTTTTTTTTCCCCAAAACGGAGTCTCGTTCTGTTGCCAGGCTGGAGTACATTGGCGTGATCTCCCCTCACTGCAACTTCTGCCTCCCGGGTTCAAGCAATTCATTCCCACCTCAGCCTCCTGGGACTACCACCAGGAGGCTGAGGCATGCACCACCACACCCAGCTAATTTTTGTGTATTTAGTAGAGACGGGGTTTCACCATGTTGGCCAGGATGGTCTCGATCTCTTGACCTTGTGATCTTCCCGTGTCGGCCTCCCAAAGTGCTGGGATTACAGGCATGAGCCACTGCACCTGGTCTATTTTTGTTCTTTTTAACATGTTCCAGTGTTATTGGAGGGGTTCTTTTTTTTTCTTTTTTTTTTTTTCTTTTTTTTTTTTTTTAGAGACGGGGTCTCGCTATGTTGCCCAGGCTGGAGTGCAGTGGCTATTCACAGGCGCGATCCCACTACTGATCAGCACGGGAGTTTTGACCTGCTCCGTTTCCGACCTGGGCCGATTCACCCCTCAGGCAACCTGGTGGTCCCCCGCTCCCAGGAGGTCACCATATTGATGCCGAACTTAGTGCGGACACCCCGATCGGCATAGCACACTACAGCCCAGAACTCCTGGGCTCAAGCGATCCTCCCACCTCAGCCTCCCGAGTAGCTGGGACTACAGGCACGCGCCACCGCGCCCAGCTGGAGGGGTTCTTTAATATGAAAAAACTGTGTCACAAATGACATAGATTTTTCGAGGATATGTAGTACTTCTGAAGTGTCTAAAATAATGTACCTGAAGAGTGGAAGTGATTGAGTTAAAATACTAAATTTGTATCTGTCTATTTTACTAGGTGGATGTGCAAGTGAGAGAAATGGTGAAACTCCTGTTCTCCGAAGATCAGCAAGGCGGCTCTCTGGAGCAGCTGCTGCAGAGGTTCTCTTCTCAGTTTGTGAGCAAAGCCGACTTGCACATGTTGCTGCGAGACCTGGAGCTGCAGATCCTGAGGAACGTCACCCGCCACATTTCTGTGACAAAGCACATCCCGACCTCGGAGGCCGTGGTGTCCGCTGTGAGTGAAGCGGGAATGTCCGGATAACAGAGGCGGTGAGTAGGCAGTGAGAAATGCTTATAGTCCACTGTGCCGAGACGGAAGATCTAGCTGTTAAGTGTGGTTGTTGCTGTATGTTCTAAGAGTAGTCTGGCCAGGTGTGCTTAGCTGGAGCAAGTGAGATGGGACGTGCCTGGGCAGTGCCGTGTGTGGAGGGGGCACCTGTGCGGTGAGCTCCAGCTCTGGCTGTCGATGTCATTATTGAGCTGCTTCTTGGGGGGTTCTTTATACTTTGTGAGTCTTTTTGTCCCAAAGAGCTCATCTACCTGTGTGATGGCTATACCTTCTGAAGTTACATAAAAATTTCTCAGTGTATTAATCTCTTCTCACACTGCTAATAAAGACATACTCAAGACTGGGTAATTTATAAAGGATAGCGGTCTAATTGACTCACAGTTCCACATGGCTGGGGAGGCCTCACAATCATGGGAGAAGGTGAATGAGGAGCCAAGTCTTGTCTTACGTGGCGGTAGGCAAAAGAGCATGTCCAAAAGAACTCCTTTTATAAAATCATCAGATCTCGTGAGACTTTCTCACTATGACGAGAACAGCATGGGAAAAACCCACCCCCCATGATTCAGTTACCCCCACCTGGTCCCTACCACAACATGGGAATTATGGGAGCTATAGTTCAAGGTGAGATGTGGTTGGGGAGGCAACCAGACCATCTCAGTAATATCTAAATTCCCAGAATTTCCTGTGTTCCAGTCTTGAAGTCTCATCCTCGCTTCATTCATGTTTTATGGCATCCGGGGGATTTTTCTGGTTCAGAGATTGGTGGTGGCCGTGGCTGAGCCCTGGAGGAAGAGGCCTTGTCCTGTCCCATCTGTCTGATGGCCTTGGCAGTTGGGTGCAGGACTGGAGTATGGAATTAACATCCCCATGCCTAGGATCTCCTAAATAGGTTCCATTGAGAAAATGCTCTAATGTAAATGTCTGGTCCTCACCTATGGCACTAAAACCTGAGTCTCTCCTGTCCTGTTCTGGTGTTTGGTTGTCCGTCCCTCATATCTGTCTAGCAAGCACGTGCCATCGTGAACAATGCCTTGAAGCTGTATTCCCAAGACAAGACTGGGATGGTGGACTTTGCTCTGGAATCTGGCGGTGAGTAAATAGACGTTCCGATTATCAAGTTCGATGGTCACCTGTTAGCAGGGGTGTACACGTCCAGCGGTAAGGACTCCTGACTTCTAAATATCTGAGAAAGGGAGCATGATTCTGGGCGTGTCCCTGGTGTTCTTTCTTGCTGGCCAGTTGTTTTAGAGGGGGCACAAGTTCTCCCATGGAAGGGCTGGGGGTGCATGCTTGTGGCTAAGTCAAGGTTCACACCATAGAAAGTTGGTTGACTGTCCACTCTCTCCTGTGCTGTGTCGACGATTGTTCAGTACCTTCAGGAGAGACACAGTAGTGACCACACAGCTGTCTCCTAGGGTGTCCCCTCAGCGGCAAGACAGACCAGGGGCAGGAGCAGGCTAAGCAGATAGAATGATGGGAGCTGTGTTTCAGGCCCTCAGAAAAGTACAGAGGCCGCCATGGTCTGGGTCTGGGAAGCCCTGAAGGAGCACAAGCCTAACCTGGGCCTCTCGGGTCAGATTAATTAAAAAATCAGAATCGCAGCTGAGGAAGGTCCTGGGGTCCACACAGCCCCCTCCGTGGTGAGTGGGGCAGCTCACCTGGGTCAGACATGAGCATTTCTGAAGTACCGTGAGAGGAGAGCTACACTTGCTTCACATCCGCTCAGGGAAGGTTTTGCACCACACGTGCTACAGAAATCTTGGTTTTCTGAATTTTTAAAATTTAGGTGTGCACATCTGCGCTAACATCACTTAGAAGATGTTGTGTTCAGTACACGTTAGTGTATGGAAGGGTCAGAGAGCCTGCAGGGCAGAAGGAATTTCTAAAACCCACGATGGTGTGTGGTTGGCTTAGGGACTCTGTTGCGTGGTTGTGCAGGAACCTAATCCTATTAGTTCGGGAGCAGCTGGCTTTGATTGCAGGCATTTGCCATCCTGTAGGTTCTTCCAGTGGTGGCTACTGACTGAAGTCATAGTAAAAATGGCCAGATTGTTCCAAACAGTAGATAGACCTCAACAAGGCTACTGGTGTGATTAGTGTGCATTTGTTTAAAATGACTTTTAGAATATTAAGTGCTTTTAGTTACAGATTTTGAAATTCAGTGATTTAGGAAGAAATTATTTTCCATTAAGAGGCATCAAATGACACGAACCATACAGTTTGGGCCAAGAGTTGTCATTTGTTCTTAAAACCCTTGTTAATCCTTACCAGTCTGTGTGTCCCTGCCTCAGAACACTGGTAATCCCGAGGAGGCTGCAGCCCAAGTTCCATTACTGAACAAATAATGGATTGGCACTTTGTTAAAATGAGAATAGGATCTTTAAAAAGATAATGCAGTGGTTCAGAAATTGAGGTCCCAGTCAGCTACGCTAAAATCCCCTCATTTTCTTGTTTAAAACGTTAGTTTCTGCCTCTCCTGCCCATGGTTGACCAGTGCCAGGGCCCCTGGAGCGCCACCCTTTGGAGCTCGCCCTTGTTGCCTGGGGTTGCGTGCTGCCTCCAGGGCCGACTTGGTCTTTGTTTTTTGGGGGTTGTCTTGCTGTGACAACAACAATCTGCCTGCTCTGGTTCCTACTGAGGGCCAAACTGGACTTGTTTTTTATGCTTCCTCTTATTATTGAGACGTAATTCACACACAAAAATTCACTATTTTAAAATGTACAGCTCTGTGGTTGTCAGCATAGTCACACTGCAGCCCTCACCACTGCCTCACCCCAGAATCTTTCCCACCCCAGTAGAAACCCTGTACCTGCCAGCAGCCATCCCCACCGCCCCAGCATTTTCACTCTAACTGATAATTATCGTGATGGAAGGTCTCCTCTTCAGGTCCTGAAAGCTCACCTGGCAGGTGATACCAGGCTCAATTAGATGCTTTATTCTTCACTGAGAAAAACGAACAAAAGTTGTCTCTCTAGCAGTAGTTGGGGGGAAGGCCAGTATATTCAGAATTTCCCAGTTTCAGTAAGTAAAATTTGTATATCCTAAAGCAGTTGTAAACTCTTAACACTCAATTTGGAGGAAGTACAATTAATTAAGAACAGGAGTAGGAGGTTCTTGGTATATGTAAAAACTTAAATTTAAAAACACTTTTTTTAACCCTGAAATATTTATTAGTTGGTATTAGATAATATTCTTTATCATTTTCAAACTCATATATTTTAATGGCTCCTTTAATTACCTATTTTTAAAATTTTTGTGGGTACATAGTAGGTGCATATATTTATGGGGCATATGAGATATTTTGATATAGGCATACAATGTGAAGTAAGCCCATCATGGAGAATGGGGTAACCATCCCCTCCAGCATTGATCCTTTGAGTTATAGACAATTCAGTTACACGCCAAGGTATTTTAAAATGCACAATGAAGTTATTCATTATAGTCACCCCTGTTCTACTATTATATAGTAGGTCTTAGTCTTTCTTTCTTTCTTTCTTTCTTTTTGAGACGGAGTCTCACTGTGTTGCCCAGGCTGGAGTGCAGTGGCACAATCTTGGCTCACTGCAACCTCTGGCTCCCAGGTTTAACTGATTCTCCTGCCTTAGCCTCCCAAGTAGCTGGGACTACAGGTGCGCACCACCATGCCTGGCTAATTATTGTATTTTTAGTAGAGACAGGGTTTCACTATGTTGGCTAGGCTGGTCTCCAACTCCTGACCTCAGGTGATCCACCTGCCTCAGCCTCCCAAAGTGCTGGGATTACAGGGGTGAGCCACCACGCCTGGCCTCATTCTGTTTTTTTTTTTTTTTGTACCCATTAACCATCCCTATTTCCCCCTAGCCCCCATTATTCTAACCAGCCTCTGATAACTGTCCTTCTATTCTCTGTGTCCATGAATTCAACAGTTTTGATTTTTAGATCCCACAAATAAGTGAGAACATGGGATGTTTGTCTTTCTGTACCTGGCTTGTTTCACTTAACGTATGACCTCTAGTATCCATGTTGTTACAAGTGACAGGCTTTTTTTTTTTTTTTTTTTTTGAGGTGAAGTCTCAATCTATTATCCAGGCTGAAATCAGTGACGCAATTTCGGCTCACTGCAGCCTCTGCCTCCCGGGTTCAAGCTATTCTCCTGCCTCCCAAGTAGCTGGGATTACAGGCCCGTGCCACCACGCCTGGTTAAGTTGTGTATTTTTAGCAGAAACGGGGTTTTGCCATGTTGGCCAGGCTGGTCTGGAACTCCTGACCTCAAGTGATCCGCTCGCCTCAGCCTCCCAAAGTGCTGGGATCACAGGCGTGAGCCACTGTGCCCCGCCTGCTCTCACTGTTTTTTATGGCTGAATAGTACTCCATTGTGTTTATGTACCACATTTTCTTTATCCATTCATCTGTTAATGGACATTTAGGTTGCTTCCAAATCTCAGCTATTAAAAACAGTGCTGTGCCAAAGATAGAAGTGTGGATCTCCCTTCGATAGACTGTTCTTTGGGGATACCTCAGGAGTGGCATTGCTGGATCATACAGTAGCTCTGTTTTTAGACTTTTGAGGGACCTCCAGACTGCTCTCCATAGTGGTTGTACTAATTTACATTCCCACCAACAGTACATGAGGGTTCCTCCTTGCCAGCATGGGTGATTGCCTGTCTTTTGGATAGAAACCATTTTAACTGGGATGAGAAGCTATCTCATTGTAGTTTTTACTTGCATTTATCTGAATATCAGTGATGTTGAGCACTTCTCTTAAAAACATTTTGAATAAATCCTTAAGAGGTGCAATAATATTGCTTCCAAAATAGTGGAATTAGACACTGAGACAAGTCTGAACTTCGCTTTAAGGTGGCAGCATCTTGAGTACTCGCTGTTCTGAAACTTACGAAACCAAAACGGCATTGATGAGTCTGTTTGGAATCCCTCTGTGGTACTTCTCGCAGTCCCCGCGCGTGGTCATCCAGGTGAGTGACTGCCTGTGGCTGGAGCTGCTCTTCCTCAGCGTGGACTTTGTTCGTGTTCATGGATCGTGAGTCCACAGCTCAGTGGAACTTTGTGAGATGAACACATCTGTGGAACTGGTACCACAAGAACCAGCATTCCCACACCAAGGAGTCCCTGGTGTCTCCATGTAGCCTCCACGCTACACATCTGTTCACTTGGGTTTGGTGTCACACAGATGTGACCATGTGGTCCATGCTGGTCATGTCAGCCTTCCTCCCTCCCCCTTTTGGGTGACCAAGCCATGGTGTTGAGTGGCATTGTTCCTGCTCGGGGCCGTGGGTCTTCCATCGTGAGAGTGTAAGCTGTGCTTTCTCAGGTGTTTAGCAAGAATAGGTGGGGAGGCCCCTTGCTGTCTGGCCATGGCGCAGACCTTCAGCGCTGTCTCCCGGGCCTTCTGTTGTGGCCCTCGCTGTGTGCTGTTTGTGACTTTGTTTTATACTTTATACTATTGGCTATACAAGTTTAAAGCACTAAAGGATGGATAATTTAAATAGATATATATTTTTTGCCTCAGTACTCAAATCCTGCCTAATATTCATGGCATGTTTTAAAGAAAAGTCAAGTAATTCCTTGTATGTGGAACATGCACAAGACATCTTTCACTTCAAAACCACAAGTCCAGTCTTAAAAATTCATGAAATACCCGTAACCTAAGTTCAGGATCCCTTGGAACTGTCATCATGGTCTCGTCCCAGGCTGCCCCAGCTAAGTGTTGGGTCCTTGTGACTGGCTTTCTGCAGCCATCAGCACCGCATGGGCTCACCAGGGTATTGCTTGTGAGGGCACAGCCAGGAGCCCCCCACTCACTGCAGACGAACGCAGCCTCTGCTGCAGTGAAGCCACACAGCCATGCACTTCGCAGGCAGCTGCTTAAACTGTACCAGTCATGAGTGCCACTAGCGCAGTCTGCGTCACCTGGCGGGGCCGACAGTTTCCCTGCAAGGGGTTGCTACGGTGTTCCTGCAGAGCAGTTCTGCTCTGGCCATAACATCCTTCTCAGAGGGCTTGGTGATCGTGACGCTCCCAGAGTAACTCCCTGGCCTATAGCATTGGCATTGTGAGGCTGGTAGGGATCTGGTGGTGAGGGCACAGCGTGGGCTTCAGTGTCTTAGAGACTGTGAGGGAGAGGGTGGGCTCAGCCTCCTCTGACACAGTTCTCTTTCAGAAGGAACTGCATGGTCATTTGAGGGGCAGACTTCATATAAACAGCCAATCATTGTGATGGGACTGGACTGAGAAGCTGTCGGCCCCTGGGAAGTAAAGAGAATGTTTACAGATTATAGGGACAGCACATGTAAGGGACCAGCTCCCACCCTGGGACCAAGGTGGACCCTCACCAGAGTTTTGCTCCAGCCCTGCAACCGAGACTTTTGGGCAAGGGTGTGGCCCGGCTCACTGAACGTCGGGGAAGTTGCTGTGGTGCCCCATGGTATGGAACATAGCAGCATTGGGAAAGCCTGTGCGCAACAGGGTGACTCACCAGGCCTTTGGCTGCAGCACCCCCAAGAGGGGTACAAGGGAACCTCAGTGTCCCTCCAGCACCCTGAGCTGGCAAGGGCTAGGCTCTGGGCTGGCAAAGGGAAAGCAGTTCAGGGGCCAGCTCCATCTTCACAGCACGCTCTGGGGCCAAGGGACAGTAAATCCACAGGTGGCATAGAGGAGAAGCTGACGGGTACGTGCTCACCATTCACTATCTCTTCTAAACATGAATGAACGTGCGTGGTCCTCACACACCAAAGGCGGGCTGCTCGCATGGCCGCCTCCTCCGTCACGCACAGCAGCATTGCTGCCTAAGCCTGAGTGCAGCGTCTGCAGCTTCTCAGCCAGTCCCTTGTGTGCTTGGGGTCATGCTACCGTGAAGAGTGCTCTCAGGTCACATCTGCTTCCCGCAGTTCTGCCCCTGCACCTTCGTGGTGGAGGCGCGATTGCCGGCCAGAGGCAGATGTGTGCACAGCGGGCTGACCTTGCCAAGCTGTGTTGCCGTGGCCAGCAGTGAGAATGTGCATTTCCCCTGGGCATCAGCAGCAGACTCTGTTAGACTCTTGATTGTTGTTGATCTCATGGCATGGGGGGGGGACGATGGTAGTTCCCTGTGATGTTGTCCCCTTGCTGTGGAGGGTGGAGGGCGTCTCTTCATGGCTGAGGACGGTTGACATTCACCTTTTCTCTGAAGTGTGTTGTATGTCTCACTCATTTTTCTTTAAGGTTCTGATCATTTTAACTTAAGGGTTGGAGATAGTGGCCCTTTGAGGAATGAATTACAAATGCATTTCCCAGCTTATCTTCAGATTTTCCTCATGGCAATTTCTACCATGTAATAATTCTTTTATTTTTATCTCAGTCTTGCTGCTTCTGTTTTTTAGGTGTGTAGGAGCATCCTCGCACTCTGACTCCTCATGTTTTTCTTTTCCCCAGCCTGACATTTACCCCGGTAACTGCTGGGCATTTAAAGGCTCCCAGGGGTACCTGGTGGTAAGGCTCTCCATGATGATCTACCCAGCCGCCTTCACTCTGGAGCACATCCCAAAGACACTGTCACCAACAGGCAACATCAGCAGCGCCCCCAAGGACTTCGCTGTCTATGTGAGTGCACTTGGCCGCCTCTTTCTCATGCCTTCACAGATGAAAGCAAGTGATGTGAGCACACTGGGGACAGCTGCCTCCTGCCACCCCCTCCGCCCTCTCTGAGCAGATTTAGTGTCGAGGGGGAACACTCTAGTGCTTTTCTAGGGAGGGTAACTTATAAATGGCATATTACCTGATGTTCACTTTGCATATAGTACTACATTGATCAAGGTAAGCATGCCTAAGAATTTTCCTCTTCACTGCTTTTGCCAGGTCCCTGTGAAAAGTATTCTGGTAAATGGGTGACGTGAGAGCAGCTGACTGACAAGAGGACTGCCATGATCCCAGCCCCAGAGAAACCCACCATTAACACTGCAGCATTTTCTGGTCTCTTCCCCACGCCTTTAAAAAATACAGTTGAGCCTGTCATCCCAACACTTTGGGAGGCCTAAGTGGGCAGATCACCTGAGGTCAGGAGTTTGAGACCAGCCTGGCCAATGTGGTGAAACCCTGTCTCTACTAAAATATACAAAAAATAAAACAAAAGCCAGGCATGGTGGTGTGCCCCTGTAATGCCAGATACCTGGGAGGCTGAGGCAGAAGAATCATTTGAACCAGGAGGCAGAGGTTGCAGAGAGCCGAGATCGTGCCACTGTACTCCAGCCTGGGCAACAGAGTTAGACCCTGTCTCAAAAAAAAAAAAATACAGTTGAGACAGTAGTGTTTATGAAGCTTTAAAATTTTCATAAAATATTTCTGAAAGGTATTTCTGCCTTAAAATTGGCTTGCGGTGGTGGCTCTCGCCTGTAATCCCAGCACTTTGTGAAGCCAAGGTGGGTGGATCACCTTAGGTTGGGAGTTCAAGACCAGCCCGGCCAACATGGTGAAACCCCATCTCTACTAAAAATACGAAAATTAGCTAGGCTGCCTGTCATCCCAGATATTCAGGAGGCTGAGGCACAAGAATCACTTGAACCTGGGAGGCACAGGTTGCAGTGAGCCAAGATCGAGCCACTGCACTCCAGCCTGGGCAACAGAGTGAGACTGTCTCAGGAAAATAAAAAGAAAGAAAATTGTATTAAAAGCATTTTTCCGTGCCAGATGGAGTCTTTATGGCCATCCTTAAGTAGCATTAATTCCCCGTGTTGATCTGGCCGGTTCTCCTCACTGAGTATTTCCCTTTCCACTTCCCTGTGTAAGTACCACACCTTTACATCTTCGCTAATTCCCGTGCACAAAATACTCAGAAGTGGTCTCACGGTTTCAGAGAGGGTGGCAGCGTGTTGTACGGCCGAGTCAGTGCACTGTATTACTGGCATTTTCACAGCAGGACGTGAGAAGGGTGTTCCGTCTCAGTTTCTCTTCTGAGAATTTAGCCCTTTTTGAAAAATCTCTGCTAACTCGATAGATGAAAAATAGTATTTTATTTAGTCTGCATTTCTCTGTATTTCACATGCATGTTGCCTTTTTTTGTAAATTCTAGTTTTGTTTTTGTTCATTTACCTTTTGGGATCTTAGTTTCCTTACGAATATTTGAGCTTCTTAGTATGTAAATAATAATCATGTGTCATTCTGTTATAGATAAACTTCCCATTGTTGCTCTTAACTTTGTATTAACACTGGGATGCCCTAGTCTTTCAGAGGCTGTATTTTTATTTCACTGGTGATTAGCAGAGGCAGTAGTTACATCTACTCGCTCACTGTTATTTCTTCCATAGCATTTCTTAGCCCTAGAAAGTCCTTTCTCATTTCAAAGGCAAATTTTAAATTTGCCCTTGTCCCCTGTATCTTCTGCTAGTTTTCTTACTGTGATAAAATATATATAACATAAAGCTTACCATTTTAATAAGCGCACAGTCCAGTGGTGTTACATCACACTGTTGTGCAGCCATCACCACTGTCATCTCCAGAGCTGCTCCATCTTCCTCATCTGAATCTCTGTCCCTATTGAACCCTGACTCCTGCACCCCGGCTCAGCCCGGCATCCCCCTTCTGTCTGCTCTTCTCCAGCATCGGTCTTCCATGGCACCTCCTCCTGCTGGTGAGGCCTCATCTCCCCGGGCTTGGCAAGTGCTTGAGCACTTCTACCATGAGTGCTGAGGGCAGCAGCTGAGCATGGTCTGTGCATTGGGTGAGGTCACTTCTCTGCCACTCATAGCTTGTCCTGTGTCAGCCTCAGTTTTCCTAATATGTTTAATGGAATCATGCTGGCCTCAGGACATGTCGGGGGTTACATGAAGCCCTCAACAAAATACACCCCTTCCTTCCAGGGAAGTCCTCATCACTGTGCCATGGAGGAGTAACTTTATCTAACTGATATGGAAGGAAAATGGTCCTATTCACTCAGTGTTATTTTTCCTTTAGTTCATGATTGTATGGTTTTGGTTTCAGGGATTAGAAAATGAGTATCAGGAAGAGGGCAGCTCCTGGGACAGTTCACCTATGATCAGGACGGCGAGTCACTCCAGATGTTCCAGGCCCTGGTAAGACCAGGGCTTGCATTGCCCTGGGGTCCCTGAGTCCCACAGCCTCTGGTGCTAGCAGGGCCTGGCCAGCATTGGCAAACTGGGAAGCAGTGTGAAGACCAGCCTCTGAAAAACAGAGGCTTCTTGGCTCTGCGTTTGTGAGCCTTTCCATGGGCTGACACTGAGTTCTGTTTTCCCCGCGCTTCATGCCCTGTGATTACTTACAAGGATCATATAAAAAAAGTTAATTTCCATCTTAGCTGCTTCCAGTCAGACATCATATTTGGGGAAATGATGGGGCTTGGGGTTATTAATAGAAAATACATGTGTGTTTCTTTTTCTCCTTGATTTCAGAAAAGACCCGACAACACAGCTTTCCAAATAGTGGAACTTAGGATTTTTTCTAACTGGGGCCATCCTGAGTACACCTGTCTGTATCGGTTCAGAGTTCACGGCAAGCCTGTCAAGTGAAGACACTACACATTATTTTTGTACATTTTTGTATATACTGGGACAGCCTAAAACACTGGACTCCTTCGTGGACAAGAGCATATACAATGATGGGACTGTGTCACCCCTTAAATAAACGTGGCTGCCAGCCAGAGGACGTGAGCGTGTGAAGGGCGCCCTGACTCCACAGGTGCGCAGGGGTTGCAGCAGTGGAAGCTGTTGAACACGTGGCTCTCAGACATGCCTTGTTTTGAATGGGAAGCTCTTTGTATTTGCATTTCCTTGACATCAGGAGCAAAGCAGATGAAGCTGAGTGTCTGGCATATTCTTGACACTTTGGTCTTCCGCCTTGCACTGGCTCTTTAAAGGACTTTTGGAGGGCAGATATATTTAATCTGTTAAATCCAACACACATTTCTTTCAGGGAGAAACAATGTCACCAAATTTTCAGAGTTCTAAACTCCTTTCCTTCAAACCGGGATTTTCCTTTATTCAGCACCAGTAGGTACCAAGTCTCCACATGGGGAAATGACTAAAATGTGATTTTCTGCTTTGCTTCTGAGAAAGGTTTCCAGTCAGGACTCGCTGTACCAATAGCCATGGAGGAATACAGGAGGGTTTCGTTCTCCTTGTAGGCTGAAGTGAGTCTGACTTGAAAGGGGCTGGTTTGGATCTAAGCAAACACCCCAATGGGGGTTCCTCCAGTCTCAGTGAGGCTTTTCCTGTGGGGGATTCACAGTAAACAGGGAACCCAGAAATCTCATCTTGGGTGTCTTCAGGGCTTGTTTTGAGTTTTGCTGAATAGGGAGCACTGAGATGCCCTGAGCCTTTCTCTTTCACTGGTGGTGATCAGAGTCACGAAACCGTTACATTTCAGGATGATCGTTTTTCCTTCAGCAGCACTTCTTACTGGCTCTGGCTGGAATTTGCCTTTTATTACAGCTGTCACCATTCTCACATGATTGTGAGACTCTTTTTGGTTATAATATTTAATATTTAGACTATTTTACTGAGCAGACTTTATAAATGAGATATCTGCAAAACACTTAAAGTGTTATAGATGTCTTAAGAATTATTTAAGTTTTGTTGGGTTAAGACAATTTTCAGTGTACCATAAATGTTGTGTTTTCAGAAAAAGACAAAACGATGGTGCTGACTGGCTTTCTGTATATTGCACAACAGTCCTCAAATACATGAAACTATTAATACATCAAGCAATGTTTTTTTCACTCTCCTTAGAATTGGAACTATGCAGTTAAGGTGGATAAAATATACAGATGTTTCATATATTACAGGTTACATATATAAATCAAAATTTCCTATATAAAACTGATTTGGGATTTGGGGTGGAAATATTTTGAATATTAATTTATTTTTAAAGATGCAAGATAGGACTTTGTGCAATGTATTTTTGTAAATGCTTTTCAAAATATCTGTCTGGTAGTGCTCCTTCTGCTGCCACCAAATTGATAAGATGCTATTAAGAGGTTTAAATAAAGAGTTTTAATTTTTAAAAGTGCATAAGATAAAAACGGTCTGTTCCTTTTCTCAGTTTGTCTGTCTCTGCCCCTGGGGTGTGGGGAGGGACTGGGTTTGCTGGCTCTTGTTGCAAGCTCTGTGGCGCAGCCATTGAACAGTAGTAACCTGTCGTCCGAGGCCTTGGGTGTGCCGGGCACCTCTTTCTGTAGGGCACCATTTCCACTTGGAAAATGGACTGAACTACCAGTTGCTTAATGGGCAGAACATTAGGAAAAGAGATGGCTTTCCTCAAGACACTCTTGTCATCACTGTGTCTGCAGCTGAAGGCAGGTGCTGGCACTAGATCACAGCACACACACCACACTGTTTTTGCACCGGGCTTTTCCCCAGTTACCAAGTGTGTCCTGTAAGAACATTTCTTTTTAACAGCTGTTTTTGTCCATTCTGTGCACGGCTGGATCATGGTGATTCAACCAGGGCCCAGCTTAAGGGCTTCTGTTTCCTCTTTTTTATTATAAACAGTGCTAACCTATAAGAGTCTGCTGACCCTGGAAATCCAGCGGGTCTTTCGACCAAACCACTTTCAAACCCCAATGCTTAGAGCCAAGCCGTTTCCAACCCTGCATGGCTAGGGCTGGGCCCCGTTCCCCATCTTCCCAGGCTGGGCCACGGCCCCGTTTCTAATTCTCTGGGGTTGGACCCGTTTCCGCCGCCTGATGGGGCTGGGAGCTCTAGGCCAACCCAGTTTCCCCCCTCCAGCAGGGCCTGAGCCCCAAGGAGTGACTGTCCGTTCACCCAGGCTGTCAGCCACAGGTCCCCAGCCACGGCCAGGGAAGGACCGATCGCAGGTGGCCTCTTGAAGAGGAGGAAGGCAGCTCTGCTATCCTAAAAGTTTTTGTTTTTGAAACAAAGGCTCGTTCTGTTACCCATGCTGGAGTGCAGTGGTGCGATCTGGTCTCACTGCAACCTCCACATCCCGGGTTCAAGCAATTCTCCTGCCTCAGCCTCCCAGGTAACTGTGATTACAGGCACCCACCACCATTCCCAGCTAGTTTTTGTATTTTTAGTAGAGACGGGGTTTCACCACGTTGGCCAGGCTGGTCTCGAACCCCTGCCCGCAGGTGATCCGGCCGCCTCGGCCTCCTGAAGTGCTGGGATAACAGACATGAGCCGCCGCGCCCGACCCTAAAAGTATTTTTAATTTAAACATTTTACACAGTTAATTCTGTATCTCAATGGCTGCTATTACACCGCACGCGTGGGGAGGGTCTCACCCCGGAACGCTCCCTGCTCGGGGACAGCCGCCGCCGCGCCCCGCTGGACAGTTCCGTGACACCCGCCATTGTGGCGCAAGCCAGTCCCGGCCCCGAGTCACGTGTTGCCTGCAGACCCGCCCCGGATCACGTGCCGCCAGCCGGCGTGCCCGCCCCCGACTGCGCGACTCCTCGCGGCCACCGTAGAAGGGCGTCGGGCGGAAGCCGGGAGGCGCTGCCGACCGCGCCTGCGACAGCGTCAGCCTTTCGCGGAGCGCCGGCCCGATGGCGGCGGCGGCGGCTATGGCCGAGCAGGAGAGCGCCCGGAATGGCGCCCGCAACCGGGGTGGAGTCCAGCGCGTGGAGGGCAAGCTGCGCGCGAGCGTCGAGAAGGGCGACTACTACGAGGCGCACCAGATGTACCGGACCCTGTTCTTCAGGTACTCGCGCCCGGCCCTTGCCGCGGCCCGGCGCCCGCCCCCGCCGCCTTCCATTGGCCGTGCCGCATCGCCCCGCGCCCCCATTGGCCAGCGCCGCTGTCCGTCGCGGGGGCCGAGCTGGAGCCCGGGGCCGCGGGTCGCCGGGCGGAGGGTTTGGCCTGCTCCTCGTGGGTCTGGCTCTTCCCGGCCGGGCCCCGGGCCCCCAGCTCTCAGCCCCTCGGCCTCCAACTCCCGCCTCGGCTTCCCTCCCCCATCCCCCGCGTCCCTCCCCGGCCTTCCCCTGCCCCTAGCCTCCACCTGTTCTCTCCTCCGGCCTCCCCCTACCCCTGGCCTCTCTCTTCCTCGGCCGTCCCCCACCTCGGTCTCCACATGTTTCCCCGGGGGTTCACCTTCCTCCTCACTCTCTCTTCTCCGGGCTCCCCCTTCCCCCTCAGTCTCTCTCTCCCCGGTCTCCCTCTGCCCCTCGGCCTCTCTCTCTGGCCTCTCCCTGCCCCCCCGTCTCTTCCAGCCTCCCTCTCCTTTTCTCTCCTTGGCCTCCCCCTTCCCCCACTTCCCCATTTCTCTCCCTGGCCTCCCCCTGTCCCCCGTCTCTTCTTTCTCCCCGGGGCTCTCCCCAGCCTCCCCTGCCCCTGCCCTGGTCCCTCTCCCCAGCCTCCCCCTGCCCTCCTCCCTTTGGCCTTCCTCTCCTGGCCTCCACCCCCTGGGCGTCCCTCACCTCTCCCGTGACCTTTCCCACTCTGCTTCCTTCCCCCAGGCCTTCACCTGCTCCCCCACCCCCCCTGCCTCCCTGTCCCAGACCTCCCCGCCCTCCAGCTGCACCCCCTACCTCCTACACCCCTTCCATGACCTCCACCTGTTCCCTCTCCCTGGCCTTCCCAGGCTTTCACCTGTTCCCCCGCACCTTCCTCTCTCAGGCCTTCCTGCCCGGCATCCCCCTCCCTGCCCTGCCTCCCCCCTCCCCCGCCCTCTGCCTCCACCTGTTCTCCACTCCCCCACCTCTTCCCAGTCTTCAGGTCCTCCAGCCGAGCCCTACACCATGCTCCTCTGAGCTCCATAGGAAGTCACTGGCGTTCCTCTCACCGAGAGTCCAGGCTGAGGGTGAATCCGCTTCTCTGTTGATGCCGCCTCTGGACCTGAGCTAGGTGACACCTGCGCAGCCCGCCCGGTGCAGCCTGGAGGGCGTGTGGGGGCCGAGCTGGCTGTGCTGGGTCAAATGCACAGCCCTCAGGACTGTGACTGGAAGTTCCTGGGTGCTGCGTGGCTTGGTTGATTTTCTTCAGGACTGCTTCATACAGTTATTGCTAAAAGTCTCAGTTCTGTTTGTGACATTCTGTAAATTATGCATATCCTATGATCTCTAATGGTTGAGGTCAGGGAACAGTTTGGCCATTCACTAGAAAATGGGTCTGTTTTAAAGATGATTTCAGAGGATTTAGTCTTTTCCGTGGGGTACCTTTTACTTCTAAACTGCCACAGAATAGTGAATGTTTTGATATTGTATTTAAGGGCCGTTGGTCTGGCCTTTACAGTTTAGACCTGGGTTGGTTTGGTTTGGTTTTCAGGGTTTTTTTGAGACAGTCTTGCTCTGTCCTAGGCTGGAGTACAGTGGCTCAATCTCGGCTCACTGCAACCTCCACCTCCTGGGTTCAATCGATCTCCTTCCTCAGCCTCTCAAGTAGCTGGAATTACAGGCTTACACCACCATGCCCGGCTAATTTTTGCATTTTTAGTAGAGATGGGGTTTCACCATGTTGGCCAGGCGGGTCTTGAACCCCTGACCTCATGATCCGCCCACATTGGCCTCCAAAGTGTTGGAATTACAGGCGTGAGCCATTGCACCTGGTCAGGCATGACTTTTTAGAGCAGTTTTTGGTTTGCAGCAAAATGGAGCTAAAGGGCAGAGTGTCCTGAATCCCCCCTTGGACAGCCTCCCGCCCCACGGACACCTGTCCCGAGCAGAGCCCTGCAAGGACCCGTCACCCACATCGGGGTTCACACTTGGTGTGTGTGGGGACGAGGAGCCCCATCAGAGCATCACACAGCGCAGCTCTACTCTCAGAAGAGCCTCTGCTGGGCCTAGCTTTTAAATCCTTTCTTTCCATAGCAAGCACATCGAATCGTTACCTGGAGAACTCTGGAGGTGCCACTTTGGTCATAGTTCGCTAGTTTGTTTGAATTAAACACCGTCTGTGCCTTAGTAGGCTAGTGGCCTGCGCACGGCGGCACCAGGACACTTAACCCAAGCGAAGGTGGGCTCACCAGCCCCAGCCACGGAGGAGATAACCATTTCGTTGCTGAAAACAGTTGTTTGTGCCAGGAAATGAGAAAAGAGTGTTTCTGTCAGTGGTTGTCAATCTTAGCTGACCTGAACGGGCTGGGATGAGGCTCTGGCGTCTGTTTTTAAGGAGTGTCCGTGTTGTTTATACAGACCCTCGCGTACAGCCAGGGCTGAGACAGTGGGTGTGGGTCCCTGACTGTCGGTTCATGAGGAGACATCAGTCCCTGCTCTGAGCCTTACGTGACCCGAAGGGCAGCCTTGTTTCCAGAATTTTCTATTAACCTCGACATTCTATAAATACACGCCAGCCAGGCTACATCTCGTTTTATTGTTATGTTGTAGATGCTTTCTTTTTTGAAAACTGAGCTGTTTAATTGGTTTAGAAAGAGGTTCGCTTTTCTCCTTAGATGGAAACTAATTTTATCTCTGGCAGAAACAAGTCTTTAACGCGAGACGTTTATAGTGATGCGTTTTTAATGCTGCTTGAATTTGTCACTGAACATTTAGCAGCTCCCAAATGGCACGGGTTGTGATAGCACCTTAGACCTGATTGTTGTTCAGGGATTGAGGCGAAGGCGTCAGCAGGTACTGAATGGTGGAACGTGAGCCTCACAGTGGGTAGAGGGCCTGTCACAGATCCGTGTGATATTCAAGATTCACTCTGGTGCCTGCTGTTCCTAGGGATTTGTATATAAATATTTGTTCAATGATTAACGAGCAACAGTGGGTCTCCCCCAAAATAACCAGTGTTCCTTGTTTGAAGCCACTTCACTTGTACTGTGATGAGGGATTGGATTGTCAGTTTAGGTCCTCAGTGAGGGGTCCCTGGTCAAGGGTGTATTTCACGGTGAAACGGGCGGTGATGAGCGAGTTCTGTGCCCCTTAAGCCTTCTGGACTGCAGGCCCTGCTGGCCGAGTGTGATGTCGTGAGGGTCACCCGGCAGGGGCACGGTGTGGCTTAGCGCAGAAAGCCTGGGCATTGGGGCCACACGCCACCTCTTATGGGACCCAGGGCACGTTACTGAATCTCTCGAGCTTTGGCTTGGAGCCTTTCAAGCCAGGAATGGAGACAGAGTCAGCAGTGGCAGCTGTTACCTCACTGTCACCCACTGAGACACCGCCCTTGTCTTTCCAGAATAGGATTCCGTGTGGATTCCCAGCACTGCTTCAGAGCACTCCATGGGTGTGTCACTTCCAGAGAAGTCACATTCCCCAAGTTAAACTTTTAGTTTTTTGAGACAGAGTCTCGCTCTGTCACCTAGGCTGGAGTGCAGTGGTACGATCTCCGCTCACTGCAGCCTCCGCCGCCTCCTGGGTTCAAGCAATTCTTGTGCGTCAGCCTCATGAGTAGCTGGGACTACAGGCACCCGTCACCATGCCTGGCCAATTTTTGTGTTTATTGTAGACACTGGGTTTCACCATGTTGGCCAGGCTGGTCTGGATCTCCTGACCTCAGGTGATCCACCGGCCTTGGCCTCCCTAAGTGCTGGGATTACAGGTGGGAGGCGTAGTACCCAGCGATTTTTAAAAATGCTCTTCTGTCAACAAACATATATAATTGGATATTTACACTGAAATATTTATGGTGAGGTCTGACATGAGTGAACTGTGAACAGTCAAGACATTGAAGATACCCACTGCCCTGCAGGGCTCTTGCCCACCCTGTGACTGGGCCGCCTCGCCCTCCCCATGGCACCCACACATGTGCGGGCTGCTCTTAGGTGAGGTGACGTTTCCTGGAGTTTAACACGCGTGGAATCACAGTATGCTTGAATTCACTCACCACGGGGGCCAGGACCCTCCTCTGGGAGTGTCTGCAGGTCCTCGTGTTGCTGAGTGGTTTCCCTGGGTGTCTCCAGCACTATTCGTTTATCCCTCAGCTGTGGGGTCAATTTATCAGAAGATACTCTGTGTTGATTTATTTTTAAATATTCTGACATCACTACCTAGGTAAACTCGTGACTCAGGTTTGGTGTACAGATGATTTCAGCACGGGGTACTAAGCATCGGTACCTGGCAGTTTTGTTAAAATTTTTTTCTGAGCCTCCCAGTGTGTGTTTCTGCCCTCTTTCTGTCCCTGCGTTCTCATCATTTAACTCCCACTTAGAAGTGAGGACATGTAGTATAGGGTTTCTGTTCCTGCGTTAGCTTGCTGAGGATAATGGCCTCCGGCTCCATCCAGGTTCCTGCAGAGGGCATGCTCTTGTTCCTTTTTTCTGGCTGCATAGTATTCCACGGTGTAGATGTACCACATTTTCTGTATCCATCTGCTGCTGACAGGCCCCCACGTTGATTCCATGTCTGTGCTGTTGTGAGTGGTGCTGCAGTGAGCATTTGAGTGCATGCGTCTTTATGGTAGAACCATTTAGAGTCCTCTGGGTAGATACCCAGGAGTGGGATTGCTGAGTTGAATGGTAGTTCCATTTCTAGTTCTTTGAAGAATTGCCACATTGCTTTCCACGATGGTTGTACTAATTTACACTCCCACCAACAGTGTATAAGTGTTCCCAAGAGGTACTGTTTTAGCTCACAGCCATAGTTTAAGGTGAAGGCGAGGGAAGGAAGTGGGCAACCCAGCAGGCTGGTGTCCCAAGGTATGTGTCCTGCAGAAGTTGGGCAGCAGTTTCCGATTGCCTGGCTACGCTAGAGAGTGGCTGACCTTGTCCCGTGGATGGCGCTGGTCATGGTCATCACCTGGTATCTCCAGATTTCTCTCTGCTGGGACGAGGCGTCAGCTCCCAGGCTGATTGAATGATTAGTGTGCTTCAGAGCCACTGTCCAGGCCTGGAGGGGCCTCAGTCTTGGCTGCAGTATTTGTAGATTCGCTTTTAGAAACTTGATGTGGCTGAGACCACAGCCCGGGAGGCAGTGACCTGCAGCAGCCGCCCACTTGTCGTCTGCCCACACCGTGGTGTGTCTGGGTCCTCCTGCCACGTGGTTCCTCCTGCAATGTGTTTGAGTGATTTTTTTATTTCAGCCCCTGACCTTCTGTCTCTTCAATCATCTAAAGAGATTTTAAAAGAAAATGGTACAGTGTGTGCTGTGCACACCTTAGCCCAGGGCTGAAGAGGAGCGTCTTGTGAAGGAGCTGTGCTTGCGGGCTCAGGTCCCTTCTCAGAGGGACTCTTGCCAGAGCAGAGCAGGCCTCAGCCCTCCCTGAAGGAGGCCCCAGCCAGCCCCCTCGTCAGGGGATGGGAGCGCTTCAGTTCACGGCGGTCGGCGCAGGGTTCCTTGTGAAATCTGCACTGGTTCCCCTGTCCCGAGGCACCTGTGTGTGTCTTCAGTACTTTGTCTTCATCCTCCGTGCGTCCCTGACCGCTGAACATGCGAGCCAGCTTCCGTCCGGTGAGAGCGAAGGGCAGGATTCATCCCATGAGCTCGGCCTTTCTTCGTTTGACACCAACAGTTTCTGTCACTAGTTCTGATGCTTACATTCCTGTGTTCTACTTTTTAATGTTTTTGTAAGAGAAGAGCAAAGTCAGCTAGATTATTTGCCCAGACACCTTGCTCCGTGGATACAGATGCTTTGGCTGGCAGAGAGTGCCAACGCTCGCCAGCTCTCAAAGGCTCTGTCAGCAGGCGGAAGCCATTTCCCTGTCTGGAGGATGCATCTGGGTGTCCACACCGCATGGCCAACAGTGCGCAGTGTGCAGAGCTGAGCCGGGAGGACGACGGGAGAAGGCCCGGCTATGCCCAGCTGCCCTCCAGTCTCCCTGGCCTCAGGCCTGAGAGGGCACCCATCCCGGCTTAGTCACCTGGAAACCAAAGTCCTTCGCACCTTCTGGAATTCTCCAGTGTGGGAGGAAGCTGTCTGTGTTCAGAGCCGCCTTAGATGGTGTGCCTGTCATCGGCATTCCTGGACCTGGAAATGGGCAGCCAGGCCAGTGGCCACTGTGTGCCCAGAACTCCCCCTCCCGTCCTTCCTTCCTCGCCTGGCTACCCTGGGAAGAAAGGAGCCGGCCACAAGGCGCAGTCCAGGCTGGCCCGGAGGCTGTGACCATCGGCAGTGCCCCCAGAGCAGGGTCCTCGTGCAGGAATGTGGGTTACTGCCTTCCAGGGAGTTCTTTTTCATCTGGTTTCTAACAGGCCACCTCTTGCTCTACCTCAGATAGAAGCATCTAGAACACTGTCATATTGGCATAAGCAGAAGCTGGTATGGTGCTTGCTCAGGGTCGCTGCGTGCAGCTCTGCCTGTGGCCCTGCCGGTGGCAGCGTGAGGCCAGGTGCGTGTGGAGCTTGTTTTTCCAGAGTGCCCTGTACGGGCGGCTCCCGGCCTCCTCTGCGAGTCAGTCACGGCCCTGCAGGACTGGAACCAGGCTGGCAGGTCACAGAGTCAGCGGCCCTGTCATTGCTCTGAACTGCTGTGGTCTCAGGGTGGGTCTCCATCCAGAACCTTCACAGTGCAGTGGCCTGTGGGCTGACAGGGGTGGGAGGCTTTCTCTCTGGGGTTCAGGCCTTTCCCTCCTGCTGCCCTGCCTCTGTGCAGCCCGATGGGGTCTCCTGTGGGGGGAGGCCCAGGTGTGGCAGCGCTGGCTGTGTTTGGGATCCCTGGCTGTGGTGCCTTCTGAAGAGGAACACTTTCCTGTGGTTAACTGAGCAGCCAGCCCACCCTGGCGACACCAAGGTGATATTCCAGCCCTCAGCGGTGTTGCTGTGTCTCTTTATCGCCTGCACTGCAAGTTTTTCTTTTTTTTTTTTTGAGATGGTATCTCGCTCTGTCATCCAGGCTGGAGTGCAGTGTTGCAAACACGGCTCACAGCAGCCTCAACCACCTGGCCTCAAGCAGTCCTCCCATCTCAGCCTCCGCAGTAGCTGGGACGACAGGTGCATGCCACCACGCCCAGCTAATTTTTGTGTTTTTTTGTAGAGGCATGGTCTTGCTATGTTGCCCAGGCCAGTCTCAAACTCATGGGCTCAAGCGATCCTCCCGCCTCAGCCTCCCTAAGTGCTGAGATTACAGGTGTGAGCCACTGTGCCTGGTCTGCACTGCTGTTTATTAATATTTTTCTTTAACTCGATTTTTGTTGTTGAGACAGAGTCTCGCTCTTGTCGCCCATGCTGGAGTCTAGTGGTAGGATCTCGGCACACTGCAGCTTCCACCTCCTGTGTTCCAGCAGTTCTTCTGCCTCAGCCTCCCGAGTAGCTGGGATTACAGGCACGTGCCGCCACGCCGAGCTAATCTTCTGTATTTTAGTACAGCTGGGATTTCACCATGTTGCCCAGGCCAGTCTCGAACTCCTGAGCTCAGGCAATCTGCCTGCCTCGGCCTCCCAAAGTGCTGGGATTACAGGCGTGAGCCACTGCGCCTGGCATTTAACTCAGTGTATTGTTAAACATGGCTTTGTCCAAGGACGTTTCACTTGCAGGCACTTGCAGGTTATGTGTTTTTTAATAATAAGGTGGTGATGATGAAGAGAAATATGTAGCCAGTTAAGTAAGGCTTCCTGGGTGACACCACTGGAACTGTGAGGTATGGCGCGTCCCAGCAGAGGCCACCTCCTGCCCTCCACGCCTGCTGTTCTCGCAGGCGGGGGCTCTGCTGCTCAGAGCAGCGCGGCCATCTCAGCTTCTCTCTGCATTGTCTGTGGCACGCTGGTCCCCCCCCACGCCTCTCGCTGCCTCGTGCCTGTCTCTGTGCAGCCCGAGAAGCCCCAGCTATCTTTGCCGACTGTGCTCCGGGATTTAGGACGTGATGCGGGGCAAGTGTGTTGCAGCAGTGCACCCCAGACCCTTCCCTCCTGTGGGAGGAGGGGTGCGACATGCAGAGGGGGAGAGGACGGGGCACTGGCCCTGTGGGGGAAAGAAGGTGCTGTCACAGCCTGTGCTATCCCCATTGGGACCCTAGCCTGGTGTCTCCCATCCTGTGGCCCCTGCCTGTGGCCCCTCAGCTCTCAGGTGGCCACGGGCCCATCCCCCTGTTCCTTCCTGGCACACCTGCCCTGCCCACCAGCCTTTCTGGTCCCAGCTGCTGACACCAGTGAGCTGCTCCAGGGTCAGCCTGCTTTCTGGCTCCTGGCCTATTCCTGTTTGGACACAGATGGGTTCTTAATGTCCAGAGGCACCCCACGCAGCCATGGTCAGCAGGGCGCCCAGGAAAGACCCCTCCACGCAGCGCCTGGGCCTTGGGAGCGGCTGCCTCCTTCTTGGTGAAAAGTGTCTATGTATGGGGAGCACCCGCTTTTATCATACCGCCCGTTCCTGGGCACCTTGTCTTTAGCTTCTGACCTGAAGATGAGCGCAGGTTCACGGTGGCGAGGGCGTGTGGGTGCGGCTCACGATCTCCTCTCTGTGGCAGGTACATGTCCCAGAGCAAGCATGCGGAGGCGCGGGAGCTCATGTACTCAGGAGCCCTGCTGTTCTTCAGCCACGGCCAGGTAAACGGTCTTGCTCCCCTCCTGCGTCCCTTCCTGCTCCTGGCAGGCGAGTTGAGGTGGAAATGACATGGGAGAAGCCGGATGGGCTGCCCTGGGCCCTGGCCACTGGGGCTGCAGGTGGCAGAGGGGCCCAGAGTCCCCAGCCTTGGCTGCTCCACTCGCAGGCTGGGGCTGTGTGCTGTGTTTGTGCATGATGGGGCTGAGTGGGCATTGTTTTGGTATAAACGGCCCTGTCCGTTTTCATTTGATCCTCGGCCAGGAGTTCTCTGTTTTTCAGCAGCATTGCCAAGGGATGTGGTGCTCAGAATAGACTCCTCAGCCCTGGCCGTGCTCTGGCTTCTGTGCGCGCTCTGGCTTCTGCTGGAAACCCAGCCTTGTCTTTTCTGTCCTGAACAGCTTGATTTTGGTGTGTTTCTCTGTTTTGTAGCAAAACAGTGCCGCAGACTTGTCCATGCTGGTCCTGGAGTCCCTGGAGAAGGCAGAAGTGGAGGTGGCCGACGAGCTGCTGGGTGAGCATCTGGCCTTCACCCTCGGGCCCTGTGACAGCGGCCCCAACATGCCCCTCCCCGGGCCTCGGCGCAGCGTTTTCCTGTGTGCTCTGGGGTTAACTCTGCTGCAGAGGCGATTCCTGCCTGGTCCCAGTGAGCCAGGTCCCCTGGTTGACCCTGGCCCGAGCATACTGCAGGCCGAGCAGCCCTTGCTGTGACTTGTAGGCAGGGCATGACCTGGGTCCTGTCCTCTCCACCATGCCAACGGACAGTGGCCTCCCCCGCCAGCCGGCAAGGTGGGGCACCATTTGTCCAGGGATTTGGCTTGTTGGCCTGTCCTGTCGGGTGAGTGTACAGTCGGCAAAGCCCTTCTGTGAGCTGCCTCGGTCTGAGTCCCACTCCTGGTCCCTGCTGCTCTGGGAGAGGCCCCTGGGCCAGAGCCAGGTACACAGAGCGGCCACAGCTGTTCCTGGGCTCCAGCTCGCCACGGAGCCTTCCCCCAGCCCCTGCCTCTGCCAAGACGTCCGTCCTTCCTCACTGTGCTCTGGGGCATGTGGCACTGGCACTGCAGTGGGCAAGTCGGTGGGGTGGCCCACAGGTCACTCAGGGATGCCACCAGCTTCCTCTTCCTGTTAAGTAGTTGCATATTGAAATCCACTTCTATAAGGCGTATGGTCCAGAGAGCCGGAGTTGTCATGCATTCCTCTGATGAGGGTCTATGCTGTTTGCAGAAAATCTGGCTAAAGTGTTCAGCCTGATGGACCCCAACTCTCCTGAGCGCGTGGCCTTTGTGTCCAGAGCCCTGAAGTGGTCCAGCGGGGGCTCTGGGAAGCTGGGCCACCCCCCGGCTGCACCAGCTGCTGGCCCTCACCCTGTGGAAAGGTAGGCCTGGGGACAGGGCGGGCGTGGGTGCCACTGTGCTCTCATGGTGTTGATTCGCGCTGTGCGTTCCAGTCCATGGGGGTTGCCCACCAGGGTGGTCGGGGTTTCACCCTGTGGTCACGTGGGCCTCTCCAGGCCTTCCCATGGGACGCTCTGACCCTCAGGGAGGCAGCCGCACCCTCACAGGGCCTATGTGTGCTGCTGCACGGATTTCATCTTCTGATGAAGCCTTTGGGGGATTCATCTCCTTGTGGGGTCTGGCTGTCTGCACAGTGTGTCCAGTGTTCTTAGTTCCACGTCTGCGTCTCTGAGGCAAGACTGGTCATGGGTGAATACTCATTGAGTGAGTTGAATGAGGTGCTTGTGGGGGTTTAGAAGCGTCCTCCCCAGAGCATTCCCTAGGAAACAGGGTTGCAAGCGGCGCTAGCACCGTGAGACAGTTTTCTTCCACTGTCGGCAGGCCTGCTCAGGTCTGCGTGTGCCTGGGCTTGGCAGGTGGGGGAGGTGGCACCCAAGGCAGCCCCCGCGATGGAAGCTCTAGGAACTTGGAGGTCTAGGCTGAAGGCCTTTGCTCTAGAGGTCAGGGCCGCTCAGCTTTGAACAGCTCCTCCTGGACACGGCTGTGTTCTGCCTGGCATGGTGGCAGCTGCATGAGGACTCGTGTGCTGTGCCCACGTCAGCAGCCCTGCAGTGCACGCCCGTTGCACCTCATCCCTGGTCACCCAGGTTCCACCTGGGATGAACGGGAGGCTCATCACCCTCGGGCACCTGGCAGGCATTTTCGACCTTCTCCCCCACGCTACAGGAAGGGGAAGTGAGCAGATCCAGGTAGAGTTAGGAGACCACAACGTTCAGGGAGGCTTGTCTCAGAGGAGCCTGGCGAACCCACCCCTGGCTATGTGCCAAGGAGAGGGGCGGCCACAGGGATGTGAGCTGGTGCCTGCCTCGCCTCAGTTTCCCTGTGGTCACCTCCTTCCCAGAAGGGGCTGGTGCAGGCCGGTACCTCATGGTCCCTGGAGTGCACCTGCTGCTACCTCCCCTGGCCTCTGCCGACAGCCAGCCTCCTGTGTGCCACCTGTGCTCGGGCCAGCATGCCTCCACACGGAACATGGCTGCAGGCGACCCTACTCGGTCTTGCATAGTGAGCCGCTGCCCTGTGTGGGCCCCGATGCCAGGTTGGGGAGGGAGGAGCTGCCCCCACACCTGCCCGGGAGTGTCGCCTGCCTTTGGGATGAATTAGGAACGCTTGCGTCAACACTGCATGGCTGCCCTCACCACTCCTTTGCATGGGCCCTGTGGGCAGATCTAGGCAGTGAGTGGGTGCATGGGGTGGGTGGCACCCATGCCCAGTGCCCAGGAGACCTGCATGGCAGCTCCTAAGACAGGCACAAGCAATAGTAAGGAGGGACATGTGTCTGCCAGGGTCCCTGCCCACCGTGGGGTAGGTGGGAGCTGTCCAGGGTGCGTGTGGGAGGGCTGTGCTCAGCGCCTCTGCTGAGATCCCCTGAAGATGGAGCCCTGGCTGCCTCCCACTGGGGTGGGTGCAGGCCCAGGTCCCCGACACCATGACGGTGCTGTGGGGCATTGCCAAACTTCACTCCGGGAGCCCAGGCCTTGTCCATGCTGAAGTGGCCACTCACGGCCTCTGCGGTCCTGAGCATAGACTCCATACAGGACCTGAGGCGTGGGCTCCACAGCACAACCTTCCTTGGTACTTCCCTCTCAAGGAAGAAATAACGCCCACGGGTAAAGGTTTGGGGATGCAGGGAGACAACAGGAGAGAAAGCTAAGTGACGGTGATGCTGGCAGCCACACAGGCAGCAGGAGGGGCCTGGAGGCTGCTGTTGGAAAAGGGCGCTCTAGGTGGAAGGGGTGGGGCCTGGAGTGTGCTGCAGAGACGTGTACCACGGGAAGGGCGGGGCTCCCAAGGCAGGGGGAGGGGCCTGGGAGTGTGAGCTGGTAGTAGGGTGGGCCTGGGAGTCGAGTGAGTGTGAGCAGCTTTTAGGGTGGGGCCTGGGAGTGGAGTGTGAGCAGGTGTTAGGGTGGGCCTGGGAGTGGAGTGTGAGCAGGTGTTAGGGTGGGCCTGGGAGTGGAGTGAGTGTGAGCAGGTGTTGGGGTGGGCCTGGGAGTGGAGTGTGAGCAGGTTTTGAGGTGGGCCTGGGAATGGAGTGAGTGTGAGCAGGTGTTGGGGTGGGCCTGGGAGTGGAGTGTGAGCAGGTTTTGGGGTGGGCCTGGGAGTGGAGTGTGAGCAGGTATTAGGGTGGAGCCTGGGGGATTGGAGTGTGAGCAGGTGTTAGGGTGGGGCCTGGGGGGAGTGGAGTGTGAGCAGGTGTTAGGGTGGGCCTGGGAGTGGAGTGAGTGTGTATGAGGTGGTGTGGGTTCATCGTTGGGTCAGTGTGGTGTGAAGATCAGGCTGCTTTTTGCGGTTATGTAGATCCTAGGTGCACTGCCCTGGGCTCTGATTACGTTGCTCCCTGTAAGTTTCCTCTGGTAGGTGAGAAGGGTCACGCAGTGACATTCTGTCATTGCTCATCACTATGTGCACGTTAATGTGGTTGGATTTGGCAGCTCCCGGAGCTTGGAGGAAGAAGGTGTTGCGTGGCTATGTGGCTTTCACTGTTGGCTGTGTTTGTTATTTGGTGGTGTGTGGGGTATGGGCTGGCTGAGTCCCTGCAGTGCACCTCTGCCTACGGGCTCTCCCTGGGCTCTTCTCATGGGCGGGCGGGGGTAGAATTAACGTGGATGCATCTTCCCCCTCTCCTGTGCTGTATTATATTCATGAAGTGTGTTTGAGTTTTTCTGTGTTTTCTTTGCAGAACAAAACTATTGTGAGTCGCGGTATCATTTCCTGCACTCAGCGGACGGGGAGGGCTGTGCCAACATGCTGGTGGAGTACTCCACATCCCGGGGCTTCCGCAGCGAGGTGGACATGTTTGTGGCCCAGGCCGTGCTACAGTAGGTGTCGGGTGGCTCTCGGGTCCTGGCTTCCCTTGCTGCCTTGTCCCTGACCCGAGCTGTGCTGCAGGGTAAACTGAGTTCACTCCGGCAGAACCTGCAATGCACGTGTCAGCCAGAGTGACTCATGAATTTTAATAAGTTTTATGAAGTTTAAGAAGTATTTTGGAATCTCCCCCTTTTCCACGGCGCGTCTCTTGCCTGCTGCCGGGAGGCCCTGTAGCCTCTGCTCTACTCCGGCCGGCCTCAGCCTGTGAACTGCGGGAATGCACACCCAGTTCATACAATTGTCAGTGAGCATCTACCCTGTAGCCCTCCCGCTAGCACACTGGGGCGTCCTGCAGGCTGAGCTCGGGCACTCGCTTCCTTTCTCATGAAATCCTTATGTGTGCCCGAGTCCATTTCTTTCCACAAAACAAATGTGGATTTCAAGGCGGGCGTTGGGGGTAGGGCTGGCTTTGTGGATTTAATGTGGGACTTGGGGACAGACACCCTCTGACTTCAGTGCTGCCCACTGCTGAGCTCTCCCAGGAGGGCGTCCGTGACTTAAATGAAAAGCTGGGTCAAACCCGAGCTCACTGGCTCTGCACTGTGTAGACGTGTTCTCTGGGCTGATGGTAGCCCTGCCCCTGGGCCACTGAGCCCTCCCTGTAGGCCCTCCTCGAACTGGAGCCAGGGTCTGTGCAGCACTGGCCAGCTGCTGGGCTGTGACCAAGTGTTCTGGTGTGGGCCATCATCTAATGGGTGTGGGCAGCGGAGGGGGAGAGAAGAGCTCACTCAGTGCATTGTTCAGACAGGGCTCAAGCTGGGTTCTGGCTCCGGAGCCTCGTGACCTTCCCAAGCTTCATTCTCTTCACCTGTAAATTGCAGGCCTCCCCCAGGATCCCCTGTGCATGAGAGCAACACGCATGAAGCACTGGGTCCCTCTATGCTGGGGGCTGCAAGACCCGTGGGTGTGCCAGCTTGGGAAGGACCAGGGCATGTCAGAGGCTGGTGCCTGCGAGGGCAGAAACTGTGTCCTCCAGCGTTTCCTCCACCAGCATGTTCTCATTTCCAGGTTTCTCTGTTTAAAAAACAAAAGTAGCGCGTCGGTGGTCTTCACGACGTACACCCAGAAGCACCCGTCCATCGAGGATGGGCCTCCGTTGTGGAGCCGCTGCTCAACTTCATCTGGTTCCTGCTGCTGGCTGTCGATGGGTGCGTCTCAGTATTTGTGGGGGTGTGTGTTGTGTGTAGACGTGGCGTGGGTAGCTGGGGGATGTGTGTGTGTGTGCAGGTGTTGGGTGTCGATGTGATGTGGATGTGTGGTTTGAGTGCAGGTGTTGACGTGTGGGGGTGGGTGGGTATAGACGTGGCATGGGTAGTTGTGTGTTGGTTGTAGACATGCTGGTGGAGGTAGCTGTGGGTGTGTAGGTATTGGTTGTAGACATGGCGTAGGTAGCTGTGTGGGTAGCTGTGTGGGTGTGTGTAGGTGTGTTGGTTGTAGATGGTGTAGGTAGCTGTGGGTGTGTGTAGGTGTGTCGGTTGTAGACGTGTGGGTAGCTGTGGGTGTGTGGTGTGTTGGTTGTAGATGTGGCGTAGGTAGCTGTGGGTGTGTGTAGGTGTGTTGGTTGTAGATATGGCTTAGCACTGTGTGTGTGTAGGTGTGTTGGTTGTAGACATGGTGTAGGTAGCTGGGTGTGTGTGGGTGTGCTTGTAGACATGGCGTAGGTAGCTGTGTGGGTGTGTGTAGGTGTGTTGGTTGTAGACATGGTTTAGGTAGCTGTGGGTGTGTGTAGGTGTGTCGGTTATAGACGTGTAGGTAGCTGTGGGTGTGTGGTGTGTTGGTTGTAGATATGGCTAGCACTGTGTGTGTGTAGGTGTGTTGGTTGTAGACATGGCGTAGGTAGCTGTGGGTGTGTGTAGGTGTGTTGGTTGTAGATATGGCTTAGCACTGTGTGTGTGTAGGTGTGTTGGTTGTAGACATGGTGTAGGTAGCTGGGTGTGTGTGGGTGTGCTTGTAGACATGGCGTAGGTAGCTTTGTGGGTGGGTGTGGGTGTGTTGGTTGTAGATATGGTTTAGGTAACTGTGGGTGTGTAGGTGTGTTGGTTGTAGACATGGTGGTGTAGGTAGCTGGGTGTGTGGATGTGCTGGTTTTTGACATGGCGTAGGTAGCTGTGTGGGTGTGTGTTGGTTGTAGACATGGCGGTGTAGGTAGCACTGTGGGTGCGTGTAGGTGTGTTGGTTGTAGACATGGCATAGGTAGCTGTGTGGGTGTGTAGGTGTGTTGGTTGTAGATGTGGCTTAGGTAGCACTGTGGGTGTGTGGTGTGTTGGTTGTAGACGTGGTGTAGGTAGCTGTCTGGGTATGTGGGTGTGCTGGTTGTAGACATGGCGTAGGTAGCTGTGTGGGTGTGTGTTGGTTGTAGACATGATGGTGTAGGTAGCACTGTGGGTGTGTGTAGGTGTGTTGGTTGTAGATATGGCTTAGGTAGCACTGTGGGTGTGTGGTGTGTTGGTTGTAGACGTGGTGTAGGTAGCTGTCTGGGTGTGTCTGGGTGTGCTGGTTGTAGACATGGCGTAGGTAGTTGTGTGGGTGTGTGTAGGTGTGTTGGTTGTAGATATGGCTTAGGTAGCACTGTGGGTGTTTGTAGGTGTGTTGGTTGTAGACGTGTTGTAGGTAGCTGGGTGTGTGTGGGTGTGCCGGTTGTAGACATGGCATAGGTAGCTCTGTGGGTGTGTGTAGGTGCGCTGGTTGGAGACATGGCATAGGTAGCTGTGTGGGTGTGTGTAGGTGTGCTGGCTGTAGACATGGCGTAGGTAACTGTGGGTATGTGCAGATGAGTGTTTTGGGTATTGACTTGGTGGCATGGGTTGCTGTGTGGGTGTTGGTTGTAGGCATGGCATGGGTAGCTGCGTGGGTATGTGCAGATGAGTGTTGGGTATAGGCATGGTAGCATGTGCAGGTGTGTGTGTGCAGGTGCGTGTTGCCATCTGTGGGTGTAGGCGCAGTGGTGTTGCAGGTGTGCATGCAGGTGAGTGTTGGGCGTAGACGCAGAGGTGTAGGTGTGTGTGCACAGGTGAGTTAGGTGTAGGTGTGGCGTGTGTGTGCAGGTGCGTGTTGGGTGTAGGCATGGTAGTGTGTGCACATGGTGTGTGTGCAGGTGAGTGTTGGGTGTAGATGTGGCAGTGTGTGCAGGTGTGTGCGCAGGTGTGTGTGGCCCTCTCCTGCTCCCCCAGCATCTCCCTGTGTCCCTGTGTCCCAGCGGAAAGCTGACGGTGTTCACCGTGCTATGTGAGCAGTACCAGCCATCCCTCCGGCGGGACCCAATGTACAACGAGGTGAGGGCTGGGGCTGGAATGGGGAGGGGCCCTCAAGGCTGCGCCGCCCTGGCTGGGACCCCACAGCCTGGGTCCACCCGCTCCTGAGCCTGCTGCCCATGCCTTGCAGTACCTCGACCGCATAGGACAGCTGTTCTTCGGTGTCCCGCCCAAGCAGACATCTTCCTACGGAGGCCTGCTCGGTAAGCCGAGGTGCCCTCGCCACGCCCACTGCAACCCTGGGTCGGTGTGGGGTCCTCTGCAGTCCTTCATGTAGAAGTGATTCTTTGCTCTTTTCAATGTTTCTCAGTTTCCTTTTGTTAGTAGAAAATTATATTTCAGAGTTCAGAATTCTAGCTCGGTGCCTCCCAGCCCCGTCTCTGCTCCAGAGCTGCCCGTCCATGAGGTTTCTCACACTTCCTGGTAGGGGTCGCTTTGCGGGGCCAGCTGTGTGCTCAGAGAAGTCTGACTTGTCCAGTTTCCAGCAGTTTGGTTTCAGACTTTTGAACTCTGGCTTTGTATGTAGAGTGGTTGTTCACTGGATAAAAATCAGGTGACAGTGACCACAGTTGGCCCCTGTGAGCAGCCATTGAAGCTTTGACTCATCCAGTTTATTAGTAGGTCACTGTAAGGGTGTGCGCATGTGCTCTACGGGAGCACTTCTCTGTTGAAAAGTATACATGAGGTCGTGTTGGCGGCTCTGTAGGGCCCTCCGTGGCTCCTGTTGGAGGATGTGGAGGGCATCTCTGTAGGCCCGCATGGCTGCTCCACGGCCCCGGTGGTGGACGTGCAAGGTGCTTCTGTGGACTTCCCCCCTTCCTGTGGCTGCTCAGTGGACATGGAGGGTGGTTCTGTGGATACCCCCGTGGCTGCTCCATGTTTATTTCTTTGTGGTCATCGGTTCCCTGTCCTCGGGTTCATGGGCCACATAAGTAGTGTTGTGAGGCTTTTGCGTGTTGCTTGGGATGCCTCATGAGGTGTCTGTGGGAAGGAGGGGTTCGGGGGCTGGCAGGAGGCTGCCTAGGCCTGACCGTCCTGGTGTCCTTCCTTCCAGGGAACCTTCTGAGCAGCCTTATGGGCTCCTCGGAGCAGGAGGAAGGGGAGGAGAGCCCCAGCGACGGCAGCCCCATCGAGCTGGACTGAATTGGCTGGGCCACGTGGAGACACCATGGTCAACAGCGGCTCAAGGGACATTTCGGAGGCGAGTCCTGGGTGGCTCCTGGCCCCGGGGGCTCCTGGCCTTGAGGCTGGCAGTGGCCGCGTGCTGGCGCGTGTCTGTTTGTGGCGCGTCTGTTTGTGCGGCGGCTCAGGGTGGCGCGGCTGCCGGTTGCTATGCTGCTGGGACCCAAGAGTGGGGCCTTGCCCTGCTGGCTGCCGCGTCCCCCGAGATTGACCCACAATAAAGCACAGGCCTTATGCGGCGTCCCCCTCTCCCACTCCTTTGTTCTGGGTCCTTTCGGGAGGGCTGAGGGGCAGCACAGGAGGCCCGTCCTCAGGGACCTGGCACATTTGCGCTCCTTGCCTGGTGTCCAGAGCAGCTGTGGCTGCCAAAGCAGGTGCTGGCCCTCACACGTGAGAACCCAGCTGGGCCCTGCGTGGTCTGCAGATACGTGTGGCTGTTTCTGAACACAGGTCACTCTGCAGTCACGGCGAACTGGTCCCCATCGCAGACGGAGCGCATGTGCCCTGCGCCACATCCTCACGCTCGGTGGAGGGACACGTGCGGTGGGGATGGCCCATGTGGTATCCCGGAGCTGCGCCCTGGTGGTCTCTGTGAGAGCCATGCTGCTGTGCTGGAAATGCCGCTTTAAAAAGGGATACCATGTGACTCTGCCCATCTCTTTGATAATGCAATATTTATTTGTATTGGGTGATTGATTCCTTTGACCTAACGTTTTAGGTTTTAACCAAATAACCGGTCCAGGAGTGAGCAGCTCTGTTCTCTATCATGGATGCTTTTCCAGATATTGCCAGAACAGTGACAAAAGGGGAGACACTCTATTTTTTCACGATTCAATGACAGTTGTAGATCGATACGCAGTTGTGCATGGGAAAGGGGACGCACAGCTTTATTTACTGTAAAGTGGAATTTAAGGAAGGCTTGTGTGAACCGTTGCGCATAAATAAACCCTTTCTACCGGGCTGTGCGACGCCGTTCTTTTCTCGGGCACCCACTGTGGGTGTGGGGGCCTCTGCACTCAGGGCTGTGCCTGGGAGCCCCCAGGGAAGGCATGCCCTGTGGCCAGACTGCCCGTGTGTGGACAAGAGCAGAGGTCCGTCAGGAAGCCTCATGTTCACTCGGCTGTGATTTTAGAAGTAAGTAAGTATAGTTGTGTAATTTCATTGAAGTTCATAAAAATCAAATCCACCAGGTGTGGGTGTCAGAGCCTGCAAGAGCAGACCTGTGGGCTGCCGGGGAGGCGGCAGCATGGAACCCCTACCCTGCCCCGGGTGCTGGCGGGGCACCCATCCCCTCCTGTGTGGCACTGGCTTTGACCGAGTTTGATCAGAGTGACAGGATTGTGTGCGTGATGCCACTCAGGCTTGCTGTGAGATGGCAGGAACAGCTGCCGGAACCCTGCAGGTGGCCCCGTGGCCTGCGCTTAGCCGGCACCGCAGCATCCACCCCTACCTGCCCCAGGACGTTGCAGTGGAGTCACCATACATCCCTGGTCCTGCTGTGAACGCTGTCAGCCAGGGGATGCCCTTCCTACAGCTGTGTCCAGACGGGGAGGTGCATGTGGACAGCGAGCGGCCCCTGCCTGGACCACCTCCTGTGACTCCGCGTCTCCCACCTGGTTTGAAAAATGCCTTCCCCCTCGTTAGAAAGCTGTTCTGTGGTTTTTAAAATGTAACGGTCCTCAGCGCACATGTGGACACCCATGTACACACTCACATCGCGCGTGCGTCCACACTTCAGGGAGGGCCGTGGTCACTGCTGGTTTCCCCCTAGGGGGTGCGTCCAGTGCAGCCCAGGGCCCTTCCTGACCCAGACCCAGTCCTCTCACCTCCGGGTTTGGACGGTGGTGCCTGGCGAGGCTTCAGGGGACTTGCCTGGGGTCTCAGCTCCAGGTGGGGAGTACCTCGCCCACATATCAGCCTTTGGGACCCCTAGGCTGGGGTTGGGAGACCTCTACCCTGTCCTTGGACCCTAGGTCCTCATGTTCCATGTGAGGGCTGAGAGGCCCAGCATGGGGGCCTGGCAGACACTGGGGACCCCCTACCTGGGGTGCATTCCCCCCACATCCTCCTTCATGCTGACCTGGGCTTATCTTTCAGGCTGTGGGCTCTGCCCAGGAACTGCCTGGGGGAGCCTCAGATGGAGGCAGCTGGGGAAGGAGTGCTGGGGAGCGCCTTGGGTGGGGGCCATCTCCCCTGCACAAGGAACATGGTGTTCACCAGCTCAGACACTGCATCCTCCCGCCCTCCAAACCTGGACTCAGCCACAGGGAGCGAGGGTCCCATCAGGTCCCTGGGAGTGGACGGTTTCTCCCCGAAGCCACAGGGGTAGGGCCATGTGTTCCCAGCGCCACCTCCTCCCCACTCCATCCTCGAACACACAGCTGGAACCATGCCAGAGCCACACTTTATTCCAGGATGCAACATGGAGTGGCAGATGCCCAGCCTCGGAAACCCCCTCCCAGGCTCGGAGGGCTTGTCCAGGGCTCCCCTGGAACACAGCTCAGCCAGACAAGGCTAGGAGAGGGCTGGGCCCCCCAGCTGACCTGCAGACGCCTCCCCCCACCTGCACGCTCCACACAAGGGGAGCCCTATAGCCTGGCCTGCTTTTATGGGAAGGAGATCAGGTGAGAAATAAATACACGGCCGGGCTGCCAGCAGTAAGCTAGACAGTGCCCGGCCGCCCAGGAGGGGGAGGCTGGGGGCCACAGGGCCACTCCTGCCTCTGGTGGCCTCACTGTGGCCCAGGCCATGGTCCTCAATGGTTCAAGCCCTACTGTCGGCGAGCACCATGCTGGGCACACAGAGGCCAAGAGTGGGGGATGGCAGCCTGGTGGCCCCTCCAGCCCTGGGACCAGGAGCACAGGGTTGGGGGCTGTAGCCCAGGGAAGGGCCGGGACCTGTGCAGAGACTGCCCCCTCCACCCAGCAACCCCCATGGCCCCGTGACACACAATAGGCGCTCAATAAATACTTGTGGAGGTGGGGGGGGGTGGGGCGGCATGCGAGCAGGGCCCAGTCCCCAGTGGTCAACAGCCGCCCACTGTGCCACCCCGGGCAGGGCTCTGCACTGAGACCTGAAGCTCCCTCAGCCATGATGGGCATCTCCTGAGGGCTTCATCTGACCTTGGGGAGCCAGACTGGGTCCTGGAGGAAGGGGGACCCCAGGGCAGGTGAGGGGCAGGTTGGCTGGGTGTGGTCAGCAGCAGCATGATGGGGTCAGAGGTCAGGCCCAGGGCCCAGCCGCCTGCAGTGAGGTTCTAGAGAAGCGTCGCGGAGGCGGCAGCTCGGGCCCTACCTGGCCATGCCTGGGCTGCCCTGAGGAGCAGGTAGAGCTGGGTGGCCTCAGGACGCTGGATCCCCCATCCACGGGTCCCCTCTGTCCGGCCACAGTGAGTCCAGTGTCCGTGGGCCTCTGACCACATCGCTAGGGTTTATGCTTGAAGTGTGCCTCCACTGCAATGGAACAAGGTCCTGTGCTGTCACAGCCGCAGGGAGCTGGGAGCCCATGTAGGCCTCGGGAACCCCCTCCCAGCCCCACTCCCAGCCTGTCCTGCTCACCTGCATACTCCTGGGGCAGCATGGGCCTGTCCACCGCCTTCTGGAAGGCCGCCACCCACTCCCTCTGGTCGGACTCCGTCTCACAGGCAAACAGAAACTTGCGGTCGGGCGTGACGATGGTGATGCCGTGCGGCCAGTGGTGGCCCTGGGTGGACGGTGGGAGTCCACGCAGCACCGTATAGCCGCTCTCCTTGCTGCCAATGAAGACTTCCCCCTCGGGCAAAGGCGTCCTATGGGTGGGGGCCAAGCTGGAGCTGGGGCTGGACCATGTCCCCTCTGGCCCAGCTTCACTCTGAGCCAGGGGGAGGCTACAGGCCAGGACTCGGGAAGCCCCCCACCCTTCTGGTCACGCATCTGGCAGCCCCAGCTTCTCACCAGGGGGTCTTTGAAGTACATGAGCCTTCGGTCATCCATGGTGAACCAGCGCTTCCGGAAGCCTTCCGTTTGCTGTGGGTCAGAGGGCCCATGATTGGCAGGTCTGCCGAGGCAGGTCCTGCATCCAGTGCAGCAAACCTGGGAGGGCAGAGCCCTGGCTGCCCCTGGCCAGTCACCTCCACCCACTCACACCTGCCGCTGGCCACACCTGTCCTCCTGCCTCCACACTGTATCTCCAGCTGTGCCAGCCCTCCCTGGACCCCACATCGGGGTCCAGGCCTCAGTTATGAGCCTCTCACACCTGCACTTCCCTTAAGGACCACTGAGGATCCCGGGGATTTGTATCTCCCTCCCCCATCATGCCTCAGGAAGTAGCAAGATGTAGGTCCCTGGCCACGTGGGTGCATGGGTCCTATGGGTGAGGGAGCTGGTCAGGCTGAGTGGGCAGGGAGGGTCTGACCAAAACCCAGGACAGTAGCCCAGGTCCTCGGGGACCCCAGCCGGGCACAGACAAGGGGCTGTGAGGCCCCACCTGACACTGACCAGTTTAAAACACTCAGGCAGCAGCTGGTAAGATCCCAGCTTCAGTCCGAGACCCATCGTGGTGCCCCCCCCCCATCCCCAGCTGGTGGCACACGTACCTTGGGCCCCGTCTTCTCCATGTAGCCTTCCTTCAGGTAGTTCCTAGAGAGCTTTGGCACCAGCTGGGGCAGAACATATCAGGCGGGGGGGCCTCAGAACTGAGGCTCACCCTGAGCCCCTTCCCGTTTCCCTCACTCCGGACCACCAGGGCAGGGCCCAGGCTGGGCACAGCCTCCACAGGGTCTGTGGCTCTGCCTCTGCTCACCACACCTTTGCTCCCCCTCCTTCCCCCTGCAGCTGAGCTGAAATTCCCAGAGTGAAGCAGGTGGGCTGCAGCCACTTTAGGGTGGGTCCTTGACCAGTCCCAGGCCCACCTAGGGCTCAAAGTCATTCCAGACACGGGGCACGAGGGCTCTGTCCACCCCCACCCTACTACCCCTCATCAGCCCCGGAACTGACACTCACATCTGCATCGCTGGCCCCCGGGAACGCCACCTGCAGGTAGTGGAAGCGGGCAGCTCGCAGTGCGTTGAACCAGTCCACAATCTCCTAGGGGCAAAGGTGGACACAGGCTTGAGCTGAAGGGGCTGCAGGACTGGGGTGCCCATGGGGCCGCTTCCCCCCAGAGCCCAGCTCCTCCCCCGGCACCTCGGCTCCCAGCAGTCAAGACTTGGCCCCATGTGGCCGTGATGAGGCCAGGGTGCTACACAGGGGCTGTAGGAGGATGGGTGCTGTCTCCCCCAGCAAAGTCCTGAGAAGGGCCTGGGGGATGCTGGGCTGGGCCAGGGCTGGATAGGGGTGGGGGCTGCCATCCAAGCTCACCCATGGCCCTGGCACTGCTGGGGCCTCGGCCAGCTTGCCTGCCTTTGGGTGGTGCTTTGTAGCTCATGCAAGTCTTGGGGTGGTGGGGGAAGGAAGCTCATCTGTTTATAAATGCCCTTGGAGCTGTGCCCCCTACTGAGAGTGGTCGGAGGACAGAACTGCCCTCCAGGGAGCTGCCCTGGTGCTTTGGAGAGTGTGGGTTGGGCCAGCACCCTAGAACAGAGGTGGGCCAGGCCTGGCACCCAGCCTGTCAGGTGCCCTTTGGGTTCAGACTTTAGCGTGGCTATTCCCTGCCCCCAGACCCAGTGCCCCTCCCAGGGTCTGCCAACCTCTTCGGCCCTATGACCTTGTGCCCTGGGTTCTGCCCTCCTGTCCACGCTACACCTGGGAGCTGGTGGCCTCCTCAGTTTGGCCTCCCAGCCAAGCCTCCTCAGGCTTCTGTCCCAGCACCTCTGGCGTTGAGTTTTGTCCCACAGGTAAAGCCCCCAGTACTGGACTAATCCAATTGTGGCTTTTGCCACCTGGCCCAGCACCAGCTGGAGGATGGGCCCAGGCTCTTGGATCCCAGCGGTCTCCTCACTGCCCCGCCCTCTTCCCAGTGGCCCCCTTCACAACGGGCTCCCCCCCACCCCAAGATCACCCCTCATAGGCCTCCAGCCCTGCTGCTTTCTCCTGTGGCCCCTCCTCCTAGGCCACACCCACACCACCCAACCAGCCCCAGTGGCCCCACGTGCCCCTCCCACCCCCTCCCATTTGGCCCTGCCCTGCCTCCATGCAGAGGAAGCTGAACCGGAACACACCTCACTGTCCCAAAGGCCTTAGGAAGTCGCAGCTCCAAGTCCCCCAGAGTGGAGGGGGCTCTAAGCCAGAGAACTGGTTGGAAAACCGACCCTCTTCCCCCCAACAGGAGATGGAACCGACTCTGGGGCTCTGGGCAGATGGGGCGTGCCTGGTGCACTCCAGGCCTGGGTTCTGTGACCTTGCAGGCTGCAGCCAAAACTCCCTCAGCTGAGGGTCAAGCGCATCTGCCCTGGGCAGGGGGAATTATCTTTGGAGAATCCCACCTGCCCAGATTCCAGGATATCTGGGAAAGAGTCTCACATGGAAGACGGCAGTTCACAGGGCAGTAGTTTCGAAGACAACATTTTCAGGGATAAGAAAGCTTCAAAAATTAACATTAGTAGAGATAAGATACCAAGATGATGAACCAAAAACATTTGAAAAAGGAACACTGGGCTGGGCATGGTGGCTCACGCCTGTAATCCCAACACTTTGGGAGGCCGAGACGAGTGGATCACGAAGTCAGGAGTTCAAGACCAGCCAGACCAATATGGTGAAACCCCTTCTCTACTGAAAACACAAAAATTAGCCAGGTGTGGTGGCATGTGCCTGTAATCCCAGCTACTTGGGGGGCTGAGGCAGGAGAATCGCTTGAACCCGGGAAGCGGAGGTTGCAGTGAGCCAAGATCAGGCTACTACACTCCAGCCTGGGCGACAGAGTGAGACTCCCATCTCAAAAATAATAATAATAATAATACAAAATTAGCCAGGTGTAGTGGCACATGCCTGTAATCCCAACTACTCAGGAGGCTAAGGCAGGAGAATCACTTGATCCTGGGAGGCAGAGGCTGCAGTGAGTCTCGATCACACCATTACACTCCAGTCCAGGCAACAAAAGCAAAATAATGCCTCGGGAAAAAAAAAAAAAAGCCCAGGCGTGGTGGTGCATGCCTGTAATCCCAGCTACTTGGGAGGCTGAGGCAGGAGAATCACTGGAACCTGGGAGCAGAGGTTGCAGTGAACTGAGATCACACCACTGCACTCCAACCTGGGTGACACAACGAGACTTGATTAAAAAAAAAAAACTCCAAGAACCAAAGGCTCTCTGAAAAATTAAGTATGTGAGAGCAGAAACAAACCCCTCAATACAGTGTTGGAAAACAAAGTTGAAGACATTTCCCAGAAAATAGAACAAAAATGAACCAGTTTAAGAGCACTAACATCTCAATAACAGGAATTTCAGAAAAGGAAAACAGGGAAAGTGGAGGAAGGAAATTATTCGATAATTGAAGAAAGCATGGAAACCAGTCACTGAACTAGAAGGGCCACCCCGGGCCTGTGCCCAGCACAGCAAAAGACGGACCTTCACCAGTGCACGCACGGCATCAGAGAATTTCAAAACTCTGGGACGCGCGTACTGGGAGGGAAGAATCAGTGGTGCAGAGCCTTCAGGATTAGCAGGAAAATTAATTCCAACCTAGGATTCTGTATCTAGCGACAGTCTAAGCCAAGCAGAAGGTAGAACTTTCCAAGGTGCTAGGTGACAGGCCACTGTCCTTCCAGGCACATCACTGCCACTGAAAGAAGCAAGCAAAGACAAAAGACAGGACCAGGCAGCAGAGCTGCACGTGGGGGATGAGATGAGGCTGCAGGAGCAAGGCTGCCGGTGCCTGGCCGCCTCCAGAGACAGTCTGTGGAGAGAGTGGGGTAGTACGTGGTCAACTGCAGGAGAGAACACAGCCGCATGCTGTGGGAAAAGTGGTCACAGTGTGCTCTGAGGCCAAGGGCTGTGCCCGATGTCAGTCCCATCATAGCCCCAGGTGCGGAGGACACCGGCAAACACGCCATGAGTGCAGTGGGCGGGGGACTGCGACAGGCACATGGGAGGGGCTAAAAAGAGCTGGACCCTCGACTTCCACGTGGGAAGTAGTCACATGGTGCCTAAAACGGGTAACTGCAGCGACACCAGCAGGTTATTTATGGATACGGGGACAAATTCCCAAAGGGGCTTAGGAGGGGCCTCAAACTTCTGTTTCTCAAGACTTGGGAATGATTTAGCACTTCAGACTATGTGTGCGCAGATGTGTAATAAAAATAGAAATGGGAACTGAAGCAACAAAGAGGCTGGGCCCCCCGGCAGCCTGGCCCAAAGACAGAAGGACGGCTTTTGTCGGAGTTTTGCCTGGGTTCTCCCACAAGCCCTCCAGAGATGTGGGGTGCACCCACCCTCCCCACCCCAGCAAGCCAAGGGCGGCCAAAGGAACATGCCCAAACCAGCCCCAAGGCCAACTGCTGTCCCCTTCTCCCCCACAGGACCCTGGTTCCCCCAAAGCCCCTCTGGACATTGTGGGAGTGGTGGATCCTATAGCCCAAGCTGGCACCCCCCCCCCCCCCCCCCCCCCAGTGATAGGCAGGCTGGGTGGCCCCAGAGACTCATGGTGATCTGGTTCCTGGAGCAGCCTGGCCCTAGGGACCTGCCTTCCTGCACCTGCCTTCCCAAGCTGCCCACCCGATGCCAGCCCTCCCATGCTGCCCAGGCCAAGTGCCCACCCTCCCACACTGTCCAAGCACACGCCTTCTCACACTGCCCAGTATGAGTGACTATGCCTGCCTTCCCATGCTGCCTACCCAGTGCCCTCCCTCCCACACCAACCTGGCCCCAGTACCCGCCCTCCCCCACCGTCCAAGCACTACCTTTCTGCACCACCTGCCCTCCTGCGCCACCCTGGCCCGAGTGCCTGCCCAGCAGTGCCCACCTTCCCATCCTCGTGGTAGATGAAGATATTCCGTGTGCTGTTATCCTTCAGGTAGGTGACCTGCAGGCCGTGGGGGTGGCCGATCTTGGCCGGCTGGAAGGTGGCGTTCAGGTGCTCAATCTTCATCACGGCCTTGGGCTCCTTGGCCTGGGAAGGGGTGGGGTCTGAGCACCTCACAGGGGCCGCTGGCCAAGCTCAAGGGAGCAGGAAGGGTGGACGCTCTGGGTGCTGGCGGTGCAACTGCTGTGCTTTGTGGCTTTGGGCAAGTTATTTAACCTTTCTGAGCCTCGGCCTTCCGCTCTGTAAGCAGAAGGTAACAGCACCTCCCTCCCAGGAATGATGAGTACTAAACAACGCTGTGCAGGTGCCATTTGATGTCACACACTGTGCCTCCTTCCCCAGGGGCAGCCCCAGGGCCCACATAGCACGGCAGCTCCCACAGTGGCAGGCCTCGGCCACAAGCCCTCTGCCACAAGCCCTCTGCCGGCCAGGGCCTGGCAGCAGTGTGCCACAGCTCAGGGTGGGTGCTTCCGACCATCAGCCCACGGACCTGGGGCTGTCTCACGGAGACCCTGCTGACCCTCAGCCCACGCACCTGGGGCCGTCTCACGGAGACCCTTCTGACCCTCAGCCCACGGACCTGGCGCCATCCTGCGGACTCCCTGCTGCCCTAGCCAATGTGTTTGTCCTGTCCCCGAGACCAGCCTCCCCAGGGCACTTCCAAGGAAGTTGGGGGCTTTCTGGGTCCTGGCTGGCTCCAGAGGGGCCCAGTGACCAGGTTCTCCCCCTCCCACGGCTGGGCCTGAGTTCAGGGGCCCTGCCCGGCTGCCCAGACACCTGGAAAGCCTCAGCTGCTCACAGCCAACAGTGACTGATTCTCTTGGAGTGTCCCCACTGTGGGGGGGGGTGCAGCTGAGGATAGACACAGCCACCACTGGCCCCAGCGTGGGAGGCCAGGACTCTGCCCCGGGACAGGCCCCCACCCACCCCTGTGCCTGACTCACGTCATTTCTGTTGAAATACTTCAGGGCGCCCTCTCGTTCCGTCAGCACAAACTTCCGGCTTAAAAACTGCCCGTTGTCCCGGCCACGCTTCCAGAGAAAGCCCTCGCGGTACCCTGTGGAGGAGAGGGGGACGCAGGTGAGATGGTGACAGTGGATGTTGGAGAGGGGACGTGGGGCCGACAGTGACGGTGGACATTGGAGAATGGGTGCAAGTGAGATGGTGACAGTGGACCAGGTCTGGTGGCTGCCACCCTGACTAGAGCAGCCTGAGGACGGCCCGGACAAACGGTACTCGGAGCAGCTGTTCTTTACCCGCCCCAGGGACCCTCCCCACCCTGGGTGGGCATGGCCGGAGCCGCCATGGGCAGAGGCAGGGCTGGGTCCGACCACCTGCTGCCTGAGAAAACCAGGACAGCCTCCTCCCTCTTCCCCTGGGGTGTCCTCGGCTGCCAGGTCCACGTGGTGCCGTCCCCCTCTCTTTCTTCAGGAAAGCTACTCTGAATGGAGCCCAGGCCCGAGCCCTCATCCCCACCTTCGACCTCATGCACATCACACAGCCACAGAAAAGCAGCCCAGGTGTCCCAGGGAGCCTCAGCACCTAGACACGCTACCTTCCATGGAAGAACACATCATGCACGCGTGGTTAGGACCTTGCTGTGGCAGATAATGGTGGAGGAGGGAGGGCAGAGACGTGAGGACAGGAGGGAAAGGGACATGGCCATCGCAACCAAGTCCGGAGGGGGCTGCTGAGCCCAGGAGTGCCAGGGGGAGGCAGGAGGACCCGCTCCGAGCCTGGAACCAGCTCTGCCCCCAAGCCTCGAGCCCATGGGGTCATCCTGGAGCTCTGACTGCCAGAGCTGTGGGAGAATAAACGCATGTGGTTTCACACCATTGAGCTGTGGTGAGTGACCCATGTGTGGCTGCTCAGAGGGGCGTTTCCATCACCCGCAATCCCATGCTCCCACTCCCACTCCCTTCCCATAGTTCCTGTCATTGCCCGTCCTTTCTCCTGCTCTAGAACTCAGTGTCCCACAGGCTTAGGCACAGGTTCTTCCATGGCCCTAGCTCTCCCACCCCGACAGCACGTGGCTTGCAGCGTCCATGCCCTGGGTTCTGTCTGCTGGGCCGTGGGCTACGTGCAGGTCCCACAATTGGCAGCAGCTCCATGGTTGGTGTTGAGCATGTCCCCTGTGGGTGCTGCCTCTCCCAGGGTCATCGGACCACAGGCTGAGCGTCCATGGGCCACTTCCAGGGTCACTGGGCCATCTGCTGAGTGTCCGTGGGCCCATCCGTGGCCCCGTAGTGACTTCAGAGAGCACTTGCTTGGGGACTGCATCCTGTCCTGCCCATGTGGCCTGGGAGCCCCCCTCGAGGGGTCATCTGAGGGTGGGGACTGCTGACCTGTGCCACAGGGACATGGCTGGGGGGGGGATGTGGGCTCCAGGATGGGGCTAAACAGCCTTCTGCAGCCACCAGGCCAGACCCAGCCTCGGCCGGTTCAGATTTCAGGTACCACCCCCTCAGCCCTGACCACGAAGCCCCTGCTCCCCCAGCGTCCCCTTCCTGGCTCAGACAGCCCCATCCCGACACCAGAGACGGGCTATTTTCTCCGCTCTCTGAGATTCTAGCCATAAAACGCCTGGCATCTGCGAGGGGACAGCTGGCGCCGTCAGGTCAGGGAGGGGGCCCTGGGCTGTCTTGGATGGTGCCAGATCAGGCCTGCTCCCCCCAACAGCCTGGAGCTCCCTGCATCCCAAGCCTGTGCAAGGCTCATGCTCCAGTCCCGGGCACACGGCAGCAGCCGGGAACCCCCTTCCCACGGAAGAACCCCCTTCTTGCTGGGAGGGCGAGGCTACACTTCTCCAGGCTCAAGTGGGGCCTGGGCCTGCTCAGAAGGCCTGTTGTCGGAGTGAGCTGCTGCCGGGCAGAGCTGGGAGTCCCCATGGCTCTGCCTTTGGCATCAGGACCTCTCTGGACGTGGCGTTTAGTGGGCCACGGGTGGATGCCAGGAAGCACCCAAGCAGGACCGCAGCAGCAACCAGCAGCGCTTCCCAGACACAGCCAGGGCCCAGTCCGCTGCTCAAGGCCTCATGTGCACCCCGGGGAGCCTCCAAGGCGTGCATGTCCATGTCACCAATGCAGACGACAGGCTGGGGCCGCCTCACCCGCGGGGTCTGGAGCTGGATGGGTCCAGTGTGTGCAGCTCCACAGACCCCTGCCCAGGACACAGCAGGTCCCCTTCTCGCCACTGGGCTCCGGAGGCCACAAGGTGGGGGATGCGTCCCTGCCATACCCGCCGCGCCCAGCAGGTGGCAGCAGTGCCCCAGGAAGTGCGCAGTCCTCTGGGCCGGGAAGGCCACTGTCCCCTCTCCGTGAGGTGGCTCTGGTATTCTCGGGGTCCAGGCGCCAGCGAGAACCCCGGCCGGTCCTCCTGACAGCAGGCGCCAGGATGCCGCGTTCCAGGGTTGATGACGGCGCAGGAGTGTATTTCAGGACAGTGCTGGCCACGATCCCAGACTTTACCCCACACCCAGCCCAGACCTCAGGCTGAGCCTCTGCTCGCCCTATGCCTGCCCAGCCCCTTGGCCTTGATGGGGAGGGCCAGGACCTTGGGGTCTGCAGCCTCCTGTGGACTCCACGGGCAGTGCTGGCAACCGCCAGCGAGGCAGGAGCTTCTCCCCAGTCCAGCCCCTCACACGGCAGCATCCTGCACACAGTCGTGTGGGCTGCGGCCAGAATGGCCATTTTCTTTTAAAGGACCCGTGAGTCCTGGGGCAGAGGCCAGAGGCCTCAACCAGCATTTATCAAATACGTACTGTGTGCTGGTCCCACTGTGTGCTGGGTCCTATTGTGTGGTGTGGGATGGGGGGTTGCACCGCACATCAGGCCCTACTGTGTCCCAGGCCCTACTGTGTGCTGGTCCCATGTGTGCGAGGTGTAGTCCCACCTGTGGGGGAGCTGGGTCCAGTCCACATCCCATGCCCTGCTCAGACGCCTCCTCTCAGGAGCCCCTCCCCCCAACAAATGGCTAAGAGCAGGAGATCCCCAACATCGCCGTGACCCATGAGAATGGCGAGACCAAAACAGTGCACGCGCACGCACACACACACACGCACGCCCGGCTGTGGGCAGGGACATCGGCCCTTCCACACTTCCCGTGGGGGATGTAAGGTGCACAGTCCCTGAAAAGCAGCCAGTTTCTTCCACCACAGTGAAGCACACGAACCACATGCCCCAGAGAGAAGTGAAATCCAAGGAAATGGGAACAATCTTCAAGTAAAAGCCCACGCCGTTTGTGAGGCTTTTTTTTTTTTGAGATAGGGTGTCACCCTGTCACCCAGGCTGGAGTGCAGGGATGCTATCACTGCAGCTTCGACTTCCTGGGCTCACGAGATCCTCCAGCCTCATCCTCCCCACTAGCTGGGACCGCAGATGCATGCCACTACGCCCGGCTAGTTTTTGTATTTTTTGTAGAGATGGGATCTGACTGCGTTGCCAAGGCTGGTTTTGAGCTCCTAGGCTCAGGTGACTCCCCTGCCTCGCCTTCCACCATGCTGGGGTTGCAGCGGGAACCCCACACCTGGACCGAGACTGCTGTGTCTTGGCTTTGTCAGAGCTGGAACTGCTCTCTAAATAGGATATGCAAAGTAGATGTAAATCACACCTCATGTATGTGATGTATATGCTAATTTTTGGGTAAACTGGGGCAGGGAGGCACGTGGCCCGGCTCTGAGTGACGGTTCACGGTTCACGGGGTAGTGGGCCCTCGGGGGGTGGGAGCCGAGCCCCAAATCTCGTGGTGCTTCTGGCCTTCCACAGGGAGGGGTGGCCTCTGGGTACAGAGCCGAGGCCCTGATCACTGCACCCGGCCGTCCCCATGAAGGGCCTGGACCTGTCTTCTAGCCTTTGGGTCCTAGCGGCTCTTGCCGTCCCCCTGGAGGCGAATGCTGGTGCTCACGGCGGGGCAGCATCTCCTTGCTGAGCAAGGCCCCAGAGTCGAAGGCCTCCATGAGCCGGCACAGGCTCCGTCTCTCCCTGCCCGCTGCTTGGGCTCCCCCAGCCCATGAATGCACCTTTCCCAGGTTGGTGCGTCTGGGGCCGGCAGAAGCCGAGAACCAGCAGCTACACCCTGGGGGAGGGCTCCAGGTCCCAGCTCCGCCCTGCACAAGGCTTCTCTCCAAACAGCCAGGACAGGCAGGCTCCCCCTGCTCCCGTGGGTGAGGCCGGAGGGTAGGCGAGGGCTCCTGGGGTTAGCACACAGGTGCTCCTGTTCTCACGCAGGGGTCCTAGCACGGGGCCTGGCCCCCCGACAGGCCTGGAGAGACCCCTGCACTCATGCTGCCCAAGCACAGCCGTAGGAGGGGCCAGCCCTCAGGGTCACTTCAGCCCCAGGGCACCCCCTCCCCAAGCCCCAAACCCTGAGGCCCCAACGCATCACAACAGCGAACCCCGACTCCCACAAGACAATCACAACAGGAAGGAGACAGAGATCCTTCGGTGGGCCAGGAACTGGCACCCACCCAGGGAGGGGCATGGAGGAGCCCCACCCCCTCCGGCCAGGCCCCAAGCACCCGTCCCCCCAAGGGTCACTGCAGGCCTCGTGCTGATACCTGGAAGGGATTCGTGATACTGCACCCCACGCCCTACTGTGTCCAATAGCGCCCTCGTTTCGCACACCATCATCCCCACTGTATGGACAGGGAAACCGAGGCCACAGACCCCGTGCAGAGCCCCAGCCCCCGTCCTGGGTTCCGTGTGCTCCATCCCTGCCTGGCACCACCAGGACGGGCCATCCTGCACCACAGGGAAACCACAGAAGCCCCCGCAGAAGCACAGGGTCCAGAGCCTGGGGCAGGCAGCCCCGCCTCACAGTGAGGCCATGGCCTGGCCCTCAACACAACATGGCCATTGTCCAGGCCCCTGTGAAAGCCACCATTGACGCTCCAGCCCAAGGCGGGGCCAGCCTGGGGCGGGAGCTGGGAGCCACTGTCACCAGGGGCAGGCGAGGGGCAAGGCCTGGCTCAGACGCAAGGATGAACCCTGACATCTGGGGAAGGGGTGCAGTGCCGCCCCAAGCCAGGACCTTGGCCGAGGGAGGCAGTGTGGACGGTGGGGGAGTCTGGCTGGCTCAGAGGGCTGGGTTCGCCTGGGGCCGCAGCGACGCACTTCCGCCATGCACCGACACCAAAGGCTTCTCCTCTGGAAAGGCCCTGCCTGGTTCTTTGTCACCAAAGAGCATCGTGGGGAGATGCATAGCCACGGAGGGGCTTCCCGGCCAAGGTTACTGCGGTGTGCACCTCACGGGGGCGCTTTCCGCTTCCCTCACTTCTGCAGTTATGTATGGTTTTGTTTTGGTTTTTTTGAGATGGAGTCTTGCTCTGTTGCCAGGCTGGAGTATAGTGGTGCGATCTCAGCTCACTGCAACCTCCACCTCCCAGGTTCAAGCAATTCTCCTGCCTCAGCCTCCCGAGTAGCTGGAGCTACGACGCCTGGCTTATTTATTTGTGTTTTAAGACAAGGTATGTCTCTGTGGCCCAGGCTGGAGTACAGTGGTGCTGTCACAGCTCACTGCGATCTTGACCTCCCGGGCTCAGGAGATCCTCCCACCTCAGTCTCCTGAGTAGCTGGGACCACAGGCAGGTACCTCCACACCCAGCTAATTAATAAACTTTTTCCTGGGATGGGGTCTCATCACGTTGCCCAGGCTGGTCTTGAACTCCTGGCTCAAGCGATCCTCCCACCTCAGCCTCCCAAAGTGCTGCAGCGACAGACATGAGCCCCAGCACCTGGCCATCTGTCACGAGTATTAACTGGAATTCATGTGCGCAGGCTGCTGGCCTTCTCCCCCTCCCCTTTATTAATTCCATTCTTTGTATCCCTGCGGACCTGGGTGTGTTTACCTTGCTCCCTGCGTTATAATCCCCTTACATCATTCTTCTTTTGATCAAATTGCTCCAGCTTTTGCCATTAAAAGCTCCTTCAGAGGCCCGGGTGCGGTGGCTTACACCTACAATCTCAGCACTTTGGGGGGCCAAAGCAGGTGGATCATCTGAGGTCAGGACTTTGAGACCAGCCTGGCCAACATGGTGAAACCCCGTCTCTACTAAAAATACAAAAATTAGCCAGGCATGGTGGCGGGCGCCTATAATTCCAGCTACTCGGGAGTCTGACACAGAATTGCTTGAACCCGGGAGGTGGACATGGCAGTGCATTGAGACCTTACCACTGCACTCCAGCCTGGGCGACAGAGCAGGAAAAAACAGCTCCTTCAGAAAAGCAGGGTGGTGATCCTTCATTTTGGGTACCCTCACAGGGCGTTCCTTTGGGTGCTCCCCCTTCCTCAGCCGTGGTCCCTGGGTGGCCTGCCCCATCCATACACAGGACACCTGGGGCCTCCACCCGTGAGAGCAACCCGGCCATTTCCACCCACAGCCAAGGTGCAGGCCGTGGGCACCGGACGTGGCACAACTTCCGGGGAGTTCCCAGTTCTGGTTCATTCCAGGGCAGCCTTTGGCCACTCCTCAGTGCGAAGCGGGATCTGCCTGCGTCAGGCTTCACCTGGCCAAGTTGGGGGGAACGGGGTTGGGGGGGGTGGGCGCTGGCCTTTCCCAAGCCCCAAGCTTCCTCTTCCTCCCAGGCCCTGCCCCAGGGACTTCCGCATTTCCCTGTAGTGGTGAGGTGTCACCCGCCATGAGAAAGTGCTCTTGTGGCAAAGGCAGGGAGCCGGGCAGGAGGGCGCTGCCGGGAATCCCCAGAGCACCCTGCGAGGGGCTGGGGGACCCAGGAACCACAAATGGGCCCTGGAGTGCTCTGGCCCAGGCCACCCAAACGGGAGGACACGCCCTCTCCTGCTGCACCACCCACCCAGACAAGGGCTCGGTGTGGGGGTGGGGGCCGAGGGGAGGCTCAGGGGTCCCTGATGTCTAACCCTGAGCACCAAACGGACGCCTCCTCCCTCATCCACCCAGCAATGGGCAGGAGCTGGGTCTGTGGGAGGGGAGCCCTGCAGGTCCTGAACATACAAGGAGACAGGCAAGGCGTCTCTCAGGCTCTGTACCCCGACCCAGCGCAGCCTCAGAGACAGTAGCCTGGGGCACAGGCGGTCCACCCCTACTGGACCCCAGGCACTTGACTGTCTGAAGCTGCCAGGCCTTCGTGCCTACTGACCAGGCTGTAGGGGGAGGGCAGGGGGAGGCTGTGGGGAAGGGTGAGGCCCTGCTCTGAGCAGGTGGGTGTCCGGGGGACCTGAGCACAGGCCCATAGGCTCAGGCACCTCTGGGTCCCTGGGGGGATCCCTGCAGCCATGGCTCTGGGGCCCGAGGCCCTCTGGTTGGCATGCCTGGTGCCTGGAGCCTCCCATGCGACCTGGAAGGTGCTGTGGCCCAAGGGTGGCTGCACAGAGGCCTTGGCGGAGGCAGGGACAGACCCACACCCCCAGGCCCTGCAGACGCCTGGAGTTCTGTTCCTGTAGCGTTCAGTGCCCTGCTGGGAAGGGTGGGAGATGCAGGCAAGGGGGAGGCAGTGTCCGCATTCTAGGTAGCAACGGCCTTAAGCGGGACGGGATAGGAATGCTGGGTTAAAGGCCTCTGTGCCATCAGTGGCTGCAACCGCCGGCCCTTCCATGGGAGCAGATGAGGGCCTGGGTCTTATCTGCTCAAAAGGAGCCCCCAGAGGCCTGGGGGAGCCAGTGCTCAGAGGTAAAGAGGCCTCTGGAGACAGGGCCAGCACCGAAGGTTGCCCACCCTCCTAGAGGGAAGGGTGGAGGGAGGAGGCAGGGGAGAGGTCTGGAGGGCTCCTACACACTCCTTCCAGCATGGGAGAGATTGCTCTTTTGGGGAGGGCACATCCAGACCCCACCTTCAGTGCCAATGACCCTGCGGTGGAGAGGAGACCCATGGGACAGGCAGGGTCCCAGCACTCCCAGCTGCCACCAGCCTCAGGCCTCAGCTCTGAGGACCACCTGCGGCCTCCGAAAGCAACACTCGGGGCCCTGAGCAGGCCCTGAGACAGCCACAGGCATCAGCCGCGTCTGGAGGGATGGGAGCCTTCCCCTCGGCTCTGGAGCCTCACGCCCTCCCCTGTAGCTTTACACCCTTGTCCAGGTCCCATCTCCATGGCCCTCAGCTGAGCTCTCTGCAGGGGGCTCTCACCTGAGCGTTCCTGTGTTTAGGGAGACAGTGGCCACACGCTCTGGAGCAGCCACAGTCTCTGACCCTGTGCCCTCCGTGAGGGGCTGCCACACTGCTGCCAGGGAACACCTGGCCATGGCACCTTCACCACGGGCCAGTCCTGCACTCACACCTGCATACCTCACCCGTGCACTCGACGGGGCTTCACACATACCTGTGCCACACGCAGCCATCACCTCACCTGTGCACCAAACCTGTGCCACACGCAGCCATCACCTCACCTGTGCACCAAACCTGTGCCTCACGCAGCCATCACCTCACCTGTGCACCAAACCTGTGCCTCACACACCTGTACATCTTGCCTGAGTACCTCACCTGTGCTGCACGCACACTGTGCACCTACCTGCCATCCTCACACCTGGCTCTCCGCTCTCCAGGGACACAACAGAGAGGCACAGACATGGGCCTGCTGTCCACAGGCGGTTCATGAGCCTGGAGCTGCGGGCGTGGCTGCCACGCAGGGCCTGGTGTGAGAATCGGCCATCCACTCTGTGGCCTTCAGAGGCCAGCAGGCAAGGCCAGGGCCTCAGGCTCTGACCCTGCTCACCAGCGTGTGCTTGAACCTCTGTGCCCTGAGTCTACCCTGCTGGGAGGCCTCTCCTCCCTCCGACCCCTGCCTGATGGTCACACGAGAAGCTTCAGCTTGTCTCAGATGCTCTCAAGGCACCGGGAATACCTCAGAGACAACAGCAAAGGTGGGAACAGGATTCCAGTGGGGTGGCCTCAGGCCTGAGGCAGGAGGCGTCCTGGGTCACCAGGGCTGTCACCACCTCCTGGGCCCTGAGCCCATGACACCCAAATACACCTGCAGGACCCACGCGCACTGCCCATGAGACGCTGACTGCCACCTGCATGCACCCCCATTCCTGGAACTCAGACACTGATCTTCCCTGGAAAGACCACTCCAGGGGCTGGAGGCAGGCACGCAGCCCAGGGCACCACATCTCCGGTCACATCCCAGGCCCGAACAGTCAGAGCCGACGAGACGGGGACTTTCCCCAACACTTCTGTGAGTCATGCCTGACCTTTCCCGGCAGCCCAGGAGAGCAGGGATGTAAAACCCAAACTCACCAAAGGAGGTGGGCACCAGGACGGTTGGTGCCAACCCAGAGACACAGAACTAGAACTAGGAGGTGGAGGTGCTGAAACCAGGTCCCGACAACACTGACTGAACCCCCCGATCAAGCTGTGCCTGAAGCCGGCACCGTTATTCCAGCCGATCTATTTCCACTTTTGCTCACACCCAGTTAAGTTGGATTTTCCATCCTTTACAACCAGAGGGTTGTGATACAAGAACACACGCAAAATTCAGTCTGGTGGTCATGCCAGCCCAGCCCACTCCTGCCTCTGAAACGAGGTCACGTGCCACCGTGCTACAAATTGCTAAGATGTTTCTTCCTCAGGAAACAGGGGTTTGGGGCAGGAGTGGAGCAAGGGGTGTCCAGGGCACTGAGCGGGCCCAGCTGCTACATGGGTGTTCACCCCTGACCATTTCTTGTTCTCTCCCTCACACACACAGGGATTCTTAGGAGAGGAGGAAATTGCTGTCTGGGTGGACAGTAATTGAATCAACGCCTGCACAGGCCGGCTGTGTGCCAAGTGCGGGTGGGGGCTGGGAGGTGAGTGGCCAGGAGCCACACTGGGGGAGGACAGAGCCTGCCGCTGCATAAGACCCAGCCTGATCTTGGGAGGTGCCTTCCTCAGGCCTGGGAACAGTCTGTCTCCCTCCGGTCAGATCCCCGCTCACCCTGAGCCGCTCCTGGGAGCAAAATCCATGGTGCTGACAGAGCCCCATGGAGGCACATGGGAGGTGGGTGAGTGCCACCTCCACCAGGGAGGGCTGGGAGGGACTGGTGCATTGGGGGTTAGGGCCTCCCCAACCTGACCCCACCGGTGACGCCAGGACGTGAGTTCAGCTATTTCAGGGCCGCCTCTTTCACATACTTTTTTTTTTTTTTTGAGATGAAGTTTCACTCTTGTTGCCTAGGCTGGACAGCAGAGTGCATGGCGCGATCTCGGCTCACTGCAACCTCCACCTCCCGGGTTCAGTCAATTCTCCTGCCTCACCCTGGGATTACAGGCACACACCACTGTGCCCAGCTAATTTTTGTATTTTTAGTAGAGACGGGGTTTTACCATGTTGGACAGGCTGGTCTGGAACTCCTGACCTCTGCCCACCTTGGCCTCCCAAAGTGCTGGGTTACAGGCGTGAGCCACCGCGCCCAGCCTCTTTCACATATTTTGAGATAGACTCTTGTTCTGTCACCCAGGCTGGAGTGCAGTGGTGCAATCTCGGCTCATTGCAACCTCTGCCTTCCAGGTTCAAGTGATTCTCCTGCCTCAGCTTCCGGAGTAGCTGACACCCACCACCACACCGAGCTAATTTCTGTATTTTTTAGTAGAAACAGTTTTGCCATGTTGACCAGATTGGTCTTGAACTCCTGCTTGAAAGTGGTCCACTCGCCTTGGCCTCCCAAGGTACTCTTTTATTCCTTTTTTTTTGAGACGGAGTCTTGCTCCGTCACCCAGGCTGGAGTGCAGTGGCGAGATCTCGGCTCACTGCAACCTCCGTCTCCCAGGTTCAAGTGATTCTCCTGCCTCAGCCTCCCGAGTAGCTGGGATTACAGGCATGCGCCACACGCCTGGCTAATTTTTTGTATTTTCAGTAGAGATGGGGTTGCTCCACATTGATCAGGCTGTTCTTGAACTCCCGACCTCAGGTGATCTGCCCACCTCGGCCTCCCAGACATACACTCTCTTTACAGACATACACTCTCTCTGTCATCCAGGCTGGAGTGTACCAGTGCAGCTTTGGCTCACGGCAGCCTCTGCCTCCCAGGTTCAAGAGTTCCTCCTGCCTCAGGAGACTGAGGCTGGGGTGGGCTGCCCTCCTAGGCCCCCAGCTCCCACTTCCACAACCGTGCCAGCCCATGAAGCTCCAAGATGCGGCCCGATGTCTCTGCCGCTGCGATGGCCCCCAGTGGCACCTAGCCAGGCCCAGGGAGGCGGAGGAGTCAGGCCTGGGTTGCACCTTCCCCACTTGCAGCACGGTGTCGCCACGCAGAGGACGCCCTCGAGCCCCTCACCGGGACCCTCACCCCAGCCCTCGGGCCCTGCCCACCCTGCTCCAGAGAGGGGTTCCTGCAGGCTGCCCCCGAATGGAAGTACACATCACTACCAGGAGAAGAGGGGGCCTGTTATGGCCCCACGGGGTCCCCATGCACCCCACTCCTTCCGGGTTGGACTGCAGACAGCTGTGGGGACCCCAAGCCCCCAGTCACCCTGCTCAGAGTCAGAGGGCAAAATGCGTCCGGGGAGGACAGTTCCAACCCATGAGAGAGTTACCCAGGTTAATAATGACTCCGCCCCCACGAGAGGGAGGGAGGGAGAGACAGAGAGAGAGAGGAAGAGGGAGGCAAAGAGATAGGGGAGAGAGAGACATACACAGAGACGGAGACAGAGAGGGAGAAACAGACACAGAGAGCATGAGACACAAACGGAGGGAGACACAGAGAGACAGGGAGAAAGATGGAGAGAGACAGCTGGGGGTGAGTGAGGGAGCTGGGGAGGGGAGATGAGGATGAAGAGGGAGAAGACGGACATGAAGAGAGAGGGAGATGGCGGGGGGAGATGGGGAGGGGGGGAGCTGGGGACAGAGGGGGAGCTGGGGACAGAGGGGGAGCTGCGGACAGAGCGGGAGACAGGGAGAGAGAGGGAGATAGAGTGGGGGAGATGGGGAGAGAGGGGGAGATGGGGAGGGGCCCCGCCCCACCCGGGTGGCCTCACCTGCTGAGTAGGGCTCCTGCTTCTCAGGATAGATGAACTCCTGCCGCTCATACTTGGCCCGGATCCACTGTTCTCGAAGGAGCCTGCCGGGAGAGGAGAGACTGAGCCACTGGGCTAAGGCAGCCTCCGGCCTGCATACATGCTGCTCTCTGGGCCGCTCACCCCAAAAGAACCAAGGGGTCAGCCTCCCGGGCACTGGACACGGCTATCAGGTACCCACGCTTCTCAGAGGACGTGGTCACCCAGGTACCCATGCTTCCCAGAGAGCTGAGTGGGGTGACTGCCAGCTTTGGTGTTTTTTGTTTTTTTTTTTTTGAGACGGAGTCTTGCTCTGTCACCCAGGCTGGAGTGCGATGGTGCGATCGCGGCTCACCACAACCTCTGACTCCCAGGTTCAAGCAATTCTCTGCCTCAGCCTCCCGAGTAGCTGGGACTACAGGTGTGCACCACCACGCCCGGCTACTTTTTGTATTTTTACTAGAGACAGGGTGTTATGATGTTGGCCAGGCTGTTCTCAAACTCCTGACCTCAGGTGATCCGCCTGCCTTGGCCTCCCAAAGTGCAGGGATTACAGGCGTGAGGCACCGTGCCCGGCCCAGCTTTGGTTTTTAAAACGGTTTGCTAATCAGTTAGTTCCCTCTTTTGATGTCTCCTCTTTATTACTTTTTTTTGAGATGGAGTCTCGCTCTGTTGCCCAGGCTGGAGTGCAGTGGCATGATCTCAGCTCACCGCAACCTCCACCTCCAGGGTTCAAGCGATTCTGCCGTCTCAGCCTCCTGAGTAGCTGGGATTACAGGCACCCGCCACCATGTCTGACTAATTTTTGTATTTTTAGTAGAGATGGGTTTTCACCATGTTGCCAAGGCTGGTCCTGAACGCCTAACCTCAGATGATCCACCCACCTTGGCCTCCCAAAGTGCTGGGGCTATAGGTGTGAGCCACCACGCCTGGCCCTTCTTTTTGTGTGTGTGTGTGAGATGGGGTCTCACTGTGCTGCCCAGGCTAGAGTGCAGTGGTGCAGTCACAGCTCACCCTGGGCTCAGGCGACCCTCCTGCCTCTGCCTCCTCAGTAGCCGGAACCACAGGCACACGCCACCACACCTGGCTAATTTTTTTTTTTTTTTTGTAGACACAGGGTCTTGCCATGTTGCCAAGGCTGGTCTCAAACTCCTAGGCTCAAGCGATCCGCCTGCCTTGGCCTCTCATAGTGCTGGGATTTTGGGCATGAGCTACCGCACACAGCTGAACCCCTCCTTTTCATGTGCATCTCTGTGATGATTAGGGAGGCTGCCTCATCTAGGGTTTAGAAAGTAAAAGCCCATCCCAGCCTGCCTGCTGAGGCCCTGCAGCATTTTTTTTTTTTTTTTTTTTGAGATAGAGTCTTGCTTTGTCTCCAGGCTGGAGTGCAGTGGTGTGATCTCGGCTCACTGCAACCTCCGCCTCCCAGGTTCAAGCAACTCTCCTGCCTCAGCCTCCCGAGTAGCTGGGACTACAGGCACGCATCACCACACCCAGCTAATTTTTGTATTTTTCAGTAGAGACAGGGATTTCACCATGTTGGCCAGGATGGTCTCGATCTCGTGACCTCATGATCAGCCCACCATGGCCTCCCAAAGTGCTGGGATTACTGGCGTGAGCCACCATGCCTGGCCGACCTTATCTTAACCTGAAGTCATCTGCAAAGATCCTATTTCTTTTTTTAGTTGTTTTTTTTTTTTTTTTTTGAGATGGAGTTTTGCTCTTGTTGCCCAGGCTGGAGTGCAATGGCGGATCTTGGCTCACTGCAACCTGCATCTTCCAGGTTCAAGCGATTCTCCTGCCTCTGCCTCCCAAGTAGCTGGGATTACAGGCTCCCACCACTATGCCCGGCTAATTTTGTATTTTTAGTAGAGACAGGGTTTCTCCATGTTGGTCAGGCTGGTCTTGAACTCCTGACCTCAGGTGATCCGCCCGCCTTGGCCTCCCAAAGTGCTGGGATTACAGGCCTGAGCCACCACGCCCAGCCGATCCTATTTCTTTTCTTTCTTTTAGAGACGGGTCTCTCTGTGTCTCCCAGGCTGGGGTGCAGCAGTGCAATCACAGCTCACTGCAGCCTCCAACTCCGGCCCTCTAGGATCCTCCGGCCTTGGCCTCCCGAGCCACTGGGACTAGAGGTGTGCACCACCAGAGCCTGGCTAATTTTTAAATTTTTTGTAGAGATGAACTGCTCAGTATGTTGCCCAGACTGGTCTGGAACTCCTCGGGTCAAGCAGTCCTCCCACCTGGGCCTCCTACAGAGCTGAGATTACAGGCATGAGTCTCACGTCTGACCCCTATTTCCAAGTAAGTTCACCTTCACAGATGCTGCAGGTTAAGACTTGAACACGTCTTTCTGGGGACACCAGGCAGCCGCCTGAGCTGCTCTGGCTGTGTAACCGCAGAGGCATTGCCCCCCAGCACCCAGCATCCTGTCTGCAACCCGAGGGTCACAGAGCAGCCTCTTGGAGCCAGGGGAGGACCCCAGGCTATACGTGTGGAAGCCAGGGGCCTGCGGACAAGAGGCAGGGGCCAGGGATGGCTTTGACAACCACACCTGGCAACAGCCCTCAGGGCAGGGCACCCACAGGGTCCGCAGCCCTGCCCTGGTGCAGACTCGGCCCTGTGTCTGTCCCTGAGTGTCCGTCCCTGAGTATGCCTTCTGCCCAAGTTCAGCCGCCTTCTGCTGCATGGATTTCAGGACGCCGTCAACACCCTTCCTGGAGGCTTTGCCTCTTGGGAAAATGACCCCCGCAGGGCCCTGGCTTTGCTTCTACACAATGGATGAGTGGTTCACACAGGTGGGTTTTTTCCCTTTTTATTACAGGGAAAATAGCCAGAGTGGTGCTCACAGCGCCGCAGCTGCCACTCAGCCCCCGGGCCCTGCCCCTGTTGGCCATTACAGGTGTTCCCAAGGCTGCCACCACCTGAATGGCACCCCCATACAGGCAACCACCCTACAGGGAGACCTGCCCCCAGGGCCTGAGTGTCCCTTGATTTGGAAATATTGTGGTTGCAGTTTAGTTAAGATGAGGCCACACAGTAGTGAGGTGGCCTCCAACTAATGTGCCAGGCGCCCTTAGGAAGGGGAATTAGGACACAGATGGGCACACAGGACCCACCATGTGAGGACACGCCCCAGAGAGGCCTTGTGAGAAGCAGCCTCCAACCTCCAGCCTCCAGAGCAGGGAGAAAGTAGATTTCTGTTGCTCTGGGCTGCTGGGCATGTGTTTCTGCATTCTGGGAACCCCATACATGAATGCAGAGCCCTGTCCAGCCTGGACACCTGCCCCACAGGGGCGATGGCTGGGGCTGGGGCTCCAGAGCTTTGCTGGGATGGGAAGAGAGGAGCCCCCCCCAGCCAGTGCTGCCAGGAGCCGAGGGCTCGCCCTGTTCACCCCCTCGCCACACAGGAAGCAGGGAGGGGGCCAGTTTCCACCCAGAAGTAAAACCAAGCAGAGCAGCCACAGGACTTTCTTTACCCGATGTCAAGATAGAAACTCAAGGGCCCTGAGGGTGACACAGGAAAAGGCGGGTCCCGGCCTCTGAGTCAGAGGCCTGTGCTAAACATAATCACAGGCCGGACCCTCTGCGCTCCCCTGGGGGTCACCCTCCCCTCTTGTGGCTGGGGGAAACTGAGGCCTTGGGCCTCTGCCTGGCTGGAGGTGGGTAGGGTGCCCGTCCTACCTGGAGGTACCCCCAGTGTGTCACAGCCGGGAAGCCATAGGGCATGACGTGGGGGGCCTTCCAGGACCCTGCTCTGGGACCATGCCCGCCACTCTTACCTCCTGCAAAGACGCCACCCAGACATCTGTGCAGCAGAGCTCTGGAGGAAGACCTTCCACTCAGACCCAGGCCCGTCAGGCTGCATGGAGGCCATGGGCACCAGGGCTGCTGGGGCTGAGAGAATCTCAGCGGGGGGCAGAAGTGGGAGGAAGGTGCACAAGGCCCCAGCCTACCTCATCTGGCTGGGCAGCTGGGCCCTGTCCTCCAGGTTACACAGCAGGACCACGCTGCACCCCCCAACCACCCTCCAGTCTACATAGCAGGACCACGCTGCACCCCCTCCAGGCTACACAGCAGGACCACGCTGGGGCCCCCGCCACCCTCCAGGCTACACAGCAGGTCCACGCTGCACCCCCCACCCTCCAGGCTACACAGCAGGTCCACGCTGCACCCCCCCCACCCTCCAGGCTACACAGCAGGTCCACGCTGCACCCCCCCCCACCCTACAGGCTACACAGCAGGTCCACGCTGCACGCCCCCCACCCTCCAGGCTACACAGCAGGTCCACGCTGCACCCCCCACCCTCCAGGCTACACAGCAGGTCCACGCTGCACCCTTCCTAGGTTACACAGCAGGTCCACGCTGCACCCCCCCTCCAGGTTACACAGCAGGTCCACGCTGCACCCCCGCCCCCAGGTTACACTGCAGGTCCACGCTGCACCCCCGCCCAGGTTACACTGCAAGTCCACGCTGCACCCCCGCCCAGGTTACGCTGCAGGTCCACGCTGCACCCCCTCCAGGTTACACGGCAGGTCCACGCTGCACCCCCTCCAGGTTACACGGCAGGTCCACGCTGCACCCCCTCCAGGTTACACGGCAGGTCCACGCTGCACCCCCTCCAGGTTACACTGCAGGTCCACGCTGCACCCTGCCCAGGTTACACTGCAGGTCCACGCTGCACCCTGCCCAGGTTACACTGCAGGTCCACGCTGCACCCTGCCCAGGTTACGCGGCAGGTCCACGCTGCACCCTGCCCAGGTTACGCGGCAGGTCCACGCTGCACCCTGCCCAGGTTACGCAGCAGGTCCACGCTGCACCCTGCCCAGGTTACGCAGCAGGTCCACGCTCACCCTGCCCAGGTTACGCGGCAGGTCCACGCTGCACCCTGCCCAGGTTACGCAGCAGGTCCACGCTGCACCCTGCCCAGGTTACACGGCAGGTCCACGCTGCACCCCTCCAGGTTACACTGCAGGTCCACACTCACCCTTCCTAGGTTACATAGGAGGTCCACACTGCACCACCCCCAGGTTACACAGCAGGTCCACACTGCACCCCCTCCAGGTTACACTGCAGGTCCACACTGCACTCCCCTCTCTGGGTTACACAGCAGGTTCATGCTGCTCCCCCTGCCCCACCCACCATGCTGCAGCATCCAGGGCTCACACAGGGCTTCATACCCCACCCCAGATGGTGGGTGTCAGCCCCAGGAACTTCCTCACCCAGGACCGAACAGCAGCAGCCCCTAGCCCACAGAGCACATCTCCCCCAGGCCCCGCACCCATGTCTGCTCCTGGTCCCCGCTCAGAACAGCCTGAGAGTGGGAAGGGGGAGGAACTTGGAGGCAATAACCCAAGCCACAGAGCAGCCGGGGGCGGGGCGATAAAATAATGTCTCGAAAATAGCTGTGCTGGGGCTCCGTGATTCATACTGAGAACCCGCAGGGCAGGGCCAGGGTTTCCCTATGAGGGTTGGGGCAGAGGAGGAGCTGCCGGCACCCAGGGTCTCAGGATGCAGGCACAAGGGGCCAGGGCCCCAGGCCTACCCTGGTGGTGGGAGGGGGAGAGGTGAGCATAGTGGCTTAGCCACCAGCCTTGGTCTCCTCAGCGGTGACATGGGGACTGCAGCTGGACCTGTCTCCAGGTTCCAGGGAGGCTCATCAAGAAAATGCCTGCCACACGCCAGGACTGGGGCCGGGCACAGCAACCCCTTAAAATAACAAATCAACATGCAGCAAAGAAACTATGGCACTCGTGGCCTGAGCACACCTCCAGCCCCTGCTCCCCGCAACAACCTAGACAGCCCTTCACCAAGACCCAGGGAGGGCTGGCTGGCGCTGTGATCCCAGCACTTCAGGAGGACCACTGGAGCCCAGGAATTTTTGACCAGCCTGGACAACATAGAGAGACCCCCATCTCTGTATTAAAAAAAAAGAAAAGCCCAGGGTGGTCTGTAGGGTAGCAGCCAGGAAGTCCGTCCCTCCTCCCTCCTCCTCCTCCCTCTTGCTCCTCCCTACCCTGCTCCCCAAGCCCCACCCGCCTTCCATATTCTCCGAGAGGCCCTTGGATCCAGTGAGGACACCTGACCCCGCTGCCCCCTCAAGGAGCTCACTGCAGGGGGCACAGACCGCAGGCAGGGCCCTGGATGCCAGGGAAGGCCTCTGGTAACTGCAGTCCCCCAGCAGCTCCGTGTCGGGCAGAGCACAGGCTCTCTCACCCCCTGAGTCAGGGCACAGCCAGCAACAGCACTTGGGCCCCTGAGGGCTGGGAGGCCAGGCGCCGCTGCTTTTCTGCCACACGTGGCTCACACCGAACCCTGCACCCGGGCCATTCTCGAAGTGTCGCTGCGGGGTAGGCCCTCCAGTGAGTGGGTTCATGGAGCGAGTCAACAGAGGGAGCTGCTGTGTAGACAAGAGGCCGGGCGCTGCCAGGGGCTGGAATTGAGCTGGGGCTGGAACCAGGCAGGAAGTTTGGGGGGCCGAGGGCACCCAGGGGGGGCACACGTCCCTCCCCTGTGACGGGCGAGGGGTCGGTGTGAGCACAGTCAGGCCAGGCCCTATGTGGCTGTCACCTGTCATTCCCACTGGCCGGGCAGATGGGGACACTGAGGCTCGGAGGGCGGGTGTTGGCAGAGGTGGCTTGTGTGAAGCGAAGCAGGCCTCTCTCCACAACCCCCCGACCCTAGGATGCCCAGAGGATGGGGTCCCACACTTCCCCGACAGGGCCCTGGAACCCATGTCCACTCCTGTCCCGAGGAGCCAGGGCAGACCCCAAACAACAGCAGCCCCCAACAACAGCAGCCCCCCATCCTCTTCCCAGACCTCAGGGAGTACCCAGGAGGCCCCTCAGATCTATGAGACCCCCAAGGCCCCAGCGACCCTGGGTGGGCTGCAGCTACTAATGTAGAATGCCCTTCCTGGTCCCGCCCCAGCACCCCCCGCCCCCCAACCCAGAAGCAAAGCCCAGTGGCAGGCAGTGGATGCAGGTGGCACATCGGGGTCTGGGGGACACAGCTGCAGCTGCTTCTCCCTGAACCCTGTGGGCGGCACCCAGCACCCCACCCTCCCGTGGCCATCTCGGAGCCACCCCTCGCTGTTTACCGCGGCCCTGACAAGGCCCTTTTGTACTCACTGGCAGTCGGAGAGCGTGGGCCGGTAGTAGAAGGAGGGCACTTTGGACTCGAACTTGGCTCTCGCGGCATCGTTCCCATGGGAGGCCATGAACTGCAAGAGAGGGGCGGCCAGGTCAGAGGCCTGGGGTCCCGGGGGCAGCCAAGGGGTGCTGGCTGCACTCGGGGCCCTCACCACAGAGACCCAGCAGACCCAAGGCTCTGAGGGCTCTGCCAGCACTAGGACGGGGAACCCCCACCTCCTCCCACCCCCAGGGACACCATTTCTGAGTGATGAACCCTCCCCTGGCACTGGAAGGAGCCAGCATCCCTAAAGATGGGGTCCCGGCAAAAGGGGCCTGGGGGCCAGTCCCCTCTTGAGGATGGGTCTGAACTCTGCCCCACTGTTGCAATCTCTGAGTCCACCCACGCCGGGCATCCCATGGGAGAGAGCTGGCTGCATACTGTGACCCCCATCTCTGCCCCAGAGAGGTGGGGGTTCCTCGTTCACCCAGCTTCCCAGCTCACATGTAGCAAGGACTCAACAGGCGCTGGACATGGGGGCCTGGAAATGGGCTGGTGAGCGAGAGACCCAGACCCGGCCCAGACAGAGTCTCTGAGGCCCACACATGGCAGGGACCCAGAACATGTTTACAAAGTGTAGAACAGGCTGAGGGAGAAGGAACGGCGCCGGGAAGGAGGGGGAGGCCTCCAGGAGGCCGTCACATAGACTGTGCTCCTGGCAGATGCAAACAACCTGTCAGTGGATGCTGGCGATGACCCTGGCAATGACCCCGCCATCGGGACAAGTGGGGCTGGCAGGACGGGGCAGGGGGCCCCACTGTACCCCACACCAGCCCTGAGGGCATGGGAAGGCTCAGTTTGCCGTGCTCTAAGCCCCCGGGGCAGCTGCTGTTTGCACCTTCCAGCTCCTTGAACGCCACTCAACTGAGGCCGCGGCCAGGCCCAGCCAAACAGAAGTCCCCTCACATCACCTGCTCCCAGGACCACCCGGCTGCAAACAGGGAGGACCCAGAGGAGCAGCTGGAAAAGTCACAAGCAACATGAGGCTGGCACCAAATTACAATTCAAAAACCAATGGCTTTCCATAGAAAACACAATCCCTTGGAAGACAGAATCGTAGGAAAGCTCCCGTCTCCAACAGCAACGGGGCAAGCGCGCCAGGCCGCTGGATGAGCAACGCCCCAGGTCTCCATGGAGAAAAGCTGCCGGGTGCTCCCAAGGACACAGAGAGGCCTCGACCAGAGACACAGGGAGGCGGGGAAAACGTCTCCTTAAGGAACGTCTCCTACATGTTTTTTATAATTGTCAAAAACCAGCAATAGAATTTATTATTATTTTACCTAAAAATGGTTCCAAAGTTTAAAAAATTAGCAAGGGCTGGCCAGGGAGAGGGGTTCACGTCTGTAATCCCAGCACTTTGGGAACCTGAGGCGGGAGAACCATTTGAGCCCAGGAGGTCAAGACCAGCCTGGGCAACATAATGAGACCCTGTCTTTCCGGAAAAAAAAAAATTAGCCAGGTGTGGTGATGCACACCATGGTCCAGCTACTCAGGAGGCTGATGGCCTGAGGCTGGGAGATGGAGGTTGCAGTGAGCTGTAATTGCGCCACTGCACTCCTGCCTGGGTGACAGAGAAGGCCTATTTATGTATGCTATAGACCCTAAAACCACAAAAGAAAAGGTTGACCACTTTGATTACGTCAAAGTAAAACATTTCCATGGCAAAAACCACCATGAGCAAATTCAAAAGACAACCTAGAAAAACATGTTTTTAATATCTCAAAGGGTTAATTTCCCTAACATACCAGAAACCCCTGAAAGATGAAAACAGCTAACATTGCAGAAGAAAGGCAGGCAAAGGTATGAGAGACATTGCACAGCAAGAAAACACAGGGCCAGGCACTTTGGGAGGCCTAGGCGGGCAGATCACCTGAGGCCAGGAGTTCAAGACCAGCCTGGCCAATATGATAAACCCCGTCTCTACTAAAATTACAAAAATTAGCCTAGCGTGGTGGCAGGTGCCTGTAATCCCAGCTACTTGGAGGCTAAGGCAGGAGAATTGCTTGAACCCCGGAAGCGGAGGTTGCAGTGAGCTCAGATCGTGCCACTGCACTCCAGCCTGGGCAACAGAGCAAGACTCCATCTCAAAAAAAAAAAGCAAGAGATCCTGAGAACCTCTCACCCATCAGGGTACAAAGGAGGAGGCGGAGGCAAAAACCCCTGTGGCGTGTGGGGGCGTTTGGGGCATGTGAGCAGTTACAGTGGGGGAGTTTGGCAAACATCTCTCCAGAAATACCAAGCCACGTAACTTTTGAACTCCCACTTTCACTTCTAGGAATTTAGGCCACCAGTACACTTCCATATGTGCAAAGTGAGGCATCTGTGAGGCTGCTCACTGGCCTGGCGGTCACAGAAGGAACTGGCTGGAAACAACCTGCTTGTCCAGCCTAAGGGTTCGCGGCAAGCAGGTCGTGGTTCACTCAGGAGGGCAAGAAGCTCCGCGCACACCAAACAGGCAAAGAATGTCTCTTAGAAGCACACACTAGGCCAGGCGCCGTGGTACATGCCTGTCATCACAGCGCTTTGGGAAGTTCATTTGCGTCCAGGAGTTCGAGACCAGCCTGGTCAACACAGCAAGACCCCATCACTACAAATTTTCTTTTTTCAATTAGCCAGGCCTGGCACGGTGGCTCACGTATGTATAATCCCAGCACTTTGGAAGGCCGAGACGGGCAGATAATCTGAGGCCAAGAGTTCAAGACCAGCCTGGCCAACATGGCAAAACCCCATCTCTATTAAAAATACAAAACTTAGCCGGGCATGGTGTCATGCACCTGTGATCCCACCTACTCAAGAGGCTGAAGCAGGAGAATCACTTGAACATGGCAGGTAGAGGTTGCAGTGAGCTGAGATTGCGCCACTGCACTCCAGCCTGGGTGACAGAGTGACACTCCATCTCAAAAAATAAACAAATAAATAAATTAGCCAGGCATGGTGGTGTATGCCTGGGGTCCTAGCTACTCCTCAGGTGGCTGAGGCAGAAGGATCACCTGCGCCCAGGAGTTCGAGGCTGTACTGAGCTATGATAGTGCCACTGTACTCCAGCCTGGGCAACAGAGCGAGACCCTGTCTCAAAAACAAGAAGAAAGAGAGAGAGAAAGGAAGGAAGGAAGGTAGGGAGGGACGGGGCGGGGGAGAGGGAGGGAAGGAGGGGAAGAAAGGAAGGAGGGAGGGAAGAGGAGGAAGGGAAGATGAGGGAGAGAAGGAGGGAAGATAGGGAGGGAAGGAGGGAAGGTAAGGAGGGAGAGAAGGAGGGAGGGAGGCAGGGAGGGAAGAAAGGAAGGCAGGAGAGGAAGGGAAGGAGGGAAGAAAGGAGGGAGGGAGGGAAGAAAGAGAGGGAGGAAGGGGAAGGAGGGAAGAAAGGAGGGAGGGAGGGAAGAAAGGAGGGAGGAGAAGGAGGGAAGATAAGGAGGGAGGGAAGGAGGGAGGGAGGCAGGGAGGGAAGAAAGGAAGGCAGGAGAGGAAGGGAAGGAGGGAAGAAGGAGGGAGGGGAGGGAAGAAAGGAAGGAAGGAAGGAGGAAGTAGGGAGGGAGGGGAAGGAGGGAAGACAGGAGGGAGGGAGGGAGGCCCACGAGGACCCCTGGCTGCCTGGCAGAGGTGGGAGTGGCGCTCAGAGGTGGGAGACAGGGGAAGGGGACAGCTTCCTTCTGTGACTGTCCTTGAAACCTGCTGAATGTGTCACTAAATAGTCAAAATACATTAAATAAGGTAGAGACCACCCATGTGTCCATCAGAGGATGAATGAAAAAACAAAACGTGTTCCATCCACACAAGCAAGTGTTATCAGGCTTGAAAGGAACAAAGCTCTCCCGTGGGCTGCAGCGTGGATGGACCTCAGGACCTGGCACCAAGCGACCCATTTTTAAAGGTCCAGAACTGGCAAATCTATACAGAGAGAAAGTGGATTGGTGGCTGCTTCGGGCTCAGGCGGGGTGAGAGCCAAAAGGCACAGAGTTTCTTTTGGGGTGATGAAAATGTTCTAAAATTGGCTGTGGTGATGGTTGCACAACTCTGTGAATTTACTAAAAACCCTTCAACTGTGCACTTTACATGGTGAATGGTATGTCTGTGAATTGCATCTCAATGGATCAGTTGTTTTAAAAGTTTTATAAAAGAATTGAAAAAAAAAAACCATAAAATGTGAAGAAAAGGAAAGAAGAGAATCCCTGGTTCCTGGCCCCACAACCTCGGTCCAGTTCTCCACGACAGCCACCTTGGGCCTGTTTCTCCCTGCAGGGTGGGAGCAGGCTTAGTCCCCGGACGCCCCAGCTGACCACCAGCCCAGGAAGGGGCAAGGGACCTGAGCGCAGGGGGCCACGGGGGGCCCAGTGCAGCCCCCGCCCACAGAGTCCCCAGCAAGAAGCCAGGCTGAAACCCAGCTCTGCCCGGGGCTGGGGTGCAGCTGCTCTCAGGAGCTAAGCGCCCAGGCCTGCCTGAGATTAATCGTTGGTTTTCATCGCACAAGGGAACGTGCAGACAACAGAATGGGGATGGAATCTTCTTGTGGCCCCAGCTTGGTGATCTCCCGAGGGCCCCATCACACTGGATCTCTGCGCAGGAATCAGGGGTTTCCTTTTTTTTTTTTTTTTGAGATAGAGTCTTGCTCTGTTGTCAAGGCTGGAGTGCAATGGCACTCGGCTCACTGCAACCTCCGCCTCCTGGGTTCAAGCAATTCTCCTGCCTCAGCTTCCCAAGTACCTGGGATTACAGGTGACTGCCACGACGCCTGGCTAATTTTTGTAACCCTGTGCTGGGATTACAGGCGTGAGCCACCTTGACCAGCCAAGGGGTTTCCTAATAACACACGCAGTGGGCCCTCCCCAGCCTTCCTCTCGGGGCTTCACCCCGTGCAGATCTGGACGGCACCCAGGTAGCCCCCATCCTCTCCCACTGATGGCATTTAGGAATTTTCCCAACAACAGTGAACGCCCCACCCCTGGGCCCTTGCCCCGCTTGTCCTGGAATTATGTGGACAATGGGCAGGTGTTCTCCCCAAGCCAGAGGACTCTACGTCCCCATAAGCCCTCCAGGGACCCACGCTGTTTCCTCCAGGAGTGACGGCAGAGGTACCTGGAGATGGGACACCTGCCCCATCAACTGACATTGGCCATTGGTCCTCCATTGTCCAGGGAGGGGGACAGTCCAGGATTCACCCTGCCCGTTTTTTAGGGAAGAAAAACAGAGGCTCAGACAAACTCATGGCCTGGCGAAGGGACAGGTATCACAACCCAAGTGTCCCCTCCGTATCAGTGAAGGGGTTCGAAGGGGGTGAGCCCAAGGTGGGCCGGGGTCCTGAGGGGATTCGCAGGGGACCCCCTTGACTGAGGGTGTGGGGGGATCAGTGTTAATGCAGAAGCTTGATTTGGGGTCGCCCTGGGTGGGTTAGGGACTCTGCCGTCCTTAGATCTTGTTCTGTCTCAGGCTGGAGGGCAGAGGTGCACTCAACTCACTGCAGCCTCAATTCCTTGGCTCAGGCGGTGGCTCATGCCTTCAGGCGGGTCACCTGAAGTCAGGAGTTCAAGACCAGTCTGGCCAACATGGTGAAACCCCGTTTCTGCTAATAATACAAAAATTAGCCGAGTGTGGTGGTCGATGCCTATAATCCCAGCCACTCTGAGGCAGAATTGCTTGAACCCAGGAGGCGGAGGTTGCAGTGAGCCCAGATTGTCCTAGACTTCGTCTAAAAAAAAAAACCTGGGCTTGCGTGATCCTTGTCCCCCATATCCAGCTGAGGCACTGGAATCTCAGCTGTGAGTTCTAACAAGCCCCCAGGTGTTGCCCATGCACCAACGTTGCCAGTTAGAAGCAAACGAGCTACTGCCAGTGTGGGCCGGGGTCAGTGGTGCTGGAGAGGGGGGGTAGGGGGCAGTGGTGTTGGAGAGGGGGGCCAGGGGCAGTGGTGTTGGGGGGGGGGGGGCCGGGGTCAGTGGTGTTGGAGAGGGGGCCCAGGGTCAGTGGTGTTGGGGGGGGGGCCGGGGTCAGTGGTGTTGGGGGGGGTCGGGGTCAGTGGTGTTGGAGAGGGGGGCCGGGGTCAGTGGTGTTTGGGGGGGGGGGGCAGGGGCAGTGGTGTTGGAGAGGGGGGCCAGGGGCAGTGGTGTTGGGGGGGCCGGGTCAGTGGTGTTGGAGAGGGGGGGGCAGGGGCAGTGGTGTTGGGGGGGGGGCAGGGGCAGTGGTGTTGGTGGGGGGGGGCCGGGGTCAGTGGTGTTGGAGAGGGGGGCCGTGGAGGGGGCCGGGGTAGGCAGTGGTGTGGGGGGGGGCCGGGGGTGAGTGGTGTTGGAGGAGGGGGGCCGGGTCAGTGGTGTTGGAGACGGGGGTCAGGGGCAGTGGTGTTGGGGGGGGGCCGGGGTCAGTGGTGTTGGAGAGGGGGGCCGGGGTCAGTGGTGTTGGAGAGGGGGGTCAAGGGCAGTGGTGTTGGGGGGGGGGGTCAGGGGTGTTGGTGGGGTAGGAGGGGGGCCGGGGTCAGTGGTGTTGGAGAGGGGGGGGCAGGGGCCAGTGGTGTTGGAGAGGGGGGGCCAGGGTCAGTGGTGTTGGGGGGGGGCAGGGGCAGTGGTGTTGGGGGGGGGGCAGGGGCAGTGGTGTTGGAGAGGGGGGCCAGGGTCAGTGGTGTTGGAGAGGGGGGGCCGGGGTCAGTGGTGTTGGGGGGGGGGGCCGGGGTCAGTGGTGCTGGGGGAGGGTCGGGGTCAGTGGTGTTGGAGAGGGGGTCCGGGGTTAGTGGTCTTGGGGGGGGCAGGGGCAGTGGTGTTGGGGGGGGGCAGGGGCAGTGGTGGTGGGAGGGGGGCCGGGGCAGTGGTGTTGGAGGGGGGGCAGGGGCAGTGGTGTTGGGGGGGGGCAGGGGCAGTGGTGTTGGAGAGGGGGGCAGGGGCAGTGGTGTTGGAGAGGGGGGGCAGGGGCAGTGGTGTTGGGGAGGGGGGCAGGGCAGTGGTGTTGGAGAGGGGGGCCAGGGGCAGTGGTGTTGGGGGGGGGCAGGGGGCAGTGGTGTTGGGAGGGGGGGGCAGGGGCAGTGGTGTTGGAGAGGGGGGGCAGGGTCAGTGGTGTTGGAGGGGGGCAGGGCAGTGGGTGTGGGGGGGGCAGGGGCAGTGGTGTTGGAGAGGGGGGCCAGGGGCAGTGGTATTGGGGGGGGGCAGCGGCAGTGGTGTTGGAGGGGGGGGGCAGGGGCAGTGGTGTTGGAGAGGGGGGGGCAGGGGCAGTGGTGTTGGAGAGGGGGGGGCCAGGGGCAGTGGTGCTGTAGAGCAGGGCCGGGGTCAGTGGTGTTGGAGGGGGGGCCGGGGTCAGTGGTGTTGGGGGGGGCCAGGGGCAGTGGTGTTGGGGGAGGACAGGGGCAGTGGTGTTGGGGGGGCCGGGGTCAGTGGTGTTGGAGAGGGGGGGGCAGGGGCAGTGGTGTTGGAAGGGGGGGCAGGGGCAGTGGTGTTGGGAGGGGGGCCGGGGTCAGTGGTGTTGGGTGGGGGCCGGGGGGCAGTGGTGTTGGGGGGGGGGGGGCAGGGGCAGTGGTGTTGGAGAGGGGGGCCGGGGTCAGTGGTGGTGGGGGGGGCCGGGGGCAGTGGTGGTGGGGGGGAGGCCGGGGGCAGTGGTCCTGGAGAGCCAGGGGCTGAGGTCAGTGGTCCTGGAGAGCTGGGGGCTGGGAGCAGGGGGCAGTGGTGTTGCAGAGCTGGGGATGACCTGCACAGGGGGTGACCAGCCTCTACGACCCACCCCGTCCCACAGCAGCCCCCACACCACCGCTCTCACCTCCACGCGGCCCCTCTGTCCCGCTCACCAGCAGCCAGGCAGATCTGTGGCTCTGAGACCGGAAGCCCCATGAGCAGGGCTGGAGCAACCCTCCCACCGGGGTCTTCAAGCCCCACGCTCCGTCCCAGATGCAGCCCACCTGCCCTGCCGGGGCTTCATTCCTTCTCCAGTTCCCCTCCGGGTCTCCCTGTGGAGCCCTTCCTGCCACCCCCAGCCTACATGGCTCCCCCTGCACCGCCAGGTTCCTGGTCGCTCACACCATCTCCCTCCCCAGAGGGGCGTCTCTAGGGCCCCGAGAGGCATCTGTAGCTGGTATACCTGCCTGGCCGTGGCAAGGGCTTCGTGAAGCTTTATCAGATGCATGGTTGAGAGGTGGGCAGTGGCTGTGTCACCTCAGAGGCCGCCCAGGGGACAGGTCATCCAGCTATAAGCGGCAGCAGGCCGGGGGTACACGGGGACTACCGGGAAATGCGACTCGGGATCGGGGGTGGGGCCGAATGGGCCTGGGGCAATGCATTCTGTTTTCTTTCTTTTTTTTTTTTGGAGACAGGGTCTCACTGTCCAGGTGTGGGGATTTGAGGGGAGCCCTCAGGAGCTCTAGGGCATGGGAATCAGCTGCCGCCTTCACTCCTGGGCCCACCACACACACCTGGAGCTGTCTAAAGCAAGGCGGACCCAGCACGGGGTGGGAGGAGCAGCACGCAGGAGCCATGGGAGAGGGGTTGGGTCTGGGTCCTGCAGCTGCCCTGGCCTCCGCAGCCTCGGGGCCAGCCAGCCGAGCCCCTCAGAGCAGCTCAAGGCCCCAGGGAGCCACAGCCAGACCGCCCGGTGTCTGTGGCTCGAGAGGCCAGAGCTGGGGCCACCCAGAGTGTGGTGCAAGACTGCGTTGGGGGGCCTCCCTTCCTCCCTCCGCCCCTACCATACCTCCACTTGGGCCTCGTCCCAGGCATCCAGGCGGATGGACTTGACCTTGCTGACCTGGGGGATGTTCCGGTGGATTCCCCGAACAGCTCAGGCAGATGAACACTCCCAGGGTGTAGGAGGCCCAGTCAGGTTCTGCAAGGAAAAGCCGGGCGTTCAAGGAGGCTCAGCCCAGGGACCCCGGAGGGACGGTGGGCGGAGCCTGGGGTCAGGGTCAGGAGCCCCCGGCATGCCGTGGGAGGCTTTAGAGGAGACCCCCGGGTACAGCTGGCTCCATGCAGACAACCCCATCATCATCCCCGCCCGGTTGAGGCACGGCTAGCCCCAAACACCCCGTGACATCTGAGGAAGCCGATCTGCACAGGCTCTGCATGGGGTGCCGGGAACCTCCAGAGGCCGGCCCAACAGGAGCCCATGCCCCCGGGGCTGGAGGGCACCCAGCGCTCGTGAGGACTCAGCCCCCGCGCTTTCCCAGTGTCTGCTGCCCTGGGAGATGTCTGTGGGCCTAAGTCCTCCTGGGTGACGGAGCCAAGATGGGAAAACTCAGATAGGATCTGAGTGCAGGGGGAGGCCTCCATCCAACTCGGTGCCTGTCCCCCGAAGGTCGGACTATAGCCACAGAAATGCACTGTGTGTTGGTGACAGCGCCCGGCCAGCACTAACTTGGCAGGTGTGACAAAGGCCCTGTGGCTTCACCCTGCCACAGATGCGGCCTGTCTAGGGATTCCACAGCTCCATGTCTAGTTTGCCTTAAAAGGGTCAACAAAGCTGGGCACCATGGCTCACACCGGAAACCCCAGTGCTCTCGGAGGCCGAGGCGGGCAGATCATGAGGCCAGGAGTTCAAGACCAGCCTGACCAACATGGTGAAACCCCATCTCTACTAAAAACACAAAAATTAGCCAGACATGGTGGTGCGTGCCTGTCATCCCAGCTACTCAGGAGGCTGAGGCAGGAGAATCACTTCAACCCGGGACGCAGAGGTTGCAGTGAGCCGAGATCGCACCATTGCACTCCAGCCTGAGTAACAGAGTGAAACTCTGTCTCTCACACACACACAAAAAAAAAGGTTCAACAAAGCTGGGCACTGCGGCTCATGCCTGTGATCCCAGTGCTTTGGGAGGCTGAGGCAGCAGAACCTTTTTTTTTGAGACAGAGTCTCTGTCACCCAGGCTGGAGTGCAATGGCACAATCTCGGCTCACTGCGACCTCTGCCTCCTGAATTCAAGTGATTCTCTTGCTGCAGCCTCCTGAGTGGTGAGGCACGTGCCACCACGAATAGCTAATTTTTGTATTTTTAGTAGAGATGGGGTTTCACTATGGTGGCCAGGCTGGCCGCCTCAGCCTCCCAAAGTGCTGGGATTATTGGCATGAGCCACCATGCGGGGTATGGGTGCCACAGCGCAGTCTGCTTCTGCACATGTGAAATGTCTCATTCTGAAATGGCAAAATGAGCCATGGGGAAGGTCCAGCTGGGTTGCAGTGTGACTCTCCTGTTTCCTTCCTGCTCCGAACGACCCACCACAATAACTAAGTCAAGGGGTAGGATGGCTGAAGGGAGCCCTAGAGAACGGTCTCTCTGGGGGAGATGCGTCATCTCCGAAATGCTTTTATTTTTAAGTGGAGGCTCTCCTGGGTGAGGCTGATGGTAATCGAGGCACTTCCCGACAGGCAGGTGCGGCTGCGGAAGGAAGCCTGTATGGGGAATCATGAGTAGAGAGGACCCTGCCCTCCAGGCCTGGCTGAGGATCGCCCTCCCCACCACGCTGCTTGGGGCCCACCCTTGGCTGGGGGGGGGACTCCAGTGCAGGGAGATGGAGGCCCAGTGGGGCCGGGCCTGGGCCCTGAGTCACCACCAGGAGGAGAGGCACCCAAGCCAGCCCCGCTGGAGATCATGTTGTGCGTAAGAATCAACACGCGGGGCCCCTGGGATTTGGGGGGTTGACTGTCACAGCCGTTAATGGAGAGACGGACTTTTAATCAGACTTCCTGAATAACGAAGTCCATTTCTCCATTAGCGTGGGCTGCCTGAGGACTCAAGACCCAGCATCCCCAGATCTGACATGGAGCTCAGTACAGAGCAGGTCTCCACTGGAGTCGTGAATGAAGGAGCCACCAACAGCCCTACTGCAACAGAGCCACTGTGTCCAAGAGACCACAGGCTTTCTCCTCACCCCTCAGTCAGTCGGCAAACATTTGCCACGTGACCCGTCACCGGCACCACAAGTGTTGCCTGTGCTTAGAGGGGCTTTTGGGAGAAAGAACGCAGTTACAGGATCAGCCATTGTCTGCTTTTGGGTTTGTGGATTTTTTTTTTTTTTTTTTTTTTGAGATAGGGTCTTGCTCTATTGCCCAAGGTGGAGCTTAGTGGTGCGATCACAGCCTTCAACTGTTTGAGTCGCAGCCTCCAACTCCTGGGTTCAAGCGATCCTCCTTCCTCAGCCTCCCAAGTAGCTGGGACTACAGGCGTGCACCACCATACCCAGCTAATTTTAAAAACTTTTGGTAGAGATGAAGTCTCTCTGTGTTGCCCAGGCTGGGCTTGAACTCCTGGGCTCAAGCGATCCTCCTGTCTTGGCCTCCCAAAGTGTTGGGATTACAGAGGTGTGGCGCTGTGTCTGGCCGGCGAAGTATTTAGTTACACAAGCCTCTGGGGGAACAGATGGGGAAGAACTGCACTGGAGTCCCAGAAAGAGAGACCTGGCTCCTCCCCCCAGACCCCGTCTTCTCCCATCTTCTCCCCATCTTCTCCCAAAGCCTTCATGAAAGCTGCCCACAAATGCTCAGTGCGTGGCTATGCACAGAGCGCCCAGCAGGCAGGCCAGTCCCGGACTTCAGTCCTCATCTGTGAGATGGAACAGCACAAGCCACTTAGAGGGGTACGGGCAGCATGAGCCCAGCTGGGAACATCGCCGCTCGGGGTGCCGTGGGGATCCACCTTCTCGCCGCACGGCAGTGTTGCTGGGTTCTGCTCTGACAGTGTGGACCACGGACCCAGGCTTCCTGTCTCACGGCCTTTATCTGCCTGTCTGGAAGTCCTGAGAGTGGCTGAGCAAAGGCCACCAACAGTTCCTGCCAGCCCAGGGCCAGAATGCCTATGCCCACCTCCATCCTCACTCAGGCGCTCCAGACGGGCTGTCCCTCTCCTGGCGTGGAAGGAAGCCTGTTCACAGATCCCACAGTGGGAGCTGGACTCGATGGGTGTGGGCTGGCTGCCTGCTGTTGTAAATATGGTTTCACTGAAACACAGCCATGCCCGTTTGTTTATAGATTGCCCGCAGCTGCTTTTGTGAGCTGTCGTTGAGTTGTTGAGTAGCTATGATGGAGACTCTATGGCCCTAAAATATTTACTTTTTTTTTTTTTGAGATGGACTTTTGCTCCGTCACCTAGGCTGGAGTGCAATGGCACAATCTCAGCTCACTGCAACCTCCGCCTCCTGGGTTTAAGCAATTCTCCTACCTCAGCCTCCCAAGTAGCTGGGATTACAGGCATGCACCACCACGCCCAGCTAATTTTGTATTTGTAGTTAGAGATGGGGTTTGTTTCTCCATGTTGGTCAGGATGGTCTCAAACTTTCCACCTCAGGTCATCCACCTGCCTCGGCCTCCCAAAGTGCTAGATTACAGGTGTGAGCCACTGCGCCTGACCCTACTATCCGTCTTTTTAAGAAAAAGTTTGCTGGCTGGGCACGGTGGCTCACATCTGTCATCCCAGCGCTTTGGGAGATGGAGGTGGGCGGATCACAAGGTCAGGAGTTCAAGACCAGCCTGACCAAGGTGGAGAAACCCTGTCTCTACCAAAAATACAAAAATTAGCTGGGCATGGTGGCAGGCACCTGGAATCCCAGCTACTCGGGAGGCTGAGGCAGGAGAATTGTCTGAACCCAGGAGATGGAGACTGCAGTGAGCTGAGATTATGCCACTGCACTCCAGCCTGGGCGACAGAGTGAGACTTTCTCTTGAAAAAAGAAAAAGTTTGCCAACCTCTGCTTAGAGGGGAAAAATGGGTGTGATACAGATGAGTGAGCCCAAGAAGCGCTTGTAAGTAGGACTGAGAGCTTACGGCCATTACTAATATCAGGTATCTTTGACAAACCAGATACCAGTGAGGCTAGGGAGTGGTTACAACCTGTCCTGACCTCTTGCAACTGGCACGAGGCTCCCCTGGTGTAAAATTGGAGGCTGATGCAAACCTGTCACATCCTCCTGGTATTTGTTTGTGAGGATACACATGCATACGTGCACACCCACAAAGACAGCATAAACAGCCTATACCTGAGGATGGCTCAGGGAGTTTCACATGAAGAAACAGAGACACCAGCCAGGCGCGGGGGCTCACACCTGTAATCTCAGCACTTTGAGAGGTCAAAGCAGGAGGATCGCTTGAGCCCAGGAGTTTGAGACCAGCCTGGGCAACATGGTGAAACCCCATCTCTACAAAAAAATGGCCAGGCATGGTGGCTCATGCCTGTAGTCCCAGATACTCAGGAGGCTGAGGTGGGAGGATGGCTTGGGCCCAGGAGGTGGAGGTTGCAGTGAGCTGAGATTGAGCCACTACACTCCAGCCTGGGTGTCACAGACCCTGTCTCGCACACACAAAAAAATATGGAGACCTTTTACATAAGAATCAAAAGATGAGAACCAGTTAAATCAAGTGTGTTGGGGACAGAGGCAACACAAGGTTGTCACTGGAAGGGCAGGACATCTGTACCATTTATAAAAAACTTTTGTGGTGTTACACCCTTACTAGGATGACAAAAATTTAAAAGATGGATGCTACCACGTGTTGATGAGGATACAGAGCAACTGGAACTCTCATCCACTGCTGGTAGAAGTACAAATTAGTCTAACCCACTCTGAAAACAGCTTGGCACTTTCTTACATAGTTAAAGATATTTCTCCCATGTGACACAGCCACTCTACTCCTAGGAATTTACCCAAGGGAAATCAAAACGTAGGTCCATAAAAAGATGTACCTCCGACAATACATCCAATAATATATAAAAGGGGACATCCAACAGTATATAAAAAGAGTTATACACCATGATCAACAGGGGTTTATAACAGTAATGCAAGGTTGGTTTAACATTTGACCATCAATCAATGTCATTCACCATCAATCAATGTCATTCACCATATTTACAGATTAAAAAAGAAAAAACATAGTTATTTCAATAGCTGCAAAAAATGCTGACAAATGTAACACCCTGATAAAACTCCTAGAAAACTAAGAATAGAGGGGGAAATTCCCCAACTTGTTATAGAGGATCTATGAAACATGTACAGCAAATGTCATACTCAAGGGAGAAAAACTGACTGCTTTCCCCCCAAGATCAAGAACAAGACAAGAATGTCTACTCTAACCACTCCTAGTCAACACTGAGCTAGAGAGTCTAGTCAGTGCAATAAGGCAATATAAAGAAATAAGAAGCATCTAGATGGGAAAGAAAGAGCTAAAATTATCTTCGTTAACAGACAACATGATCATCTATGTAGAAAATACAATAGACTTTTAATAAAAAAAAAACTACGAGAACAAGTTTAGCAAGGTTGCAGGATACAAGATAAATATACAAAAATCAATTGTATTTCTATATACTAGCAACAAGCAGTCAGAAATTTGAACATTTTAAAATACCATTTATAATAGCATAAAATGTATGAAAGAGGGATAAACGTGACACTAGATATGAAACATAGGACACAAAAACTACAAAATATTGCTCAGAGAAATTAGAGAAGACCTGTAGATTTGGAAAGAGATGACATTTTCATGGGTTGGAAGACTCAACATTAATAACACATAAATTCTCTCCAAATGATAGAGTCAATGCAATACCCATCAGAATTTCAATAGGATTTTAAAAATGAACAAGCTGATTCTAAAATTCATATGTAAATGCAAAGAACCTAGAATAGCCAAAACAGCTTAGAAAAAAAGACAAGGAGGGAGAACTAACACTACTTGTTTTCAGAATTCATTATAAAATTACAGTTATCAAGACAGTGTGGTGGTATCGGCACAAAAACAGATGAACAGATCAATGGAACAGAATTGGGAATCTAGAAATAAACCCACACATATGCAGACAACTAATTATTGGCAAAGATATAAAGCCAGTTCAGGAAAGAGCGGACAATCTTTCCTACCAACAGTGCTGGAACAATCAGGTATCATGCACAACACAGCAAACAACCCATACCTCTCACCGTCTCCAAAAATTAACCCAAAATGAATCATGGTGTTAAAAACCTAAAACCATAAAACTTCGAAAAGAAAACAGGAGAAAAGTCTCTGTAACTTTGGGTTAGGCAAAGGTTTTTTTTAGATACAACACTAAAGGCAGAATCCACTGAGTGAGAGAGGAGGGGGAAGAGACAAAGAAAGAGAAATTGGCTTCATCAGAATTCTTTTTTTTTTAATTGAGATAGGGTCTTGCTCTGTTGCCCAGGCTTGAGTGCAGTGGGGCAATCATGGCTCACTGCAGCCTCAACCTCCTGGGCTCAAGTGATCCTCCTGCCTCAGCCTCCTGAGTATCTGGGACACTCAGCTAATTTTTTAAATTTTTTTTGTAGAAACAAGGTATTGCTATATTGCCCAGGCTGGTCTCTAAATCCTGGGCTCAAGCAATCCTTCCATCTCAGCCTCCCAAAGTCCTGGGATTATAGGCATAAGCCACTTCGCCTAAGCAAGGCCCTGTTTTGTTTATTTTTCTTTATTATTTTTTCTTTTTTTCTTTTTCTTTTCCAGGCCCACACTGGCTGATATTTTTCTTTATTTTTAACAACTTTTTTTTTTTTGAGACAGGGTCTTGCTCTGTCGCCCAGGCTGGAGTGCAGTGGCATGATCTCGGCTCACTGCAACCTCCGCCTCCTGGGTTTAAGCAATTCTCCTGCCTCAGCCTCCCAAGTAGCTGGGATTACAGGTGCCCAACACGCCCAGCTAATTTTTGTATTTTTAGTAGAGACGGGTTTCACCATGTTGGCCAGGCTGGTCTCAAACTCCTGACCTCAGGTGATCTGCCTGCCTCGGCATCCCAGAGTGCTGGGATTACAGGGTTGAGCCACCAAGCCTGGCCTATTTTTAACAATTTATTTTTTTTTAAAGACGGAGCTTCACTCTTTTTGCCCAGGCTGGAGTGCAATGGCATGATCTTGGCTCACTGCAACCTCGGCCTATTTTTAACAATATTTAATCTTTAATTTTTGTGGGTATATAGATGTATATATTTATGGGGTCCACGAGACATTTTGCTACAGGCATGCCAAGTGAAATAATCGCATCAGGGCAAACAGGGCACCCACCACCTCTAGCATGTATCATTTATTTGTGTTACAAACAATCCAATTATACTCTTTTAGTCATTTTTAAAAGTACAACAAATTGTTGACAATGGTCACCCTGTTGGGCTATCAAATACTAGATCTTACTCTATTTTTTGTATTCATTAACCATCCCCACCCTCCCCCACCCCTGAGACCCTGTTTTAAAGAAAGATTCAGACCCTGGGAGGGAAGAGCCCAGCGGGGTGACTCTGGGCAACGTTTTAAGGCCTGGGGCTCTGGGAGAGTGACCTCCCCCCAAGCCCTTGAAGGCACTGAAATAGAAGGCAGCCTCCCCGTTTGACTGTGCCGAGGCTCTGCAGGGTGGCTTCGTGTGTGTGTCGGGGGGGGCGGAGCTAGAGCTCCCCAACTTCCAGCAAGGACAAAGGTTGGTTGCTTCCCAAAGCAGAAGGGACGGGCTGACCCTTCCATCTTGCAAGTGGCTGAGGCTGGGCTGGGCAGGCCTCCTTTTCAGGCTGCTGGGCATGACCAGGCCTGCCTGCATCTACAAATGCCCAAAGCCCTTTTCAGAGGGTGGGGGAAGGGGCGGGGCGTGCATAGGCACACAGGAGCCGCCCGCCCCAGGGACCCTCCAGGGTAGAAGGGGAACTGGTCTGATGCAACAGCCCCAGGGCCCCCACAGGCCCAGGCAGGAGGGCCTCTCCCTAAGCCTGGGCTCCACTCTGGCTGCCCTCCACTCAGGGCAAAGGCTGTAGGACCTGCCCCTGCCTCTGCCCAGGACCACTGTGGGCTCCCAGGCCTGTGGAATTTTCTCCCAAATTGCCTGGAGTCGGCATCCACGGCCTGTGTTCTCCCCAGGACAGGCCACAAGGCCAGCAGGTGCACACTGGGCCCAAGGGTGGCCACGGCACAGCTGATGTGGTGGTGGAGATGGGGGCCCTAAGGGCCAGGTGGGGAGGGGGCAGGCCTGAGGCTTCAACCCCCACAAACGTCCAGGCTGCCAGCAGCGTCTCCAGGAGCTGCCTCCTTCTCTGAGACTCTGCCCACAGCCACCAGCCTCTTCCCCTCCCTCCTCCCAGCCCCACTCTGCCCTGCCTGCTCCCAGGCTGCCCAAGGTGACTCAGCCACTCACCATTTCCGGAGCTGGTCTGGGGCACCTGGGCAGGTAAGCCACATCCTTGGGTTGGGCCAAGTGGGGCAGGTGTGTCCCCCAAGCCAAGGCCCAGGCTGGGGCGTGGGTGGGGGGAAGGGCAGCAGCCGAGCCTGTCCATGGGGCCCTGGCTCCAGAGACCTTTGCTCTCCCAAGGCTGACGCACAGCAGAGATCCCAGGGAGATAGAGGCTGGGTCCGCCGCTGGCTCTGGCCAGGCACACAGGGGGCAGCCAAGGCGGGAGGGCACCCTTGGGGGAGGGGCTCCAGTGTCCACCGCTCTTCACAGCTACGTGAGGTGGGGCACGCATGACTGTCCCCCAGGCACACAGCCCCACGCTGAGACCTAGGCCCCTCCCCAACCCCCACCTTTTCCACACATTGTCTCCCAGTTACCCACGTCCCCAGCCGAGGATCCAGGCGAGGCAGTGACTGCTGGGGCTCCTGGGTGGGCTGGCAGCTCACTCCTCTGCCCAGCCCCCTCACACTCAGGGGGTGGCCCTGGTCCCATTACACTGAGAGGATGGGGCCTCCCAGGACCCAGATCCACTGGCCGGCATCTGGTTCAGGGGCACCGGGCCCCTCTCCTGGTTCCCTCCCAGCAGCACCCCACACAGTCCACGTTTCAGAATCCTCCCAGGACCCCCTCCGGCTCTGCCCTGCCCCCTGCCCTCTCTCCCTCCTGCTGCTCCAGCCCCGCCTCGGGAACCCCAGGGTGAAGGCCCCATCCCCAGTCCTGGACCCACCCTGACCCGGAGCCCACTCCCCGGGGCCCCCAGCCCACACCCCTCCGAGCTCTTCGGGGCCCTCGCGCAGGGCCGCCTCCTCTGCAGGCCATCTGGTCTCTTGGCTGTAAAACCCTATTTTTGGAACTCGATAGAGGTGGTGGTTGAACAGCATGGTGAATGTTCTAAATGCCTCTGCACTTTCATTTTGAAATGATTAACTTGAGGCTGGGCGGGGTGGCTCCCTCCTGCAATCACAGCACCTTGAGAGGCCGAGGTGCAGCCCAGGAGTGGAGACCAGCCTGGGCAACATAGTGAGACCCCGAGACTCCATCCTTATGAAAAAAATTTTATAAAAGGTTAACTTTTTCATATGAATTCCACCTCGATTTGGGGTTTGATCTTTTCGTTTTTTGTTTTTTTGAGATAGAGTTTCACTCTGTCACTCGGGCTGGAGTGCAGTGGTGTGATCATAGTTCACTACAGCCTTGACCTCCTGGGCTCAGGTAATCCTCCCACCTCAGCCTCCTGAGAGCTGGGACCACAAGTGTGAACCACCACATCTGGCTAATTTTCTTGTATATATATATTTTTAGAGATGGGGGTCTTGCCATGTTGGCCAGGCTGGCCTCGAATTCCTGGGCTCAAGTGATCTTCCCACCTCAGCCTCCCAAAGTGCTAGGATCACAGGTGTGAGCCACTGTGCCTGACCTTGATTTTTATTTATTTATTTTTTTTGAGATGGAGTTTTGCTCTTGTTGCCCAGGCTGGAGTGCAATGGCGCTATCTCGGCTCACCACAACCTCCACCTCCCGGGTTCAAGCAGTTCTCCTGACTCAGCCTCCCGAGTAGCTGGGATTACAGGCATGTGCCATCACACCCTACTAATTTTGTATTTTTAGTAGAGACAGTGTTTTGCCATGTTGGCCAGGCTGGTCTCAAACTCCTGACCTCAGGTGATCGGCCCGCCTCGGCCTCCCACAGTGCTGGGATTAGAGGCGTGAGCCACTGCACCCGGCCTTCTGACCTTGATTTTTTTGAAAAGAAGAGAGAGACATTCACACACTGACTACCCGTCTCTACCTTGGGCCTCTTCTGTCCTCTACCCTTAGGGGGCCACCCGAGGCTTCTCACAGAGCCTCACATTGCAGGCTGATCTTCCTGGCCACTCCTCCCACATCCCCCATCTCAGCAAGTGAGGTGTTGGCTAAAGGCCTGGGCGTTCTCATTTCTTCTCTGTCCACCACACCCTGACATCCTGCTCACCAGCAAATATCTGAAGACGATCCAGGCTTTGACCCTCTCTACATTACTCACTCCCCCACCCTAGACCGAGCCACTGCCACCCGGCCTCAGTCACTGTGCAGCGTCCCCACACACTGCCTGCTCCCGCGCTGGGCCCACCGGCCCCAGGTCCTGTGGTGCATCATGGGCTGGGACACTTGGGGAGGCCGAGGTGGGTCGATGACTTGAGGTCAGGAGTTCAGCATCCGTGAACCGGGGCACGTCAGGCTGAGTGAAATGCAGCCAGTCACAAAAGGATGAATACCACACGATCTGACTCCCATGAGGTCCCTGGAGTCATCAGATTTATAGAGACAGAAAGTAGAGGCTGGGCACAGTGGCTCATGACTGTCATCCCAGCCCTTTGGGAGGCTGAGGCGGGAGGATCACCTGAGGTGAGGAGTTCGAGACCAGCCTGTGAACAGAACACACCCTGCAGAAGGTGCTCCATGGTGGCCAAGGTTCAGCTGCCCTCCCCCACGGCCTGTGGCTTGGCCTCGTCCTCCATGAGGAAAACCACAGCAACTGGACACGGTCGCTTCCGTGGCCTTCCCCTTATGCCAGGCCCAGCTCCCAGCACAGGACTCTGCCCCAGTCTCAGTGGAAACTCCTCCAATGCATGCATCTCCAAGTGCCACCACCCACTCTGGCCTATCACCCCCTGGCCAAGCTGTCACCACCACCACCTGGACAGTGACTTGGGGTCAAGTTCGCTCCTCCCTCACCCACCACCCAGCCCGCAGGCGCCCAGTCCTCCTTCCTGAAAACGCGTTCACGTGGCATCCATGATTCTACATCCTTTTTTTTTCTTAAGATGGAGTCTCACTCTGTCACCCCCGCTGGAGTGCAATGGTGCAATCTCCACTCTGCAACCTCCACCTCCCGGGTTCCAGCGATTCTCCTGCCTCAGCCTTCCGAGTAGCTGGGATTACAGGCACACACCATCACGCCCAGCTAATTTTTGTATTCTTATTAGAGACGGGGTTTTACCATGTTGGCCAGGCTGGTCTCAAACTCCTGGCTTCAAGTGATACACCTGCCTTGGCCTCCCAAAGTGCTGGGGTTACAGGTGTGAGCCACCATGCCCAGCCCGAGATTCTAAGTTCTTTGGGGTCTCCCCTGACTGCCCTGGCTGTTCCTCTGCCATCTCGTTTGCTAGGTCTGGCCACTGGGAGTGCCAGGGTCAGCACCCACCCCCTGTCCTTCTCCTACCTGCCTTCCCAGAAGCCTCTACCTCTGCAGCATGGGAGAGCTCAGAACACAGAGCAGAGTGTCCCCAGCAGGCCTTCTAAAGCCGACTCGCCAGCATATCGAGGCAGCCCTTGCCCAGCGGGGGCCTCTTCCCCTGCTGTTTCCAGAGCCTTCTGCTGCCTTCCGAGCCTTCTTCCTGTTCCTCAAACAGGCCAGGCCCGGACCCGGAGCCTTTAGACTCAGCTGGTCCCACGTCCCGGAATGTCCTTTCTCCAGAGGTTTGCAGGCCCCACCCCTTTTCACCACCCAGGTCTCAGCTGAAAGGCATCCTTGTCGACCACTCACAGAGCAGACGCCCACCGCCATCATCCTCACTCACAATTCTTGCTCCACCCTTGGCCCTCCCTGTCCCCAAGTGCTGTCACCATCTGTCTTTGTCTCCCCCTCCAAGGAACGCAGATGCCGAGAGCAAAGGCCTGGTCTGGTCCCGTCTCCCTGAGCCCCAGTGACTGTACAGGGCAAGGCACTTAGTACACGTGCACGGAGCCAGGGAAGGCACCTTGCCCGCTAGAGCCCAGAGGAGGGCAACGTGGAGCTCAGACCTCGTGGGCCTTTTCTGCTCTCCCAGGCACATGAGAACACACCTCCTGGCCACACGGCCATGTGCCACCTTGGCCACCTTGGACCCCGCCAAGTTCCTTTCCGTTTCCTCATTCTTTCATTTGCTAAATGGGGCCATGCGGCCACCTGACGGGTGACAGGGGAGAGATGCCAGGATGTAGCTGCCTGCCAGATGCTGCCACAGAGCAAGGCTTGGCAAAGGCCTCTGAGTCCAGAACGGCAACAGTCTAGGAGCGCAGGGCATGGGGGTGGTGGCAGCGCCATACCTAACCTGAGATGCGTCTGGAGCTGAGGTCCAACTCGCAGTGCCTGTGCGTCAGGGAAGCTGGCTGCAGTCACGGCCAGCCCAGTGGCTCAGGGAGTCCACAAAGGGGTAACCCTTGCCCGCACCACAGTTTGGGTCCATCTGGGGAGGGGCCCCGGTCTAGGCTGGAATTCGGGGAGCCTGGCCAGGGCCTGGGCACCAAGGGCAGGGCCGAGGGAAGGTCTCCAACTCCTTCCAGCCCTGAGTGCCAGCTGGTGGCCTGCACCAGCCCTCCACGCCCGGCCGCAGGGCAGGCAGGCAGGCGGGCAGGCACGTGGGGCCTTACGGCCTGTGGCTTGAGTGCAAAACCAGGTAGGGAAAACCGTCTTTAGCAGTTAACCTCAACCAGCTAAGCGCAGAATCACCATGGGACGCAGCCCTGGGTACATGCAGTGGGGAGACCCCAGAAGCACCGAGGCAGGAGCAAAAGGCCTCAGCCTATTTCCACATAAATGATGACGAAGAAGGTAACTAGAAATATAGCTGTAGTAGTTATTAGTTATTCATATGTGATCTTAGTTATTCATAGGTGATCTTAATTCTTTTACTAATGCCTCTCAGGTCGGAAGTGTGAACCTGGGGTGACATTGTGAAATGAATGACTCTAAGGCAACTCGATCTAAGCCCTGTGTCACGCCTGCATAAGGGCTGCTGGAGGGTGCCCTGGCTGTGCGGCAGCGCCAGCGCTGTGAAAGCGCCCGCTGTTTAGCCGGCTTGGGAAGGAGATGTCCAAAACGGCCGAGACATCTCCTTCCTGGGGAAGTTAGGAGAAAACGCCGCTCCTCCAAGCTCTTGTGGTAAGGCCTGACGGCTGTCAGGTACATCTACAAACATCCAGGGGCTTAAATGTCTCTATGTGATGCTGCGCTTCGGCGGTCACCTCCCATGTCCACTCTCATGTTCTGCTTCTGCACCTGGTCCCTTTTGTCTTAGAAAAGATAATCAGTAATAGTAGTAGAAATCTTAATGTTGTAGTTCTTTCATGATAAGTGTGGAAAAGGTGCTGATGCATTATGCTCCTTGCCTCACTTCGGGGTGCCAGAAATTTCTGAGCCCCTACCTGAATGACACGTGCCACACCCTATCCACCCTGCCCCCGTCATCGACCACCAAGACCACGCCCTAACTACCCTGAGCCCAGATCTGCAACTCAATAAAAGTGAGAGCGTCCGTCCTGGCGTTCGGGGCCACTGCTGGTCTCCGAGATCTGGGTAGCAGCAGACCCCTGGGCCCAAACTCTCTTTCTCTATCTCTGCATCTTGTGTCTTTTATTTCCACAATTTCTCATCTCCTCACCAGCCGGAATCAGCTCACAGAACCCTGTAGAGCTGGGCCCCACAGGTACAGACTCAAACAACCTGAAGCAAACATGGCAAAACCCTGTCTCTACCAACCAAATACAAAAATTAGGCCGGACACAGTGACTCACACCTGGAATCCCAGCACTTTGGGAGGCCGAGGCGGGTGGAGCACTTCAGGTCAGGAGTTCAGCATCCGTGAACCTGGGGATGTTAGGCTGAGTGAAATCAGCCAGTCACAAAAGGATGGACACTGCACGATTTCACTCCTACGAGGTCCCTGGAGTCATCAGATTCATAGAGACAGAAAGTAGAGGCTGGGCATGGTGGCTCATGACTGTCATCCCAGCCCTTTGGGAGGCTGAGGTGGGAGGATCACCTGAGGTGAGGAGTTCAAGATCAGCCTGGTCAACATGGCGAAGCCCTGTTTCTACTAAAAATACCAAAAAAAAAAAAAAAAAATACAAAAATTAGCCGGGCATGGTGGAGCATGCCTGTAATCCCAGCTATTTGGGAGGCTGAGGCAGGAGAATCGCCTGAACCTGGGAGGCGGAGGTTGCAGTGCGCTGAGATTGTGCCACTGCACTCCAGCCTGGGCAACAGGAGACTCCTTCTCAAAAAAGAAAGTAGAAGGGTGGGTGCCTCAGACTGGGAAGAGGAGATCTGGAGGTGTTGTTGAAAGGGGACAGAGATTCAGTTTGGGAAGGTAAGGAGGTTCTGGAGATGATGGCGGCGGCGGTAGCTTGGTGAGGTGAATGTGCTCAATGACCCTGAACTGTGCACTTAAAATGATGAGAAGGTAAATTACTTAAAAAAAAAAAATCCAACCTATCTGGGCTGCTGCCCTGGGGAGTGAAGGAAGTCTGCCCAGGCCCCCACTCAGCAGCCTTTTTCTCACCCTCACCCATGCCAGGCCAAATTCCTGAAACTCCTCCCCAGCAAAGGAGTTGCTACCAGCAATATCTGAAACATCACCTCTGCCCTGAAGCCTTCCTGGGTTGAATGAGAAGCCTGAGCTATAAGTCCACCCCATCGGCCTTGTAAGCATGGGCTCCAATTCCTCTGAGCCTGGAGTACTGGCCCCCCAGGGTCACTGTGCCCAGTTATCCCTGGGGCTGGGGCCACCCTGGAGCCAGGACCACCCTGGAGCCTGGATCTGGCTGGGGGCGCAGGTGTGGAAGGAAGGAGCAGCACCTGAGCCACCAGGGCCTTCACGGGATGGTCCAGGCCACAGGGCTTCTTAGGAAGTACCAGTTAATACCTGCTGTCCAACCCAGTTAAAGAGCCCAGATACAGCCTGGACGAGGTGGCTCATGCCTGTAATCCCAGCACTTTAGGAGGCTGAGGCAGTAGGACTGCTTGAGGCCAGGAATTTGAGACCAGTCCGACAAACATGGCAAAACCCTGCCTCTGTCCCAAAAAAATACAAAAATTAGGCTGAGCACAGTGGCCCACAACTGGAATCCCAACACTTTCGGAGGCTGAGGTGGATAGATCCCTTAAAGTCAGGAGTTCAAGATCAGCCTGGTCAACATACTGAAACCCCGTCTCTACTAAAAACACGGAAATTACGGCTGGGTGCGGTGGCTCACATCTGTAATCCTAGCACTTTGGGAGGCCGAGGCAGGAGGATCACCTGAGATCAGGAGTTCAAGACCAGCCTGACCAATACGGTAAAACCCCATCTCTACTAAAAATATAAAAATTAGCTGGGGGTCTCAGCGGGTACCTGTAATCCCAGCTCCTTGGGAGGCTGAGGTAGGAGAATCGCTTGAACCCAGGAGGTAGAGGTTGCAGTGAGCCGAGATCACGTCACTATACTCCAGCCTGGGTGACAAGAACAAAACTCCGTCTCAAAAACAAACAAATAAAAAACACAAAAATTAGCCAGGTATGGTGGTGCACACCTGAAATCCCAGCTACTTGGGAGACTGAGGCAGGAAAATTGTTTGAACTGGGAGTTGGAGGTTGCAGTGAGGACTGCACCACTGCACTCCAGTTTGGGTAACATAGTGACACTGTCTCAAAAAAAAAAAAAAAAAAAAATTAGCTGAGCGTGGTGGCATGGACCTACAGTCCCAGCTACTCAGGAGGCTGAGGTGGGAGGACTGCTTGAGCTCTGGAGGCAGAGGCTGCAGTGATTGAGCCACTGCACTCCATCTTCGGTGACAGGTGACCTTATCTTAAAAGAAAAAAGAAAAAAGAGCTCAGACACCCCAGTCCTTCCAGGGCATCAGACGGGCTGAGACTCAAAGAGGAGAATCTTTCTTTTTTTTGAGACAGCGTCTTATTCTGGCCTAGCCTGCAGTGTGATCACAACTCACTGCAGCTTCCAGTTCCTGGCCTCAAGCGATCCTCCTGGCTGAGCCTCCCAAAGCACACCTGGTCCCTGTTCTTTGTTGCAATTAGGCAGGCAGCTCCGAGGATGCAGAGGCGCCTCCTCCCTACCCCAACCCCCACCCAGGATGGAGACCCCCACCCAGGTCTTATAGGACAGTGGATCCAAGCACATCCCCCACTCACCTACCTGCCAGGCCTGAGACGAGAGGCTCTCTGGGCGGCCGCTGGGTGAGGCCCCCATTCAAGGTCAGGGGAACCCACTATTGGGACAGATAATGGGAGAGTTTGGAAGGAGCTTCTGTGGAGGCTGCAGAGATCCCCAGACTGTCTCCCTCACACTGCCAGTGGGTGGGGCTTGTCCAAGTCCACCCCAGCACCCCTAGGCCTGGGCCTGTCTGATGTCCCGCTGTCCTGCTGTCCAGGTCTGTACCAGCCGTGACCCAGTGCATAGGACGGTGTTCTGAGGGCAGCAGAAAGTGTCGGGCACCCCAGACCCTATCAACACGGGGAGAGGCTCCTCTTCACCCTGCTGGGCCACAGCAGGAATGGGAGGCCTCAGAGCAGTAGGCGTCAGCAAAGAAGCACAGAACCCTCCAGGACATGCCATGGGTCCTCGGGGCCGGGCAGCCCCCACCTCCTGACACCTCCATTCTACCCCGTGGACATAGCCCTTGGGAGCGGGGGATAAGCACAGCAGCCGGGTGTGGCCCGGCCTTAGGAGGCCTGGTCTACCTTTGGGGCCCATGTCCCCTAAGATAGCTCCAGTTTGCAAGGCATGAGTCTCCCTGACTGAGAGATGAGAGCAACCCTTCACAATATCCCCGCTCCATGGCGCTACCCGACAGAGGAGGCAAGACACTGAGGTCATGGGCCAATTCTAAAAAAGCAGAGGTGTGGCCCTGTGCCAGGCAGCATGGGGCATGGGGGGGGCGAGAAGTGCTCTGGGGGGCCAGGCTGGAAGCGTAGCAGGTGGGCTGGGCACACTTGCACACACGGGGAGGAGAGGGGGCCACTGAAGGGCCCGGCAGACCAGGGGAAGTCCCCTCTTCCTGCTGCCAGGCTGGGAGGCCGGGAGGGCGGCTGGAGAGGGGCTCTGTGTCCAGAGAAGCTGCTCCCAGGCTGTGTGGCCAGAGGTTCAGAGACAAGCCCAGCTTCCCTCCTGCTGGGCCATGGCAACCCCAGACCAGGCCCTTTCCTCTGGCTCTCCTGCCAAGCATTCCTGAAAAGGCGGAAATAAAGGTTGGGGGGGTGGTAGGGAGAGTCTGGAGTGAGCCAGCCCAGGGGCCGCCCCATCACACCATGACACAGACCCTGCACCATCCTGCTTCAGGAGGCCTTGGAAAGGCCGTGGGTCCAACCTGTCTTTCCAGAAAAGCCTGTCACTGTCCCCCTCTGACCACCCCAGCTCCTGGTGTGGCCTCTCTAGCCACACTGTGGCTGGACAGCAACCACCAAGACCTGGGGCTGGCAGAGACCCCTCCATCGCTGAGGGAATCAGGTCCTATTTGCGGGTGTGCAGAGGCTGCATGCTGAACCAGGGCCCTGGGGGCAAATGCAGGGTCTTCCCCGCCCGTCCCCCGACCTTGACCACCACTGGTGAGTTTAGGTTTGCTCCGAGGGGCTCAGGCAATTGGCCCCCCGATTCCTGGTGTGCCCAGGGTGGTGGGACTGCTCCTGCAGGTCCCTCTCCACACAGGACAGACGGCCTGGGGCTCACAGCTCTGAGCAGAGCAGGGCTGGTCTGGGCGCTGGGCCCTTTTACAGCCAATGGCAGGACCAGGCCTGGAAGGGAGGGACTGACTCCCCGCCTTTGGACTCCAGTGCCTTGAAATCCCCACAGACCAGGGGGCGCCGGGGACCAAGTCAGGGATGCCCGACCGGGAAAACTGGCGGCAGGTGGACAAGGACCTGCGTCTGGCCCTACCTCTCCCAGGTCCCACCTGTCCTGGCGCCTGCCCCGGAGCAGCCAGGTGCAGGGAGCGGGGGAGGGGCGCCACTCCCCCAGGGACCCCCGGCCCAGCGCAGGCGGGAGGGGGTGGGGCATGACGTCACCCCGAGGTGGCCCCGGAGCCGGAGGACCCCACGCCGGGGCAGAGCCCTCTGGCCGGCACTCCGTTCCCCTCCCTGCAGCCAGCCCCAATTTCCTCTTCTGTGCGGAGCCTGAGCTTTCGCAACGCGGCGGGCGGTCCACGGTGACCGAGAGACACGCAGCCTGGCGGGGGAGGGGAGGGAGGGGAGGGGAGGCGGCGGCCGGGGGGGGCCTCTGGGGCCCTGGGGAGGCGCCTCCCGCTCCGCCCGGCCCGGGGGAGACATCTGGGTGCCCGCAGGTGCAGCCGGGCCCGGGCCCCACCCGAGCGCCGACCTGGCCCGGTGTTCAGCGCCGCCACCCCGCCCGCCCAGTCCCCCGGCACCCCCGCGCCAACCCGGGACCCTCGCGCCCACCCGGGACCCACCCACCAGAGCCCACCCGGCCCGCACCTACCCGGGGCGCCACAGTCCGCGCAGCGCGCATTCCCCGGCCGCTGCAGCAGCTCCAGGACCGCCCTGCGCCGCTCCTTGGCCATGGCCGCGATGCGCCCGCGATGCCGATGCCGGGGCCGGGGCCGGGAGCGTCCGCCCGGCTCGCTAGGACCCCGCGCAGGCCGCCCGCTGCCGCCGTCCCTGCGCCATCCCGGGCGGCCTCAGCCCGCGCGCCGGTTCCGCATTCCTCCCGCCCTTCGCTGCGCCGCCGCCGCCGCCGCTCGTGTCTCCGCCGCGGTCGCTCAGCCAGTGCCGGCGCGGGGCCCGGGGCGCACGTTGCGCTCTGGCCTGCAAGGCCCGCGGGCGGCCCCCAGCGGCGCGGACGGGCGGGCGTGTGGCCTCCTCCCTTGGCTGCTCTGGCACCCCTAGCCCGCGCGCCCCAGGAACCCGCCGGGAAGTCGCCGCCGCCCGCCCCCATCCGGGGCGCAGCGCCCCACCTGCCAGGGCGTGAGGCCACCCCCAAAACCTGGCCGGCCTGGGTGGGATCCTCGTGCAGCCGCGTGCGCCAGGACGGAGCCTGCATACCCACTGTGGGGCCGTGCAGGGGTGTCGGGCGCAGAGGGCACCTGCTGAGCCCACCAAGACCATGGGCACGGGGGTGCTCGTGGAAGGAAGGTGTGTGTGTCCCTCTGGGGACCAGCGCGCTCACACCATCCCTGCCTAGGAGGGGCAGACAGCAAGCGACAAGCGCCACCGTCCCAGGGCACTGAGGCCACAGAGGGCCCAAATGGAGCCTCCCCCCTGAGACCCACCCCGCTGCCCACCACTCACAGACAGGACCCACTGGACACCCCTCCCACTGAGACAGACAGACTGAGGGTCTCGGCCAGAACCTGACATGGGGGCTGACCGGTAACAAAAACCTGGCTTTGATGTCGCGTCCTCCCAGACTTGGGAGCCCTTCCTCTGCATACCCCAGCGATTTTTCAAATTCTTTCCATTTTCTTCTTACATTGTTAACGCAATACATGCTGCTGAAAACAGGCCGGCTCTTGTCTGCCAAAGTGCAATGCGTGCCCTGGGCCCCAGCAGGACTGAAAAATGAAAAGCCTCTCCCCACTGCCTTCCAGTCAGCTGCTATTAACAAACAATTCCTCAGCACCTTCGAGAATGAAGGTCCTCGGCCTGAAGCTTTTCATTCATTCCTTCATTCATTCATTCAGGGAGAAAGGGTTTCTTGGCTAAGGGCTGTCATCCCAGCACTTTGGGAGGCTGGTGGATTGCTTGAGCTCTGGATTTGAGACCAGCCTGGGCAACATGGCAAGACCCCATCTCTACATCAAATACAAAATTTAGCCAGGTGTGATGGTAGGGGCCCGGAGTCCCAGTTACTCAGGAGGCTCAGGCAGGAGGATCATTTGAGCCCAGGAAGTTGAGGCTGCAGTAAGCTATAATGGTATCACTGCACTCCAGCCTGAGACGGGGGTCTCACCTTTGTTGCCCAGGCTGGTCTTGAACTCCTGGGCTCAAGGGATCCTCCTGCCCCAGCCTCTCAGAGTTCTGTGTTTACAGGTGTGAGCGCCACACCCGGACTCTTTCTTTTTAAATGGTTGCATTCGTTCTATTCAACAGTCCAGCCAGACACAGTGGCTCACGCCTGTAATCCTAGCACTTTGGGAGGCTGAGGCAGGTGGACCAACTGAGTTCAGGAGTTCAAGACCATCCTGACCAACGTGGTGAAACCCCATCTCTACTAAATACAAAAAAGTTAGCCTGGTGTGGCGGCGCAGGCCTGTAATCCCAGCTATTTGGGAGACTGAGGCAGGAGAATCGCTTGAACTCAGGAGGTGGAGATTGCAGTGAGCCGAGACTGCGCCATTGCACTCCAGCCTGGGCAACAAGAGCAAAACTCTGTCTCAAAAAAAAAAAAGTTCAACTGGACCATGACTTGTTCACCTGGTCACTGGAGGAGGGGCATTTAGAGCCTCAGAATCACGGTCTATACAACCTCCCCTTGCACCGACATCTTCGCAAGAGTTTTGTGCGGATCTGCACTCCAGTGGCATCGCAGGGGGCAATGGCATGGGATGTGGAATGGCGTCCACTGAGGCTGCACCCACCAGAGTGCCACCAAAGGCACCTGTCCCCGTACTCCAGCCGATGAGGGATTACGGAGCTGCCTAAGCTCTGTCCACCTGAGGCAAAACTCGGCAGCCCGTTTTGCTCTGCGTCTCTGGCATCACGTGCTCTCTCCCTGTAACTGTTCACACAGGTCCTTCTCCTCCCTCAGACTGGAGCCTCTGAGGCAAGGACAAGCGCCATTTCCATCTCTGGATCCCTGTGCCAGGCTTGGAAGCCACCATACAGCACGAGCTGTATTAAGCTTTGGCTTAATAAAGACAGATGAGCATTAATAAGAGCAGCAGCTCTGCGCTAGGTATTAGGGGAAAGAGAAACAGCCTGACTTGTATTTTTTCTTTTCTTTTTTCTCTTTTTTTTTTTTTTTCTTTTTGAGACAGTGTCTTGGTTGAGTGCCCAGGCTGGAGTGCTGTGGCATGATCTTGGCTCACGGCAAGCTCCGTTTCCTGGGCTCAAGAGATTCTCCTGCCTCAGCCTCCTGAGTCGCTGGGACTACAACGCATGCCACCATGCCCAGCTAATTTTTTTATTTTTTGGTAAAGATGGGGTTACACCATGTTGGCCAGGCTGGTCTCGAACTCCTGGCCTCACATGATCTGCCCCCCTGAGCCTCTGAAAGTGCTGGAATTACAGGCCTGGGCCACCGTGCCAGGCCTGACATGTATTTTCTTACTGAAGCCCTATTTTCAGTTGGGAAGACTGAGTCACGGGGAGGCTCAATCACTTGCTGGAGGCCACACACCTCAGGACTGGAACAAACATAAAATGATATAAAAAGCGACACACCCTGACAGAGCCATTACCCAAGGTCCCCAAAGAGGGGGGAAGTCCTCATATGAGGCAGAGAAAAGGCCACAGGGAGGGCTCGGGGTGAGCAGGTATCCAACACGCCAGGCCTTCCAGCATGAGCCAAGACCATCACCTGCTGTTCCGGGGCCTCCTCCCCATGTGAGGCGGCTCCAGCTGGGGGGGTGTCCTGCCTTCTCTGTCTTTCCATCTCACTAAGGGAAAGATGACATCACCCGGGGGGTGGGAGGGCATGAGGATAAGACAGAGGTGATGAGCCTCGCAGATCTAAGAGATGTTGGGGCTGAGTGGATTCTTCTGGAGAGGAGGCTGTCCAGGCCCCTGAGAGCACAGCTGTCCTGGGATCCTGCTGTTCAGCTGGCTGTGGTCAGGGGATAGGCAGGGGTGTGGAGCTCAGGACGCAGGAATAATCCAGAAGGTAACAGCTCAGGGCGGGCCAGACCCAGACCAGCGCTGGTCAAAGGCTGTTCTGGCCAGCAGGGGCTGACGAGGGGCCTGGACAGGCAGCCTGCCTGCTCATGCTCACGCCCAGCAGGCCACAAGCTCTGCTGAGTCTCCTGCCCCATCTGTCACTGACCTGCACGGCTGTACCAGGGACCCCAACACCCATTCATTCCTCAAGCATCTCCCTAGTCGAGGGCTAAGACACCCGCTTCCCGTGACCACTCGGCCATGCAGCAGGCCCTAGGCAGGGAGCTCCTGAGAGCAGGGCCGGGCTCTTCCAGCGTTCCCTGAGCGTGGGGCCTGCACACAGTAGGCCTGCAGGCAACTTTGATTGGAAGCTGGCCCCTCCCAGGTCTGCAGCTGCAGGTTGAGCCTCTCGGCTCCGGTGGAGGGGGGCTCTCCCAGGGACCAGGCAAAGGGACTGAGGCCAGGCTGGGCCCTGCTCTGCGACCATCTTGCTTAACAGCCGGTGGAGGGGTTGCTCAACCCAGGAGCTGCCAGGCCTCAGGGGAGGGGAGGGTGGTGAGGTTCGCTTCCCTCTCCGCCCCTCACTGGGGGACAGGGCTAATTCAGTCCAATTATCTGTGCTTGGACACCGCCTCCCCCCAGTGGCTGAGAGCTCAGAAGTCCGTCTTGCAGCCCTTGGGAGAGGAGGCCAAGGAGGGGCCTTCAACATCTAGGCTCAGCACAGGGGTGGGTGGCTCCTGGCTCTGCCTGCCAAGGCCATGGGGATGGGGGTCCTGATGTTGGGCCCCCATGTGGCTGGCCCCCTCCAGGGTAGCCCACTGGCTGCGGCCTCCACCCTGTCCTCTGTGTCTGTGCCTTTGGCCCTGCACAGACCCTCCCCGGCCTTCTGCCTGCTGTGGGGCCCCGCCGCCCCTCGGGCACCTGGAGTAGAAGCTCAGCAGTGCAGTGATTCTAAGGAGCTCCACTCAGGAGAGGCTTAAAGGAGACACAGGCATTCCCCAGATACAGCCGCTGCATCCAGAAAATGCAGGGGACAGGGAAGCAGCATCCAGGACCAGAGGTGGTCTCAGCACTGTTTTCTGGGAGTGGGGCTAGACCTGGAAACCCCTTGGAAAGCAGGGGGTTTGCAGGGGACTCCCCAGGATGACACACCAGGGATTGTGGGTGTACTGGTTGGCTTACTGGGTTTTGGGGCATTTGAATATATCTCTTTGCTTAGTTTTCCAAATGAGAGATGGGGTCTGGCATGGAGAAGGGGGGTGTGGAGTCTTCTCCGTGGCCGAGGGGCTGGCAGCAGGCACAGGGCTGGGCACTGTCCCTGGGCAGGGGTCCTGCCATCATCCCATCCTCTCCTCCCTACGTTGGGCAGCTGGCGTTGGCCTGACTGCTCCAGTCACGGCCCAGGCATCCCCCAGCTGCCACCTCTTGAGGCCTGGGACTGGCAGGGTCCTCTGGGGCTGGAATCACGCACTTGGCATGGGGAGGAGGCCCAGCTCGACACGGGATGTTGGGAGGTGCTCTCCTTCCCCCAGCCCTGGTCCCTTTCAGCAATGACCATCGGCCAATAGAGTTAAAGTTCACACCCAAATTGGTACAACCTCAAGAAACAGTGACTTATAAAGAACTCATGCAACTCAATAATAAAAAGGCAAGTGAACCAATTAAAACAAGCGCAAAGAATCTGAATACACGCTTCTCAAAGGAAAAGACAGGCACAGGAAGTGTTCAGCACCATTAGTCGTCAGGGAAATGTCAATCAAAGCCACAATGAGACGCCACTCCACACCAGGACGCAGTGAAGACGTGCGGGCGCTAGGATTTACAAACAGATGAGTGCCGGTGAGGATGTGGGAACGCTGGACTCCCACAGCGCGGGTAGGTTGTGAGACGGTACAGCCGCCCTGGAAAACACGCTGGCATGGAGCTACCATGTGACCCAACAAACCCACTCCCCAGTATGTACTCGAGGACTGAGGAAACACATCCACATACACTCGGACGGTGTTCACAGCAGCATAATTCTTTTTTTCTTTTTTTTTTTTTTTTGAGACAGAGTCTCACTCCATCACCAGGCGCCAGGCTGCAGTGCAGTGGCGTGACCTCCACTCACTGCAACCTCTGCCGCCCGGGTTCAAGCACTTCTCCTGCCTCCGCCTCCCAGAGTAGCTGGGACTACAGGCGCGTACCACTACGCCCAGCTAATTTTTTTGTATTTTTAGTAGAGACGGGGTTTCACCATTTTGACCAGGATGGTCTCGATCTCTTGACCTCGTGATCCGCCCACCTTGGCCTCCCAAAGTGCTGGGATTACAGGCGTGAGCCACTGTGCCCGGCCTCATTCTTTTATTATTATTATTTTTTTGAGACAGGGTCCCACTCTGTCACCCAGGCTGGAGTACAGTGGTGCAATCACAGCTCACTGCAGCCTCAACCTCTTGGGCTCAAGCCAATCCTCCCTCCTGGGCCTCCTGAATAGCTGGGAATACAGGTATGTGCCACCATGCCCAGTTCAATTTTGTGGGGTTTTTTTGGTAGAGACAGGGTCTTACTATGTTGCTCAGGCAGGTCTTGAACTCCTGGCTTCAGGTGATCCATCTGCCTCAGCCTCTCAAAGTGCTAGGATTATAGGCATGAGCCGCTGTGCTTGGCCAGCATGAACTCACAACAGCCCCAAATGCAAACAGCCCAAATAGCCACCAGCTGATGGGTGGATAAGCCAAGAGCGGTCTGTGCACACACCAAGTGCAACTCAGCTATGAACACGCCACGACACAGGGGAAGCTTGAACACGCTGTGCTGAGTGACAGGAGCCAAGCACAGAGGGTCAGGTGGCGGGTGAGGTCACGCGTGGGCAGTGCTATGCATGTGAGCTTTGTGCATGCACGTCCTCCTTCTGAAGGCCGTTTCTCTAGTGTTTAAATAAGAACCCAGCAGCTCTTCCTGCTTGGCTGCACAGGCTGAGGCCACGTGGACCCCTCTGCCCCAGAGTCCACTTCACCCCTCAGCACCCAGGCGGGATGATACCATGTGCCTTATCAGACAAGGACACTGAGGCTGGGTCACCCATCTCATGGGGGCTGTTGCGGGAATGAGTCACAGGCCTGTCTGTGCCAGAGGCAGGCACGAGAGATCCCCCACTGACTGCACCCCGCAGTCAGGCTGGAGAAGCCCCACAGCCTCACAGAGAGGGAGATGTGGACGTGCGTCAGAACAGGCGGACACAGCCTAGACAAGGCTTGCCTTTCCCCAGAGGGGCCTTGCCTGCGCCCCCTCTCTCCTTCCCTCCCTCCCTCCCACCATCCCCTTCTGTTCATCTGTCCATCGTCTGTGTGATCTATCATGTGTCTATATCACCTGTCGTCCGTCCCCCACCGTCCATGTCTATCGTCTGTATCTATTATCAAGCAGTCTCCTTGTCCTCTACCTATGTCATCTGTTTTTGTGCCATCTGTGACTCCTCCGTCACCACCATCATCTCTATCCACCATCTATGAACCTATCCTCTTCCCCTCACTTCCTTCCCCCTCCCCGCCCCACCCTACACTGTGACCGACACTCCTCTCACTTCCACCTGCAATGTGGCAGGGGGCTGTGACTGTCCCAGACCATGCAGAACGGTGGCCTGTGACCTCTGACATGGGGTCAAATGAAGATATGGCTTCTGCCTGGCCCCTCGCCCCTGCCCTGCCTCCACAAACACAGCTGGGCCCCCCTGCAGCCTCTACACTGCAGAGGCCATGCAGAAAGAGCCCAGGAACAGGACCCTGAGCCCAGTCTTGCCCACCCAGGGTCTGGAACCCATGCAGCGAGGGAGGAGCTCAGTGACTCCAGCCTCCTCATACCTGCTTGTGAACTGCCCGGCTGAGCCCAGCCAGCCCGAGCCAGAGAGGTGGGAGCCAGAAGGTGAGGTTCGAGGCCCTAAGTTTGGCTGGTCTGTGCACAGTGATTGGTATCTGCACTGGTGGCCTCAGAGAATCCCAGCACCCCCCAGCCCCATGTCCAGGCCACTCCCCCCAAAACAGAGGCCTCGGTGAAGCAGGAACCTACCCCAGCAGGCGCCCATGAGGGCTGACGCCTTCCCCACATCTGCCTCAAGAAGAACTGGGACCCCAGGGAGGGTCTGTGGCTCTGCTGCCCAAAGGGTCCCTGCCCTGGACCATCCCACCCCGGCCCCTATCGCTGCCCCCACTGGTGGGTAGATCCCTGCCCTGCCCAGGCTCTGGCTTAGCCCCTGCAGTCCCTCACTGCACCCCACACTTTGTAGGCACCTGCCCTGTGCTGCCCTGATCTGGACCAAACCTGGGTCTCCATACCCCCTGAAAACTGAGCTGGCAGGAGCGGTGGGGGTGGTGGCAGGCAGGTGGCAGCGGTGACAGGCAGGTGGCAGTGGAGGCAGGTGGTGGGAGGGGGCTCCTTGCTCTACTTAGATTCCCAAGCCCCCTGTGGGCTACTGAGTCAGGAAGGCATGGGGCTTCAGGATGCACGGCCCTGGCCCTAGCCTGTGGGTGCTGGGGCAAAGGCCTAGATGCACGAACCACAGCTCCCACCCCAGGTGACAGCCACCTGGCCCTGCCCCCTGCAGTTGACCTTTGAGGCCGCCTCAGTGCCGCCACCGTCCAGCAGGGGCCGCCCCACCACAGCGCTTCTGCTTCCTGGAAGGTCATGCAGGCTAGCGGGGGTGGGCTCCCGCCTTCACCCCAAACCACCGTACTCTGTCCGGCCCTGTCAGGTAAGAAGACCAAGCCCGGTGTCCCAAGTCATGACCCCCGCCCCACTCTTCAGAGTGGACGAGCAGGCCGCCACCCTCCCCCTCCGAGTGCAGACACCTGAGGCGCACAGCCATCCAGAGCCACGGGGCCCCCCACCAACCAGCGGGACCTGGAGCCGCCCCAGGTCAAGCCTGAGCCACCCACACGCCTCACAACCAGGAGCTGTCCCCACAGCTCCCTGAAGATGTGTGCATCCTGGCCCCTGGGACCTGTGAACATGGTGCCTTACACGGCAAGAGGGACTCTGCAGATGGGGTTGTTTGCGAACGAGATGGGGATGGTCCTGGATTAGCAGAGCCCCGTGCAGTCCCAGGATCCTGAGAGGGAGGCGGGAGGTCAGAGCCAGAGAGACACTCGCACAGGGGCAGGGGTTGGAGGGATTGGAGGGGCTGTGCTGCTGGCTTGAAGATGGACGAAGGGCCCAGCTCGGGACTCAGGTGCCTCTACACGCCAGAGAAGGTGGGAACAGGTGTTCCCCAGAGCCTGCTGAGGGGGGACACAGCCCTGCTGGGCTATTTATAATTTGAATCAGGGTCTTGCTCTGTCTTCCAGGCTGAAGTGCAGTGGTGTGATGATAGTCTCTATGTCCGCAGCCTCTATGTCCCAGGCTCAAGCGACCCTCCTCCCTCAGCCTCCTGAGTAGCTGGGACTACAGGTGCATGCCACCATGCCAGGGAAATTTTTTAAAAAAACTTTTTGTAGAGACAGGGTTTCACTACGTTGCCAGGGCTGGTCTCAAACTCCTGGCCTCAGGCGATCCTCCCACCTTGGCCTCCCTAACTGCTGGGACGACAGGTGTGCGCCACGTCTGGCTTGGGCCCCTTTTAGACACTGCTCTGGAATAGTAATGTTTGCGTTGCTTTAAGCCACTGGGCAGACAGTAATCTGTTAGTGCAGCCAGAGGAAACGATACAGGAAGCTTCAGGAAGGCGGTTTGCCTTGCTCCTGAAGCCTGGGTGGAACAGAGCCAGCGCTGAGCTCCGGCTAACAGGCCTGTGCAAATGAGGCCCCGCGCATCAGCCCCTGGGCTGCAGATCCGACCCTGGGGGGCTCCGGGCCTCGAGGTCAGGCCTCACCCTCCCGGGAAGAACCACGGGGCCAGGCCTGCGACCACAGCCACCTCTGGTTTACCTCATGCCCAAGGGGAACGCTTGGAAAATGTTCCGGAAATTGTCTTTGCGAGCCTTTTAATAATGTGGCTGACTTATCATGACAAGCGTATATGAGAAATAAAATGCATTCTGCACATGACAGATGATGAACTACCCCAAATATCTTCTGAGAAGCTCTGGCGGGAACAACAGGGTGTCTGGATTCTTAAGCTGAGCACATTTAGCAACCAGACCTAGAAAATCAAAGGCAACGTCGGGAAGCCACTGCTCGTTCGTAAGGACTCAGGCTGTCCACACAATGGCGATATTCTGCAACTCAGCCTTCTTCGCCTGTGACCCGCTGAAACCATTCATGCCGGCATTATCCCTATTGGAAATTCACTGAAGTTATTTCTAAATGAGAACTGACTCAATATATTCCACTACGGTTTCATACAAAGCATTTTTTTTTCTTATTTCAAAATAATTTCAGACTTCCAAAAAGTTGCAAAAATAGGACAGTGTGTATACCCAGTTCCCCAAATAACATCTTACGTAACACTGGGAGGCGCTGGCAGTCACTTCGCAGGAGGTCCCTGGGTTTGGGTCTGTGTCTCACGTCTCCTCGGGATTAGATTCGGGTCATGCAGTGGGGCAGGACAACCAGGTGACACTGTGCTCTCAGTGACACCACCAGGTCGGCGCTGCCTGTGCGGTTTGCTCCTGGCAGTGACCATGGGGTTAAGGGGCCTCCGCTGCTCTACTGTGGTGTGACCACTGTCTCCCTGGAGATCACTGAGCATCTCCAGGGGAGGTTTCTCAAGACTCAGCAGACACCTGCTTCACACCACACGTCACCCTCACTTCATGTCCACTGAGGGTTCTTTTTTTTTTTTTTTTTGAGACAGCTCTGTCACCAGGCTGGAGTGCGGTGGAGCAATCTTGGCTCACTGCAACCTCCGCCTCCCAGGTTCAAATGATTCTCCTGCCTCGGCCTCTTGAGTACCTGGGACTACAGGCGTGCACCACCACACCCAGCTATTTTTTTGTATTTTTAGTAGAGACAGGGTTTCACCATTTGCTCTTGACCTTGTGATCCACCCGCCTCAGCCTCCCAAAGTGTTGGGATCACAGGTGTGAGCCACCATGCCCGCCTAATTTTTGTATTTTTAGTAGAGACGGGGCTTCTCCACATTGGCCAGGCTGGTCTTGAACTACTGGCCTCAAGTGATCTGCCCGCCTCGGCCTCCTGAAATGTTGGGAGTACAGGCCTGAGCTGCCACGCCTGGCCCACTGAGGGTTGTAATCAGCACCTGTCACTACTGTGGCTTCTCCAATGGCAATTTCCTGTTCCCAATACTTCTTCCACATTAGAATTAATACAACAGGCCGGACGCGGTGGCTCACGCCTGTAATCCCAGCACTTTGGAAGGCCGAGGCAGGCGGATCACGAGGTCAAGAGATCGAGACCATCCTGGCCAACATGGTGAAACCTCATGTCTACTAAAATATAAAAATTAGCTGGGTGTGGTGGCACGCACCTATAGACCCAGCTACTTGGGAGGCTGAGGCAGAAGAATTGCTTGAACCCAGGAGGCGGAGGTTGCAGTGAGCTGAGATCGCGCCACTGCACTCCAGCCTGGCACCTGGGCAACAGAGCGAGACTCTGTCTCAAAAAAAAAAAAAAAAAAAAGAATTAATACAACAGACCCAGCCCTCCCCCAACTGACATGCTTAACCTAATTACTTATGTAGTCTAGACTAGTGGATATTTATTTATTCTGTGGGGTATCATGGCTGGCAGTAGACTTAACCTCTGGCTGAAGCGATCCTCCCGCCTCAGCCTCCTGAGTATCTGGGATTACAGGCGGGCGACACCACACACGGCTGATTTTCTTACTTTTTGTAGAGGTGGGGTTTCACATGTTACCCAGGCTGGTCTCAAACTCCTGGCCTCAAGTGATCCTCCTACCCCCGGCCTCCCAAAGCACTGGGCTTGCAGGTGTGGGCCCTGCGCCCGGCCTGTTTCACTTCATGCTTGAACTATCCCAGGTTGCCCACCATGTGCTCCTTTCCATCCCCCGTTATTTCAACAAGTCCCGCCATCTCTCAGCAATTCTTCACTTTCTGGCTCATCCTGTTCCCTCTCTGGCCTGGCCCTGGCTCCTCTGGTTAGAGAATGGCCCTGGGTATGGGGGTAGCTGCGTCTGGGCCCTCAGCGCAGAGTTGGGAAACATTTGTGCACAGCCCCCCGACACAGTCCCCCGAACACACGGTTTCAGCTACCCAGGGTCAGCCACAGTCCAAAAATACTAAGTGAAAAATTCCAGAAATAAACCATTTGGGAGTTTTCGATCTGCGCTGTTCTGAGCAGCCGTCCTGCTGGGACATGAACCCTCCCTCCGTCTGGCACCTCGGGCCATCCACGCCACCCTGCCCACCAGGCAGTCAGCAGCCACCTCAGTCATGAGCCGACTATCGTGGTGATGCGGTGCCTGGGTCCAAGAAGCCTTTATTCTACTTAATAAAGGCCCCAAAACCCACGAGTGGTGATGCTGACGATTCAGATACACACAGAAACTGCCAAGTGCTTCCTCTAAGGGAAAAGGTGAAACTCCTGACCTAAAAGAAAAACAAGCATATGCCGAGGTTGCTAAATCCTTTGGGAAGAACACACCTATCTGTGGCATTTTGAAGAGGGAAAAGAAATTCCTGTCAGTTTTGCTGTTATACCTCAGACTTTATCACAGATACGTAGGAAAAAACACAGCCTAGACAGGATTGGTGCCCATCCGCGGCTTCAGGCATCCGCTGGGTATGGAGCACACCCTGGGCAGGTGAGGGCGATCACTCTTATTTCTCCATCCAGTTACCTTTGTATGTCAGAAAACCAGGAGCTCAATACACCCAGCTCTCATTATCCACAACGCATTTCTAGTTTTTTCATCTAGAGAATACAGCTTCAGAACTGTCCACACAAAAAACAAATTTACTACCTAGAGTACAATCTCTTCCCATCTTGTCTCTTGTCAATAGTTTTCCACGTCATTCAGGCTGGCATCTCTTCCCCCACGCCCCCGATGGGTCAGCGTGCAGCGCGAGAGGCAGGCCCGAGCATCCCGTCACAGCCCCGAGGCCGGCCATGCTCATCAGCTGCACCTCATCCTTCTGGGTTTCTCGTTTGTGGGGGATTAGCAGGTGTCTGTAGTTTCCCGTGGCCCTGCCCTCCCTGCTTTACAGTAAGCTCACGCACGGGTTCCATGGTGGATGCATCACAGCTCACGTGTGCTGTGAGGGCACTGGGGTTGCCACAAACAGTGCCGCAGTAATCCTATACCTATACAAAATATTCTGATGATAAAAACAACTTTTCGGCCAGGTGCAGTGGCTCACGCCTGTAATCCCAGCACTTTGGGAGGCCGAGGCAGGTGGATCATGAGGTCAGGAGTTCAAGACCAGCCTGACCAAGATGGTGAAATCCTGTCTCTACTTAAAATACAAAAATTAGTCGGATGTGGTAGCAGGCACCTGTAATCCTAGCTACTCAGCAGGCTGAGGCAGAGAATTGCTTGAACCCAGGAAGTGGAGGCTGAAGTGAGCTGAGATCGTGCCACTGTACTCTAGCCTAGGTGACAGAGCAAGACTCAGTCTTAAAAACAACAACAACAACAAAAAAAAACCCAAGACTTTTCATAAACTAGCAGTGGTACATTAAAAAGTCTGCAGTGCTCAGAGGCCTAACAGAGCAGACAGTGGCAGCTGCAGCCAGGAGCAGGTGGTGGAACCCATGGGTGCAGGGCCACAGGGCTGGGCAGACGGGTAGAGGTGGGCCAGCTGCAGTAGGTATTCAGTTCTTGGGGGGGGGTTTTAGGGGGACATGTTTAACCAAGAAAGGGCCACCACTGTGGGACAGAAACAGAGGGCCTTTGCTACAGACAGCTGGAGATGGGCTGAGAAGCCTCAGCCACCCACAGGCAGGAGGGGCAAGGGCAGCCCGTTTCCCAGAGCCTGAGGTCGGCCAGGTTGGCGGTCCCCACCTGCCAGAGCCTGGAGACAGCTTTTGCCAGGGTCGACAGAGAGGACGTGGCCTGGACAGAGAGGACGTGGCCTGGATCCCCAACCCCGTCTCCTGCCGCCATCCTCCACTGACCAAACAGGAGCCAGCCCCTTTACGACAGCATCTGCGAAGAGGATGGGTCTGGCCAAGGCCTCAGACGCATAGGCACCTGCATTCCATCTTCAGTGTGGGCCCCGGCTGCCCTGATGCACTGGGTGGACTCCGGGCCGTGTTTCCCTGACTCACAGGTGACTCTGGTGCAGCCCTGCTGTGCACATGTGCCAGGGGTCTTGGGTGGTACTGGCTGGCAAAGAAGACAGCCAGTGTGAGCCTGACTGCAAATGGATTCACATTCTCTTTTTCTGTTAAAATATGGGAGTTATTAAAGTTAAATACCTAGCTTTATGAATATGGTCTGATACAAATCAGAAAATGACCCTTTGATTATGAAGCTACTTGGTGTTCAGGCAAAAACAGAAAAAATCAAGAAGTCAAATCCATCTAAACCAGAAGATTCTCACTTCCTATTTTGTGTTCTACTGTTTTTTTTTTTTTTTAAAGGAAATGAACTAGCCTAACAAATACACACAGGAAAACATTCTGCTAGGGAATGGTAATTTTCTGATATCTGTGTTTAGAAGGGACTGAAATTGATGTCCATTTACCTGTTTGAAGTCAGAAAGCATCAGAGGCCTGCAACATAAAACCACTCGGCACAAGAGCGCCCCAGTCCTTGAAGACTAGAGATCTTGCCCCACACTCCCCTCCCCTCCCAGCCTCGCTGGGAAACTCCATCCCACTCAGGGGTTCGATGCAGAAACACCCTCCTCAGGGAAAACGGGACACCACTTCCCTACCCAGGAGATGCCACCACAGGGCAGAAGCCTCTATTTGGGCTTCACAAGGACACCACACACAGTCTAAGGACACCACACGCAGGCCTTCGCCAACCTAAGATGCAGGATGGTACCCTCCGTTCTGAGAGACCACTGAACACGGCCCAGGGGTCTTCTCATCAAAATTCATTTTTTTGCCTCTGATTTTCCACCAATCAAGTCTCCAAATCCCAGTTTCTCCAGTGGTTCTTGCAGCATCAATTTTCTAAAAGAAAAAGAGAAAGCCGTCAGGGCAGGAGGTGCAGGGAGGAGAGAGGGGCTCTCACAGGTCCTGCCTCTCACTGCACACCAGGGGTCCTGCCACCCCTATCTACATCCTGGGAAAACAGAACCCAGAGAGCAGCCCCTCAGCCTTGCCCCCCAGTGCCTGCCACCCTCCACACTGGGCAGAGTCAACAGGGCCATGAGGACATGACCACCCAGGCCATCCCAGGTCCTAAGGCCCGTGGCCTCCAGGGATGCCCAAGAGGGCTGCTGCGCCCGTGGCTCCAGCAAACCCTTCCCCATGTCCTGGTAAAAGGTGTATCTGGACAAGTGCTTCAAGCTGACCTCGCAGATTTGCGTTCGTTGGGAGAATAATGACTCTAAAGATGGTCACACCCTAATCCCTGGAACCTGTGCCCGTCACGTTCCATGGCACCCTGGCAGAGAAGACCTCAGGCTGCCATCCGCCCAGACGGAACTGAGACCTGAGGTCAACAATTATCTAATTGTTTTTTTCGAGACAGGATCTCACCTTGTCTCCCAGGCTGGGACACAGGGGTACAATGAGCAGTTCAAGTTCACTGCAGCCTTGAACCCCTGGGCTCAAGTGATCCTCCTGCCTCAGCCTCCTGAGCAGCTGAGACTGCAGGTGTATCCCACCATGCCCAGCTAACTTTTTTTTTTTCCCAAGACAATCTCACTCTATTGCCCAGGCTGGAGTGCAGTGGTGCAATCTCGGCTCACTGCAGCCTCCGCCTCCCAGGTCCAAGCGATTCTTGTGCCTCAGCCTCCTGAATAGCTGGAACTACATGTACGCACCACCATACCTGGCTAATTCTCATATTTTTAGTAGAGATGGGGTCTCACCATACTGGTCAGGCTGGTCTCAAACTCCTGACTTCATTCAATTCGCCTGCCTTGGCCTCCCAAAGTGCTGGGATTACAGGCATGGGCCACCACGCCTGGTCAGCTAATTTTTTTTTTTTAATTGAGACGGAGTCTTGATCTGTTGCCCAGGCTGGAGTGCAGTGGCATGATCTCAGCTCACTGCAACCTCCACCTCCCGGATTCAAGCGATTCTCCTGCCTCAGCCTCCTGAGTAGCTGGGATTACAGGCGCTTGCCACCACGCCTGGCTAATTTTTGTATTTTTAGTAGAGACAGGGTCTCACCATGTTGGTTAGGTTGGTTTTGAACTCCTGACCTCAAGCGATCTGCCCGCCTGGGCCTCCCAAAGTGTTGGGATTACAGGCGTGAGCCACTGTGCCTGGCTAGCTAATTTTTTAACAAACTTTTTGTAGAAACAGGGTCTTGCCATGTTGCCCAGGCTGGTCTTGAAGTCCTGAGTTCAACTGATTCTCCTGCTTGGCATCCCAGAGTGCTGGGACTACAGACGTGAGCCACCACATCCACCCAGAGAGTAATTCCCAGCTGTTTATCACAGTGCAGCCATCTCAGAGGCATGAAAGTCACAACTAAGCATGACTTTATCTGCCCCACACTCTTCAGGACAATAGTAACGATCACGTGAATTCACACATGGTGACGTGACCCCCGGATGATCCTGCTGCCTGCTTTACAGGGGTGGCCTCCTCTATCCTCCCCACAACGCAGCCAGGAGACCCCACCGCCATCCCACAAGGCCCCCACACACTCTGTGCTGCTGACAGGGGCTGAGGCTGCTCCACCAGGGCATCTTTGTGACCTCCGGTGCCCACTCCCCCAGGACGGACGCGAACTTCTCCATCACTGCAGAGGCTTGAGATCGCCACACACCTACATTTTCATATCAAGCTAACAAGGGCTAAGTCCTCACGAGACAACTTAAAAAAACTACACTGTGGTCCATTTTCTAAAACAGATGCACATGGAGGTGAAAGTAATGTCTGGGATTCCAGCACAGAAGGAAAAAAGGAAGAAAGAAAATGGCTAGAGACAGGGTGGGTGCAGATTACCAGACGAAGACTATCCTCAACCTCTGTACGTTTGATGATTTTCATGAACAAACAACCAATCAAAATTCCACAGTCAAAATAACTGACTTATAGAAGGATTTTTTTGTTTTGTTTTGTTTTATATCTAAAGACGGGGTTTCACCATGTTGGTCAGGCTGGTCTTGAACTCCCGATCTCAAGTGATCCGCCCACCTTGGCCTCCAAAGTGCTTGGATTACAGGCGTGAGCCACCATGCCTGGCCAAGAAGGATTTTTATTTTATTTTATTTTATTTTTTTAAAGATGGGGTTTCACCATGATGGCCAGGCTGGTCTTGAACTTCTGACCTCAGGTGATCCACCCACCTCGGCCTCCCAAAGTGCTAGGATTACAGGCGTGAGCCACCACGCCAGGCCAAGAAGAAAGATTTTCAAAAAGGAAAACAAAAAATCAACGAAATGAGAAACACACGCCCTGCACATCTGCCTAGATATCACCTGCCCAGTCGCGAACCTACCTGAGGCCGTGGCCTGGCTCCCTTCCTCCCCGCTGTCCTCAGCAGGTCTCGGGGGGGAAGCTGAGCATGAGGCAGAAGGCTTGCTCACACCCTCACATCAACAGAGCCCAATTCGTACTGTCTCTAATGCCATGAAGAAATTCTCAGTTCCAGTTTTCTAAAGATACATTAATTTAAGGCTAATTTAAACACGTGGCTCCAGCCAGTGTGGTACTTAAACAATTAGAGATGGGGGAGAGCCAGATTCAGTGTGGCCCCTGGACAAATGGAAGCCCTGGGAGAGCCTAGCCAACAGCACTGAAGGCAGAACGTGGCCTCACAGGACGTCCACACTGCTGAGAAGGCCCGTCATCCTTCCTTCCGGCCCCAAATATCCACACAGATACCCCTGAACACACCTGTGTGGCCAGGAAGGCACAATGGATTTTTGCCTCGAGGGAAATGTCTGAGTGTCTCATGGGAAAATGAAAAGAGAGTTCAAAGCGGATGGGTTAATCGTCAAACTGTCTTCAGCAGAGACACAGCTGTCTGAGGACTGAAATGCCTAGTGAGCTAATCATGGCCTCAAAAAGCAAATATAAAAGCTCCCACCACCATCATATAATTATAAGCTATGTGCTTTTTTGCATAAGGGATTAGAATAGCTCTTATTTTAAGTAAAAGCTGTGGGGGATCATAGCTACAAATGCATTTGTTTTGTTTAAAAGTGAGCTTGGTGAGTTCTGGTTACGACAGCAAGAATCATTCATCTTTCATCATTTCTTAAATAGTCTATTGTCCTCCCTGTCACATTCCAATCAACTCTAAGTGGAGCAAAACAGCCCAGTGCATATTTTTAAGGTCTGAGAATGCGAAAGATATAAACCGTGTAAACTTCAGTCTTCTGACTCAGTCAGCATTTTTATGATGCACGATTTTGAAACCTTAATGACGGGTCGGTAGCAACCAAATTTGGAAAGAAAATGCTCTCTAGAATGCAATCCTGTATAACGCTATTGCTCAGAAGAGGTTCCCAAGATTGTGAAACAGCTTTTCGTACGAATTCATCTGATAAGCCTCCATTTCAAAGGCAAACAATTCTACAGTCCTGAAAAAGGCAAGCTGAATCCCAGGCCTGAAAAAGATACGCCGTCATGGCCTTGCAGGGAAAAAAAAAAATGTTTTAGTTGGAGTAGTGGGAGGTGGAAGTCAGAACTCTTAGCTGTACCTACCTCTCCATTCTGCATTCTAAATATTCTTTTGATTCATTTCTGCACAAAGCATTTTCAAAATAATTGTCATGAAGACACTTCATGAATTTCTCTTTAAAGCTTTTACATTCACCTAGAATGAGAAAGAAAACAGCATGTTCATTTTTTTTTTTTTTTAAAAGACTAAGTCTTGCTCTTATCCACCAGGCTGCATGCAGTGCAATGGCACGATCTCGGCGCACTCCACCTCCTGGGGTCAAGCGAATTTCCTGCCTCAGCCTCCCGAGTAGCTGGGATTACAGGTGCCCGACACCACACCTGGCTAATTTTTGTATTTTTAGTAGAGATGGGGTTTCACCATGTTGTCCAGGCTGATCTCCTGACCTCAGGTGATCCGCCCACCTTGGCGTCCCAAAGTGCTGGGATTGCAGGTGTGAGCCACCGCACCCGGCCAGCAGCATGTTCTTTTCAAAGTGAAACATGACGCAACCACAGAACGGCCTTGAGAGCTGCACTGCTTTTCTTTTCACAACTTGTTTTGTCAGGTCGGCCTCGGTGGCTCACGCCTGTAATCCCAGCACTCTGGGAGGATCGCTTGACCCCAGGAGTTTGAGACCAGCCTGGGCAACATAGTGAGAACTCTATCTCTCCAAAAAAAAAAATAATAATAAATAAAATTAAAAGTTAGCCAGGTGTGGCACACACCTGTGCTTCCAGCTACTCAGGAGGCTAAGGCAGGAGGATCGCTTGAGCAAATGAGTTCAAGGCTGCAGTGAGCTACAATCACACAACTGCACTTCAGCCTGGGCAACAGAGCAAGACCCTGTCTCTTTTTTTATTTTATTTTTTTAATTTTTTTTTAAAGACTGGGTGTCACCATATTGGTGAGGCTGGTCTTGAACTCGTGACCTCAGGTGATCTGCCCGCCTCAGCCTCCCAAAATGCTAGGATTACAGGCATGAGCCACCGCGCCCAGCGACCCTGTCTCTTAAAAAAATAATCCAGGCCAGGCACAGTGCCTCATATCTGTAATCCTAGCACTTTGGGAAGCCGAGGTGGGTGGATCACCTGAGGTCAGGAGTTCAAGACCAGCCTCACCAATTTGGAGAAACCCCATTTCTACTAAAAGTACAAAAATTAGCCAGCCGTGGTGGCAGGCACCTGTAATCTCAACTATTCGAGAGGCTGAGTCAGGGGAATCACTTGAACCCAGGAGGCGGAGGTTGCAGTGAGCTGAGATGACACCACTGCACTCCAGCCTGGGCAACAGAGTAAGACTCCAACTCAAAAATAAAGAAAGAAAGAAAGAATCAATCCAGCCTGGGCAACATGGGAAAACCTCATCTCTTAAAAAAAAAAAATTAGTCGGGTGTGCTGCTCTACACCTATAGTCCCAGCTACTCCAGAGGCTGAGGCGGGAGGCTCCTCTGAGCCCAGAAAGGAAGGAGGTCGAGGCTGCAGTGAGCTATGACTGCACCCCTGCACTCCAGCCTGAGCAACAGAGTGACACCTTGCCCCAACACCCCCCAAAAAAAACAAGGTTGGGCAGGCATGATGGCTCATGCCTGTAATCCTGGCACTTTGGGAGGCCGAGGGAGGCAGATCACGAGGTCACGAGATCAAGACCATCATGGCCAACATGGTGAAACCCTGTCTCTACTAAAATACAAAAAATTAGCTGGGCGTAGTGGGGATGGCCTGTAGTCCCAGCTACTCAGGAGACTGAGGCAGGAGAATCACTTAAATCCGAGAGGCGGAGGTTGCAGTGAGCCGAGATCAGGCCACTGCATGCACTTCAGCCTAGCAACAGAGCAAGAATCCATCTCAGAAACAACAACAACAAAAACCAAACTTGTTTCCTTCAGAAACATACTGAAAACAACACTGGAAAAAACAAATCTATAACGTGGTAAAATCAGCCCAGTAAAAGGTTAACGTGCAATCTAGGTGATAGACACAGAAGAGTTCAGGGTAAAAATTCTTTCATTTTTGCTGTGTGTTTGAAAATGTCATAACATGGCCGGGCGCGGTGGCTCACGCCTATAATCCCAGCACTTTGGGAGGCCGAGGCGGGTGGATCACGAGGTCAAGAGATCGAGACCATCCTGGTCAACATGGTGAAACCCCGTCTCTACTAAAAATACAAAAATACAAAAATTAGCTGGACATGGTGGCGCTCGCCTGTAGTCCCAGCTACTCGGGAGGCTGAGGCAGGAGAATTGCTTGAACCCAGGAGGCAGAGGTTGCGGTGAGCTGAGATCGCGCCATTTCACTCCAGCCTGGGTAACAAGAGCGAAACTCTGTCTCAAAAAAAAAAAAAAAAAAAAAAAAAAAAAAAGAAAGAAAAGAAAGTGTCATAACAAAATGTTGAGAAAGAAACGGTAATCAACAGATCCTTTTTCTTTTTCGAGACGTTGTCTGACTCTGTCGCCCAGGCTGGGGTACAGTGGCACGATCTCCGCTCACTGCAACCCACGCCTCCCGGTTCAAGCGATTCTCTTGCCTCAGCCTCTGAAAAAGCTGGGACTACAGGCAAGCCACACCACGCCTGACTAATTTTTGTTTTTGTTTTTAATGAATGAGAGGTTCTTATGTCGTCCAACTAATTGTTGTATTTTTTTAAAAAAGAATGAGAGGTTCTTATGTTGCCCAGGCTGGCCTCGAACGAGTAGCCTCGCCTCCCCAAGCACCAGGACAACTGGCCTGAGCCCCTGCGGCTCCCTCATTTCTGTATTTTTAGTAGAGATGGGGTTTCACCATGTAGGGCAGGCTGGTCTCGAACTCCTGACCTCAAGTGATCCGCCCACCTCGGCCTCCCAAAGTGCTGAGATTACAGGCGAGAACCACCGCGCCCGGCCCACAGATCCTTTTTCGAAGCCTTCATGTCCACGGAGGCTCACTTAACGGCTAACCCCAAACCGGAATCCAGCCAGAAGCACTAAGAAATCAGCAGCACTTTTGAGTTTTGCGGCAGACACCGCCAGGCACCGTTTAAGCCCCGGTTGCAGCTGCGGGCTTCGCGGCCGCCAAATACCCCGCTTTGCAAACCCAGGGCACCAACAGCCTGCCCTGGTGAGTCAAAGCGGAGCCGGGGACCCGGAAGCCCGACGCAAAAAGTCGGTGTGGCTGACCTCGTCACGGAGGCCACGTCCCTGCCAGCTCCTACCTGCAGGGTCCACGGTCGCAGCAGTGACCCGGGACTGGGGTGGGGAGACACGCCGTGCCTCAGTTTCCCCGCCTGCACCGTGCTAGATGCCGGCACCCCATAGGGCTCTGTGCTGGGCCGCGCCCCAGACACCCACCCCAGACCCCTGCCCGCCGACTTTCCGCCACTCACCGAAGTGATCCAGCGGGAAGCTGCCCTTCTCCGGGGGCCGCGGCTGGAAGCTCTTGGTCCCGAAGTTCATGGCGGTCGACATGTTGGCGACGCCACAGCCTGCGAGCGCCTTGCGAGCGTACGCAGGGCGGGCGGCGGAGCACCTAGCACGTCGAGCAGGCCCCGCCCCCATCCCCGCCCCGCTGCCCAGGCCCGCCCCCGCCCCCTTGGACTGAGCTGAGCCCGGGTGGGCGCTGCATGGGCTTTCTAGCAGTCGGTGGCCGAAGCCCAGCCATTAGCTCTTGGAATGGGTGAGAAACCGAAGCCCAGAAAGGTTCAGCAAATTGCCCGAGGACACACAGCAGCACCGGGAGTCTCTGCATCCCAGGTGTCTGCCAGGGCCTCGGTCTCCCCATCGCACAGAGGCCTCATCACAGGGACCACCCGAAGGGGAAGGCAGCACAGGAGGGCCAGGAGAGCATGTGGACGCTCTGCCTGCGGCTGCTGGAGCCAAGCGCCACCGGCGAGCAGCTTCAACGGGAATGTGCTCAGTCCCGGGGCCGGAGTCCAAGCGGTGGGCCGAGTGGGGGCCCTGGGGATGGTCCCAGGCCTGCCTCCTAGCTTCTGGGGGCCACCAGCCTCTGATGTTCCTTGGCTTGCAGAAGCACCACCTGTTCTCAGCCTCTGCCTTCTCATGGTGTCCTCCACGTGTCCAGATTTCCTTTTTTTTTTTTTAATTTGTTTGAGACAGGGTCTTGCTGTGTTGCCCAGGCTGGAGTGCAGTGGCATGATCACGAGCTTGCTGCAGCCTCAACCTCCTTGGCTCAGCGGTCCTCCTGCCCCAGCCTCCTGAGTAGCTGGGACTATAGGCATGCACCACCACACCAGGCTAATTTTTGTATTTTTTGTATAAATGGAGTCTCTCTATTGCTCAGGGTGGTCCTTAACTCCTGGGCTCAGGCAATCCTCCCGCTTCAGCCTCCCAAAGTGCCGGGATTACAGGCGTAAGCCACCATGCCCAACCTAAATTTTCTCTTTTTATAAGGATAGCAGTCATGTTGGGTTAAGGCCCATCCCAATAACTTCATCTTAACTAATTACATCAGCAGGAACCCTATTTCTTTGTTTTGTTTTTTAAGACAGAGTGTCTCTCTTGTTACCCAGGCTGGAGTGCAGTGGCTCGATCTCAGCTCACTGCAACCTCCTCCTACCAGGTTCAAGCGATTCTCCTGCCTCAGCCTCCCGAGTAGCTGGGATTACACGTGTGCACCACCACACTTGGCAAATTTTTGTATTTTTAGTAGAGACAGGGTTTCACCACGTTGCCCAGCCTGGTCTCCAACTCCTGACCTCAAGTGATCTGTCCGCCTCAGCTTCCCAAAAGGCTGGGGTTACAGGCGTGAGCCATGGCATCGACACCAATTTCCAAAGTATTCTAAGGTCCTGGGGGCTAAGGCTACCCTATGAATGGGGGGGGGTTACTACTCATCCTATGACAGAATGAAAGTGTATTCTAAGTGGTAGAGCCCAGCATTTGCCTGTCGATGTTGTCATGGCAACAGCAGTCATGGGAAAGGGCTCAGTGGAGACCCCAGCTCCTGCCCGCAGTCTCCTGCAGCCCTGAACCTGTACCCGCCTGCCCTGGCCCTGGAGGAAGTGGATCACCGGCCCTTCCAGAGCACCATGGGCTGCCGAAGCTCCAGCCTCCACCCTCCACCCACTCATTCATCTCACCCATTTCACAATGGCTGCCATGTGCCAGGCCCTGGCAGTGAGCACAGCGGGTCCCCAGCAATGCTGAGTTTGCAGCCTGGCTCTCTCTGGACCTGGTGTGGCCCGAAACCACTGTTGCTTAGGAGCCAATTCCTGCCACTTCCCAGGGGGTTGCTTGCAGACAAGGGCTTGGTCAAGGCGGCCAAACAGCCCCCACCGCAGGGCCTGCCCTTCTTCAAGCCTGGCCCAGGCGTCTCCTCTCCCTGAGGCTTCCAGCTCTCCCCCTCCCTCGCTGGGCCCTGATGAGCCTGCCCCTCTGCAAGGCACCCTGTTAGATTCTGCGCGGAGATGAAGAGGTTGGACTGTGCTCCGTGTGCCCAGAGCTGAGCCGCAGGCCTGGCCCTCAATTTCTGGACCACAGGGCAGTGGGGGACCTCACTGCCGAGGCCCCAAGAGAGGGCCTGGGGCTGCAGGAACCCAGTGTTAGGGCCTTGACCGGCCTGGGGCTCTGGGCCCACTTAAAACTACAACAGGAAAATTGCACCTTGTTCCTGTCATATAAACAACTATTTCACAGGGCTAGAACCAGGGGCCCACGTACTGGGTTACTTATTAATATGCTTCCAGGACTGTGAACAATGGGAGCTTTTATTACACAGCAAAGGGCGCTCACTCACTGGACTGGAGCAGCCGCTTAGCAGTGGAAGGACAGCCCCCTCCCTTGGGGCTGCCCTAAGCCTCTCTGGCTGGGAGGCCCAAGGGACCTGTGGCCTCTGGAGATGACAGCCGGTTTTTAATTTATTGTCACCTGGCAAATGATTATTGCTTTATATGAGATCTTTAGCTGGGAGAGAAGAGGAAGGAATTTTGATGGGCAGTTCCTGGGTATGAAAAGTGGGGAAGGGGCCAGGGCGGTGGCTCACGCCTGTAATCCCAGCACTCTGGGAAGCCGAGGTGGGTGGATCACTTGAGCATAGGAGTTTGAGATCAGCCTTGGCAACATGTTGAAATCTGTCAGTTCTCCACAGGCAAGCCTGGATCCTGAAAGTCTGAAGTCCTGCTTGCCTCGGTTAAAGTCTCCCCGCCCTCTGCCTGCATTCGCCATTGTCCCTGGTGGAGCTTCCCCTGACGAGCCCCTCACCCAACCCTGCCATCTTAACTGTTCTTATGATAATGTAAATACCTCTCACCCAAGCCCATCACTGTAACTGAACTTACTCTGCAACACCCCTGCCCCCCAAAACACTACCCAAACCTATAAAACCAACTCCTATCCCACCACCCTTTGCTAACACCCTTTTCAGCCTTAGCCCACCTGCACCCCAGGTGAATAAACAGCCATGTTGCTCACACAGAGCCTGTTTGGAAGGTGTCTTCATTCAAAGTTCCAGTTTTTCAACAAAACCCTGTCTCTGTAAAAAACACAAAAATTAGCCGGGTGTAGTGGCATACACCTGTAGTTTCAGCTACCTGGGAGGCTGAGGTGGGAGGGTCATCTGAGCCCTGGGAGGTTGAGGATGCAGTGAGCCGAGATCTTGCCACTGCACTGTAGCCTGGGCAAAAAAGTGAGACCCTGTCTACAAAAAAAAAAAAAAAAAAAAGGAAAGAAAAAGGAAAAGGAAAACCTCAGAGGAAGGAACGAAGCTTGCTTGAGTCCCAGCCATCAAGGCATTGCTCAGCATTTTCCACCCGGGATCCCTAGAGCCTCAAACAGTGCCTGGGATGCTGGGAGTGCTCTGTTATAGTTTGTGAATGAAAGAGCGCAGTTAAGCAGGTATTATTATCCTCATCTGACTCACAGGGGTCCCATCCCTTGCTAAAGCGTATGTGGCTGTGTTTGTGTTATCTACCACTGCGTAACGAAGCAGTCATTACCCGTGAATGTGCACTCGGGCAGGTCTTGGTGGAGACGCTCCCATGGGGCCTCAACTGGGTTTGCTCCATTCTGGACTGGAGGATCCACTCATAGTGGTGCACATGGCTGGCAGGTGGGCTCAGGGTCAGGTGGGAGCCTGGCCATTGTTCCATGGGCCTGGATTCCCCCTCCACATAGGCCCCTCTACAATCTAATGGGCTTCCCCCACAGCATGGTGGCTGGGTCCCTAGCACAGGTGCCCCAGGAAACCAGGGGAAGCTGCGTCACTGGGTGTGATCCAGCCTCCACCGTGGTCACAAGCGCCCACCCAGATTCAAGGAGTCCACTAAAGAAAAACTACATGGCTGGGCCCGGTGGCTCATGCCTGTAATCCCAGCACTTTGAAAGGCCAAGGTGGGTGGATCACTTGAGGTCAGGAGTTCAAGACCAGCCTGGCCAACATGGTGAAACCTCGTTTCTATTAAAAGTACAAAAAAATTAGCTGGGTGTGGTGGCGCATGCCTGTAATCCCAGCTACTTGGGAAGGCTGAGGCAGGAGAATCGCTTGGACCAGGGAGGTGGAGGTTGGAGTGAGCCGAGATCATACCACTGCACTCCAACCTGGGCTAAAGAGCGAGACTCTATCTCAAAAAAAAAAAAAAAAAATTACACTTTCGAAGAATTAAAGTTAGTTTTACTAGGATTCCTATTGAGCACTGCAACTTCCAGAGAGTTTCTGTTCGAATGCTCCAAAGCAATGTTTTGGGCCACAGCTTACAAACAGGCGGCGGGGGCTTTGCAGGTGCTCAGAGAGTACCTTAGAGCCAAAGCTGACCATCAAAGTCTTGGTGCGAGAGTCCATCTGGTCATAGATTACAGCCTCTGATCCTGTCAGGCGTTAGCTTATGTACAGGAGGAGGCAAGGGCTAGGATCACTGAGTTTATCTTTTTAAAACATGCAGTGATTCAAGCAAGAGCCATGGGGACCTATGCCGTACCTGCTCAGCCTGGTAGGGAAGGGGGGGTGGGCATTCTTCCAGGGCGCTGTGCCCAGCCATGGAGGCAGGGTGCACATTTTGCACAGCTGCAAGGATGCCTTAAAATAAATTCCTGGAGGCCAGGCGCGGTGGCTCACACCTGTAATCCTAGCACTTTGGGAGGCCAAGGTGGGTGGATCACGAGGTCAGGAGTTTGAGACCAGCCTGGCCAAGGTGGTGGAACCCCGTCTCTACTAAAAATATAAAAATTAGCTGGGTGCGGTGGTGGGTGCCTGTCATCCCAGCTACTCGGGAGGCTGAGACAGGAGAATCACTTGAACCTGAGAGGCAGAGGTTGCAGTGAGCCCAGATCACGACACTGCACTCCAGCCTGGGTGACAGAGCAAGACTCCACCTCAAAAATAAATAAATAAATACCTGGAAACTGGGTCACTGAGCCAAGGGCCTGTTCCTTTTGATGTCTGATGGACCTCCAATGCGCTACAAAAGTGTCCCGTGAAAAGCCACAGGCAGAATGATGAGCAAACATAGCTTCTGCCCTCTGTTACTTTGTTTCACAAAGGGTTAAGAACACAAGCCCTACCTTGGAGGGAGAAGCACAGTGTCACATTATGCAGAGACAGTGTGGTTCGGAGAATCTGTGTGGCCGTCTCCGGAAGTCCGCCATCTGCCGCAGTCGACAGGTGCGGGACTGAATTTGGAACCAGGTCTGCTTGACTCTGACTCCAGCCCCTCTAGGGGAGCCCCACCTGCCCACCCACCCCCACCAACCCTGCCTCTCATGTCAGGGCTGGCCAGGACCTGAGCCAGCCAATCAGAGCACTGCATTCCTCCTGGTCAGTGGGATGGCTCAGGGTTGAGTAACTGACCGGCAGGGCTGGACCAATCAGGGCCAACCAGAACAGTCCTAGGCTCCACCAGAGCAGCCGGCCGCAGTCAGCACGTGTCTCTGCAGGGTGCCGGAGGACCACCGGACATCACAAAGAAACAATCCCTTGGCTCAGCCACCTGGTTTCTAGGAATTTATTTTAAGGCATCCTTGCAAGTATGCACACAGGTATTTTTAGCAGGATGTTCTGTGACAGCGTAAGATTGGAGACAATGTGAATACGCATACCCAGTCATGCCCCCTAGAGCAAGCCACGCTTACAGGCCGAAGTTAGAGAAACACTGTCTATTCCTCAGAAGTTACTTTAAAAGGGGGCCGGGCTCCGGGGCTCACACCTGTCATCCCAACACTGTGGGAAGCCAAGGCAGGTGGATCACTAGAGGTCAGGAACTCGAGACCAGCCTGGCCAACAAGGTAAAACCCCGTCTCTATTAAAAATACAAAAATTAGCCGGGCATGGCGGCAGGCACCTGTAATCCCAGCTACTTGGGAGGATGAGGGAGGAGAATCACTTGAACCCAGGAGGTAGAGGTTGCAGTGAGCCGAGATCGTGGCACTGTACTCCAGCCTGGACGACAAGAGCGAGACTCCATCTCAAAAAAAAAAAAGAAAAAAGGAAAAAAAAACAGAGGCTGGCCCCGTGGTGGCTCATACCAGTAACCCCAGTGCTTTGGGTGGCTGCAACAGGAGGATCGGTTGAGCCCAGGAATTCAAGGCCAGCCTCTAGACTCTGTCTCTACAAGAAACTTAAAAAAATTAGGCCAGGTGCAGTGGCTCACACCTACCTGTAATCCCAACACTTTCTTTTTTTTTTTTTAAGTCAGCCAGGTCAGCTGAAAGCAATCATGACTGAGAGAGGAATCGCAACATTATAGGAGGTCAAGGCGGGAGGACTGCTTGAACCCAGGAGTTTGAGACCAGGCTGAGCAACATAGTGAGACCCCCATCTCTACAAAATAAATAAATAAATAAAATTAGCTGGGTTTGGTGGTGTGTGCCTGTAGTCCCAGCTTTTTGGGAGGCTGAGGTCGGAGGATGGCTTGAGCCCAGGAGGTAGAGGCTGCAGTGAGCAGTGGTGACAGCACTGCATTCCCCGAATTAATTAAGTAAGCTTTGCTAGTTGCCAGCCAGCAGCCTTCCCACCCCTCGCAGAGGTTTAGGACAGATGGATGGGGATCGGCAACCCTACCACCTGCTATGCGGCAGCCCTTCCACTGTCCTGTCCCAGCTCAGATGGCTGCATCCCCTGCCCAGTAGCAGCACTCAAACAGCCACCAGGAGCAGGCTGCTGCCCGGGGTGAGAGCACCCACAGGGAATGCGGCTGGCAGCCTGTGAGGGCTGTGGGATTTGAGGCCCTGCATGGGCTGCCCTGAGGTCACACTCCTGTCCCTTGCCCCGTGGGGAGCTGATCAGGGAGGAACTGGGTGCACATGGATAGAGTTTGGGAGAGGCCTGCACATCCTGAGCTCCACAGGGGCCCCACTCAGAGCCTTCGAAAGGCGGGGCTCCCCCTCTGAGCTGGGGCCTGGGCCCCAAAGCCCTGCGAATCCCAGTTCTGAGGGGGTGGCCAGGGCTGAGGGGCCCGGACTAGTGGGTCCACCAGAACCAGGGACAGAACTGTCAACGTGCTGTGTACTTCTCCCCCAGGCAGAGGACATGGACGCCAGACCCAGAGGGCCCCCAGTCCTGCCCTCCCCATCCTGGCCCCAGCAGGGCCTCAGCCCCACATTCCATGAAGGCCTGTAGCTTGAAGCCGCCCGCTGGGGGCTGCCCTGCGAACTGCTCGCTCCACATTCTCGAGGTGGTAGAGAGGGTGGGTGAGGTGCAGGCACGCCCTCCAGGGGAGGCCTATAAGGGGTGGTGGGGAGGGTGGGGTGCGGCACGCCCTCCCAGGGAGGCCTATAAGGGCGTGGGGGGGGATGGGGCCCTGGAGGGGGAGCAGGGCCTCACCAGCCACGTCCTCATGGCCCTGCTGATCCTGCTGCTCCTGGGCCTCCTGGGGCTCTGGGGACTGCTCCAAGCCTGGGCCCGAGACCCCTCCCCAGCCCCCCCGGTGGCCCCCGGGGCCTCGCCCGCTGCCACTCATTGGGAACCTGCACTTGCTGCGTCTGTCGCAACAGGACCGGTCCCTGATGGAGGTAGGTCAGAGAACCCGGCAGCTCTCACCACCTGGGCGGACCTGTGTCCTTGCTCCACCTCTGGGGCAGCAGAGCCCCGTTTCCACTGTCCACGCCCACACGGTGCCGGGCCCAGCGGGGGATGCAGGAGGCCTGAGTGGCCACCCTGCCTTTGGGAAGAGAAAGCTGCCCTATCCCACAGGGAAGCAGACAACCTAGGAAGCAGCCCTGGAGGTGCTGCCCAGGGTCTGGGCCCAGGAGCAGGAGTCTGGAGGGCTCCCTGGAGGGGGCAGTGTCTGCTGAGAACCTGCAGGAGGCCAGGCTGAGGGACAGCAGAGGGAAGGAGGGCGAGGCTCTGGAAATGGTCTGAGACAGGACCTGGACTGCACACAGAGACGGCCCGGGCAGGTGGAAGCCTCCCAAGTGTGGCCCCTTCCTTCCTGGGCTGGAGGTGGGACGGGCCTTGGCCCCCACGTTGAGGGCAGGCTGCCCTTCCCCACAGCCAGGAGCTGGCTGCCTCTGCCCTGCCCTGCCCCATAGAGGTGGCCAGCCCTGCTCCCTGCCCGACAGGCACCCTGCCACCACCCCTCCAAGCAATCCCCTGTGCTCCGCCTCTGAGGCCCTCAACAGGGTCTGGCAATCCCTCCCCCAGCCCTGCCCCCCCCCAGGGGCTCCTGCCAGGTGACCTCCCCCAGACCCTCCCTGCCCTACCCTACTCCTGCCCAGCACAGGCCGGGCCTTCAGGGGCCCCAGGGGACCTGGTGGGTGGTGGCGGACCCTCACTGGAGCTGCCCATGATCCATGAGGTGGCCTGGGCCTCGCCCAGTACTGGGGCCCCAGAGGCCACCACCCACCTGGCTGTGCTGGGGGCTGAGCAGGCAGCCAACAGGCCCAGGGCGGAGCCCCCCCTACCCTCAGGTGTTCAACAGCAAACACCTCCCCACTTCCCAGCCTCCGTTTCCTCATCTGTGAAATGGGAAGAGGACAGCCGGTGCCTCCTGGGGCAGCGATGCTTAGGACAGAGGGCACGGGTGGGCACTCCGGCCTCCTACATGCCCTTCTGGGCCTGGCACGGGGCACTCTGACCGGCACTGTCATCCTGTCCCCCACTCAGGCAGGCAGGATGAGTGGGACAGGACTCACAGTCAAGCCCGGGCCCTGTCTCTGGCTGCCCCCGACTGCAAGCTGGATACTGCTGGCCGGGCTGCAGCCAAGGAGGGGTCAGGGTCGCTGAGGGCCTCGTTGTCAGGCCCTCACTCTGTGCAGACACTGGCCTTTCAGAACGCACCACCCCAGCAGACAGCTCCCCCACCCTGCTGCCTGGACTCAGGGCTCAAAGGAGCCCTCCAGGAATTTTGGCTAAAAGAGAAGGCCACAACAGCCATGCCACGCACCAGATGGCGAGGGGGCTCTGGGGGCCCAAGCTGGATGCTGCCCTCCACCCTGCACAGCCCGCTTTATGGCATCTAAGCACCCCCTCCACCTGCCCCCATTGCCCCCCCTCTGTCCCCACCCCTGCCCAGCACAGGCCCAGCCCAAGGGGCCCCAAGGGGGCCTTGTGGGTGAGGGCTTCCCGGGTGACCCCTGCCATCCGTGCCAGCTCTCGGAACGCTACGGGCCAGTGTTCACCGTGCACCTGGGGCGCCAGAAGACGGTGGTACTGACGGGGTTTGAGGCAGTCAAGGAGGCGCTGGCGGGCCCTGGGCAGGAGCTGGCCGACCGGCCTCCCATCGCCATCTTCCAGCTCATCCAGCGAGGTGGAGGTAGGTGTGCGGCCAGCTGGCACTGCAGGGGCCTGCTGGGTGTGGGAGCACTGGATCCCAGGAAGGGTGGATGCTCCAGCAGTGGGAGAGGCTCCTCGAGGGGGCTGGGGAAGAGCAGGCAGGAGCTGGGCCTCCGAGCTGGTGCTGGGGAGGGCCAGGTGTACACACGGCAGGTCAGGTGCTCAGAACCAGCAAGTGAGGATCTTTTCATCCCAAGTCAGGAGGGGCCAGGGGCCAACCCAGTGGGACAGGAGTGGGGATGGGGGTGGCCTGCTCACTTCCTGCCCGGTCACCTGGCGGGGCTGGCTGGGGTGAAGACATGGGCTCCACGCCTGCCCACAGGCATCTTCTTCTCGTCCGGGGCACGCTGGAGGGCTGCCCGCCACTTTACTGTGCGTGCTCTGCACAGCCTGGGCGTGGGCCGGGAGCTGGTGGCCGACAAGATTCTGCAGGAGCTGAAATGCCTCTCAGAGCAGCTGGATGGCTATGAAGGTGAGTGGGGGGGTGGAGCCGGGGACGCCCCTGCCCCGGGCCTCAACGCACCTGAGGCTTGTCTCCTCTCGAAGGCCGTCCCTTCCCACTGGCCCTGCTGGGCTGGGCTCCCTCCAACATCACCTTCGCACTCCTCTTGGCCGCCGGTTCAACTACCGGGACCCCGTGTTCGTGTCCCTCCTGGGTCTCATCGATGAGGTCATGGTCCTCTTGGGGTCCCCCGGCCTGCAGGTGAGGGGCTGCCTCCTGTTCTCAGGGTGGGGTGGAACCTGGGGCACTGGGCGTGCAGGGGCAGGACGGGGGTCCCAGCACTGTTCCTCTCAAGGAATCAGACTCAAGGGCCTGAATCAGGACCCATCTGACATTAGCTGGTCATGTGGCCTCAGCCAGCCCCTGTGCTCTCTAGGAAATGGGGGATCCCATCTCCCCCACATGCCCTCATCAGTAACAGATGCACCTGCTGAAGGGTGGGAGTGGAGGCAGGCATGGCTTACCCAGGATTGCCGGGGTCTATGTCCCCCTGGCTCTGACGGTCCAGACACCTTCCAGCCGACGTCCTTTCCAGTGCCCCAGAACCACGAAAGTTGATCCTTCCGATGTTCAGAACTCACATGTGTCTCACTTTTCTTCAAAATGCAAAGTTTTCTGTTTTTGGTCCTCACCATACTTGATGTGCATTTACCGGAGCCTGCATCTCAGGTGCGACATGCACATCACGGCTGGACCAGAGGCCATGCGTCATGGTCATCCTGGCTTTCCAGTGGCAGGGCCATGCTGGGAATGAGGGCAGCGGTGGGTTCACAAGGCAGAGAGCGGGGGAGCGAAGCTTCCACCCGTCCTCGCCAGGGTGAGACCAGCCTGCTGGCTGGCGGAGCCAGGCAGACCCAGAGCCCACCTGGAGAACGGAGGCTGCACGGCACGGCGCAGTCCGGGGGTAGCCCCAGGCAGCAGAGCGTTCCCTGGCCTTCCCTGCCTGCGCCAGCTCTTTGCCAAGAGGCGCCACATGCAACTTGCTACTGGTGATCATGGATGCCCCAAGAAGGCAAGCAGGATGAGGCGTGGTGGGGCGGCCACAGGCAGTCACAGAGCAACGGCTGGTGCCAGGCTCACCTCTCAGACACAGCCAACTCCAAGGCAGCCCCGACTCTCTGAGCGCTGAGCTCTGTGCTGTCTCCCATTCTATGACTCACAGGAGGTTCAAGGTTATTTCCACAGCGGCAGCCGCCCCCGCCTCCCTCCCTCCCTCTCCAGGATGGAAGGATATCCTGCTGTGCAAACCCACCTGGTTGTCCCCTTCCAGGGCAAGGATGGAGAATTTCCTGGGAGTCCCTGGTCTTCCCTTGAAGGCAAAAGGTCCCTGTTCCGTGGGTCTCCACCTCCAGCACCTCTGCCCAGAGTCCCTGGGCGTGAACACAGCTGCTGAGGACTATTACCCCCCTGCCCCGGGCTGCACCCTTATCTCCACTCCCCCCTGCTTCCTGCCCAGCTCTTCAATGTCTACCCCTGGCTTGGGGCTCTGCTCCAGCTGCACCGGCCCGTCCTACGCAAGATAGAGGAGGTCCAAGTCATTCTGAGGACCCTCCTGGAGGCGCGGCGGCCCCACATGCGTCTCGGGGACCCTGTGCGCAGCTATGTGGATGCCCTGATCCAGCAGGGACAGGTGCGCCGGGGCCAGCTTCCTCCCCAAAGTCTTGTGGGAGTCCTGAGGGCCCACCCAGGGGAGCAAAGCTGAGGAGCGGTCCATCCTCCTCCTGCACCAAGCTCCCCCACCTACTGTCTGGGGGCCCTTCAGAGCCTCAGTCTCCTCCTCTGTGAAGCATCCATGGTGCCTGCCTCAGGGAAGGTTGAGCCCAGATTGTAGCAGGCATCAGCTCCCGGTCCTTCCAGCCAGGCCTGCCCTCTGCCCCTTTCTTGAACCAGGAGCTGGGCTGGGTCTGTGGGGGTGGGGGACAGACCCAGATCCTCCCCCTGAGTCCTGCCCCATGCCTCTGCAGGGGGATGACCCTGAGGGCCTGTTTGCTGAGCCCAACGCGGTGGCCTGCATCCTGGACATGGTCATGGCCGGGACGGAGACGACCTCGGCCACGCTGCAGTGGGCTGCACTTCTGATGGGCCGGCACCTGGATGTGCAGGGTGAGACCCTGGTGCCTGGCAGGACAGCTCCTTCTGCCCCGGGGACCCCCAGGGCTGAGGGATGGCGCTCCCATTGACCCGGCCCACCCCTTGCCCCAGGCCGGGTGCAGGAGGAGCTGGACCATGTGCTGGGCCCCGGGCGGCCTCCCCGGCTGGAGGACCAGCAGGAGCTGCCCTACACCAGCGCCGTGCTCCACGAGGTCCAGCGCTTCATCACGCTCCTGCCGCATGTGCCCCGCTGCACCACTGCTGACACGCAGCTGGGCAGCTCTCCTGCTCCCCAAGGTGGGGCCAGGCCTCCCTCTCCCTTCCACCTCCTTTGGGGTAGGCCTTGGCAGGGGTCCAGGGGCACTGGGATGGCTGAGCCTCCAGTGGGTGCCTGATGGCCCAGGGCTCCCTGACCAGAGGCAGGAAAGGGCATCCAGCCAGGAGCAGGAGGGAGGCAGCCCTCACCCCACAGCCCGGGATTCGGGGCTCTGACCAGCCGACTTGGCACCTTCCTGTATGTCCTGGTGCGGGGTCCCCTCCGTGTACGTCCTGGCAGGGTCCCTCTCCGTGTGTCCTGGGGGGTCCTCTCTATCCTCAGGGCCCCTGGCTGTGTGCCCTGGAGTCACTTGGCCTCCCTGGGTTCGGGTCCCTCACCTGCAAGGTGGGCTAACACCAGGTGTGGTGGGTGTGGCAGCCTGGAATGAAACTTCCCAATCCGGGTCCCATCCCATCTTCCCTGAGGCCCCTCTCTCCGTCTCTGCCCGGCTGCCCCGCAGGGCACACCCGTGATTCCCCTGCTGACCTCGGTGCTCCTGGATGAGACACAGTGGCAGACCCCGGGCCAGTTTAACCCAGGCCACTTCCTGGATGCGGACGGGCACTTTGTGAAGCGGGAGGCCTTCTTGCCCGTTCTCTGCAGGTCTCCAGCCCTCACAGCGGGGTGGGGCGGGACCTCCTGGGCTCCAGGGGTGGGACATCCCCAGCTCCGCCCGCCGACTCTGGCACCCACCTCCTGCTTTCAGGTTTTTTTTTTTTTTTTTTTTTTTGAGACGGAGTCTTGCTCTGTCTCCAGGCTGGAGCACAGTGGCGCAGTCTTGGCTCACTGCAACCTCCACCTCCCGGGTTCAAGCGATTCTTCCTCCTCAGCCTCCTGAGTAGCTGGGACTACAGGCGCGTGCCAAACACCCGGCTAATTTTTGTATTTTTAGTAGAGAAGGGGTTTCACCATGTTGGCCAGGATGGTCTCGATCTCCTGACCTCGTGATCCACCCGCCTCAGCCTCCCAAAGTGCTGGGATTACAGGCGTGCTTTCAGGTTTTGAAGGCGGCTGTGGCTTCTCCTCCACTCCCCTGGGGGAGGTACCCCCCATCCCCTCCAGGAGCAGGCCTGGTGCAGCCCTCTCTGTGCCTTGACTTCCTCTGCAGGCCGACGTGTCTGTGTCGGGGGAGCGCCTGGCCAGGACCGAGCTCTTCCTGCTGTTCGCTGGTCTCCTGCAGAAGTACCGCCTGCTGCCCCCGCCCGGAGTCAGCCCAGCCTCCCTAGACACCACGCCTGCCCCGGGCTTTCACCATGCGGCCACAGGCCCAGGCCTTGTGTGCGGTGCCCAGGCCCTAAGGGTTCCCCCAGCCCCCAGGTCCTCCCACCCACTCCCCTCCCAGCCCCTGAGTCCTCCCACCCACTCCCCCTCCCAGCCCCTGAGTCCTCCACCCACTCCCCTCCCAGCCCCTGAGTCCTCCCACCCGCTCCCCTCCCAGCCTGAGTTCTCTCGCTCACTCCCCTCTTAGCCCCCAGCTAAGACTGCTCTGGGGGGGGGACCCTGAGGACTCCCACCCCCACCCCCACAGGGTCAGCAGCTGCCTCCGACTACACCCAGGCCTCCCCCTGCCCGACCCTGTGGGACCGCCACCCCTCTGGTGCTGCTGTGGTTCAGTCCCTGCTAGCCCCCAGGCGCGCCTCCAGGGCCCTGCCTGCTCTTCCACCCCCAAGCTGCGCCCCCACCTACCCAGCTCCCCCCAGAGCCCCTCAGCTCCTCCCCCAGCACTGGGCTGCAGGGAGACAGCGGGTGGCCTTCTCCAGCCAGAAACGGGTGCAGATGGGTGTCCTCAGCATGTGAGCCCTGCACCCACCAGGTCCTGGGGCTCCTGCAGGTCCCCCCTCTGGTCCTGCTCCTGCGCGGCTGTGCCTGGAGGGAGTTGGCCTGCAGTGCCAGGATCTGAGCCAAGCCACCGGGGCCACCCGTGGTCCTCCAGGAGTATGACGAGTGCAGGGAGGTGAAGCCCACATTCTCCTTCAGAGACGGGCACTGGGAGCTGGAGGCTCCCGGGTCTGCCCATTTCCTGGGGACCTGAGCAGACCTATCCACCCTGGGCTCAGTTTTCCCCTCTATGAAGTGGGTGATGGTGACCTTGGGACCAGCAGGCTTTGCCAGGAAGGCGTAGGGTGCTGAGGCGTCCCAGACTCAGCGCTGTCCATCAAGGGTCTGGCTGGGACCAGCAGCATCCCAGGAAGGATGGAGGTCACTGTGGAGGGAGGGCCGCAGGGGCAGCCCCTGACCCCAGAAGGGTCACTATGTGCTAAACACTCCTAGGCAGGGGCCAAGGCCAACCCCAGCCTCTATGGGATCTCGTGTATTCAAAATTCAGACTGAATGAAGTCCTGTCTTGTGTCTGGAAACCCGGTGAACGGGCCTCTGTTCAGGCTGTGGGCCCCGGGATGCCTCAGCAGGCTGTGCCCAGGGGACGGGTGTGGTTACCGTCTGGCTGGCAGGTGGCTCTGGGCCAGCCTCAAGTTGCCCGGCCTGTGGGGAGCCCTGGGCCCGGCCACACGGGCATCGAGGTTCTTGTTGCAAAGCTCGCCATCAGGACAGAGGGGCTCGCAGGGGGAGCGTGGACCTTCCTGAAGGAGGGGACGCCTCAGTCCCATGAAGACGAGCAGCACTGGAGAGGGACAAATGAGAACGCTGAGCTGCAGTGTCACGTGCGCTGGTGGTCACACCGCTGGTCAGCAGTGTGATGGGACGCCTGGCATCTAAGACGACTCTGGCCTGGGTCCCAGCGCTGCGCATGCACACAAGCTGCAGGTGGCCCCTCACAGAGAAAAAGAGGATGAGCTGAGCACATCCCACCTGCACCATGTGGAGTGGCGCCCCAAGGCCAGGATGCGGTGGCTGGGACACGGACGGAGGCAGGTCTCATGCTCCTGGGTGGGGCCACAGGGTCCCTAAGTCATGGGAGGAGCACAGGATGGGGACGGAGGGAGTTGGGGGGTTGAGCTGCTTCCGTCTGCTCACGTTTTTCCGGGGAAGAGCAGGGACCACGTGCTGGTTTCACTCTTCTCCTCATTTGAAATATGACGTTGAAAACTTGAAGGGCAGAGAAAATGGGGTCCTGGCGCCAGGTGGGTCCCTGTTCAGTGTGATTCCATCCTGATGAGCCCCTCTGGAGCCTCAGGAGTTTGCAGAACCATTCCAGGGCGGGTGCTGTGAAAAGTCTGACCCAGCTGTTGCCGGGGCCTACTGGGTTGGGTGGAGGAGTCGGGCTCAGCCCTCCCCCTGACCTCTGCAGGGGGATGCTCATGCCCTCGCCTTGCATTGGCCTGGGGTATTCATCCCCGAGGGTGGGGGCTCAGCGGAGCCCAAGGCCCACATGGGGAGGAAGCACTGACTCCTTCCCGCCCCACTTCACGGAGGCCCAGCTGACGAGAGGGACACAAGGGCAAGGTGACAAGTGACCGCTGAGCTTCACTCAAAGCACTAAGACAAGAAACGTAACCTCAACCCAACCTGACCCGCTCGCCTGACTCACACGACCTCTAACCCATCTCACCCAGGTAGAAACAACCCAGCGGGATCACAGGGCTCCTTCCATGGGGTACGGCCAGGGCCCCCCCCAAGTCCAAATGCCTCATCCTCAGTGTAAAAAGGCCTAACTTAGTGAAAACAGAGTGAGCAGGTGTCAGATCTCATTCAACTCCTGCCCATGGGCGTGGGCACGGGTACGGGGTGGGTGGGAGGGAAGGGGAGGCCCGAACCCCGGAGGCACCATCTTCTCGACCAGCCAGACCTGGGTGCTCCCGTTTCTTGCAGCTGCACACAGGCTGCTGGCTGGGGGCACAGGCACATCCTGGGGGCTTCCTGGAGAACGCTGGGGCAGGCCACTCTCCATGCCTCATTTGCAAGTGTTTCTTTTTGGTTGGTATTTTAAAAAACTGTAATAAAATACACGTAGAGAAAATTCACCATCGGCCATGTTTAAGCGCATAGTTCAGGGGCACAGGGACATTCGCTGCACTGTACTGTCACCAGATCACCTCCAGAGCCTCCTGCCCGCTGGGTCTGTGGATGTGAGGGCTCTGGGAGTGGTGGGTTTGTCCTCCTTTATCCACGCACCTGCCCCGGGGGTCCTTTTCAAGGGTCCCAGAGAACTCAGGTGGTGGACAGCCAGTGAGCTCAGCTTCCTCATGCGTGGATTTTGGGAGATGCCTCTGTGGATATCCACCCCACGGTGCCCACATGTCGTGGGAGGGGCGGACAGCATGGACCCCACAACTCACGACATGGCTGAGCCGCTCCCTTGATGCCTGTCCTCAGCAGCAGGGGAAACGCTGACCCCCAGCCTCTGCCCCCGCCTCTGGGTCTCCAGGGGAAGACTCTCCTCGGGTGGGCGGGCTGCTCTTGGCCCCACATCTGCTTTTGGGTCTGAGGCTGGCCCTCAGCCATGTGGCATGTGCCTCCAATTACCCTCCTAAGTCAAGGCAAAACAAAACCACACAGTCCCTGAGCCACCTGCAAACCTCCCCACGGCGAGCTCGGAGGGTGAGGCTGCCGCAGGGTGCCGGGCTGGCTGAGCGTGGGAGGAGACCAAGCTGTACCCATGGAGATACCATTAAATACAACCCAAGTGACCCAAGGGAGCTGCCACACCACTGCCCACCCACACCCTCAGAGCACACACATGCAGGGGCTGGGGCTGCGTCTAGTGCGGCAGGGTCTTGGTTCAGCCGTGGCCAGATGTCCTGAAGCTTCTCCCATGGAGTGGGCAGCCCCTCCCAGGAAACTTCTGCCCAGGAACCCAGAGGCTGGAAGCCCGCCTCACTCTGGGACCCGGGCCCTCCCAGTGATTGCCGGGGCTCCCTCGGTGCAGGGGTCTTCTCCACCTTGGATGGTGGGAGGGTTGGGTGGGCTCGCCGGGCTTGGACAGCTCAGCCCAGCGCCCGGCACTCTCTGGACAGCTCTCACGAATGCCCCGAGGTAGGCCCATCACTGGCCAAATTCCAACCCCTCCTGCCTGGATCCAGGCCCTTGTGAAATCTAAGCAAAGTCCCAGGGTGTCTGAAGTCAGAGAGTGTATTGGTAGTTTCTGCTGGGTAACAAGCGGGTGGGTGGCCCGTGGCTGTTGACTGCTGGGCCATGGGGGTGACGAGGTGAGGCTTGGAGGAATCTGAAGGGTCCTAACTTTGATGACTCTTCAAGGTCTGAGGCTGTGCTGGACTTTCTCACCTGTGAAACCCATGCAGCCAGCAGCGGTGCGAGCAGTTCCGAGGTCCCAGTGGGTGGGGGTGGCCTGACCTAGGCAGGGCAGGGGGAGCGGCTGGAGGGCATAGTGGAGAGAGCGCCCGTTCCCCTGGGAGCCACTGGAGGGCGCTCGGCATACGCACCCAGCCAGGGCGTGACTGTGACCGGAACAGGAGGACAGATGGCAGATGGCACCACTTGGTCTGTGACGGGACAGGCAGGGACGGGCAGGGAGAGAAGAGCCCAGCGGGGGCGGCCAGTGCTCGAGGGAGGGGAGTGGGGGAGCAGACAGTGCTGGACCCGGCTGGAAGGTCAGCTTGAGGCTGTGGGATGTGAATGCTGGGTACTGAGTCATCCAGAAACAGATGCTGCCAGGCCCAGCGGCTCACGCTGGAATCCCAGCACCATGGGAGGTCGAGGCTGGAGGATCGCTTCAGCCCAGGAGTTTGAGACCTGCCTGGGCAACATATTGAGGCCGTTTCTACAAAAAATACAAAACTTAGCCAGGTGGAGTGGTAGCAGCTGTGGTCCCAGCTACTCAGGAGGCTGAGGCAGGGGGAATCGCTTGAGCCTGGGAGATGGAGGTTGCAGAGAGCTGAGCTCATGCCACTGCACTCCAGCCTGGGCAACAAAGCAGGACCTGGCTTCGAAAAGATGCCACTGTCTTGGGGGCTTGGAGGGAGGAAAGTGCTCTGAGGGGTGGTTCAGCGCCTGAACCTGTCTTTCTTGGTGGAGGTCAGCAGACAGCACCCAGTGTGAGCTGTTTCTCAGACATTAATCCTGCAAGAAACTGCCCAGAGGCTTTGTCCTCCGAGGGTGGGGTGGATTGCGCCAGGGCCCAGCTTGCGGAAGTCTCACAGTGCTGTGAGGGGTCTCCCACCTGCTCTGATGAGTGTCTACACCTCCAATGTTGGGGAGTCTCCTTTGCCCGGGAAAGCCTCCGTCTCCATAGATCTCTGCTCACCCCCACAGGCAATGTGATTCTGACTTCCAAACAGTGCTCTTTTGGATTAAAAAAATTTTTTAACCACTGCTCACTCACTGCAGACTCGACCTCCCAGTCTTACGCCATCCTCCCACCTGGGCCTCCTGAGTAGCTGTGACTATAGGCACATGCCACAACACCCGGATAATTTTTTATTTTTTGTAGGGGGGTGGTTTCGCCATGTTGCCCAGGCTGGTCTTGAACTCCTGAGCTCAAGCAATCCTCCCGTCTCTGCCTCCCAAAGTGCTGGGATTACAGGCGTGAGCCACAGCACCTGGCAGGAGGTAGCAGTGTGTAGTTTGGTGGTTCTGACACCTGCACACACCTGTGTACCTACTGCAGGGACATTCCTCCCTGAGCTGAGCCCGGACATGCTTTCTGTCACAGCTGATCGCTTACTGCCTTGGACACATGCAAAGGGAATAGCACGCATGCCTGCACTGGAGCCTGGCCCCTCACTTGGCATGAGTCCCAATCCACCCAGCTTGCTGCGGGTCAGCAGCTGTCCTCTCCACCGTGAGGAGTGCTTGCCCAGGGACGGATGTGAGTGTCGTCTCCAGGTGGAGGTGGGACTCGTAGCCCCAGCACAGGTGGTCCCACGTGGTTGGGCCCCAGGGTTGCATGGGTGGGTGCCCTCGCTGACCTGCACGGGGTAGGGGGACCTCAAGGCCCTGAGTGGTTCTCTGAGCTGCATCCCAGGTGACATCTCGGCACCGCCTTCAGCACCTTTCTCCAGGGAGCCCTGAGGAGCTTGGCACTTTACGACCCACAGAGGTGGGAACCCTTGATAGGAAAGCACTCCCCCAGCTGGTGTCAGGGGAGCATGTGTGTTGACAAAAGGGAGGCCCAGGTCTTCAAGACCATTTCCCATTAACTGTCGGCGAGGACTCGGCAGTACCCACATTTCCCTTTTTGACTTGGCTGCTGGGAAGCTCAGAGCCATGGTTCAGGATCCATTGACCCTGCCTTTTGGAGGCTGCTGTTCCTTCTCTGCACTTTGTGGGTCTCCCTCTGCTGTGTGTTGGTGTTTGTTTAAGATGCCTCCCAGTGTTGGGGTCAATGAGCACGCTGACTGCTGGGGTGACCACGGAACCTCTGAGGGGTTCTCTGTAAGGCTGTGCTGCCAGGACCCGACCGCAGGCGCTGCCTCACAGATCTGAAGGTTCGTGCTGTGCAGCGTGCCTTCCTGTTTGTGAATTCACCTGACCGGCACCAGGACGCCTGGGCTCCTCACCTGCCGCCAGCAAGCCCCCCCCACCTGCCCTTGGCGCACGCAGCAGGGCCTGTGCTGTGGGGAGGTCAGAATCTTGGCCACAACAGTGGGTGGGATAGGTAGGATGCTAGCCAAGGAAGAGCAGACGGCCTCACCGTCTTCCCACAGCTTGGTGGGTGCAGACGAGACCTGGGGGACACGGTCCTAGGGTCTCCTCCAGCCCGGATATCCACACAGAGATGGCCGGAGTGGTCAGCCCGACCTTCCCAGGGCCCCCTCGGACGTGTGGACCCAGTTCCTGGGCTTGGGCCACATCTTAGCCTGGCCCTGGGCATCTTAAGGGAGCCAAGGCGGAAGTCACAGCAGATGTCTAAGGGTCACTGTGAGGCCAAAGTCACTGCTCTGAGGTGCAGGCCCTGAGGGCCACGGCTGAGGCCCAGCCAGGCAGGCCAGCAGTGGCCTCGGGAGCCCTCCCCAGGATGATGACCTGGAGCCCGTGCCTCCCTGTTCTCGGGGGCGGGGTGAGGCCAAGCTCCCGCCTCCCGGCCTGCATGCAGCTCTGTGGGTCGGCGGGAGCTAAGGCAGGTGGCCTCACTCTCAGCAGCTGTCAGGGGTCAGGGCACCCAAGGCTGCTTTCTGCTCCACCATCAATCGAGGGAGCACTGAGATGGCAGCACAAATCCCCCCACCTGAGCCAGGCAGGAGGCACCCCAGGGGCAGCAGCACCTGGGTGTCTGCTCTGTGGAGGCCCAGGCCGGAGTCGCTGGCCTCAGTCCTCCCTGGGGCCCATCCTGGAACACAACCGACTCAGCCTCCTGGTGGGGCACGGACTTCCTTGCCATGACCACCTGGCCCTCCCCCAGCATCTGCCCAGTGCTCTGTGGTCACCACGGCCCTCCGGATGCCCTGCTGCACCTCATATCACTTGGGGGTGGGGAACCACGTGCTGCTGGGAACGGGAAGTATATCTCCCGATTCTGTGCAGTCTAAGCGAGTTTCCTGGCAGGGTCACTGCCAGTGCTGGGAAAAGGCCAGCCTGACAAAAGTGGTCAGCCAGTGCCCACTGCCAGGAACGCCATGCACTGAGCGCCCCAAATGCCATCCTGATGTGGGGGATAGGAATTCCACAGTCCACAGGCAGGGGATGTGCCACACAAAGCAGGAGCCACGGCCCCTGGGGGACTGGGTTTTATTTCAAATGCAGCCACAGAGACCATTTCTGCACTGGCACACGACCTACTCCACAAGCCCCCAGCAGGGGCTCCCCCCTCCTCACAACCGGCAGCGAGGCTTGTGGGGTCGAAGGAGAATGGACAGGCCACAGCCAGGCTCCTTGATGGACACAGCTGGGGACCAGGAACGCGGCCCACGCAGGGAGACGGGGGGAGCAGGCGGAAGGTGCACGTCTGCAGCCAGCAGGAGGAGCTGCATGGCCCAATCTCTAAAACATCCCTGGGAGAAAAGTAGACATTTCCCCTCCAAAGCAGGTTCCCGGGGCTTGAGGGCCTCTCCAAGGCCAGGTGTCTCTGGGTGATTCCAGAGCGTGCATGCTCTGTGCCAAGGCACTGAACCTGTCCTCACTGTCACAACTGTCTCTGGCCAAGAAGGGTGTGGAGGAAGGGGGGTCCTTGAGAGGCTGTGGTGCTGGGAGGGACCGAAGCCTAGAACCTGGAAGCCTTTGTCTGGCCACTGCCCTGCTGGTGACCTCGGCCCCCATCGCCGGAGGAGGTGGGCAGCTGTACCCTCTGTGGCCTGAGGCTGCCCTGCGCTGGGCTGTGGCCCCACCCGGCACTGAACCCACTAGGACAGCAGCTGCAGCACCTGGCGGATGCGCTGGGCCCTCCCTGGCAGGAGGGGATTGGGGCCACCCGCACCCTCCTCGTCCAGCTCCCGCATCAGGGCTTCTGCCTTCTGCAGCGTCAGCTCTCGGGCCTGGCCCTGCAGCCCCTCCAGGTAGGCCAGCAGGGTGCAGAAGTGCTCGTCGGGAACCTGGATGGGGAAGAGATGGAGTTGGTCAGTGGCGGGGCGGGGTGACTGGGCAGCAGGAGATGAGACGCTGCAGCTTAGGCCAAGGACGCCGGGTGCCTCAGGCTTCCCTCTGGCCCCCAGGGGGCCCTCCAGCCCCACCAGTCCTCCCACTGCAGCCTGAGGGTGCAGGTGGTCTGGCCGCAGACCTTGCCCTGCCCCAGACACTGGAAGAAGAAACGCCTGTTAGAGGCAGACAAAACGCTAAGTGAACCTGACTAAAACAGGAGCCACGTGGGGAGAAGAACATTTCAAAACATCGCAAAAATCCTCGGAAAAATAGAAAGACGGCACACATCAAAAAAGGGGAGGCCGAGATACAAAGAGCACTCGGAACAAAAGGGCCTCGCCCGCTCCGGCACTTGGAGTGCTCGCCTTTCTGCTCTGGGTGGCAGCGGCCTGGTGGCATCTGGTGGCGGCCTGACCCTTGTCTGCTGGTGGCGGGGGCACCTCTGCGTAGGCTTGCTGACCAACTGGGAATCTGCAGACAGGTGCCTGAGGTCCCTGCAGCAGGGGCGCTCTTGTTACTGAGTTAGCAGAGTTCTAATTCCATGTGGGACTTGCAAATGTCTCCATTCTGTAGCAGCCATTTCACTGTCTGGCTGGTTCTGTACATGGTACAAAGTCTTAGATCTTTTTTTGGGGGACCGGTCTTGCTCTGTTGCCCAGGCTGGACTGCAGTGGCGCGATCTCCACCTCCCCAGGTTCCAGCAATTCTCTTACCTTCGTCTCTCAAGTAGCTGGGATTATAGGTACGCACCACCACACCCGGCTAGTTTTTGTATTTTTAGTAGAGATGGGGTTTTGCCATGTTGGGCAGGCTGGTCTCGAACTCCTGACCTCAACTGATTCGCCTGTCTCAGACTTCCAAGGTGCTGGGATTAGACGTGAGCTACCGTGGCCGGCCACAAAGCCTTAGATCCTGATGAAGGCGCTTTCTCGGCTTTTTCCTTTGTCGCTTGTGTTTCTGGATTTGTATTTAGAAACCGTTGCCTCACCCAAGGTCATGAAATGTACTCGTAGCTTTTCATCTGAGAAGTTTTAGTTCTAGCTATTAAATTTAAGCCTTTGATCCATTTTAAGTTTTGTATATGGTATGAAGCAGAAGTCATATGCACTAAGTATTAGCATATTTGTAAACATGTATGGTTATAATACAAGTGTAATAAAAAATGTATAAGTAAAATACAGATTTGTGTCTGTAAATACATACAACTATGATAGTGTAAGATACTTTGTGTGTGTGTATGTGTATACACACATATAAATGGCTTTGCCTAGCCAAGAGTTATTTTTCTGTATAAAAATTTTGTATAAAGTTTGCTTTTGGTAATAGTAATATATAAATAAAACCACCTAAACTTCTATTGAAAAAACCAAAATGGGGAAACCCAGTTGTCCCAGGTTCTGCTGGGAAGGGGTTTCCTGCACACAGAACGGGCTTGGCCTGCATGCTGGAATCAGCTTCCCAGGCATGAGGGCTCCGGGCTCTCCAGGCTGTTCCAGTCACTTCTGCTTCCAGCTTTGTGCCCGCCCCGGTGGCGTGATTACTGGAGCTTTGCAATAGGGCTCACAATCGGGACGTGTATGTCCTCTGACATTGAGGAGAGAGGATGGCTTGAGCCCAGGAGGTCGAAGCTGCAGTGAACTGTGATTGCGCCACTGCACTCCAGCCTGGGTGGGACCCTGCTAAAAGAAAAAAAAAAAAACCCAAAAAACCAATGATAAAATAATGAAAGCAAGCAGCCGCAGGCTATGCCTGGAATGTTCCAGAGCTATGAGTGGGGCCGGTGGGCCTGCCCCCCACTTTGAGAGTCTGCAAACACAGACGCAGGCAGGAGAAAACTGTCCCTGTCCCCAGAGCGCACACACACAGCACGCAAAGCCTGGCATCTAGTAACATGGACGCCAGGAGAGCCGGCGAGGCAGTAGGCACTGCCCACAGGATACAGCTCAGTAGAACCGGGGGCTCCTCCAGCCTCGCAGGACACGGGCAGCTCCAGCCCACCTCCCAGCAGCCGGGTTTAGTTCAGAATTCTGTCTTGGTTCATCCTGTGAAACCCCATCTCACATCCTGCCCCTGCAAAGGAGAGCTGCCCACACATACATGCATAGACACAGCTCACACGCACACAGGCAGGTGGGTACGCAGGCAGGCGGACACCCGCGCACACCAGCAGGTGGCCTCCCTAAGTCACCGTGCTGGTTTCTGCCCTGAAGGCCGGCAGTGGCACTCCTGGAGCAGGCAATACTATTCATCTCTTAGAACAAGGGCACTGGGAGACCCACCCTGCAGTGGGCCCTGAGGGTGGACCTTTCAGATTGTGGCGTCTGCTGTCAGGATCCCAGTGTGCACAGGCCTTGATCCCCCAGGAGACGTGCCCTCCCCCGCTGGACACAGACCTTGTCACTGTCATACATGTGGAGCAGGAGCCACGTCTGCCTCGTCTTCTGAAACCTCCAGTTCTCATGCTTTTGGGCCCATCTGGGGAAAGGAAGACAAACATCTCAGGTGCTGGGCAGAAGGCTCCCGGGTGCCTGTGTGCCCCCGACAGATCTGAGCTGCCTCATCTCAGAAGAGGGAGCCCCACCAGATGCTGAACACCAAGGCCGCGTGTGGAGGGGGGTCTGTGGAGCCCCTCCACTGCCCGAGGTGAGGAGCCGCAACCCACCAAGCAAAACGTGCTGCTGCCTGTCCAGGAAACACGTTGACGCCACTCTCAGTCTGGCCACCCCGGGGCTCACAGTGCCCCCCAAGTGTCCTGTGGGCTCCCCCACCCCACAGGCCACACTGATTTTACCGAGGAGGAAGGATGAAGTCAGTTTCTCTGGGAGGAAAGGGAGTGACTTAATTATGTATTTTCTACAGGAAATGGGTAGACTGTAATGGACAATACCCCTTTCACAGCCAGGTTCCTGCGTGTCCTAGGCCCTCACAAGGGGGCAGTGGGCCTGGGGATGACCAGCTCCCCGGGTGCCAGAGGGGCTGCTCCCTGGGGCCACAACCATCCACCCCCCCAACATCTCTCTCCTGCGCTGGGCCTGTGGACATTAGGCAGCTGGGGACCGAGCGAGGCCGGCATGGTGGATAGGACGGCTCCAGGCGGGTTTTACTCCAGAGACCTCTTCCAAGACACGTGTTCCCCGGGGCCAGGCACAGCGGCTACGCACAGATGCCTCCATCAACGTGCAGGCCCAGGTCTCAAGATGCAGGCTCAGCAGTGGGGAGGGCCTGCACCTGTCGTGAGTGCCACCCAGCCCACCTGTCCCTACCATCCTGTGGGTGGGGAGTCCTGTGGGTGAGAGGAGTCCTGTGGGTGGGAGTTCTGTGGGTCAGTGGAGTCCTGTGGGTGGGAAGTCCTGTGGGTGAGGGGGGAGTCCTGTGGGTGAGGAGAGTCCCGTGGACGGGGAGCCTGGCCGTGCACCTGCCATGTGACACGTCAGCCTCATGTGCACAGACACACAGCTCCTGCGTGATGAGAGGAGGTTTGGTCTTCATTCCAGGAAGGTTTGGTCTTCATTCCTTTCTTTTCAGACAGTCCCATGTGGTCCCTGCCCCGAAGCCTGATCTGGCCAGCACAGGCCCTGTGAGGTGCACTTTGCCAGATTGGCCAAGGCATCTGCCTGCTGCAGGGAGCAGCTGGCATCGCAGCTTTGCCACCTTTCAACTCTGCCGCCTTGAGCTGCTGTTTTCCATCAGCCTCAGTTTCCTTTTTGGGAACCTGGAGTGGTGATCCCACTTCACGGGTGTTTCCAGAGACCACACATGGCAGGTCAGTCACCTCTGCCCCTGCACACGGCCCTCCTGTGGGGCCCAAGGCCACTACACTGCTGCCCACAGCCCTGAACTGAGGGAGCCTCTGTCTCGCTGAGCCCCCACCAGGCCGGCTTCAAGCTGAGTTCGCCTCCACCCTCGCCACCAAAGATGAGCCGTCCCCACGCTCGGCCTCGTCACTGGGGAGCTGACAAAGCGAGGGGAGGGTGGGGTGCTCAATGTTGCCTGTGGCTCCCGGGGTGCCAGGTGAGGCCTCCTGAGTGATGGCCACCTCTGCCCCCAACCCTGGGGACTGGTCCCTACACAGCTGTAGACAGTTCACCGGATGCCTGACATGATCCCCCTTTCTCTCTGCCTAGGTGGGGTGGAGACAGGAGGCCCCACCTTGGAAAAGGAAAGAGAACAGCCACAGGGATGTCCCCTCGTCCTTAGCACGGCGGGGCCCACTGCCACGGCTGGGTCATCTGTCCAGAGCTGCCTGGAGTGGCCTGGAGAGAAAAGCCTCCTCCCCCTGTGGTACTCGCCAGCTGGATGGAGAACCAGAGTCCCTGCTAACCCTCTAGCCTTTAAAAAAAAAGGCAGGGAGTTCTTGGTGAACCCCCTTCCAAAAGAAAACCAAGGGAGGGTTTCTCTGCTGAGACAGCATTTGAAGCCGACCTACAGCCACAGCGTTCACATGCTCGTAACCGCAGCAGGAACTGCCAACCAGGGTGAGATTACGACTCAAACCCCACGCAGGTCTGCCTGAGTCCCCGTGTGTCCTGATGAAGCTCAGAAGGTGAGTGACTTGCTCTCGTCCCCCTGCAGGTGAGTGGAGTACCCCATCTCAGCTGGATCCATGCAACCCAGGTCCCAGCTCCCAGCTCCTCTGTCTCCTGTGGGGGGTACCACCTCCCCGCCTCGAGCAGACCCAGGCAGGGGGCCGGCCTCCCCAGAAGGGTGAGCTGAAGCCTGCAGGGACCTGGGAGGCCGTGGTCGCCTCTCACCCCCCAGCTAGCGTGAACATAATACCCAGGAGTTGTGGCTGAGGCCCCTTGGGACACTGGTTTTCTTTCTTCAGTTATATGGAAAGTCAATCTTCAATTTCCTACGTTGAGAATATAAACTTTTTTTTCTCTTCAGTGAGGAATAGGCTTGCCCACTGACAGCTGCGTGCATCACTTCTGTAACGACCACAGCCCGGCAGCAGAGGGACCCACAGAGAGCGGAGGGACTGCTCCCATCTCTCCCAAACTCCCACCTTCGCCAGACCTCTGGCTCCGAACTGGAAAATCGAGCTGGGCAACCAAGCCTGGGGCCCCTGCTGGGGAAACGCAGGGATGGTCACAGCGCAGGGAAAGAGCGCACAGCGGCCACAACCCCCACCCCAGCCTGCTGGCCCCCCAGTCCCAGCTCCACACAAAGCCAGGAGCATCCCAGGAAGGCTGCAGAGGGGCCGCCCCCTGAGGTTCAAGAACAGCCTGGGGTACGGTCACAGGTCACAGGCCACGGTCACGGTGTGGGGACGCTGCCCAGCTGGCGACCTATGTTCTAGGAGGCAAGAGACCCTAAGGGCACTGGGTCCACGTGTCTTGGGGGGGCACAGTCATCATGGGATATGGAGGGGGAGATACCTCAGGGAATCCTGGAATGGGTGGGGTGCCTCCCAGAGAGATGAGAGGAAACTCTCCATGATGAGGGGCTTGCCATGACAACTCGGGGTATCCTCCACACAGAGCCCACTCGGCTGCAGATGACTTTGCCTCCGGGAGGAACCCCTTGTGGAGAGCCTGAAAGATGGTCATGACCAGCACGTCCTTCCTGAGTTCCAGCCCAGGGCCTCTACCGGGGGAGGACGACTTGGGGGCACCTTCCTTCACCACTGCCCCTGAGTGGGGGGGTCTGTGATGGGCCAGCCGTGGCATGGCCGATGGTCCCCAGGCTAAGGACATTCCCCTGCAGGACTCCCGTGGCTCCCTCTGAAAAACCCTGAGTTCCCAGGGATACCGTGGGCCCCACATGTCCATGTGGGCTCTGATCTGGGAGCCAGATGTGGCTGGGCTTGTGGGCGCCCTTGGAGATCCCCAGGGAGGAGGAGGAACACCTGCTGGGTGCCAATGACTGTGGCTGGCACGGCAGCCCCCTGGTGTGTGGATCCCAGGCCCTGGAGGAAGCTCCTGTGGGAAGAGGCTGCTTTGTTTCTGAGGAGTAAGGGTCACCCCCCTCCTACATATGCAGGACACAGTACCTCTACCTTCGCACAGGCTTGTGGCTGCTGGGTCACGAGTAGCACGAGGGGGCCAGGGAAGGTCCTGGAGAATGAGGCCCAGGACAGGAGCAGGGTTGGCACCCAGGCACCCATGACATTCCCATAGGGTCCTCAGAGGACATGTGGTCATGGGAGGGGAACAGGGTGCCTCCAGGGTGAAGACCAGGGAGCGGCAGCCATGCTGGAGAGTGGCTGGCCCCCACTCTCCTGTCCACGTCCCCACCAGCCCCCTTGTGCTGAGTCCATGCCTGAGAGCAGCCAAAGGCGTTGGCAGGTGTAGGGAGTAAGGAGGAAGGAGGCCCTGGGAAGGAAGGAGGCTGTGGGGGAGGAAGGAGTGCAAACTCTGCCCACCCCTGCTGCCCGCTGGCCTCAGGCGTCAGGGCAGGCCCAGAACAGCTAACCTCTGGACCTAGCCTCCGGGAGGCAGGGAGGGTGCAGGCGGCACAGCTGCAGGCCCCAATTGCCCTCTACGTCCCATGGGGCAGCCCACAGTCTGCTCCTGCAGCTGGCGTCTTCTGGGTCTGTGTGTCCACCTGCTCCTCTGTCCAACCCACACCCCGCCCATGCCTGGGCTCTAGGTGACGCACCAGTGGCCACCGAAGCCCCTTCTGTCTACAGCAACTGACCCTGCAGTGGCTTGTGGCCCTGCCTGCCGAGGAGCAGGAGTGAGTGCAGGGGGCGGCGGCCTCACACCGCAGCCAGCACTGTCCCCTGGGCCAAGCACATTCTCAGAGCAGGAAAGAGCTCTTGGGGTAGCCCTGGGTGCCCAGCCCTCAGTCCCCACGTTCCTCAGGGAGGGGGAAACTGAGGCTCCCAGAGAACTGATTTGGTGCAGAGACCCACGATGACCGAACTTGATTCCAGCCAGACTCACTCAGTGCCATGGCTGAGCTCGTGTTCTGGGACCCCAAGGCAGCTTTGGCTCTAAGAAGCAGGAGTGCTCAGCCCCTTCTATTTCCTGAGCCCAGCTCTCTGCCTGGTGCAGGGCGGCCAAGAGCTTCTCTCCTGGGGTAGAGGGCCATCCTGGGGATGCACACGTAACACACACTCTCTCTCTCTCACACACACACCCATTCACACATGCCCCACCACACACACATGCACACACATGTACACAACACACATATACACGTCCACACATATGCACATGTGCACATACAAGACGTCCACACACAAGCATAAATATACACATGCACACACAACGCACACGTGTCCACACACATGCACAAATGGGTGCACACATATACATGACATATACACACGTGCACACACACGCACACGCACACGTGTGCACATCCATGCAGGCCCTGCTGCTCACTGCTCGAGCTGCACAGCCACACTTGGGGTCATCTCTCTGAGGGGGCTCCCACAGAGGTGTGGTTGGAGCCTGTCTTCCCATGCAGGGCCAGCGCCCCCTCACAGGACACCCTGCTCCTCAGGGTGACTCCATCACAGGGAACCAATGAACAGGGCCTAGTTGTTGTCTCTGAGGACGCCAGCCACAGGGATGCCATAACACCCCTTCTCCTAGGTGCCATCGGCACTCAGGGGAGAGGCACCGAGTGGACAGAAATGGACAGCAGCCTGTGCTGGTGAGCGCCAGGGAGGTGGCCACGGCCCGCATGGCCGCAGAGCCCACATGGAACCTGTGACCCCTACAATCCTGCACTGCCCACCCAGCAACGCCGCAGGCAGCCAGGGAGATGGCGCCTGGTGCCCAGCACCCCTCGGTCCCTGTCTTCTATCTGGTGGCACTGCCACCTCCTGTTACTGTGAGTGAAGGCTGAGGGCCACCCCGAGTTTCCTCCTCCTCATTCCATGTCCAAGCAGCACCCAGGCCCATGGATCCTCCCTGTGGTGACCCACACCTGGGACGAGGTTCACCATCGGAGTCATTTCTAAGTGCACAGTTCCGGGCAGCCCCTGCACAGAGCTGCTGCCCGTGAAAGCTCCTGAAGGCTCTGAGCCATTCAGACAGAAAGGGCAGTGGCGGCAGCACAGGCCTGGCACGAACACTAACGCCCCCACTTCGCTAAAACCTTCCACACAGCATGTGCAGGTGAAGGCGGGAGTCTCCTTGTGCAGGGGTCAAGACGCACACGAGGGACAGAAGTGCGTGGGGTGGGGCCACATACCTGCAGAGGTAGTCCAGGGCCAGCTCGGCCCCCGAGCATCTGGCTGGCCGGTGCTGAGCCACGACACCGGCTTCCCCGCAGACGCTGCCGCTCCTTTTCTTCCGGTCCTTCTTCAGCTTCCTTTCCAGGACCCTCTGCTCCTCTGGGGACAGCTCCGGCTCTGCATCCTGCACGGCCCTAAGCACGGCTCCTCCCTGAAAGTCAGGGAACAACATCAGGCTTCAGGGATGGACAAGGGTCTCCAGGAGATGGGTGCGCTACCTGGAGTCTCTTCAGCCCACTCTTGTCATGGCAGTGGCCAAAGCTCTGACTGCAAGCACCAAGCCCGGCTCCGGCTGACAACATCCCGCTGAGCCTGTGCTACAACGCAGAGATGGATGGGTCACATGAGGATGGCCAATCCCGTGGGCAGGCGCCAGGTGCTAGGGTTAACTGCCCATAGGTGCCTTCCCCACCCACATGCACCTACGGCAGACTCCCGCCTCTCGAGGCTCTGTGAGGCCCTGCCCCACCCCGCATGGCTCGGGAAGGTCTGGGCTGGGCCCCAGGGAGGGCTGAAGGTGTGCCGAGGCCTGCTATCACACAAGCCAGGTGCTGGCCCTGGACATGCCCCAAATCCTGATGACAGTGCCTGGGGCCTGCTGGGTTTTAGCAGGTTGCTGGCTGCCTGGCTCCACCTGGGCTGCAGACTGGGGACAGGGGAGGGCGGCCAGCACCCCAGCGGGACGGAGAGGGCCCGTTGTGACCATGTTTCTCCAGTCACATCTTGCCAGGAAAGCCCAGGCCTCCCCTCCTGTCCACCTCTCCCCTAATTAACAAAAGAAGAGGACGACACAAAGCGTTAGAGTGCCAGGGGCAGCCAGGCCTTGATGTGACCAGGAGGTGACCCCAGCCACCGCCCACATGCTTCACCTTTCCTGGAAAAAGCCAGAACATCAGTGTTGACTCCGAGCAAGGCCAGGAGCCCAGGGAAACGACACAGGGCATGGGAATCAGAAACAGCCACTGCCCACCAGGAGCCAGGGCTTTCAGGAAGGGAGGCCGGGCACAGCCCCGACCTGCGCATCCCACCCCGGGAAGAGCAAAGTAAGTTGAGGCAAGGGCCCCTCTACACACAGGGGCTCCCAGGTATATATGCAGCCCCACTCCACACACACACACATGCAGACTCATAACCCCCCACCCCTCACCCATGTCCCCCACACAAATCCACATACACCCACATACACTCAGGCAGACACACCCACAGCCACACCCCTAGAGCCTGCTGGGGGCTGGCAGCAAGAGGCAGGGCCTCGGGGGCGAGGGGCACCCTCCCTGGCAGATGCCCAGCATGGAGAGGCTTAAGAGTTGTGGTGAGAAGGCCTGGGCCACCTAGACACACAGGCGGGAGGCTCTGAGACCCACCAGGCCAGGCCCGTGAGGTCTGAGGAGCGACGAGTTTTGTGGCAAGGACGACGTGGACGCCCACAGAGGAAGCCAGTGGCTGTCCCGTTCCAGCCGGCTCTGCACCCACCTCCTAGGCTCACAGCCGCCAACAGGCCAGGCACAGCAGAACACCTGGCCCAAAAGGCAAAAACCCTTCTGGCACCAGCCCCGCCTCTGTCCCCACCCCGTGGGCCCCTGTGGGCCACAGAGGCCTGAGCTGACCACGCAGGCCAAAGTCCACAGCACCGTCGGGGCTGCAGAGGGGCCGCAGCAGTGGCTGGGGGTCTATCAGCCCACACGGTGGGGCACCTGGACAGGCCCTGAGCAGGTGGACAGGGCCCGGCAGCAGGGTCCCGGGATGGAGGCCAGGGCCAAGGCTGAGGGAGGCAGTAACTCAGGTGCTGGCCTGGGGTGGATGGCGAGGGGAACCCAGGCCATCCCACACCGGGGGACCACATGGCGGACCTGCAGGTCCAGCTGTTTCTTGCAGGCTTCCACAGTGCCAGGCTCAGGGCTGTCTCCTGTGTCAGGCATCAGCCTGGATGCTGCGGAAATAGCCTCCTTCACACCAGCTCTTACTTCTGGTCACCAGCGCTCCTGACCTGCCAGGGGTCACAGGCCTCAAGGGAGCCACTACGGCCCAAGAGGCGGGAAGCTCAGGAGCGCCGCTCACCGTCCTGGGGTGTACCTACAGCTGGCCACGCACCTTTAACTTTTCCTAAGCATCCAGTGAACCCAAGAGATGATCTCAGCTAAAAACCCAAACTCCTGCTTTCTGTGCTGGGCCTCAACAGACATCGCAAGGCAGGTGGAGTGAGGAAGCTGTGCCCAGGCAGCCTCGGGCCTTGGGGGTGCCCGGCTCCACTCTGTGCCGCTGGCTGCCCCCTGTGCTCGCTGCCCTGGCAGCCCCGACGTTTCTAGTCTGGACCAGGCGATTCCCCTAGGCTGTGACCATGAGGTGAGTGGCCTCAGCTATCTTGGGATGACACAGGTGGGCCCTGGGAGGGTGTCCAGATGGAGGGGGGGTGGGAGGCAGCAGGTCTGGGCAGGGTGGGGGGGGCAGCGTGGGAGGGAGGAGGGGCCACCAGGCTCAGGTGTGGCACTGTTGGGACCCGCTGCTTCCTCCGCTTGGCCTGGACCTGGCCCGGAGATCACAGGTGAGCAAAGCAGGATGGCTGTCACTGGCAGAAGAGCAAGGACAACTTTCTCCCACTGCCACCCATGTGCCAACACTCCAAAGAACTCGGGTTTCATTAGCAAATGCTTTTGACACACCTACCAGTATCACATATACCTCCCAAAGTTGCCCCAAGGGCTTGTAAATTGCCTAAGTATACACCAAACTTTTTAGAAGAATGCAGGTGTCAAATACAAGCCTGTGAGGGCTGCTTCTAGGGACTTGAGTTTCAGGCCTTGGACACAAAGCCTGGCATGGCGACCAGAGGTGACTCCAGGCTCCTGCCGGCCCCAGGAGTCTAGGAAGGGTAGACCTTGGGCCACCTGGAGCGCCTCTAGGCCCACTGCTCAGCCTACAGACCCTGCAGGGTGGGGCCACTCTCCAGGGAGAGGTATGCTGGGTAGCTTTGAACCGATGCTGTCAGGGCAAGAACCTCTCTCCTAACATGACGGTTTTCTGACACACAGATGGGACGGGCCCCTGTGGAAGGAAGCATTGGCCAGTCACAGATGTGTGACATCTACAGCTTAGTGTCTCTGGACCATCCCAGTGCAAGCAGAAAACTGTACAAAGTGCGGTTACCCCATCTCAATGCTAGAACAGTCTCTAGCATGTCAGACCCGATGCAACAGACTCTCATATGAAATGCAGAAAAATAAAAACTGTAGTCACACATTCTCTCTTCTGCATTTTTGGTTAGCTGTCTTGAGGATTACACTTGAAAATGCTAAAACAATTCAATGTGCATGGAAAGCGTCACACAGGACATGCCCCCATGCACAACACGCCCCACAAAGAACATGCACCCACACAGGACAGGCACCCACAAAGGACATGAACCCACACAGGACACGTCCCCACACAGGACACGCCCCCACAAAGGACAAGCACCCACGCAGGACAGGCACCCACACAGGACAGGCACCCACACAGGACATGTCCCCCACGCAGGACACGCCCCCACGCAGGATACACCCCACAAAGAACATGCACCCACACAGGACAGGCACCCACACAGGACAGGCACCCACAAAGGACAGGAACTCACACAGGACAGGCACCCACAAAGGACATGAACCCACACAGGACACATCCCCCACACAGGACACGCCCCCACAAAGGACAAGCACCCACGTGGACAGGCCCCTGTGCAGGACAGGCACCCCCACAGGACACGCCCCCACAAAGGACAAGCACCCACGCGGACAGGTCCCTGTGCAGGGCAGGCACGCCCACAGGACACACCCCCACAAAGGACACACCCCCATGCAAGACATGCACCCACACAGGACAGGCACCCACAAAGGACATGCACCCACACAGGACAGGCACCCACAAAGGACATACACCCACAGAGGACAGGACCCCACGCAGGACACGCCCCCACAAAGGACAAGCACCCACGTGGGACAGGCCCCTGTGCAGGACAGGCACCCACACAGGACATGCCCCCACAAAGGACACACCCCCACGCAGGACATGCACCCACACAGGACACACACAGGACATACCCACACAGGACAGGACCCCATGGAGGACACGCCCTCACAAAGGACATACACCACACAGGACAGGCATCCTAAGGACACGCCCCAACACAGGACACACGCCCACGCAGGACAGGTACCTGCGCAGGGCCGGTATGGAGACATGGCCAAGGCACTCGTCACTTCATCTACACTGTGTATTTTACAATGTGAACACTCACAGACTACACTGAGCAACGTAGCACTTGTGCAATTAAATATCAAATCCTTACCAGCTTCTAGGGCAATGAAAATGTTCACTGCACTCAACAAATGCTGAAAACAAACCACAAAGCCAAACCCTGAAGGCTGGGAGGAGCAAAGCAGATCAACGGCCCAGCAGCTTCCAGAGAAGATATAACTGCATGACAACTGTCTTTTTCCTTTATGCCTACAACTCCTGGCAAGAGGCACAGAGAAGAAATGACACTAATTTGATTTGAAAAGATTCCCATAGACTCAACTGAGGCAGCAGAGTCTCCACGGCGCCTTCCTGCACACCCCCACCCATCCAGTCCATCTGCCTAACGTGGGCCCTGTGTGAGCTGTGCCCCCTAGCATGGGGCTCTGCCACGACGTACTGGCTCTTCCTGGAGATGTCCAAGGTGGGGCACATTTGCTAGTCACACCCCAACCAAAAGAACTGGCAAAAATAAACACCATGATCATCCCCAGGAGACCTGAGTGGCTTAGTGAATTTAAGCCAATAGGAAACTCGGGAGAAACACGCAGCGGCTCCATAAAGCCGGCCTGGCGCCGGCTCTGGCACCAGGTCCCTGGACTGGACACAGTCTCCATGATTACAAATTTTCCTGACGACCGTGAATATTATACACACAGAAACGAGCCCCAAGAAGGGTGCCCCAGGAACGGCCAAGGCAGCGTTCTGGTTAATCTCACTCTGTCCGGGCCTGAGCCCAGCTCTCGGATCCCAGCACCAATTCCATCTATAGCTCCTTCCTCCCTGCGGGTCCTCCCTCCCCGCCCAGCCGTGCTGAGCACGGGCGTGCAGGCTGTGCGGGAACAGCCCGGGGCTGTGGGAGCAGGCAGCCTGGGTCCAGCAGATTCTGTGTGGGGGCTGCATTGCCAGGCAGGGCCTGACAGGGCTGCTGTGGGGGCTCTGAGAACGGCCTGAAAGGACCGAAACCCCTGCCCAGTCTCTCCACCCTGGGAATGAGCTCCCCCAGCTGCAACCTCACACCAGGCAGGTACGGCAGGAAGTGGCCTTGGTGGCTCCTCGGTCCCTGCTGAGTTGTGGGGGGGGACTGGGGAGTGGGGGAAGACAGGAGGGGTGAGGAAGAGGCGTGAGCTCCCTGTCCCCCGAGGTGTGAGGGCAGGTCTTTGTCAACCTCAGGATGAATGTGCGTCTCAGGACCAGGGCCATCGGGAGACCCTGCAGACGCTAGGCTCACGCTTCAGCTGCCAAGGCCCTCAGGCAGCCACGTTGCTCTGGATTCAGGGTTTAGAAACTACTTCTGCTAGCCAGACCTTCTGCTCCCACCCAAGTCTAAGGGAGCAGGGGCTTCACCTAAGAAAGGAGAGTGGAGTGGGGGAGACCCAGGGCTGACCCAGAGGGTGGGGGGAGAATCAGGGCTGACCAGGAGGGCAAGGGGGGGCCCAGGGCTGACCCGGAGGGCAAGGGGGGGGGGACCCAGGGCTGACTCAGAGGGTGGAGAAGACCGCAGCTACGGTCTGTGTGGCCCTTAACGCTCAACCGTCATGGAGACACTAAGGCAGGAATGCGTCCTGACACCTGGCCTGGGCAACCTTGGTGGGCAGCTCCTCACCCACAGTGAAGCGAGGCCAAAGGTCATCGAGTGCTGACCGCCATTCTCCTTCCTCCGGAGGCCTGGCCCCTCTGTGAGCAATGCCCATGTGACACTGATGTCACCTGACCAGACGGAAATACTCCGATGCCCCGCAGTGACCCTGGACCAGCGTCTGTTTTGCAGGACCATCTGGTGTCTGAAGTGTCACATGGGTGTACCAGATAAAACACGCTCCCACGCCTGTGTCACAGCAGCACACGACACGCCAGCACATGCCAGCACACAGCAGCGCCCACCCACACACTTCAGTCGTCTGCTGAGCATTTCATTGAGGGCGTGGGGTCTGCCAAGAGCCCAGACCATGCGGGCCTAGAGCACCTCAGGTTGTGGGCATTGGGCCACTGCCTCTGGCTCCATGCTCAGACTCCCTGGGGAAGTGGTGTCCGTGTGTGAGGAGAGACCAGGCGACAAAGAAAGGACCCATCGTCTCTCAGAGCTCCCTGCCCGAATCCCCTGATGTGCCCTGCTGTGTGGGTCATCCAGCCTGGACCTTGTCCAGTAGACGTGCAGGGCGCTGTGTGCATGAGGCAGGCGCTGCTGTCCTGTGATGCCAGTGGGCAACAGTGCCAGGGCTCCAGTGCCGCTGTGTCGGGCCCCTCGGGGAACATCCCTGGATCACAGGGGAGGTGGGGAGGGCTCCGAACAGGGGGGGTGGAGGACAGGGAGACAGCCACGCACCCTCCTGCACCTCCTTCTCAGAAAATGATCCATGGACTCAATGCTTACAGTTTCCCAGTAAGGGGAAGCTTTTCCAGTGTGATCTTATTCAAAACCCCAACATGTGAACTGACTGCCTCGGGCAGCTACGCGAGGTAGGGGGCTTCTCCGCCCCCGCCCCCCCACTGCACACAGGGCCAGGCACTCTGGGTCCAGCGTTCGGGACTCAAAGTCGCACGTGCCTTGGTGGGATGGCGCCTCGCCTTTCCTGTGCTGCAGTAGGAACACCCGTGTTTGTTCAGCGCATTCTATTTTGTAAAATGCGGTAGAAAGAAAATAACTCCAGCAGGAAACAGAAGACCCAGCTGAACTTGCCCAAATTTAAATAAAGATCCAAAGTCCTCGTGGGGCTCAGATGGTCCCACATCCCAGGCAGAAATCCTCACCCACACGTGTGCGCGCACACACATGCACGAACCTGCACACACGTATTCATCCACACATACACACGTGCACCCCCCACCCCCCCCCCCACTGTTGTCTCTGTTCTTCCCATTGAGCCCTAGCTAAGCACCAGCTCCCCACTGGCAGGAAGTCCAGGCCCGGGGGAAGTGCAGACTGGGGCTTGGTGGGTGGCGTCCAGGTCAGGAAGCAAGAGCTGGGGCCCTACAGGAACAAGGGGTTGCCACTTCAACAGGTAACCCACAAAAAAAGTTATTAATGAAACCACATCCTTTTTCTCACCCGCAGCTTTGAAACCTGCGTGCATTGTACACGTGGAGCCATCTCAGCCTCAGACTCAAGGTTTACCTGGCTCCGGCTGTCACCCTGTGGCGACTCAGAGCCTGGCCCTGAGCAGACGGGAGATGTGATGAGGGAGTCGGGAAGGCCACATCCATGGCCAGCAGGCCCAGCCTGTGCCTCCCGGAGGCCTGCACTTCCTGCCCAGGGGGGAGCGGGCGCCTAGCGTGGGCACAAACTGAGGCGTGAACGTGGCTGGATGGGGTCCAGACCAGAGTGTGGTATTTACGTAAATCAGGGTGGAAGTCTGGTGTGCTGGCTCACACCTGTAATCTCGGCACTTTGGGAGGCCAAGGTGTGAGGACAGCTTGAGCCCAGGAGTTTGAGGCTGCAGTGAGCTGTGATCACACCACTGTATTCCAGCCTGGACAGAGTGAGACCCTTGAAAAAAAAAAAAATCAATAGATGCGGGAGGGCCCATGTGCAATGCCCTGGTCTCCATGAGTGTGTTTCTCCCCCACGCCGTGGGGTGTATGTTCCCCTCATACTTCCGTCCTATAAAGCGCACAGCAGCTTGTCTTCCTGGGCTCCCTGAGAGCGAGAGAGAGAGAGAGAGAGAGAGAGCGCGAGCGAGCACCCTGATTCCCATCAGTCCTCCTGCAGCCCGGCGACCAAAGGGGAGGCTTGCTCTCCTGTCAAAGCCAGGGAGTCTTGGGGAGCAGGAGTCTGAGGTAAACACACTGGGATGTGTGCCCTTCCAAGGGGGGGAGGCTGGGTTTTGGGGTGCAAATGTGAGTCTTGGGGAGCAGGAGCCTGAGAGGCATCCGGGGCAGCTCCCCACGGCCTGGGTCACACCGTTTGATCCTGTAGGGGGTGGCAGAAACCACAAGTCCCTCGGCAACACCCAAGTGACAGCTGATGACATCCCTGCAGGAGTGGCGCCCAGGCCACACTGGATGGGCTGTGTCCTGGTGCATTCAAGGCCCCCTGGACAGGGCAACCAACCCTCAGTCCACTGGGGTCTGCTTGTAGCCACCAGGAGCCCCGCAGCACCATCTGTGGGCCATGGTGGTGACGGCAGCTCAGGAGGAAGGACTGGAACCCTGGACACATGCACATGGGGACTGTGTCACCCCAACCCTGCCCCCCATTCCATGATGACAGATGCAGGCCTGAGGGGAAGCACATCCCCCGCCCATGAGTGACTCCCCGTCCCAAGACGGTAGACACAGGCCTGTGGGGAAGCACGGCTCTGCCCATGAGTGCCCCCTGGACTAACAGCGCACCCCTTGACCATGAGCTTTTCTTTCCCCTGCATTGCCTCAGACGCCGCCCAGGATTTCCAAGGTCAGGAGCCTGGTCCCACGTCTCACAGCCCCATAGGGATTCCGCTCCAGTTTAAAGAAAACCTTAAGCAGATTTATTACCCCAATTATTAGAATTCCACAGCATAACTCACAGTAGCAAACTGCTTTTTCTGAGAAACAAGAGTTTTCAAAATTAAGCCTTTTATTTTGAGGTGATTGCAGGCGACAGCCGTTATGAGGGAACACGGGATGCCCACGTGCCCTCTGCCGCCTCCTCTCAGGACAACCCTCAGAGAGCAGCGAGGACCACATTCGGATCCGGACTCTGAAATGACAGTCCCTTGACCAACAGTGTCAATGGGATCTTCTTACTGATCAGAATCACACAGGGGATTAACTGACCGTTATTTCACACAACTCACAAGCTCTCAAATCCTGCCCCTCGCTCCCCGACAAAGCACAGTGGTTAAGCTAGCGTGTGCATGCGACCCAGTTACTTCCTCACTAGGACACCAGTGGATCACCACATGATCTCCCCCTCTACATTCATACCGATTAAAGCACAACGTCGCAGGAGACCCACGCACCTGAGTCCGGACGCTGCTGCTTTGATGAAGCCTAGGAACTGCTACAAAGTGCAGCAACGTCTCCATGGCGAGCTGGCCACTCTGCCATCCAGGCGTGGGCACTGGGGTGGGCGCCGGCTCTGTCGTCGAGGCGCTCACAGGCAGGCACACGTGAGCTCCTGGAGGACAGGGAGAGCGGCCGCCCCGCCCCAGCAGAGCACAGGACGCTTCCAGCCGTGATGCCGTGGCAATAGGTGGCACCTGCCTGTGGCCCCTTCTCAGAAGGATGTTTGAAATGCATGAGGCCGGATGCACAGGCACAGGGAGACACAAGCAGACGTAGGCATCCGAGTATTTACAACAGTGCCGTCTGTGCCTCAGCGCTGCATCCAATGATTAAACCAGCAGGGTCTGGCGGCTCCTGCAGCTGTGACGTGGGTTGAGCGCAAGTGACGTGTGAGGTGTCCCCAATGGATGGCACAGGGAGCACCCACACCCGCCACCGCTGGGTCCGCAGAAGCTTGTGTCAGCTGGAGGCTAGTGAAAAACACACCGGGGTTTATTCTCCACCCAGGTTCAAACTCCCTGAACTCAAGAGACCCAGGCTGAAGACAGGACAGAGTCCTAGCCCCAGAGCCCTTCTAACCCCACACCCGAGGCCCCCTGGGAACCTGGGACCTCCATGCAGGGTCGCAGGTTCCTTCCTAGGAAGGAGGTCCCCGCCCGACTCCACATTTCTCTGCAACCAAATTCCAACTCTTTGGTCTCATTCCAACTGGAGAACCAAAGACTGTAGGGCCGTTATCCCAGGAAACACACACACACAGGCCAGCAACGTGCTCAGATCCCCAGTCCCTGGCAGCCCGACTCCTCGTTCTACAGAGAAGGGGCGAGGATCTCCAGGGCTGCCACTGCTCACATCTCAGCACATGCAGAAGGCTGGGCTGGAGCAGCGGCCCCTACAGCCCTGGTCAGGGGACTGGAGGCCCTTCCATAGCGACTTTTTCCTTTTGATACACGGTCTTGTTCTGCGGCCCAGGCTGCAGGGCAGTGGCACCATCACAGCTTACTGCAGTCTTGACCTCCTGGACTCAAGCAATCCTCCCACCTCAGCCTCCCAAGTAGCCAGGACTATAGGCATGGGCCACCATGCCTGGCTAGTTTTTACATGTCTTTGTACAGATAGGACCAAGGCTGTTCTCAAACTTCTGGGCTAAAGTCATCCTCCTGCTCGGCCTCCCAAGCGCTGGGATTACAGGCATGAGCCCGCAGTGCGAAGCCCCTACTTTCCTCTTAAAAATCCTGCAGCTTGGCTGACAGCAGGACCTGCCTCCCTACAGTACCCACCTGGAGGAGCTCAGAAGCCTCAGCTCCTCAAAAGCAGCCCTCGCCAGAGATGTGACTCCATACACGGGACCAAGAACGGGCCAGGCCCCGCAGAGGCCTTGCCCCTGGGTTTCCTAAACACAGCTTCAGTTCAGCCACACACACCAACGGCACAGGCGGGTCACAACAAACACCAGGAAATGCACCCATGGGACAGGAGAGATGCGGGAGCCCCACATGCCTTTGGTGGCCAGGGCTGAATTTCGCAAGCAACATTAGAAATGTTTTATTCCAGTTTTTCTCTTAATGCAAGGGTTAAAATACAAATCCATGGTGTGAAGCAGTCTGCCAACTGCTAGGATGAGGGCGGGGAATGAGAGCTGTCCTCTCCCCTGCCACCTGGGCTGCAGGAGCCTTCCCAGGGCCTCTCTGGTTTCAGCCTCTCTTCGCGGAGCCCGACAGCACCACTGGACGGGATGGGAGGGAGACCCATGCTGACTGCACAGAGGAGGAGCACTTTTATAAAGATCAGATCAGGTTTCTGGAAACAAAAACCCGAGATCCTAAGAGCTGCTATTTAGACTTGACGCACACTCCAGAATTTCTCAGGTGTCCAAATACCAGAATCGCCATACACGCATCCCTGGCTGGAGAGCGCACTCTTCAATGCAGAGGCAAAAGGGGCAGGCAGAAGAGCCCAGGGTGCTGGGGGAGTGGGCCAGGGGTGGGGGGCTCCCACACGTCTGGTCTGATCTGGTCGGAGGCATCACAAGGGAAAGTGTGGTGATGCTGCCAATGGGGACACAGGGCCAGCTTAAGACGCCCCCTTCGCCCCACACCTTCCCAGGCAGAGGGAACCAACCAGCAGCTGGTAGCAGCTCAGTCCTGACCGCTGGAGACCTAGCCCTAGGCGGGGGCAGGCTGAAATCTGTTGCTCAGGGCCTATAGGCAGCTCTGGGCCAGGGTGGAGGCTGGAGGCCAGTCTGTAGGCTATCAGCTCTGTCACTGGGGTGGTGGCTGCTAAGAGCAAAGCCTGTGCTTGGTGCCTCAGGGACATAAAAGAGAACCAACCACTCCCTGTTCCAAGCATCCCAGGTGGGGAAGGACAAGAAGCAGCTGAGGCTAGAGTACAGGCGACTCACCGGGGTGTGGGTGCAGGGGACTCACCGGGGCGTGGGTGCAGGGGACTCACCGGGGCGTGGGTGCAGGGGACTCACCGGGGTGTGGGTGCAGGGGACTCACCGGGGTGTGGGTGCTGGGGACTTGAGACGGGTGCTGTGCTGAGCAAGTCTGAACAAGACAGTGCTAGAGGTGGATGAGGGAGGTGCAGAGTCAGGTTGGGGAGGGGGACTCTGTCCTGGCACTGGTGCCAGGTGGGAACCCCGCAGTGCAGGCGAGGGGCTCACAGCTGCTAAGACCTGTGGACACAGCTTTGTGTATTCTGAAGTCATAGAGCACAAGAGCTGGGGGGGAGGGGGATGTGGACCGACCTCGCCTGTTCAGGAGGAATGGGGGTGGTACCAGAGCCCTGTAACCCCTCAGCATCTGCAGAGGATGCATGGCTCCCCGATGGGAGGTGGGGGCAGTGTTTCTCGCTCCATATTTCCCTGCACTCTGGAAACTCCTGCATCACTTGTCTTGGGCCCTTCACTGCCTCCCCATTCCTCGGGCCACCAGAGGCAGGCTGGGGTCCTTTCCTTTCTCAGCCTCTACGACCAGCGTCTGGCACAGGACGTAAACTCACCAGGACGCTGCATGGGATGGAGGGCTCCCTTCTGCCTCTGGCCGGGTGTGCCCTGCAGCAGCTCCAAGCTTCAGCTGCCTCGGAGGAAATCGTGAACTGCTGGGCAGAAGCAGGCCTCCTGACCCCAAAGCTGGTCTCCCTGGAACCCCAGATCCCAGAGGCCCTGACCGTCTGTCACCTCCCACATGCTGGCAAGGCCTCTGGGTGACGTTTACCCACATCCAGGGGAGTGACACAGGCCCGCAAGGATCGGCCACTTTGTAACCACATGTAGGGCTGGGTGGCTCTAATTTGAGCTTAAGCATGTGGACTTTAAGGATTCAAGACACTCCCCGTTTCTTTCATTACTATTGGGCCAATTGAGGCGTGGAGCCTAGCTGCATCCTGCACGCTGAAGAGCTCACGTGGGGCCACCGCTCTGGCTGCTGGACACGTGACTGGCAGGCGAGGGTCACGCACAGCTGTGCTTCTGTGTTGCCAGAGGCTGTGCTGCAACTCCCTGACAGGCCCACGTCCTTCCTAGCTGTGAAAACAAGGGCCTGCCTTGGCTTCTCCTGTGGAAGCCACAGCTAACTAGCAGTTGGAGGCAGCACTGTTTCTAAGCTGGGAAGGCAGCTCCGGCAGGCCAGGGGCAGCACTGCCAGGGCTGAGTCGCCGCTAAGCACTGGGGCGGTCAATACACGAAGCCCACTTCTCAACCACTTGCAGGAAGTCAGCTCACAGCCGCTCCCCGTTCTTCACTGCTGATCCCGCCACTGTACTGAAAATCAGATCATTAATGTTTGAAAAACAGATAGGAAAAGTGCAAAGACATCCACGCCCCTCTGTTGCTGCCGCTCCAGCACCTGGCTCCGAAGCCTGGGCAGAAGGCGAGGCTCCCGCAGTGCCCTAAAGGGCCTTGCACGCTCCCCCGCAGAGGGAACCAAGCCACTCTGCACATGCGGATTTTCAAGCGTGCTGTCCACTTCACCAGGCAACCTCTGGGCTTCATTCTGCCCGTGTGGCCGGTTTGCTCTGTGTGGTCGGGAAAATGCCAGGACTTTGCGGATAAACTGAAAATACCAAAACTACATTCTCATCTGAGGCCCTCCCCTACCTTCTCACCCCAGGGTCTCCTGGGTGCGGAGTTACAGCTCAGGCCGTGCAGGAGCCTGGAAGATGTTTGAGCTACAGGGGGAAAAAATCAAGACACGTTACCGGCTCTAAAATGAGGACATGGTAGAATCAAAATTCAATGTCCATAAGCTGCATCAATTTGTCAGTTTCGTTAGTTGTTACATGGTTTAAAACACTCACACTTAGGAACTAGGGATGGATTAGGTTTTCCTCACTTTGCCACAACTCCTCAGTGAACACAACCAATTCCTAAAAATCACACTGTCAATGAGATGAGTTATTCAGAACCAAAGGACTCTGAAGCAACGGTCACCATTCCTGCCGTCTCTGCAGCTGTGAGGCCAAGCAGCAGGCTAGGTGGACGCCTGGTCCCGGCCCCTGGCTGTGCGCACAGCCACTCTGAGGATGCTCCAGGATGCAGCGCAGGACCAGCACGGGGCCGTCCTGCCCGGGTCACAGCTTCCTTAGAAGAAAGACCGGCATCAAAGCCGTCTGCGCGCTCCACCCAAACCCGGGCGGGGTTGCGCAGGCCCGCGCTGAGCCTCCGGAAGGAGCGGCCGGCCTGCGGTGCCGTCCTCAGGAAGACTTCCGAGGAAAGCTAACCCAGTTGTTTTCACTGGGAGTCTTTTCTTTAGCTGACACCGCTTCTCACTAGCGTCCGCCGCGCCAGTGGGGGCCGCCATGTCCCAGGCAAGGAAGCCTCGGGCTTCCTCTCCCCAAGCAAAGGAAAAGGGTGCAGTGAGGCGGCGCTGCGGGTGGCACAGGCCCTCCCCGGGGAGGGGCGCCCAGGGTCACCCGGCGGCTCCAGACCTCCCTGGGTCCACACAGCTCGGGGCTGCCTCGCGGCTGGGGACCCTGTCCACCCCCACAGCGCAGGGGAGCGCCTGAGGGCTCGCAGCGCCCACAGGGCCTGGACCCCCGCCCCTTTCCCCCGCGGCCCGGTGTTGCGTCCCCAGGAGAGTGGGAGGAGGAGCGGGGCCGTCCAGGGCCTGCCGGTGCTCTGCAGGGCGGAGCGGGGCCTGCAACAACGCTCGGACGCCCCGGCCTCCCGCGGGAGCGCCCACCTGCCGCCGCGGGGCGGGGCTGGGGCGGGCTCCTCTCCTCCCATCTCCCCTCCCTCCCTCCCCTCCCCGTAGGCCGGGTCCGGGCCACGGCCCCGCGCACTGACCTCTGCCCCGGCTGTCAGGTCCCGCGGGCAACGGACGGCGCCGGGGCAGGGATCCGGCCGCAATACGCACCGCTCGGACCGTGCCTCCAGCAGCCCCCGCAGCGCCCGCCCACGGCGCATGCCCAGCCGACCTGGCTCGGCTGGAACCAGATCCAGCCGGCTGGACAGTGACGCCACCGCGCGCTGCGGGGGCGGGACTTCGGCGCGGGGAGGGCGGGGCTTCGGCGGGGGGAGGGTAGGGGGACCCCGCTGCTGTCCCTGGCCCCTCCCACGAGGCTGCTCTGGCCGCCAGGGCTTCCGGTCCACCTGCACGAGCCGTGTGGCTCTCGGCACTCCCGAAGGCGCAGGGAGCACCCCTCTCCCACCCCCCCCATGCAGCGCCCCTGCCCGTGGCACGTGCTTGCCCCTGATCACCCCCACACGGCCCTCATCGTCCCCGTACTTCCCCATCTCCCCCAGTCTGTCCCCATTGCCCCATCTCCCCCAGGCTGTCCCCATCTCTCCCCCCAGTCTGACTCCATGTCCCTCTATCTCCCAGGATCTGCCCCATCATAGCCTCATCTCCCCAATCTGCCATGTCCCCCAGTTTGCCCCATCTCCCCCCAGTCTGCCATCTCCTCAGTCTGCCCCTTTCCCAATCTGACTCCACGTGGCCCAGGTCCCCCAGTCTGCCCCATCTCACCCAATCTGCCATCTCCCCAATCTGCCTCTCTCTTCCCCCAGTGGGACTCCATGTCCTCCCATCTCCCCAGTCTGCCCCATCTCCCCCCACTCTGCCATTCCCGCCAGTCTGCCATCTCCCCCAATCTGCCCCATCTCCCCCCCCCAATCTGACTCCATGTCCCCCCCACCTCCCCCAGTCTGCCCCTATCTCCCCCTGCCCAGGCCCTGCAGGCAGAGGCCCCGCTCCCCCAGGGCAGCCACATGTCCAGCAAAGTGGAGGTGCTCAGTACCTGCTGGCTGAATACATGCATAAGTCACCGCAGCGTTTTTGTCACCACACAGAGGGCATCTAGATATCTTCCAGCTTGTGTGTTCCCTGCCCTGGGACTAAGACTGCAGATCAATGTTTTTGCTTGTTTTTGGAGATAGGGTCTTGCCCTGTCGCCCAGGCCAGAGTGCAGTGGCACCATCATAGCTCACTGCGGCCTTAACCTCCTGGGCTCAAGTGATTCTCCCACCTCGGCCTTCCAAGTAGCTGGGACTACAGGAGTGCACCACCGTGTTCAGCTAATTTTTTAACCTTTTTTAGAGATGGGGTCTCACCATGTTGCCTAGGCTGGTCACCAACTCCTGGGCCCAAGTGATCCTCCTACCTCAGCCTCCCAAAGTGCTGGGATTACTGGCACACCACCCAGCCTAATTTTTAATGTTTTTGTAGAGATGGGGTCTCACCATGTTGCCTGGCATAGGAGGCTGGAACTCCTAGGCTCTTGCAATTCTGCTGCCTCAGCTTCCCAAAGCACTGGGATTACAAGTGTGCGCCATGGCGCCTGCCTTGCAGATGAATTTTATGGAGCGTGGAGGCCGCACCGGCCACCCTAGCACAGTCAGCCCGGAGGCTGGGCGGGTTCCAGGAGGAGGAGGGGCTTAGACTCCCTCCCTAGGCGTCCCGCAGGGGCGCCAGGGCCCGGGACACACCGTGCTTTGGCTGCGGGGCCTGCTCTGGAGGCCACCCCTGCCTGGGGAGAGGGTGTGGGCACCCCAGTCCCCTACTGGATAAGGATCTGCTAGGCAGGAGCCAGGCCTAGGGCTGGCTGTGTTTTCCTTGTGGCTATTTCACCACCTCTGGGCGTGACCCCACGCAGAGGCCTGCTCTGTGGTGGCAGCAGGGAAGTAAAGGCCAGACTGGAGGCCTCTCGGAGCTGGTGGACACGAGGAGGCCAGGAAGAGACAGCCTGCCTGCTGCCTGTGGCCCCTGCGCTGTGGTGTTCCTGTTTAGTTGCTGTGCCGCTGGCATCCACACCCCCCCTTTCACAGAGAAGGATGCACGCTCAGTCACTGGTTTCACAGGAAGGACTCAATTCTGGGCCTTCTGAGTCCCAGTGGCCTTGTGTGCTGACCCCCCAGTGTGTCCCCAGCATGAACATGCCAGCCCACATAGCCACCCGCCTCCATGAATGCACCGACCCATGCAGCCACCCACCTCCACCAACGCACCAACCTACACAGCCACCTGTCTCTAGGAATGCGCCAACCCTGCGCATCCATCCATCTCTAGGAACGCACCAACACGCACAGCCATCCGCCTTCATGAATGTGCCAACCTGCCGAGCCACCCCCTCCACGAACACGCCAACTTGCACAGCCGCCCCCTGCACGACACGCCCACCCGCCCCCTCCACGAACACGCCCACCCGCACAGCCGCCCCCTCCACGAACACGCCCACCCGCACAGCCGCCCCCTGCACACCTGAACCCGGGGGACAGGTTTCTTCCCCCTGTGGTTCTGTGCCGGTGGCTCTGGGCTACTTTGCGAGACAAGGACAAAGAAGGAGGGAGAGAAGCTGGCCTGGCAGTGGGGCACAGTCCCCCAGGGTTGGGCCACCAGCCGCACAGGGATGGGGACGTGGTGCTGGCTGAGGACCCGTGGTCCACAAGGGCTTCATCCACTCCATCCACTCCATCTCAGCTCCCAACCACCCTGCTCTTTGCACTTCACAGGGGGGGGGAACCGAGCCCAGCAAAGGTGGACATGGGTCAGCTGCTGCACCTTCCTAGGCTCTGTCCAGTGACCCGCCTGTGGGGCTGTGCTGTCCCCCGACCCATGAAGCCACACACAGGCTTGAGGCATTGGGCAGGTGGGACTCTCCCTGTCAGGTGCCACCGTGCCTGCTTTCCCACAGCCCACACCCCTGGGACCCAACACAGAGCAGCAGGTGCAGGGCTGCCTACTGCACCCTGCATATAACCACCTCCATAAACGCGCCAGCCCACGGATCCACCCGCTTCCACGAACGCGCCGGCCCGCGCATCCACCCGCCCCCACGAACGCGCCGGCCCGCGCATCCACCCGCCCCCACGAACGCGCCGGCCCGCGCATCCACCCGCCCCCACGACGCGCCGGCCCGCGCATCCACCGGTCTCCACGAACGCGCCGGCCCGCGCATCCACCCGCCCCCACGAACGCGCCGGCCCGCGCATCCACCGGCTTCCACCAACGCGCCGGCCCGCGCATCCACCCGTCTCCACAACGCGCCGGCCCAGGGATGCACCCAGGCTGAGCTAAGGGCCCCCTTGTACCTAGTACAGTCTCAAGGCTGGAGTGGCCAGGGTGGGGCCAGGAGGGGAGCCTCCCGCCACCTGAACATGGCCTTGGCTTGAAGCAGCAGTGGCCAGCGGTCCACACTGAGACCCTAGAGCCCCCTCCCGCAGCAGCTCGGCAGGTCCTGGTCAGGAGGAGGGGGCCAAGAGGGAAGGAAGGCACCCCAGATACCTGGTGAGCTGCTCACGTGTACGGGATGCTGTTCTACATGCTGCCTGTCCAGCACAGAACAAGACAAAGATGCGTGCCCACTGAGGCTACGCGAAGGCTGCAGTACTGAGGAGAAAAATTAAAGGCAGGCTTAGCTTCTGAGATTTAAAATGGTTGGGGGAGGAAGGAGGTCAGGGGAAACAGCGCCGCAGGCGGCACCTGGGCAGAGACCTGCAGGGAGGGCACAGTGGTCCAGACAGAGGGACGGCCAGCAAGCACCACCCAGGAAGGGGCCGAGGGTACGGGGTGGCTGCGGGGGATGTGCTGAGGGGGGTGAGAGCAACCTGATCACCAAACCTTCCCCAGGTTATAAAAACTAGCCTTCGACACCAGGGACCCTGAGAGCATGTGGAGCATTCTGTCATTCAAGAAAGATGTAACTATGTCCGACACATTCTTTTAATTAACCACCCTGCTCGGATGGTCAGCAGGCCCCACTTCCCAGACATGCCACGCCCCAGAGAATGCAGGGTAAATGGACCCCAGATCCAGAGACTTGCTCCTGGCCCAGGGGGCTGTCCTAATACATCCCTCGCACTTGGCCCGCCTGGAAATAAAGTCTCTGAGATGAAACCTTCGCCAAGGGCGAAGCCCCGGCAGGTGGGTCTGCTGTTGGCCAGAGCAGAGGAGGTGCCACGGAAGGACTCAGCGAGGCTCCCGTCTGCCAACTCACTTCTGTGGCATCACAAGAATCCACTGCGGGCGTGTGAGGGCAGGGAGGCCCTGGAAAGCAGAGGCCCCAGCCCTCAGAGCCCACAGCCACCTGTGCACACTGCCAGGCACCCCCAGGTGACAGTGGTCCCCTTGGGCTGCTACAGTCCGCCCATGAGAGGCAGGGGGCAGGAAAGCTACACCAGCAGGTCCCCGAGAGAAAACACTGGTGGGAGTTGCCAAGCGCAATGCCAGAGTGCTGCATGTGCGTGGGCAGTTCCTCTGCCCCAAGCATCCTTCCTCCAATCAGTTTGCCCAATCACACTGTTTGCCTGACCAATACTGTACGCTCCTCACCACCCTGCTGGGACACCCCCCTCTCCAGGAAACCTGTGTGCCCGTAGTGCCGGCACGGGCCACAGAGAGTCTCGGCAAGTCCATTACACATGGAAAGAAGAGTTATCACTAACTCAATACGAGGGGAACACAGCCCAACTCAGTCTATGAAGCTAGTACAACCCTGATACCAAAACCAGATAAAAACCAAACTACAGAGTAATCTCCCTTATCAGTATAGATGCCAACATCCTACTCAGCAGCACGTAAAAGGAATCACATACCATGACCAAGCGGAGTTCACTCCAGAGGCAGAAGGCTGGCTTAGTATTTAAAAATCCATCAGTATAATCCAGCCTATCAACAGGCTACAGAAGAAATACCACGTGGTCACAACAATGGATGCAGAGGGGCATCCGGCAAGGGACGGCCAGAGGGATGTCAAGACCCACGTGTGGTGAACACCCAGGAAATCGGTAAGGAGGCGCCTCCTGAGTGAGTGAAGAGCATCCACAGATGCCCCTCTGAGGCCAGGAGCAGGGCGAGGGTGTCCCCCCCTGCCCACTGCTACCCGACATCGGGCTGGCCAGTGCAACAGGGCGGGAAAAGGACCAGAGAGGAAGAAATACAACTCTCTGTATTTGCAAGCGGCATGACACTGGATGCAGGAAATCTTAGAGAATCTACAAAATAATTCCTGGGACTGTGAGTAAGGTCGGCACAGTGCAGGACCCACAGGCATGAGTCAGGGTGCTGGCAGCGGACCCCCAGAAACTGACCTTCCCATGCTACCACCACCGATGACTGCTCAGCAAAAAGGAAATGCTTCGTGGTAACTCTTACAGATACCTGTATGGGACTTAAACGCTGAAAACCACAAAACACTGATGGAAGAAACTTTGAAGAAGCAAAGTAAATGGAGAGACACGTTGTGTTCATGGACACAATAGACAGCCATAGTAAAGACATAAATTCTCCCAAAATTGAGGGATAGGTTTAATACAGCTCTACCACAAATCCCAGGGTTTTTTATTTTTTGGTAGGTACAGACAAGATTATTCTAAAATGTATGTGGAAAACCAAAGTAACAAGGACAGCTAAAACAGTGCTGAAAAAGGACGACTCGAAGGCACTGCGTGCCTGATTTCGGGACATGGGACAGCTGCGGCACAGCACGGGCCATGGAGACACACAGAGGAACAGAGAACAGTGAACCCAGGAGGTGCCCTGTGTTACATGGGATTTCTTCAAGCTTTTATTTTAGGGTCAGTGGTACCTGTGCAGGTTTGTTCTATAGGTAAACTTGTGTCATGGGGGTTTGTGGTACAGATTACATCATTACCCAGGTACTAAGCCTAGTACCCATGAGTTATTTTTCGGCTCCTCTCCCCTCCTCCCACCTCCGCCCTCAAGTTCACTTCTGTGTCTGTTGTTCCCCTCTGTGTCCATGAGTTCTCATCATTCAGTTCTGGTTTTCCTGTTCCTGCCTTAGTTTGCTAAGAACAATGGCCTCCAGTTCCGTCCGTGTTCCCACGAGACACCATCTCATTCTTTTTTATGGCTGCATAGTATTCCATGATGTGTATGTACCACATTTTCTTTATCCACTCTGCCACTGGTGGGCATTTAGGCTGATGTCACGTCTTTGCCACTGTGGAGTGCTGCAGTGCATGTGTCTTTATGGCAGAATGATTTCTATTCCTTTGGGTATAAACCCAGTAATGGAACAATCTGATTTCTGACAAAGTTTGTAAAGGCAATTCCATGGAGACAGAAATCTTTTCAACAAATGGTGCTGGAACAACGGGACAGCTACAGGAAAATAAACCTTGAACCAAAGAAGATTTACAGATGGCAAATAGGCACGGGGACCGGAATGGCACATCCTCTGACGCGAGGGAGTGCCAATGAAAACAGCAGTGAGGTGGCACCGCACACCTGTCACAATGGCCCAAATCCAGACACTGACATCACCAAATGCAGGCGAGGATGTGGAGCAACAGGAACTCACTCACCACTCTGGGAAGTGACGGCAAAATGGCGCAGCCACTTTGGAAGTCAGTTGGTGGTTCTTACAAAAGTAGGCAAAATCCTGCCACAGGATTCAGCAAATGTGCCCTTTGGCATTTACGCACGAGCCGAAAACTTAGGTTCACACAAAAACCTGCTCACAGATATTTCAAGCAGCTTTATTCAAAACTGCCACAGACTGGAAGCGACCAGGATGCCGTTCAGTAGCTGAGTGGCTAACCGTAGTCTGTCCAGACAGTGGGGATATTACTCAGCACTAAAAAGAAATGTTCTGGCATGCTGTGAAAAGACATGAGAAAGTAACAGTAAACTGCTAAGTGAAAGGCGCTGGCTGAACAGGCTGCACACTGTGGGATCCCCACCGCCTGACATTCTGCAACACGTAGCAACATGGAGACAGGAAAGGGGTCAGTGGTGGTCAGGAGGGATGGATGAATGGACAGCACACAGGGCCCTCTTGAGGCAGTGAAGCTGCTGTGTGTGGTGCTGTAACAGTGGGTGCACAGGGGATATTCATTTATCAAAACCCACAGGGCGTGCTACACCAAGAGGGACCCTCTTGTAAATTGCGGACTTTGGGTGATCGTGATGTGGCCATGAAGGTCACCATCGTAACAAATGCACCACTCGGGGTGGAGGGTGTTGATAATGGGGTAGGCTGTGCATGTGTGTCGGGGTGTGTGCATGCGAACTCCGTCATCTGCTCAATTTTGCTGTGAACCTAATAGCGCTCTAAAAAAAAAAACAGGCTGGGTATGGTGGCACACACTTACATTCCCAGCTGTTGGGAGGCTGAGGTGGGAGGATTGCTTGAGGCCAGGAGTTTGAGACCAGCCTGGGCAACAGAGTGAGACCCGCATCTCTGCAAAAAAACTTTAAATATTAGACAAGCATGGTGGCATGCACCTGTACTCCCAGCTACCCAGGAGGCTGAGGAGTGAGGATTGCTTGAGCTATGATTGCACCAATGCCCTCCAGCCTGCAAAACAAAACAACCTAAACCTCGCAAACAATGAACTCTAATGGATCATCCATTTAAACATCAAATGTAAAACTATAAAACTTTAATAAAAAAATGCAGGAGAAAATCTTTGGGACCCGGGAGTCATTGAGGAATTCTTAGCCATGAAACCAAAAGCGGATCCTTAAAATGAAAAAGGAAAATAAAAAATCGATTAATCAGACTTCACCAGAATTAAAAAGAAAAACAACCTTTTCTCTGCAAAACCCTCATTAAGAGGATATAAAAGATAAGCTACGGATGAAGACAAAATATTTACAAACCACACATGCACAAAAATCTTTCGTCTAGAACATGTAAACATCGAGAAGGCGCAGCTCGCAGCAGGGCTGAGAGGACGAGCAAAGGCAGACGTGCCGGCTGCGACCGCGCTCTGTGCTTGAGTGGCTGCTGTTTGCCGGGTCTCTAGCTGACAGTGCCACCTGGGGTCAACCTGAGGTCGGAACGCTGGGCCGTACCGCTGAAGACCCATCCTGGGCATCTCCCACGTTCCCTGTGGGAACAGCTGCTTCTGCAGAATGTGGAAAAGGTGCAGGCGGGAAGCCGTGTGGATGGAATTTGGGAAGGAGTGGGAGAGAGTGCAGGGGGAGGGAGGGAGGCCCCTGCACAGCAAGGTGGTGGCCACACTCCAGGGAAGAAGACTTGGGTTCTGCTCAGGCCATCCACAATTCCTTGCTGATGTTACTGGGGCTCCGAACAACACTAAGTTTGCTTAATACATTCACAGAGTGTCAGACTCACTTATGCTAAGGCTCACTCTCTCATTTTATCATCTCTAATGTCAGGGTATGCCTTATAATCAACAGGCCACAAACAACGTCATAAGCCACACTCACAAGAACTAGGAAGTTAATTGTAAAATATTCCTTGTCGGCTGGGCGCAGTGGCTCATGCCTGTAACCCCAGTACTTTGGGAGGCCAAGACGGGCGGATCACAAGGTCAGGAGTTCGAGGCCAGCCTGGCCAATATGGTGAAACCCTGTCTCTACTAAAAATACAAAAATTAGCCTGCATGGTGGCAGGCGCCTGTAGTCCCAGCTACTTGGGAGGCTGAGAGAGGAGAATCGCTTGAACCTGGGAGGCCGGGGGTTGCAGTGAGCCAAGATTGCGCCACTGCACTTCAGCGTGGGCGACAGAGCTAGATTCCATCTCAATAATAATAATAATAACAATTCCTTATCCTTGATCAGCGTGGCACACAGGATCAGACTCACCCTGCAAACACAATCACTAGAGAAGGTACATCTCCAAGGGGAATGCCAGTTTGCCTTTCCCACTACCCCCGCCCACCCTGAGAAAAGCCCAAATGCAAACAGACCCAGGCCAGGTGCAGTCTCTCCAGCTCCTGACCAGCAGCCCTGGATCCCCGGGTGGGGGTGCAGCTGACCTTCCCGATCGCCACTCTGAATAACCAAGAAGCTGCCCACCCGCCTGAACGTGGCAGGGGAAGGGTGGTCCCAACGTCTCTGTAAGACACGCAGCTGCAGCACAGGAGCCTCGGCAGCACTGTGGGCTGCAGAGCATGGTGCACAACTAGGGCACCCCCCATCTCCCCAAAACACACACACACACACACAGAGCCACAAAAGGACAGCCCCAGGCCAGGACCACACAACTGCCCTCAAATGCCCTCACCAGTCACGCAGGGGATGCCACATCCACGTGACTTCAAACATCAACACTAGGCTAGGATGCAGGCGGGATGCTGAGTCAGGGCCACACACCTACACCCCTATCTGTGCCTCCCATCCATCCCCCCATCAACTGAGTCTTGTACAGGGGCTGGCCAGGACCCTTGGGTACACAGCTGCAGCCTCTGGAGAGCATTTACATCCCCAGCTATGAGTATTTATTGTGGTTCAGGTGGAAGGTAGCTGGCTCTGATGATGTCCCCAGGGCACACATGAGCTTTCCGTCATTCTCCCTGATGAGGCTGGCCTGCTTGGTCGGGAAGTCCCTGCAGATAAGGCAGTCTGCAGTGACCTGAGAGCTCAGGATCTTAGAGGAAGCTCACCTCCAGCACTCCCCAGCCACAGAGCAACCAGGGAACCTGGCAGGGACCAGACAGGCCACCTAGACTCTGACCAGGGATTCTGAGGTCTTGGGCCATTTATACCATGGAGATAACAAAGATTACTTTTAGGAAAGGTGCTAGCAGGGCCCAAAGTCCCAAACCCTGATCTAAAAAGCCAGAGTACCCCCTGGGTGCAAATCCTGGCTCCAAGGCCTGCGGTGTGACGTGGGACAAGTTGCTTACTTTTTCACAATAAAATGTAAAATGCCCATGGCGACCTATCTCATTGATGCAGGAGCACTCTCTCATTTTATCATCTCTAACAGGCTGCGCCTTAAAATCAGCACTGTGTCAGAACGTAACCAGCAGATGGCCTTCTTTTAGGAATCCATCAAGTAATGGCCTATCTAGCACTAATCATGTCTTAAGTTCGATGAAATACAGACGTGTGTACCTCAAAACGACAGTTGAGGCTTAGAACAGAACCTGACATAGAAAACGCCCTCAGGTGTCGGTGTTGGCCGCTCGAGACTGACTTTGGCAGGTAAGATCAGTACCTGGCACCTCTGAGCACAGAGACCTGGAGCCACTCTGGGCAGCAAGTCAGTGCCATGTCAGCAAGTGCGGGCTGTGGTAGGCCCAAAGGGGTCTGTCTACTTATGACCAAGATGGAGTGAGGCTCTCCCTGCCCTCCCACTAGAATAGAAAGCTGCCCCCAACATCCCGCTCCCACCCACGGTCAGGAAGCCGTCCTGTCAAGGCAGGTGGCTGAAGTGCAGCCCTGAACACAGTGGGCCACAGCACCATTCAGGGAGGGTCAGCAGTGGCCGCAGTTCCGCTGGTGTCCCACTCAGCCCGAGGCGTCACCCAAGTCCATGCCGAGCTGTGCAACCCACATGCTTCGATTTTCAGAAACGTTCTTAGATCCTGAACCAGAATGTGTGTGTGTGTGGCTGGGGGGGAGGGCGTTTCACCTCAAAAATTACAGCAGAGTCAATGTCCTTGTTTCAACTTTTCCACTGTGTAACTCGTAACAACAGCTACCAAAGTAATCAGGCAGTAAACAATGTGTTTCTTTAAATGGCTTTCCTGTGAGTGTTCCGTTTACAAAGAAATTCCTAAAACCAGGAAGTAATTGAATTGGGAAGCAGCAAGCAAACTTCGGGAAAGACAGGGGCAGGTGTACCCGTGAGGCCTAGATGGCAGCCGCTCACTTGCTCTGGAGGGCGATGGGGCCTGCACCCTGCAGATTAGGGTCCATTCTGACTCAGCAAACTAGGCACGAGCGCCTGTAAAAACAAGCCGGATTGGGCACTACCAGAATTCTCAAAACTCAGAGCCCTGGGTGTGCGTCCTCCCACAGGGAAGCTCAGGCGCACGAGCTTGTCAAATGGCTGGTCTCAGGTTACACAACCAGCACCGCCTCCGCCGCCACCGCCCCCCAACCGCACTGGTCCGAGGCTTCCCCGCTGCGGGGCCGCGAGGTGGGGGGCGGGGCCAGGGGGCGGGACTGAGGACGGAGGGGTGACTGGGGACGGAGCCGGGTTGGGGTGGGCGGGGCCAGCGGTCACGTGTGTACACAGGGCCCGGGCGGCGTGCGCACCGTGAGCACTCGCAGCCTCCTCCAGCCCGAGCTGCCCGTCCGGGGCGACTGCGCGCGGGCCTCCGCCCAGTGAGCCGGTGAGTGGGGCCGGGGAGCCTGGATCGGGTTGGTGGGGCAAATCCCGTCTCTGCCTGGGGAGGAAGCCAGCCCGAAATGCTGTGGCTCCCACTGCGGGTGCGCGCTTGCTGGAACTCGGGTCCTCTGGCCACTGCCCACTGCTGGGCGCCGTGCCCTTGCAGGGAGGGGACCGCTGTCCCCAGGCCGCCCTCCGAGCTGAGCCTTGGGGGCGGGCGTTCGGTCATTAACCTGGTGATGGCAGCTGAGTCGGCTGCCCGCGTAGGCGGCTCGGCGCAGCCCCTGGCTCTGCCCATGTCCGACAGGGCATACTGCTCCTGCTCTCCTGGGCCACTGTGGTGACTGCTGGGCCCCGTCTATGATAAGTGTTTTAAAGTGAGGTTTGGAACTGTGTCTACATGGAGATGTTGGATCTGCTGTCGGTTGTCTTGGATAGCTGGCAGGGCATGGGACGGCTCTTTCAAAGCTTCAGTGGAAGGCAGTGCTCTCCAGCCGCCAAAACACCACTCTACCAGCAGCAGGAAACCCACTATTAAGTTAATATTACAAACCTGCCAAGTCAGTTCTCTAGGCATAAGACTGCGTGTCCTGATGTGACTGGTCACCATGGCTTATCTCTGCAGGCATGCTATATGGGGGACCTGAGGATAATTCTATATTCGTCGTCCAGAGCAGTGGCTATCACCTTTGATCTCGTCCCTGCCCACGAAGAGGTACTTATTTGGGTCCTCCACTGCACTTTAAATAGCCAGCTCCTGTCCACACTGAACAGCACAACATCTTTTATCTTTTGCTACCTGCAGCATCTAGCAGAGGCCAGCATTCAATAAGAAAGGGGTAAGAGGCTTGCTTTAAAGGCCTCTGTATGAGTAAAACAGTTCTGACCATGTTCCAAGGCTCCTCATGCATAATGGTGATGAGGTATTTTATTGTCCTAACTGGGGCAGTGTTGAGAGTGAACAGAGGCACTATTAATAATTAGACCAAATGCACACTCACAGTACCCATGAACTGCTGTGCAGCTCCTTAAAGAACTTAAGTGTATTAAGTGACTCCTTAAGTGACTTAAGAACATAGTTGATATTTATTGAATACTACTGTGCCTTCTCACAGAGAAGAGGTTGGGGCCAGAGCAGTGGTGCTCACTGCCCAACACCACACACATCCGTGCTGACATCCACATGTCACCCTGCCTCTCTAGTGTGCACAGACATATCCCGAGGATGGAGGACAGAGGAACGCAGATGTAGGGCAGAATGTAAATGTGAAGGTTGACTTGGAGTCCCTGCAACTCATAAGCCCCTAGTAGGCTGATGAAGAGAGAAGGGTGAAGGGCACGCACCTCATGTGGGTCTTAGGTTAGGGTGTAAAGGCTGATTAGATCTATGATACAATGAATAAATGGCATGGTGCAAAGATGGCTGCGTGGGGGAAATATGCTTATGTAATTGACAGTTGGAAGACGGTCATGCTGCCCATTGGGACAGGGAGAAGGAGCTCCCTGGGGAGCTGCAGCTCTCTCACAGCCCCTAGGATGTCCTTTAGAATCCTGAAAAAATAACTGCCACCTGGCCTTTAATGACCCAACCACAGCAAGGCCTTGCCTTTGTGGAAGGGAGTGACCATGAGAGAACCCAGCTGACCATGTCATGCGCATGACAATCCCATGGTGCTCTTTTCTTTCTTTTTCTTTTCTTTTTTTTTTTTTTTTGAGACAGAGTCTTGTTCTGTCGCCAGGCGCCAGGCTGGCTCACTGCAACCTCCGCCTCCCGGGTTCAGGCGATTCTCCTGTCTCAGCCTCCTGGGTAGCTGGGACTACAGGCGCATGTGACCACGCCCAGCTATTTTTTTTTTTTTTTTTGTATTTTTAGTAGAGACGGGGTTTCACCATGTTGACCAGGATGGTCTCGATCTCTTGACCTTGTGATCTGCCCGCCTCGGCCTCCCAAAGTGCTGGGATAACAGGCTTGAGCCACCGTGCTCGGCCGGTGCTTTTCTTTAGACAGTGTTTCCCAGTCATTCCCTCCTGCCTGCCGGCTCCTTGGCTCTCCAGGGCTTTCACTAACCCACCTGCCTAACTTGGCAGCCTGCACCTCTCCAGGGGTCTCAAAGGCTTAGGGCTGCAAGACACCATCCAGGTAGCAAAGAGAGAGGGGACCCAGTCTGGTGAGTAGAACAGTAACTTCTCTCTCTAATTTGAGATACCAAAATGAGATACGGCCCAGGAGCAGAAGTCAGTCTCTTAGGAGCGGGCTGTCTACCCAGGAGCTTCCGTGTGCAAACAAAACACCCTGAGAGAAGCAGAGGGACAGGGTGGAGTGGGGCAGGTGTCCTGTGCACCCCCGGAGGCCCATACCTGGGTCCCTTCCTGCACAGGCCAAGGAGTTTCCCATTTTAACTAGAGCCAGAGTGAGCCTTGCAGGCCACTGCTGCTACCAGAGCTAGTGTGATGAGTAGAAAGAACCAGGAAGCAAGGTGGTGATAAGATCTGTGGCTCTGAGCACTTCCCTGCAGGTAAGGCCTCGCCTAGGAAACAGGGCTTGGTCGGGGAGCCCAGAGTCTGCAGTGGAGACACTCTGTTCTCGGCCAGGTCCTTGAATTTCTGCGGAAGTGTTTTTTGTTTCTGTTTTTCCCTGGTTTGGTGTATCTGGAAAGGGAATTAGCCTCAAACCAAGTTAGTCAGTGAACAAAAACCCCAAGTAAACAAAAGAATGCTGTTTCATCTTCCTCCAGGGAACTGGAACCCAGAGCTGCGGGCACAGGTGTCCAGCCTGCTCACTGGCCCAGCGGGTTGCTTGGTCTCAGGGCCCCAGAGCCCGTCCTGGAGCCACAAACATGCTCGCTGTTATCCATGGAGAAGAGAGGCATTCTCTCTGTTTATCGTCTAAGCCAGGTCACCTGATTCACTCTCACTACTCTGCAGTTTGGAACTGTAAAAAGCAAAAGGCTACAAAAATCAACACCACCCATCTACATAATGAACGATTTCTTATCATAGCCCAGGAAGGCAATAGATAGGAATCAGTGTGCGTAAGCTCTCCACATTGAAACCCTATGAAAACAGCAGCCTTTCCTAAGCGTCTGGCTCCTAGGAGCTGGATGTTAATTGTTGCTGAAGCCTGGGTTCATTACTACAAAAGGAAATAAACATTCCAGAGTCATTTTGAAAGCACTCTGATTGTTCCAGAACATTCATCCAAAGTTGAGCGTCTCATGGTGCATGGCAGGCCTACTTCAAATAGAAACAACTGGCCAGGGGGCCCCTCGGCCAGGAGCCGAGCCCTGGCCAGGAAAGGACTTCCCACTCCTTGCCCACCATCCTTCCGAGGATGTGATGCCGGGGCCTCGCAATTCTATTTCCACTCAAATCCAAGTTTCTAAAGCTTCGACAACTGTCCTGGGACAGTAAGAAGTGCTGAGTCGCCACCTTGGCTGCTTGCCCTTTCTACTCAGTAGGGAAATTGGGTCATTCACCTTGGTGGATCACTCGCCTTGGGGGAAAAGCCTTTTACATCACTGAATAGATATTCTTCTGCGGTTCTCATCCAACAGCCAGGCCGCTGCAGCACAGATAAAAGCTTCCCCTGCCTTCAGAGAGCTCCGAGTAGGTGGGAAAGAGATGGCTATGCGGACAGTCTTAACGCAGCATGACTGGCTGAGGGGTGCGGAGACTGGTCGGGGTGGGTTCCCAAGGGTGCTGATGCCCAAAATAAAATGTCCAGGACGAGTTAGTGTTTGCTGAGAATGAGGGGAAGCAAGAAGGGTGTTCTAGGCAAGAGATCAACACACGCCAAATACAGCATGAAAAAGCAGCCGGAAGCTTCGTGGGGCTTCACCAGGCGTGAGACTTGCAGCCCCACCCTGACAGGGCCCTGAGCAACAGAGGACAGAACTTCCCGACTAAGAGAGACAGGAAAATAAAATGCCATGGTGTTAGTGAAACAAATTCAGCCACCTTGGTGCAGAGGAGTCCTCCGCAGCCTTCTGTTTCTGCCAGCTCTGTGCAGGGCAGGCACTATTGCATGCTTTCTCACACACATGTACAGGTACGCGGGTGCCTCTCAGGCTGAGGGAGGTGGTCACCGTCCCCATACCCAGTCCCTGTCTGTCTCCAGGCCTGCTGCTTCTGAACCACATGGGGCAGCCCATTTCTATTGGGAAACCCTATCCAAGTTAGCCGCGGGTTTCAGCAAAGTTCACTTCACTGTTCACAGACATTCATTATTAACAGGCTGCTTGATAGCGCTTTGGGCTCTTTTTAAATAAGACATAGGAAGGAAGATGCCTCCGTGGCACGTGAAATACTCCTGACAGCTAGCCTGATGGGCTCCCATCACCCATCCACAGCCGCACCCGGGCTCGCGACATTTTCATGGGTATGAACTGAAGAGAACCAAGACCCCTGGAGCAGGTTTTCCGTGCCAATCCATGTTCCTTTGACAGCGGTGAATATAGGCCAGGGAAGCGAATGTTTCTACTCCAGTTTAGTACTAGCGAAACATTGGGAAATTCATTGTGTTGGTACCAAAGCCCGAACCCAGAACATAAAGACCGTAAAACCTTGTAAAGCCAGCAGCACGCTGCGGTCTGACTACGGTATGCTCCCCCAGGCCTCCCCAGTCTGACCATGCACTCTCTGGGCCTCTGCAGCCTGACTGTGCATTCTCCGAGCCTCCATGGTCTGACTGTAAGCTCCCAGGGCAAGCGCCACCCGAGGGCTGCCTCCTCCACATTCACTGGCAGTGTGGGGTGTGACAGGGCCCATATTGTTGTCACCCTACCCTGTCCCATGGTTCCCCTGCACACATGTCCAGTTACAAAGATTCTGAACAAAAGGTCACAGAACAGCTTCCTCTGCCGTTCATATTTGGGAGGAGGCTACAGATCTGCAGGCATCATCATCCTAGGCCAGGGCTGGTGACGGGGGAGCGTGCCGGCACCCTCCTGTGCTTCACATGGGTTGGTTCATTTAACCCTCCTGTCTCATGGGGATTTCCTAAGCCTGGGGAAACCAAGGCATAGTGCAAGAAGTCACCTGCCTGCAAAGGCGCCCGCATGCAAGCCAGGACTGGAAAAGCTCGGCCTGGTGTGCACACATTGGCTGCCCACTCCAGAGCCCAGCACCCTGACCACTTCCTTCCCAGGAGGAAGGAGGGCAAGGGGGTTTCTTAATAGTGTTTTATGCCAGCTCCTACTGCCACCCGCGACTAGCCCAGGCCCCGGCAGATGGCAGGGCGTGGGCTTTCCTACACGCAGGCTTATTACAAAGCCCCGTCTAACATTCCCTCGTGTCAGGTAGGAGGACTTAGGCCAGAAGTCAAGGCAGTGTCTAGAATCAGTGTTGCTTTCTCGATGTAGGAAAACTGTTTTAGGACTATTTTAGGTCTAATTTTGGGCCCCACTGTACTGAGTTCTATGACAAAGAAGCCACCAAGGTCTCCGTGCAAGAAGCCCTGGGCAGGGACAGCTGAAACTGTACACCTGGGCCCTCCCGACTCCCCTCCCACTAGCCAGGCCTGGCAGTAGCCACCAGCCACCCCGACAGTTAAGGAGAGCTTCCCCCACACTGTCAACTGCCAAAGCTCAGGACACACAGGGCCTCCCGGTCTCTCTGGCCGGCCAGGCCTCAGCAAGGCAGTGGGCCCCACTCTGAACCACAAGCACAGAGTCTTCTGTAGTGAGGGACCTGCTGTCAGCACAGGGCTGCAGGCTCTGGCTGTGCAAGGGCACAACCGCTGGGCAGCTTGTCCTTCCCCCAGCCTGCCTGCGCCCCCTGTGGGCAGGGACTCCTCAGGCACAGTGGCTCAGGGTCACAGGCCGTCTGTCAGGGGCTCTCCAGGGAGCTGGACACATTGAGGGGCTGTGGTTTAGATCAGGGACAGAACAGATCTCCAGGGCATTTGCTCAGGCTCAGAGCAGGGCGGGGGAGCCGTCCACCTGCATCAGGCATATCTGTGGACTTCCAAGTCAACAAGGACAGGTGCCCGGACAGGCTGCCCAAGCCAACCAGGGATCCTGTCCCATCAGTCCCTGTGGCCTTGGAGTCCGACATTCTTTGGTTCCAAGCCGCAGCCTAGGAAGCATCTTCCTGGGAAATCACATTTGGAGCCCAGCACGGGGTCTTGGAAGAAAAGACCCCACCTTCTATCCTCAAGAGCACGCATTAGGAGTGAGCTCAGTAGATGACACAGAGGCCCAGCTGAGGACCCAGGGAGGGGCAGCTGGGAAACAGACTCATCCACAGGCGCTTGGCAGGGACCGGGGAACCCAGAAGGCCTGATACTTGGGGGATCTCGGAGAAACTCTACACCTGTCTGTCCTAACCTCTTGCTTAGTTGGGTCTCACCCTAGCCTGCTGGAGATGGCGGCCGTGCCATTAGGAAGGGTGATGGGCAGATTGGCTGAGGTCACCCCACAGGCCAGCAGCAGAGGCCTAGGAGGGAGGGGGCAGCCTCATACATGGCTGCTCATGGGGCCCAGAGGCCCAGGCCCCTTCCCATCACACAGAGCCTCCACCCACCGGAGCCCCCCCAAAACCGCCCCATGGGCGTGCTGTATTTAAAAAGGCCCTCCACCAAGGCTGGGGGGCGGGCCACCAAAAAAAAAATTAAAGAACCCCAACCACCGACCACCAACAAAGCTAAAACCCGCGGGGGGGCCCGGCCTCCCCCGCCCCGCGGGGAGGGGGGCTTCCCCCCCTTCCAGGCCCCACTCTGACCAGGCTCATCTGGGCTTTCTACCCCAGCCTCTAAGTCTCCCACCACCTGGCTCCCAGTTCCTCTTTCCCATGGAGGAAGTCAGCAGAGCGTGTGGCTGACGGGGAAAGACAGCACAGCGGGCCTGCCCAGCGGGGGGGAGAAGCAAGGCCATTGTTCTCCAGTTCCAGGATGCCCCACTTCCCCAAACAGTCTGGCAGTGGAACAGGAAGTCTCTGGGCACACAGAGGCAAGTCGGGGGCACAGAGGCAAGCGGGGGACCATGAACAGGCAAGGAGTGGGAGGCTCCACCACCTAGGCCAGGCCAGGCTCCCACAGAACCCCACTGTGGCCAGGCAGGTGCGTGGGGCCAGGCCATCCCCCTCACTTGGATGCAGGGGCAGTGACGGCAGGGGAAGGGCATGCAGGGCAGTGCCCAGAACCCTGGGCAGGACAGGACCCCTGCCAGAGTGCCCAGAACAGCTCAGTGACACGGAGCTGGCCTGGCTGCAAGGGCTGGGCATGCGTCACGAGTCACCTGTGACCAAGAAAGGCGGGAACACTGGCTCACATGACTGGTTGGGCCCTGGCACTCTGTGGTTCTGGGGGCACCGCCTGCTGCTCCCAGCCTTCAGAACCTGCACCTCATGCTCACTCCTCTAGGAGTCGTGGCTAGCAACCCACAGGCACTCTCAGGGACCCCCTGTTCCTACCACGAGCCTGGCCACAGAGGAGGCAGGCCACAGAGCCACGTTCCCCAGGAGCCCTGCCAGAGAGGAGGCGGGCCACAGAGACTCATCCACCCAGCATGGCGGAGGAGAGTTTCCTCGGACTCTTCCTTCTATGCCTCTCAGCCCAGCTCCTGACACAGGCGGGAGCCTGACCTCCTTGGCTCTAGGAACACCCGCCCCCAGCTGGCTTCCCTCCGAAGATCTCTAGGTAATGCCTGGTAAAAAGAGGGCCCTGGGGAGAATGTCGGGGCAAACACGCAAAGCGCGTCACCTTCCAACTGATGGAGAGGGAAGGAAAACAGGTGCTGCTCAGCTTGTAACCTTCCTTGGAAACAGAAATCATCTTTGTGGTTGATACCTAGTGAACTGCACAGAGAACAACCTGTAGCTTTGAAGTGTATAAATCCTTCAGTATCTGTCAGCTGACAGTAAACAAAAATGCACGCAGGAGAACTTTCCACCTCACCCCACCCCGAGAGCCTGCCTGGCGTTTCCAGGTCCTGGCTGGGGTGAGAGGATGCACTGGAGAGCGGCTCAGATGGCGAGTGGGACGCACGTGAGCGTATGGAGGAAATGCCAGCAGCTCCCACTCCATGTGACACCCTCCCAAGAATCGAGCCATTCTCAGCCCTGCAGACGCTGGCCGCTGGCCGCCTCCCTCCGGCTCGGCTGACGGTGGGGCAGGCATTAGCAGTCCAGGCAGCTTCTCCTGGACTCCCTGAGAGGAGGGGCATGGTGGGCCACAGGCTGGCCCACATGGTTCCACCTGCAGGAGAGCTCCACAGAGGCATCCCTTGCAGGAGGCTCATGCACGGGGCCGGCTCAACTTCTCTCCAGCCGTGCCATATCCCATCTGTGCACAGATATGCTGGACACACGCACTCCCATCTCTGCTTCCAATCTGAGCCTGCCCTCCACCTCTGCTGTGCCTCTGAGAACCTCTGTGTTCTGTGGGCTGAGTGAGCACGGCCCGGCCTTCGCTCTACAGTAGACCCTTCGTTGATTTTCTCAGGGAAAAAAAGGGCTTGTAACCAATGTCTCCGGCACACTGAGCACCAGGGGGCAGCAGCCTGCTCCTGGACAAGTCTCGGCCTGACCTGCCCCTGGGCGCTCGGTGGGACAGCCTGCAGGGATGCAGACAGGGGCCTGCAGGGAGAGGCCACGGCCCCCAGGAGCCAGGCTGTCAGAAAGGTGGGGCCAGAGGCCAGCTGTGCTCAGTTCAGCCCCCTGGTTTCTGGAACCCGGCAGTAAACAGCAGGAGGGAGGGGTGGCGGTGCCTGCCAAGGGAGGCAGAGGCCCTTCGGGGAACTCACCAGAGGAAAACAAGTGCTTGCATCCTGGGGCCCTGGCTCGCACACGCGCGCAGGAGGCCAGGCGCACTGCTGATAAGAGCCGAGGGTTTGCCGAGAAGCGCAGCAGCGCAGGTCCTCACCAGAGCTTGGTGGCCGCCTCCGTCCCACCATGCTGCTCGACAACAGTGGCTGAAACCCACAGCGCCAGAAGCACAGGCCACCAAGTAAAGGTGAGAGCCTGAGAGGGGGATGCGGGGGGCTCTGTGCAGCACCACCGGCTGGCATCTCTAAGTGGGGAGTGAAGGGATGCCCAGACAGAGCACACTGAGGGGTCCCAGCCCTTGGCAAGCTCTGCGGGGTGAAGGCAGCCGGCTGGGCTGCGCCCTCCTGTCTGTGGTTGGAGGCGGCACACGGTGAGAAGGCCCTCTTGTTCCGATCTTCTCACCACAGACGCTGGACAGATCCAGGGGCCCTGGGTGCCCTGTGAGGCCATGCCAGGATACTGACACCCCAGCTAAGTGGCTGGTGTTTACTGGGGACTCAAGTGGAGTCTGGGGGGTGACGCCCCCAAACTTGGGCTCCCACTCAGCTCTGTGACAGCGAAAGACATGCAGCCTCGAAGGCAGGAGCGGGGTGAGGGGGGACCACACATCCCCAAGACCCCGTCCTCTGGACCCTGGTACAGCAGGAGGGGGAGAAGTCCGCAGAGGCCTGGACGCCCCTCTAGCTGCTGTGCTGGGAGCAGGTATATCCTGTCTGGAGCTTGTGCTGGCCTGGCGAGTGGAGCCCAGGTGGCTCTGGTCAAGATGTGTTAGTGAGGGTCTGGGGCCGGGGGTTCAGGACCCGGGAGTGCTTGGCGGCACTGTGGCGGGGCACACCCAGCAGTGGCCTTGCTCTGCATGCCTGTCACCACCTGATCCTCACTGTGGGCTGCTGGGCAGCATTCGTCAGGATTGCACAATGACCCACAACTCTCGTCCTGCCTGCCTGCATCTGGATGGGAATTCGCACATCATCCGCCCACCCATTTGCCGGCTGCCTACATGCCTGGCCCTGGGGCCACATCACCTGCTGCAGGGCACACACTGCTGCTGGCACTAGGGGCCTCGGGCCCTGGCCCCTCCATCCTCTTCTCCTCCCAAGCTTCCTGTTCCTGTCCTGCTGTGGCCCTGTGGGTCTCGTGGTGGCAGGACTCGGATGGCGGGTGAGGACCCACTCTCACAGCCACAGCTCCCAAATCCGGCCTCCGTGCCACTCCTGTCTCTGGGCACAGAACGCCACTGTCTGCCCATCTGCCTGAGATGCTTTCTACTCCACTCTGAGACCAGGAGGTCAGCCAGGGCCAAACTACGTGCTGGACATCAGGTTTCCCGAGACAGCTACAGGTCCCCGAGGAATACCTATGCTTTGGAGGGGGAGGGAATTCTTTCTCTATGATGGCTCCATCCGCCAGGTTCTCATTCAGTGACGTCAAGACCAGCTGTGTCCCCGAGCCTCCTATGGGCTTTGACCCACAGGCCACCATCCCTGGAACCCAGGCTCTGCGAGGACTCCAAGGTGCCAGGTCCTGGGCTGCCAGAAGGGAGGGAGGCCCAGGGCTGACCATCCACACTGCCTGTCCCTCACGGCGCTGGCAGGATCTGAACACTCTCAGGCACCTGATAAACTTCGGGAATCACCACGCAGGGCCCGTCCAACAAAGTCAGGACGACCATGCAGGCCTCATAGCAGCCAACGGAGAGTGGGCTCTGAGCCTGTGGGCTGTGCCAGGCTCCCTCTCTGATCCCCATCCCCAGCCACTGAAGTGAGTACAGCCACAGAACCCTCAGTCAGGACCTGAGGTGGCCATTTTTCAGTGGTCACCTTCATTTTCACAGAAGTGTACTCAAGACAGCTTCGCTGTAGTCTCCAGGGTTCCTGTGCCAGGAGAAGGCGCCCCTGCACCTGTAGTACTTCTGGGCCAGGGCCCTGGGAGGGGGACATGTGCTGACCTCCTGTTCCTTCTTTCCACAGGGTTGCGGAGCCCCGCCAGCCGCCATGTGGGGCTGCGGCTGGCTCAATGGCACAGGACTGGTGGAGGAGCTGCCTGCCTGCCAGGACCTGCAGCTGGTGCTGCTGGTGCTGTCACTGCTGGGCTTGCTGGTGGGCGTGCCGGTGGGCCTGTGCTACAACGCCCTGCTGGTGCTGGCCAACCTACACAGCAAGGCCAGCATGACCATGCCGGATGTGTACTTCGTCAACATGGCGGTGGCGGGGCTGGTGCTCAGCGCCCTGGCCCCCGTGCACCTGCTGAGCCCCCTGAGCTCCCCGGCGAGTGTGCCGGGACCCCCGGTGGCCACTGTGGAGTGTGGGCAGCGAGGTCCATGTGGCACTCCAGATCCCCTTCAACGTGTCCTCGCTGGTGGCCATGTACTCCACCGCCCTGCTGAGCCTTGACCACTACATCGAGCGCGCGCTGCCGCGGACCTACATGGCCAGTGTGTACAACACGAGGCACGTGTGCGGCTTTGTGTGGGGCGGGGCGCTGCTGACCAGCTTCTCCTCGCTGCTCTTCTACATCTGCAGCCACGTGTCTGCCCGTGCACTGGAGTGCGCCAAGATGCAGAACACTGAGGCTGCTGACGCCATGCTGGTGCTCATCGGCTATGCGGTGCCGGCGCTGGCTGCCCTCTACGCGCTGGTGCTGCTGTCCCGAGTCCACAGGGAGGACACGCCCCTGGACCGGGACGAGGGCCGGCTGGAGCCCTCGGCACACAGGCTGCTGGTGGCCACCGTGTGCACGCAGTTTGGGCTCTGGACACCGCACTACCTGACCCTGCTGGGGTGCACGGTCTTTGTCTCGCGAGGGAAGCCTGTGGACGCCCACTACCTGGGGCTGGTGGACTTTGCAAAGGATGTGTCCAAACTCCTGGCCTTCTGCAGCAGCTTCGTGACGCCGCTTCTCTACCGCTACATGAACCAGAGCTTCCCTAGCAAGCTCCGGAGGCTGATGAAGAAGCTGCCTTGGGGGAACCGGCACTGTTCCCCGGACCATGCGGGGGTGCAGCAGGTGCTGGCCTAGGTGGCTGGCCCTCCCACGTGGGGGTGCAGCAAGTACTGACTTAGGTGGCCAAGCCCAGTCCTCCCACACGGGTGCAGCAGGCTCGGACATAGGCCCAGCCCTCCCATGCAGGAATGCAGCAGGCAGTGATGTAGGCGGCCCAGCCCTCCAACATGGGGGTGCAGCAGGTGCTCGCTTAGGTGGCGCAGCCCTCCCACGAGGGAATGCAGAAGGCGGTGACGCAGGCCCAGCCCTCCCACGTGGGAATGCAGCAGGTGGTGACGTAGGCCCAGCCCTCCCACGTGGGGTGCAACAGGTGATGATGTGGGCAGCCTGGCCCTCCCACACGGGGGTGCAGCAGGTGCTAGTGCAGGTGGCCCAGCCCTCCCACGCGAGAATGCAGCAGGCGGTGATGTAGGCCCAGCCCTCCCACGTGGGAATGCAGCAGGTGGTGACATAGGCCCAGCCTTCCCGGGGAGAGGTGGCTCTGGTGGACGCAGAGCACTCTGCTACCCTGGACGGCCCCTGTGTCCTTCCCAGAAGATGAGCTGCTACAAGAGAAATATGAAGGGTGTTTTTCTTGAACTTTTATTTTTCCCACAAAGGCCACTCTTGGGCCAAGGCCATACTGTCTCCAGTGGCTGGCGCCTGACGTGAGTCTCACCGAGGACTGTGTGTCTCCTGAACACACGGCGCAAGGTCCACGTCTGCAAAAGCCTCCTCGCCTTCAGCCCTCACAGCATTCAGTGTGTCAATGAAGTGAAAGCCTAGAGCCAGTATTTATACTTTGTGGTCAGAACACTTGGTTGCCCCTCTTTTGTTTTATAAAAAGAGATGTTTTCTAGAAAAATGACAAGTATGAAAATGAAGGAAACCCCACGAAAGAATGCCGGCAGACCAGGGTGACTGGGTCCTACCAGTGGGCGGCATGGTCGTGCTGGCCGGGCCTGCCAGGTGTGCCGCGGTCACCACAGGATTCTGAGAATATTTCACAGAAGTGGCTGAGACTCGGAGACACGGCTGGTGTTAAACGGAGCCATCCAGTAGCAGTGACGTGCTGTCCCCAGCCACCATGTGTCCCTGACACCCTCTCCAGACCCCACAGATAACATCAGCTGAGGTTTTCTCAGTATGAATCTGTCCTTCTACATCAACTTCCCAAAGTGCGCACAAAACTAAAGAATATCAATAAAAGAAAGAAAGGTGTGTTAGGGTTTCTGGCTGCATACCAGAGCTGATGGCCCCCCCCCACCCCAGGAGACAGAGGGCCAGAGGCTGTGTGGCATGGGGTCTCGTGGGAGGGACAGGGTAGAACCTGAAACCAGCTCCCAAGGCACCTGGGACCAGCATCCGCATCTCAGCTGGGACCCAGACCGGCCTGTTTAACTGGGGTGTACGGGTCCGTAGTCAGGGCCATCGCTCCTCATCAACCTCACTTGAGACCTTCCACCCACTGGTGTTCTGTAAATCATCTACTTTAAAATGTGGCCATGAGAAAAGCCCCCATTCCTCTGCACCATCTGTTCGCCTCTACATGATTTTCTAGGATTAAATTATAGGCCCACAATCCCCTATCCCCAATTCTAAAACCCAGAAAGCTCTGAAAACAGTAAGATGTTCCCCAAAGTTTGCAGCAAATTCACGCGGCAGCGATCCCTGACCTGAAGGGATGTGAGGGCTGCAAGTCCATGTGGACCCCACCCTTCTGGAGAAAGGTCAGCGTGGCTGTGGGGGCTGCCTCGCGCTCCAGTGTTCTGTGGACACCCACGGCACACTTCTTCCCCACAACCTGAGCCCGCTGGAATTCTGAGTATGCCCGGCCCCAGGGATAGCAGGCCAGGAGCTGTAGCTTGCCGCCATCAACGTGGGGGACGTCACGCTCTGGTCCCAGTCTCCTGGGACTTCAGCCGTGAGGTCACTGGCATTATTTATCGTGTGCTGCAAGTGGGTCAGTCGGCCTGGTGAGGACACGTGGCTGCAGGCGACTCCTACTGGGACTGAGACTCGCGGGACAGACTCCTAAGCTGCAGGATTAGAAAGAGTTTTCTGAGCTGCTTCCATCAGTATTTTCTTTTCAGATGTGTCAGGATCACATGTGGACCTTTAAAGCCGCAGGCCTGACCTCCTTTCCACTCCCTCTGGAGCCGGAGTGGGTGAAGGGCCGTATCTCTGATGGTCCCGGGCTTCCCATCTCCATGCCTGCGTGGAAACCCTGGCATCCGATGAGGAAACGGTCACACCACCGCGCAGAACCCTGCCCGGCGGCTGGCTCCGAGTCACCCCACCCCTCCTCCCCGTGCAGCCCGGCTCTGCAGGGTGGGGTGTATGTGCGTGAACCAGGAGACCCCCTTCCTGGTGGATACGCTCCAGCCCCCTTGGCTCCAGGCTGAGCTCCTGGGAGACGGGCAGATCCCATAGCACAGGTGAGGGTGGAGCCGGGCTGCCTCTGCTGGAGAATTACCCCATCCAACCGGTCCTTCCCAAAGGCGGAAGGGGCCTAAACTCACTTCATTGCAATTTATCAGTGGCTTTGGGTGCACCGATTTCTGCGGGTCTGTTGGAGAGACTGGCCTGCATTCAACACCCCTGTTGGGCAGCCGTGTGGAGAGGCCCCGGGGACACCCCACAGCCTGGTCAGCTTTTCCTGGTGGGCCACCCACAGGGCAGGCACGCGCCTCCAGTGCAGACCCCCGCCTGCTACCTGAGACCCTCTGCTACACATCATGGCTTCCCCTCACCCCTACCCAGCCAGTCCCCTCCTCATCCCCAGACCCTGCAGCCTATGCCGCCCGAGACCCTCCACTGCGCACTGAGGCCTCCATCCTCATCCCCAGACCCCGCCAGCCTCTGTGGCTGCTTCCCAGGAGCTGCGTTGCTGATGTTTCCTGTGACATCTGCTTGCCTATATTCTGTGCTGCCTTTGTCTGGGGGAGATTCAGCGCCTCCTGTGCCTCCTGCCTAACCCTGAGTGATTCCCAAGGCCTTCACCTCACAGAACATAAGAGCTTGAGCCACCTGGGGGAAGAAAAGGCGTTACTTGTAAAAAGCCACGTAGCTGTCTGCCCAACTCCCTAATTCTTCCCACATCTGCGAGACACCAGGACGTGAGTTTTTCAGCGTGTGACGTCCCAGGGTCAGCACCGTTGCTACCAACACTTCCTGACTACTATAGTCCAACATAATTCATCTTATTTTTGTTTATCCACAAAAAAGCCTTGCCATGCTTCATTACATAAGATTTCAGGAAAGGAGTTTAGTCATGAATTTGCTTCGTTAAAGATGTGAGAGTTGTTGCAGGAAGCTGGATCTATTGTGAGTTGTGGCAGAGAGATTAGGAAATCTACACACATCTTTTATACACAGCACACGACAGAAGGAAACCAGGAATAGACTGAGGGTTACCCTGCATGTTGAGGCCTCGAACCCAAGGAGATGTGGGCACCCTCTGACCAGTCAGCAGCTCAGTCCTCCCCCATGGCTGCACCTGTTTGCCTGAAGATCCGTGAATATGAAAAGGAAGAAACTGCAGAAGACTATTAAATTATTTGATACCTATTAGTCAATTTCAAAATTCTTACAATGTGCATTTCTGCAGATGTGTGATGTACATCACAAAACCAACAGAGACGGGTGAGGTGGCTCACGTCTGTGGTCCCATCACTTTGGGAGGCTGAGGCAAGAGAATGGCTTGAGCCCGGGAGGTTGAGTTTGCAGTGAGCTGTGATTGTGTCACTGCACTCCAGCCTGGGCAATAGGGGTGAGACCCCGTCCCCCCAAAATGAAAGAAAACAGCACAGAAAGTACCATAAAATTGGTTATTTCCCCCTCAAATTACATGTCTTAATACTTGAGTTACTCCTCCGTAGATCCTCTTTGCAGAAATTCTGTCCACCCAATCACCCAGGAGTGGCTGCACTCCACACACACCTGGCAGGCGAACCGCATCTCATGCATCTCAAACGGTAGAGGAGGGAGTGCGTCAACTGCGCGTGAGAGGAGTCAGCCAGGCAGGCAGAAGAAAAGGCCTGACCACTCAGAGGCGTTCCTCCTCCCAGAATAAAAAGAATCAAATCACTATTGATTACACCCCTGAGGACTTCTGTGGCCCTGAGGAAAAAACGGAGAGGGTTGGGGTGCCCTGCGGCCTCCCGAGGCTTCCGGCAGAGACAGGAGCCCATGATCTTGCCTCCACCTGGCGGCACAGGGCCTGCCTGGCAGCAGCCGTCAGTTTGGGAAGTGAAGGAAGACCAGAGTATCTAGGGAGGAAGCATAATGTGAACATGTCCATTACACACCAACCGGAACCCTAACCCTAACCACCCTATCTCTAACCCTATCCCTAACCATTGTAACCCTAACCCTAACCCCAACCCTAACCCTAAACACCCTAACCCTAACCCTAACCCTTAGAGAATAGCTCTGGGCCTGCCTGGCTTTGGGGAGCCGGAGCGTGTGAGCGCACCTGACCTGCCCCCTCCGTTCTCTCTGAGTTCCTCCATCCTGTGTCTGCTGGCACAGCTTGCAGACCCACGCCCCATCCTGCTCTGTCACCTCGACTCGCTAAGGGACCATAAAATGAACACAGCCCTGATGCTGCCAGCTGAGCCCGGGTGCATCTGGGGTTTTCACGTGACGCTCTCCCCAGACAGCAAAGCTCTGCATGCAGACGGGAGGTGTCCTGAGGCCAGAACAAGGACTGGGCAGGGGCTGGCGGCCGGCTTTCCCTCCGCTCACCGGTGACCTCGGCTCTCCTCACTCTGCGACTGATCGCATGCTCCGGAGAAACGGGTTTCCTGTGCTGCTCCTGGGGGTGCACGTTACTTTCCCACGTGCCACGTCCTATGGATTCCGTGTCATAATTCATTCGTCCACTCTGCTGCTGCTCAACGTGGGGACTATTTCCAATTTTAGGCATTCATGCAGGGAGCGGTGGCAAGCGGTTCTGCTGTGTCTCCCACCGCCTACCACATACCCCTGCGTGGGGGGACTCGTCGGGGTAGACACAGCCTCGGCCGTTCCCCTGCGTCTCCCCTGAGGGCTGTTGAATATCCTGCAGAAAAGAACCAGGTGCTGCCCTAGTCACCACAGGACACTTTCTGCAGAGTCCTGAGGACAGGACTCTGGGGGCACGAGGGCTCTTCCCAGCACCAGTCTGAGAAACAATAAAGCCCTAGGCAGGAGGAATCACGGCCCCATCCTGTTCTAGGGGCCATGGTACCCCTTGGGGCCCCTCTCCAGACCCGGGGCTGGACAGGCTGGCTTCCTGCCCAGCTCCAGGCAACTGGCATACACTAAGTGTACAGCTGAGCCGGTGAGAGGAGGGCAAAACGTACCCGACTTTCAAAATTAAGCACAGTTAACATCTGTTCTCACTGTCCCAGTTCCAGACATTTACCCAAGAAAAATGGGAACCGAAGTCCACACGAACAACTGTACACAAATGTTCACTGTAGCCCAACACTGGAGCAACCCAACTGCACGGCAACAGGTGGACAGATAAACAGACGGGGCCTGTGCGCAGGAGGAATGCTGCTCGTCAATGAAACGGACTGACTGCAGACATGTGGGGCAACACGGGCCGACCGAGGGGGACACACATGGCAACACGGGCCGATCAGGGACACGCACAACAACACGGGCCGACCAGGGGGACACACACGGCAACACGGGCCGATCAGGGACACACATGGCAACACGGGCTGACCGGGGACACGCACAACAACATGGTTCGACTGCGGGGAACACACAACACCATGAGCCAATCGGGGACGCACAACATGTGCCGACCAGGGACATGCACGACAACACGGGCCGACTGGGACACGCACAACAACATGGTTCGACTGCGGGGGAACACACAACAACACGAGCCAACTGGGGACACACACAACATGTGCCGACCGGGGACACACAACAATGTGGGTGAACCTCAGAAATACGGAGCTGCACAGGATGCTCGAGCAGGGAACCCACCCCACCAGAGGTCCAGGTCTGGGAGGGCGTGGCCCATGGAGGGGCAAGAGGACTTTGGGAGCGACAGAGGTGGTCTCCCTGCTGGGGTGATGGCAACACAGTCAACTGTGCCTGTCAGAGCGCGCCAGGGTGGACATGGAGATGTGTGAGCTTCCCCAGTGCAGATCATGGCTCAGTATCTCATGGAGAAGGCGCAGGGATATTGAAAACACCCAGGCAGAGGCTCTCTTCAGGACATGCTGTAAGATTGAAAGTGCAGGGAGCTTTTAACACTCCGTGATCCCAGGGCAGTTCCAGGGCTGTCCGCGGCTTACAGCCAGCCTCAAGGGCAGGCTTGGTTCTGGAGCTCCCTCCAGTGGCCATCGGTGGGGGTGGCACTTTCAGGGCCGAGCAGCACAACACCAGGAGAGCAAGGGCCCCGCAGAGGAGCCAGCCAGCTGGCCCAGAGGAAGCTTCTCAAAAGGTGGGATGAGGCAGACACAACTCGGTGAGTTCCTGCCACGGCTTTTGCTGGCAGCCAGTGGCCGGAGGACAAAGAGAGCACGCGGTTCCGTTCCCGAACAAGCCCCACGGTGCTGCGGGATCTCTGCCCAGAAAGCCTACCCTCCTCCAAGATTTCCCCAGGCCCACAGAAGGAAATGGAAAAGCTGCCCATGATCACGCATGCAGCAACGGTGCGGCCACAGGTGTCTGTGCATCAGTGGGGGCCCCTACGGGACCCCCACGCCACCTGACGCCGCCTAGCAGATTTGCGGCCAGGCCAATCGGGGCCCATCTTAGCCAGCAGATGCCAGCCCCGGGCCATGCTGAGGGAGAGGGGGAGCAGAGGACACTGCCTGTTTTCAGGCGGCGGTGGGGAGGGACCCTGCTCTACAGCCCTTCCTGCCCCCACAAACTGTCCTAGCAGAAAGAATGCATTCCTTATAGCAAGTTGTGAAGTCCAGGACCAGACCGAAACGTGGACAAAGCTGGAGGAGGGAGGGGGCTGGGAGGTTTCTACCTGCCCTTCTGCCTGTCGACAGGATATCCAGAGGCTCCCAGACCACCAGCACCCCAAACCCTTGGTACTGTGTCCCCAGCTGTTGGCCAGGGGCCTGCTGAGGAAGCTGATGCCCGTCCCTAAGCCTGAGCCTCCAGGTAGGCATGAGGGAAGGCCCCACATGCCCCAGTAGTGAGGGTTTGGGGCACAGTCTTCCCACAGGCTGAACTGCATCCCAGGGAGGCTTCCTGCCTCTGGCACAATCACCGCCACGTCAGTCACAAATGCCGAGCCCCTGCCGGGCCCAGACACTGCAGCACACGTGGGGCCCCTCGCAAAGGATACCATACGGCTGCCCCAGTGGGGTCTGCTTCTCTGTGGAGCTCAGGGGTCCCTGAAGTACCCGCCTTAGCAGAGGGCAAGCCTTGAGACACGGATGCTTTGTGCACAGGGCTCCACCGGCTTCTCAGTACAGAAATCCTGAGCACTGTGGTGGGTCACGGCATCCCAGGCTCCCTTCGCGGTGCTCATGCCGCAGCCCTGACGTGGAGGCCGGAACCCAGATGTCAGTCCTGGGTCTGGCCATGACCTTGGAGAAACCACCCCTCGGACCTACAGCCTTATACACACCACCCTACCCACCGTCACCCGGCAGGAAGCGGGACAGGAGACATCTCCAGGGACAGGAGACATCTCCAGGGCTCTGGCAGCCCTGGTGGGGGGGGGTGTCTGTGACTGTCCCGGGACATCAGCCTGAGAAATAGCACCGAATCAGACGCCACCCGCTGTGGACACTGGCCCAGCAGGCACGTGGCTCTCCATAGTCACGCACACCCGGCTTTACCAAATCAGTCTTTGGTAAAGGAAATAATGTATACAGTGGTACTTCCAAGACAAAGCGCCTTGATTGGCTTAGGGCAGCAAACTACAGAAGAAACTGGATGTGCTAGGCCCCTGCCTGGATGGCTGCTGCCTGCTTGTTGGCCTCCCCCCGGTTTCCCCCCAACCCTTAGTTGCCTTCACCTGAACCAAAGAAGTTGAGTCTAAGATGAAAGTTTACTATCCTGCTGAATCGCTCGTTTTGTCTGTTCTTATCAGCCTGCCCAGCCACTTAGGTCATAAGTCAAATACTTGAAGAGCCCCTGAGCTGACTAGGATTGCAATGCACTGTGGGCTGCAACAAAATGCAGCAGGACAACCCTAAAGAAAACACCTAAAGCCCCTACCCAACAACCAATAGGCAACATCTGGGAAGACGGTGACCGCCTCCCCCTCCCCCGCCCCATAGTACCCAGCCTATGAGGAAATGGGGGAGGGGCCTGCGCACTCGGGGATAAATTGCTCGTTGTGACCGTGCTGGGTGTGCCGGTCCATCAGACACCTAGTCTTGCAAGACTGTCATTAAAAGCCTCACTTTCACTGTTCTACAGGTCTCTGAGTCCATGCTTTGCTTTGGACAGGTTTGTTTGTTTCTCACACCAGCACAGGGGAGAGCCCAGTCCCCAGGTGCAATTCCCCACACATGCACTCACACACACTCATGCACATGCACTCATGCACACACACATGCACATGCACACGTGCACACACTCATGCACAGGCACACACACATGCATAAGCACTCATGCACACACACACACTCGTGCACACGCACATACACTCATGTACACGCACGCAGATGCAGCCCCAAGACAGCGCCGCCGGAGCCAGCCCCACCGAGCAGTCCTCCTCTGGGTAACACGAGCTACGGGGCGGCCACGAGAGCAGATTCCACTGGCAGAGGCCCCCCCCCACAGTACTGTGCAAGGTGACACCACACTGACATTTCTGGTGTCAAACCGAAGTCAATCTTTCAATGTCCCTCCCGCACGTCAGTAGCAGATTGGGAGCAAAGGCAAGAAAAGCTGGTGAGAAACAGCTATTATGATAACATAGGCTTACAAATTCTTTTTTGAAAGAAACTTTAATAAAAAACGACCCACTGGTGAGCGGCGGAACAGGAAGCCGCTGTGGCTGCGGGCTCTGTGGCAGTCGGATTGGCTGTCACGTGCGCCCTAAGAGAAGCCAGAGCTCCTCCAAGAAAAGCTGATGTGAGGTGGGCCTGGGCATCGGGCACCAGAAATCGAGAGGAGCTGGAGGCGCTGGGCACTGGTGGAGGCGGTGGGGCAGGGGGGGCTCCCACTGGCCACACAATGCATTAAATTAAAAAGAACAAAAACTGGTGAGTCCACAGCGACTCTCCAAAGAGCAGGAGGGAGAGGGCGGAAAGGAGAGGAGAAGTGACATGGTGAGTCTTCACAGAAGCCACTGTTTTCACACTCCCCCGAGCAGAAACCCGTTCAGGAGACACCAAAGGCACTGGGTGGGAAGTGGCAGGAAGGAGCCGTCCGCAGGTCCCACGCAGACCAGGGAAGTCCTGTAATGCACACACACCTCAACCAAGTGACCACGTTCAGTGTCACTGGCACGGGGACAAGCTGGCATGGCGTGCCTGCAGGTGACGCCATGTACGGTAGGCTGAGTGAACCAGCCTAGGACACCTTAGAAGACAGGCTTCGGAGCCCAAGACCAGACCCCCAGGCCCAGGCTGCAGGGCTACAGCACAGGCTCAGCGCCTGTTCAGCGCATGTGGGGGAGGCTGCAGGACACAGCCAAGAGTGGCACCCAACAGTCACACAGGAGGGGGTGAGGATGACCGCAGCCATGCAGGGGAGGGGCAGAGAGGGCCAAGCACTCAGGATGGAAGAACCCTGGGCAAGGTGTCCACAGAAGCCTTAGACTCTGCCTAAGCGGAATCCAAGATGGCTTTATGATTCCTGGACTACACCCAGACCCTCCTTTGCGCACAGAGTGCCCCCACACATCCCCATGGTCCCGGAGCCATAAGCTTCCTGGTTGCCCACGGTCATCACACACTGACTAAACACTGACCCGCCCACGGTGCCTCTGCTGCCCTTCTTCTCTCGCCACCCCTCACCTGCAGTGCATGTACAGAGGAGGGCATGGAAAAGGTCCAAAGCACACATGACTGCAGCTAAGCTCATGAATGGCGTTGCACACACAGTGGTGCAGACTCGGCTCGGCTGCACCAGACCCTGCACACCTGTGGGGCCGCCACTGCTCCTTGGATTTCTAGGGTCAAACAGGGTCCAGCCAAGGAAGGGCTGTGCATCCTGCTGGTGTGTTTAGCCACATGATTAAGCACATTTCATAATTAGGCATGATCATCCCATCTGAGACACAGAGCTTTCCAGAGCAGTCTGAGGGCTGAGGCTACTGCTGCCCTAAATGTTTCAGGGGCGACACCAGGGACACCAGCCAGGCCTGCAGCCCTCCTTGTAGAAGGGCTTTAGTTATGGAGTCAGCTTCTCTTTTTTTGAGATAAAGTCTCGCTCTATCATGCCCAGGCTGGAGTGCAGTGGCACGATCTCGGCTCACTGCAACCTCTGCCTCCTGTGTTCAGATTCTCCAGCCTCAGCCTCCTAAGTAGCTGGGACTACAGGTGGCTGGGTCTCACCATGTTGGCCAGGCTGGTCTCGAGCTCCTGACCTCAAGTGATCCACCTGCCTTAGCCTCCCAAAGCGCTGGGATCAAAGGCGTGAGCCACAGCGCCTGGCCTGGAGTCAGTTTCTTTAACCGTTACAGGACTGATGGAGTCTTCAAGTTCTTCTTGGGTCACTGAGGTAATTTGTATCTTGAACCTGCCCAATATTGGCTTACAGTTGTTACAATGTTCCCTTACTGTCATTTTGTTGTCTGTAGAAGGATCTGAAAACGTCCTGGGCCCACCAACCAAAACCAGGTCCTGAAATCCAAGGCTGGTCGCAGAGAGGAAGGCGCTCCTGTGACCTGTGTTTCTCATCCATCCTGCGGCTTCACACGGAAACACCATAAACCCTCCTTTGGTGTGAATTTCAAAATAATTAAAGACAATGACCGGAGGCCAGCGGAAGGGAAGGGCAGAGAAAGCTCTCTAGCCACACTGCCCTCCCTCACCCTGTTCCACTCCCGTTTGGGAGACAGGTGGCCGGCAGCTGCTCCCCAGCACGGGCGGCTCCTCTTGCATGTCCCAGGTGAGCTCCCACCCACCCCTCAGGCTCAGCTTCCCAACCTGTAATCCTGCTGGAATCCGTGGCTGAGCTGCCATGGCGCTGACCTGCTGCTATTCAACATCTTAGAGCTTTCTTACCTTCTCACAACTCCCTGAGCCACTGTTTTCACTGTGGTTTCCTTCCCCGGCCGGTATGTGGTTCTTATGAAAACAGACGCTCCGTGGGAAAAGTGAAGAATGCCCTTGAATTCACCGCTGCTGTGACGCCCCCTTCCCCGACCCTGGCACCCTTCTTGGGGGGTCCCACAGCACAGGACTTGGCAGCCAGCGTCTCGACACTGGGGAACACGTCCTCCCTCCCCTCCAGGGGCAGGTCCAGCCCGGTGGGTGCAGGGCCAGCTCCAACAAGTGCTTTCTAAACTGCAACTTCCTCGTCTACAAAGGACAATCCCAACAACAGAACCCAGGGACAGGGCTGCGTGAACTACAACCAAGTGGCGTGTACAGCAGCACACAGCACTCAGCAGACCAGAGGCGCTCAGTGACCACTACCACAGTGACCGTCAGCACGGCGGGGTGAGGGGCAAGGAAGCAGCGCTGCAGACGTGGGGCCAACCCGCAAACTGCCTTCCTCGGAAACGCTCTGTCCAAGAACCTGCAACTCCCCCAAGCTGTCTGTGTCCCATGGCCCCCCACGCCCCATGCTCTGAGGTCGCAGGGGCGTCTGACGCCAGGAGGGGTGCTGAGGAGATGCAGAAGAAACAGCACAGCAGCTGGGGAGTGGCAGCCATGAGGCCCGCGCCTGGGATGCCACACAGCCTGCTGAGCAGCCACCCGAGGGACCCACCCCTGCGTCATCAGTTCTGCCAATCAGAGAGTAGAGGGCAAGGCGGGTGGAACCCAGGGTGGGTACAGAGCTGAGCACAGGACAGACATCCCTCCAGCCTGGCAGCCGCCCCACGTCATCAGCAGGAAGACGTGTGAGCCGGGGGGCTCCTCCTTGCAACTGTAGATGTGTGGGCTGTGGGAGGGCAGCGGAATGACCCAAGGGCAGAACAGTCTGTGGAGGACGCCTGCAGCATCCCAGGACCAGCCCTGCCGTAGCCTCTGCCCAACACACCCCCTCCTCTGGCCTCCTTGAATTCTCCTGAGGACGAAACGTGTGAGGGGTGTGGCTCCTAGGCCATCTGAGCAGTGACAAGCTGGACGGATGGTTAGAAACAACCATTTGAGGGCTCTGGAAGCCGACCGAGGCTGCACAACAAATCGGGTCACGTTTATTAAAAAAACCTCCTGATCTCCGGTAAAAACAGCAGAGTCTGAGTCACCAAAGCCTGGGGATGCCACTCTCCAGGGCACCCCATTCTCAACTCCAGTGGTTGAGTCCACCAAGCCAGGATGGGTCCAAGGACCAGAGGGCGAAGCAATCGACAGTGGAGCTCAGGAAGACCCGCGCCTGGGGCCCTGTCAAAACCCACGGGGGTCTTGTGACGAGCAGTTGAGGGAGGCCAACGTGGCAGAGTCAGGGCTGCAAAATTGGCTGGAACGAGCATTCAGATCCACTAGAAGGGTAAGAGGAGTACTGCAGCGTGGAGCACACCAGGGATGGGCATCACCAGGGAGGAGCACTGCCAGGGAGGTGCACGCCAGGGAGGGGCACGCCAGGGAGGGGCACCGCCAGGGAGGGGCACCGCCAGGGAGGGGCACGCCAGGGAGGGGCACGCCAGGGAGGAGCACGCCAGGGAGGCTGCGAGGGGCATGACTGTGAGGGGCACCGCCTTTCCTGGGCCTGCATGGTGCTCAGCAGGCGGCGGTGGGGGGGACCTCCCTCCCAGGCACAGGCTCTGGGGAGGAGTCCCCCCTGCAGCACTGGTGGTCTCCTGTGGATGTGCCGTGCTGGTTTTCGGAGACTGCAGGTGGGCTGGGCGAGGTGTAAACAGGCCTGAGAGGGTTCCCCTAACACGGACAAGCATCATCCACAGGGCATGAGCACCAGGGAGAAATGTAAAGAAGGTCTACACTTTCAGTTTCCAACAGGGCTGACCCTGGGAAAAGCCGCAGAGGAAGGGAAGCTGGCCCTGAATTAATGTCCGAGATCTTTTCCTCCACTTGGCAGGGCTCTCTGCCTTCAGGGACCAGGGGCCTCGGCCAGGACTCTTCCCAGCCCAATGCTGCAGCCTTCTCTGCAAAGCCAGGGGAGGGGAGCATGGGGACGCATGTTGGCCTTGCCCAGCTGGGGAGAGGACCTCCTCCTGCACTGACCCGACCCCTGGGTGAAGCTCCAGGTGAAGGCTTGCAGGGCGGTCAGCAAGGGGCTGGCCCCTGCTCTGCAGACAAGACTCAGGTTACCTGATATGCCAGTCCAGAGCTCTTGCTGTTCTGTATACCCTGTTGTTGGGGGCAGAGGGCTGAGCCCCCTGTCTGGGCTGAATGCCAACGCTGGCCCTTGGCTGGGGACTGTAGGAGGGCTCCAGGGAAAGCGCTCTTGCACTTCCCGAGGCGTGAGTGCTTCCCCTGGTCTTGGTAGGTTTCAGGTCCTATTTTCAGTTGCTCACTCTGGCAGGGGCTGCTCTCTGGACGTGCAAGCCCTCAGGTGCCCGGTGCATGGGCACACAGCGCTTTTTCCATCTGCAGTACTAAGCTGGCTGCCTCCTACTAGGCCAGTGTGCATTTTCCCAGGTCACACGGCCAAACCAGATACTGCCTACATGCAGTGAGTGTGGTAAATGGCTTCACACCAGATTCCTGTCTTCCCTACAGAATGCTAGGTTTTCTGCGCCTGTTTTTGGTAAGCACAGAACTGAAGAGGGGGCAGAACAGAGACATGGGCACACCTCGGTGCCACAGCTGGGCTTTGGCAGAGGGGGAAGGCTTTGTGCACTTTCTCCAGGAAGCCGCAGCCCCACCAGCACGGCCTCTACATCCTCCGCGGCCACCTGCCCTCTGACCGCTGGGCGTGTGTGCGGGGGAGACGGGAGCAACCTCACAGCGCTGACAAGTTTCTCTCCAAAAATCAAAGCTTCTCTATACTACAGATTGGCCCCGTTAAATAAAAGAAAATACACTGTATTTCTGTAGCATTTGGGATTGGAAATGACTAAGAGGCACAGTTGTTCTAGTCCTGTCTCCTGAAGACGGAGCCGGACGAGGTCTGCAGAAGGTCAGAAGACACGTCAGGGGCTTGGCTCAGCTGCCAGATATGCAGCTATGGTGGGATTTCCGTCACAGGGCAAGGAAGTGCAGGGTTCGTGTGACAGAACACAGGGACACTTGCTTCCTAGCGCGCACGTCTGGAATGCGTGTGTTTCACAGGGCACGAAACCCGAAATGGAGGATACCAGCTGTGGGGGCTGGCGCCCAGGCACATTGGTGTTTCCACCCAGAGGGCGAAGGCCCCAGGGGACCTGGGGTGAAACTTCCGTAGTAAGCAGGGGCCCCAGCCAGGCTCTGCACGAGGTGGGCACTGTGCTCGGGTGGGAGTCCTGTGCAATGCTCCTGCACCCCACACCCCATGACCACGGGCGAGACCTAAACCCCCGACGCCAGGTTTACCTCATCTCCTCAGACTCTCACCAGGATGCTCATGATGGGGCCCAAATGTGCTCCTGAGGCTTGGCTAGTCGGCCAGGATTGCAGGCCGATCAGTGAAAACCTGGGCTTTACCACCTTACCCCATGCGGGACTCACAGCCAGGCCAGGGCCCACCTGCCTGCTGGGACTCTGGGACAGTGCCTGCTCCAGACAGAGGCTGGGAGCTCCGTGAAGGGCACGCGGAGTGGGGCAGGGCCTGTGGTTCACCCGTGTGGCTCTGGCTGGCCAGGTGTCCCTCAAGCCCCAGTTCAGTTTTCCCCCAAACACTCAGCTCCACCGCCCCGCCATCCCAGCTGGTCAGGGATCTGTCAAGGCTGCTGGTGAATGGCCGGCTGAGGAGGGGGGGGGGAAGCCTGTGGAGAGGGAGGGCTGGGGCCACAACGGCCAGCAGGGCACGAAGGTGGCTACAGGAGGAACAGGAAGCCAAGAGCCACTAACAGCCCCGCCAGGTCCTGCCAGGGCAAAGCAGCCAGCAAGGGGTGGCCACCGGGATCTCGGTCCTGACAGCCACCCTCACCAGGTGCCTGTGGAGCCACAAAACCCTGGCTGCCAGGGCCGAGACCCTCCCGCCTGCTGCCCAGGCCAGGCTCTCAATCTCAGGAAGCCTCTGGCTGCACACAGTCCAGGGCAAAAGGAGTGGGGTCAGTCCAGCCCACAGGGCCAGGTACCCAGTGAGCTTCGTGAAGAAGTGCTGACGGGTCACACGAAGTGGCTTCCATACAAGGGAGGGGAGGCTGACACGGCCTGCACTGGGTGGACAGGGCCACGGGCATCCCAGTGGGGCAGAGCGGCCATCTCTAATGAGCTCCAGTCCTGTCCTGCTGAGTCAGACCTGCTCTCGGCACTGTGGAACAGCTAGGACAGTGGGATAGTGGGAAGGGCTTCTCATGGGCAGGGGGAGGGGCTACGTCCCGTTTCTGGGTATGGGGACAGTGGGAAGGACTTCTCACGGGCAGGAGAAGGGCTGTGTGCTGTTTCTGGGTATGGGGACAGTGGGAAGGGCCTCTCCACGGGGCAGGAGAGGGGTCGTGTGCTGTTTCTGGGTATGGGGACAGTGGGAAGGGTTTCTCATGGGCAGGAGAGGGGTCGTGTGCTGTTTCTGGGTATGGGGACAGTGGGAAGGGCTTCTCCCAGGCAGGAGAGGGGCTGTGTGCTGTTTCTGGGCACCCTGCTGCTGAGGAGGGTAAGGGGAGCTGGGAAGCCCCAGGATTTCTCAAGGGAAGGTCAAGGGTGATGCATGGAGGCCCAGGGCCTTGGTCCGTCTTCACTGAGAGTGTAGGGGTCCCCGCAGGTGTGCACTGGGTCTCCCGACCCAAGTGAGAAGCAAGATGCGCCCAACCTCCAGCTCTGGATGGACAGAAACACATCCCGCAGCGTTCGCCAGAGTCAGGTGGCAGTGGAGAAGCAAGCACAGCCCAGGCTCTGTCCTGAGGCCTTTATACGATGAAGTCTGAAATTATACTCCCAAGCAACTGGAAGCTGAGACCCGCGGGCCCACAGGGACAGAGCTGAGGCCGGGGAAGGGTGGCCAGCAGACCTCCGCAGCCATCCTGGGTCCCCAGGCAGGCAACGCCCGGCTGCTCGTCAGCTGTCTGCCTCCCTACGGGGGCACCCCAGATCACACGAGAGAACTGTGACCTCAAAAGTTCATGCTGCTTCTGCACAGAAACAATAACATGTGAACCACCCTGGGAAGATGTGTAAAACAAGAGCAGACCTGGAGAGGATCTATAAAAGCAGTTCAGAAACCACTCAACTGTCCACCCAGGGAAATGGTTCGTGAATCACCATCACAGCGCTGTAATCACTTCTCCATTAAAAATGATAATAAAACCCAGGAAGACGCCTGGAAAACATTCAATAAACCAATGTGCTGAGCGAATCTGCAGAACTCCGGTCTGTGCCCAGAGCAGACGCATGATGGGAAGTGGGGGTGGGGGCAGCAGCTCCTTTGAGGCGCCCATGGTGGGCAGGCCCTGGCCGGGGCTGGGAGGCCCCAGGGGCAGGGGTGATTCTCGATGCCCTCCAGGAGGCACGGGCCCACAGGAGACATCAGCCCTCATCACGGGAGTCCCCCTGCCTCCCGGCTCTGGGGAAGCCTGGAGAAGTGGGGCCCACGCTTTCTAGAACCACTCTGAAGAACACATAATTCTCAAGGGCCTGGCTTTGGGGAGCTCCCCCAGGCCCCGAGCCTGACCTTGGCAGCCCCTCTGCACAGCTTGGGAGTGAGTCCCACAAACTCCTGGCTTTTGCCCCGAAACAGACCGTGCAGAGTTGGCCCCTCTTCCCAGGGGACCTCCGGGGCTCAGTAAGACCCTTTGCTTTCGCTGAAGTTAGAAGTACAGGTTCTGGCGGGAACGCAAAACTCAGTGATCACTTTGGTGGCTTCATATAAAGCTAAATGGGTACTCACTGTAAGAACCAGCAATGCCCAATCTTAGGGATCCACCCAAAATAAAATTAACGCTCACATGGAACTCTGTATGCAGACATTCAGAGCAGCTTTATAACAGACGAAATCTGGAAGGAACTCAAGTGTCACCCCCCACGGTGGATGGACAGACTGCGGCACAGGCTACTGTGCTTAGCGGCGAGCAGGCAGACATGGCGCACAGTGTCACACACGATCTCAAGCGCAGAAGGCAGGGGACAGCCAGGCTCGGGGGCTCCACACGCACAGGTGCCACCTGCACGATGGGCTGGGGAGTCTGATCACGGGAGCAGAGCGCAACCGCGCAGCGTCAGGTTGGGTGGAAAGAGGGGCTGACCACCCAGGGACGGGCAGAGGAGTCTGGAACAGAATGGTTTTGCGTGCCGCCTATGAGCATAGTGCTTCTGTGACTACATGCCTCTGTGGTGTGCGCCAAAAGGAGTATTTTACCACACGTATGTTTTAAAAATGATCATGTAAAAGGTCCAGGTTCTCAGCCAAAGCACCCAGGCTCAGACTGCGGTCACATCATTAAGCAGCTGGGTACCAGCAGCAATGACCTCGTCCCTCTAACTCCATGACCTTGACTGCAGAGGGTCACGGTCAATTATATACAAAGTGTCCCACACATGGGAAGCGCTCAGTGAGAGAGGGGGCCTGAGAGCCGTCTGACCTGGGCCCTGCAACTTGGCCCGCTCTGCTTGCACTGCCTTTATGGCTAAGATAGGGGAGAGGGTGCCAGACCGCCAAGGCCCAGGGTGCAGGGGGCCAGGTGTGAAGAAAAGGAAGGCCAGCCAAGTGGGAGATGGCACGGGCCCTGCATGTCACTTTGCCTCCTAGGCTGCAGAGTGGCAGCAGTGGAGGAGGGGGGGTGCACATTCCCACCCGGCAGCCCAACAAGAGTGCAACCTGCAGCTCCCAAAGGGCTCGGTCCCTCCCAGCATGCCCTCATTCAGGGCCACCAGCGCCACCAGGGTCCGGAAACTGTGCCGGGTAGTGCCGCAGAGAATGGCTTGGTCCTTCCCAGTGTGTCGTCATCCAGGGCCACCAGGGCCCTCAGGGCTGGGGGGCTGTGCTGGGCAGTGCTGCTGAGAGATGGGCTCAGTCCCTCCCAGCGTGCTGTTGTCCAGGGCCCTCAGGGCGGGGAGCTGTGCTGGGCAGTGCCGCCGGGAGACAGGCATGGTGCCCAGGCCGGGTGGGGGGTCTGCTCCACCAGACTGACCTTGACAGGCCCGGGACTTGAGAGGGCTTCTGGGATAACTGTGAGGATCCCTCTCTCCTAAGACCACCAGTCCGGTTCATGAAAGGTAGGAGAAGGGGGAGCCTGTCTAGGGCCACTCGGAATTCTTTCCTTTCCTTGTAGAGCCTGGGCAGAAGAACCACAACAAAACCTAAGTACAAACACACCAGCTTTAGCGGGGCAGGGCAGTAAGGGGGCAGCCCAGAGCAAGGGGGAGCCAGAGAGCCTGTGCTGGCACCCGCCAGGTAGACGGGGAAGCTGGGACCCAGGAGCACTGGCCTCATCCCATGCACAGCAGGCAGGCTGTAGAGCCACAGCCAACCCTGCCTAGGAACCCAGGAGCCCCTGACCCAGACGAGGCACGGCTTTGGGGAGGGACAGGGAGGCCTCTCAAAGCCACGGCTTCCTTCTGCCTGTGCAGGGCTCCCTCTTGACCACAAGAAAAGTCCAATAATAAGCAGAAAGCAGGCAGCGGCCTGCACCTCAGCTCTAGACTGTGCTCTTGCAGCCAAGTTCAGTTGTGTGCCTGCCCCCACCCTTCACCCACTGGGTGGCCAGGCCTGGCTATAACGGCATGGGAGTGCAGACCCTGCAAGCAGGGACAGCACCTACGGCAACATCCACAAACACCACGCCGCAGGAGCATACACTCCCACACGAAGGTCTGCAGCTGATGGCCACGGGACAGGACATCTGGAGAGCCTCACTCGGCCTTCAGATTTGCGGCTCATGTTGAAAAGATCTTTTTCCAATTTGCCTGAATTAAACAAACATTCCAAACCACTTCCTCTCAGTCTGGCCACTGTCCTTAATTCCATGCCACTCGGAGTCCCGGGAGCTACTTATCACCGCCGAGTGCAGGCGGATGTTCCCTCACGGCGAGAGGGCCAGAGCACTCTTGCACAATGCGTGGCTCCACAGCGCCCTGTGGGCCTGAGAGAGGGTGGCAGGGGCGAGGTGCTTGTGTGCAAACACCGTGAGGCACGCCACGTGGGACCCAAGGGCACAGTGTCCATCGGGCTCGAGAGCACACTCCTCATGGGCCGGCCAGCCAGCCTGCCTGAGCTACCCAGAGCAGGGGCTGCTCCATCCCAACTTAAAAATGAAGTGAATGGGGTTGAAGAGGTGGCCGGGATGCCTGCTGCTTCCAGAACAATGGGCTTCACGACTAAGATCGACCCAGATCGACCCAGATGCACTCAAGGACCCAGGGCATCCCGCAGGTGCCCTGCCGTGACTGCGCCCACCTGCATCCATCTTGTGCCTGCGCTGTGTGCATCCGTCACCTTGGGCAGCTGCATAGTGGTCTGTAGGTGTGAGGGCACACGTGTGTGCTGAAGCACAGCCTTGCTCATGGACCAGGCCAGCTGATACACATGGTGTGACCACAGACTGCAAGCACCAGCTCAGACGCAGACAGCAAGAGTGAGTGGCGCTCTTCCCAGCGTGTGACAGCTAGAAGAGCGTGAAGTGAGACGGATGCACACGGGCACAGGCACGGCAAGGTTCCTGCGGGACGCCGGCGGCCAATCTGCATGTGCGGCAGCCTATGTAAGTGATGAACACGTGTCTCCAAACACACAGAGAAGTCTGCGGGCACACTGTTCTAGCTGTCACACGCAGGGAAGAGCGCTAGACACTCGCTCTTGCTCTCTCGTCTGAGCTGGGTGCTTGTGGTCTGTGGTCACACCATGTGCATCTGCCGGCCTGGCCCGCCACCAAGGCTGTGCTTCAGCACACACATGTGCCCTCATGTGGGGGAGCCCATCCAGGCCGGGGCCCCTCCTGGAGCCACGGTGACGCCTGCGGAGAGGGCAAAGGTTGGCTGTGGGGCAGGCCCGCCTTCCAGCATCTGCTAAAGTTCTGTCTCCAGAGTTACTGCCTTTAACATCCTCTCAATACACAGCACCACTGTCTCCCCAGCCTTGTCGACTATTGTAGTGAAAATTTAAAAGGAAAGGGAATATTTGCACGGAAACTATTTCAGTGACACGGGATGGGCTTGCAGAGGTCTGCAACTGTCGGCACCACTGGTAACAGTGCTGGCGCCAGGGACACACAGCACAGCTGCCAGGAAGTGGCCACCCTCAGGGGCAGGAGGCCACAAGGTCCAGGTGTGGGCGTGGCAGCCGAGTTCCCAGTGCCGTCTGAGGAGCGCAAGAGCTCCCTACGAGAGCACAGGGCTGGTCAGGCTTCTGCACCGTCTCTCTGGGCCCAAAAGCCAACCGCAAACGCAAAGGCAACCTCGCCACCAGAGACTCTATCTCCACAAAAAACACAAAACTTAGTCGAACATGGTGGCACATGCCTGTAGTCCCAGCTACTCAGGAGGCTGAGGTGGGAGGATTGCTGGAGCCCAGGATGTCGAGGCTGCAGTGAGCTATGACTGCACCACTGCACTCTAGCCTGGGTGACACGGTATAAATAAATAAATAAATAAATAAATAAATAAATAAATAAGTAAGTAAAAAAAATAAAATCTCCATCTTTTCTGACATTGTTTGCAGAAAAGCTAGTAACATATGAAATATAAAAATACAAGATGCAGTAATTCATCTTATTCCAAAACATACATCATCATCCCTGCTGAGTTTAAGCCGAGATTTTCTTGGCTCAACGCAGGAAAGAGGAGTGTGAGGGGGAGGACGCCCGCCCCCACCGGGCTTCACGAAACCGCCCCCTTCACAAATCCAACCTTAAGGACTGTTTCAATGTTCCTCTGCGAACTAAAGAAAAAAAGCGTATCTTTTGTGAGCTGATCTTTTCCCTTTTTATATATTTGCCGTATTTCTTCAGAACAAGGATCTGAGGCCTCTAGGTTAAGGAGCTCCTGTGACACAAGATTAAAATGTAAATGCTTTCAAAGGAACCCTCCTCTCACTTCTGCCATTCAGTTACTCTCTTATATCCATAAACCCTCGGTACGGCCCACGTGCAAGTACAGGTCTGCTCACTGCATGCCCACCACGGGCTCAGCAGAGAAGTCAACGACAGGGCTGGGAGAATCTGGAGGGGCGATGGGTCCATTCTCCTGGAATGACCCAGACAGGGAGGAGAAATAGGAAGAGGGCTGAGGTGTCACGCCCAATTCCTCACCTTACTGTGATTATGACGAAGTGCCAGGTGGTGCACATTTCCCCGCGCATCTGACTGCACGCCCTCCTTTAGAGAGCATGGGCTTGGCTCTGGCAGGCGGCTCTCTCCCTGCAGAGGAGAAGGAGTCTCTTGAGGGCTGTCTCTGGAGCTCTGTTACTGAGGATCCACGGTTGCCTAGCCTCAGGGGCTGGCTTTGCCAGTCCTTTCTGGGGTTGTCCACACTATCTGGGGAGCTGGAACCGGGGCAGCTCTGTATAAGCCTGGCTCACTATCAGCTGCTCTGAAGCTGGGCTTTGGAACCTCCACCCTCTGCCTCCATGGACTCAGCTCATGACGCCAGCAGACTGCCATCCCGGGTGTGGGGCTCCTCCTCAACGTGGCGCCTCACCTTTTAGTCCCAAATCCTGACAGTCCCAGCTCCCTCGGCCTCCCGGAAATCCAGCCTCTGTCCCTGCAAACTAGCTGGTCATACTGGTCGGCTCGGAACCCCCTGACCTGGGCTGCAAACCAAAGACTGCGGTGGACAGCGGGGGAGGCCTGGCCTGGCTGGTTTCCCTCACCTCAGAGATCAAAGCTCGCACTGCTCACTGTCTGAAAGCGGCCGGTTCCTGGTTATGGCAGGAGAGCAGTTCCCTGAGGTGACTCATGGGCAGAGGGAGCACCGGCGTTCATTTATAGATGCAATGATGACATGCCAAGGCTCATTAGCTTCACAACCAAATGAAGTCACGAGCGTCCATGAGTGCCCAGGGCTCCTTGGGAAATGGCTGGCCCTAGGGAAGGGCAGGGGAGGCACCGAGGGGCTGGAGAATGACCGAACCGATTTCTGAGTATCTCGGCTCAATGAATTGTTTTAGAAATCCAATCACAGAAATGTAAATGGGTGGTTCTTGCACAGTTTCCTTTCAGCAGCAGGACCCTTTCTTTAAACAAAAGCTTTTAAGGGTGCCAACAGGTGAAACATTTAATACAGCCTCTCCTGATGAGAGCCGGGGAATGGGGGGCCCGAGTGCTGGGGCCTCAGAGGACCCCAGAGCACATCACGGCCCCCAGGGAGGGGCGTCCCCGAGCCTATCACTAACCCCAGGATGGTTGCCCCCCAAGTATATGACAGCCCCCAGGGTGGGTACCCCCAGAGCACATTATGACCCCCAAGGAGGGCATTCTGAGCATATCACGGACCCTAGGGTGAGTGCCCCCAGAGTGCATCACAGCCCCCGGGGAGGGCGTCCCCAGCATCTCATGGACCCCAGGGTGGGCACCCCCCACAATGCATCACAATCCCCCAGGGTAGGTGTCCCCAGAGCACGTCACAGCCCCCAGGGTGAACATCCCCAGAGTGCATCACGACCCCTAGGGTAGGCACCCACAGAGCATATCATGGCCCCTGGGTGACCCTGGGGGTTAGGGCAGGTGCTGCGTGATCCCAGTCCTGTGTCCATCTCCCGCCACTGCCCCATCCTGTAACCATCTGGACACAGAGAACAGGCAGTGTTCCATGTTAACACCAAGGGGAAGAGCCAGCACCCAGAGAAAACGAAGGAAGCTCCTGGGAGCATGAGAGAATGAGTCATTTGCATTTATCCAAAGAAAGGGTTCAGGATGTCTTCAGTTTAAACAGATCAAATCAGACTGGGGTGGGGTGGGAGAAGCCCCCCCGAAGCTCCTTGAGGAACTGCCTGGTACTGACTGAGGTGGGGCAGGGACAAGGTGCAGGTGCTGGTCTCTCCTTCTGGAACATTCCGCCACGTGTTCCTGGGGGTGTATGGCCACCCCCGCAGGCCAAGCTTGACCAGCACCACCCTGCCCACTCTTCTGTGAGCTGCCCCACCTGCTTCCAGAGAACCCAAGGGCGCGCCCAGAGTGCTCCCAATGTCCACTGAGGGGGCCCCACTGGGAGACCTGTAAAACCGTCAACGCCTCTTGGCCAGCAGCTGCACACACCTTCAGTGCTGGAGTCATGCAGCCGGGCTGGTGGACTAGATGGTCTCTGAGTGCAGTCAATTCCATCGGTGAGGGAAAGCACTGGAAGACAGCTCTGCCCGAGGCACAGCCGCGGATGACGGGAAGGGACACGTCACTCTGCGCAGCAGAGACAAAGGGTGTGTGGTGTCTCACAGAACGTCTGGATCCATGCATCCCTGCTGTACAGATGGGCACCGAGGCTCAGGAAGGTTAGAGACGTTGCCCGGTGTCACACAGCCATTGAACATGGGGTGAGGAAGAGGAACCCAGGCTGGAGCTGGTAACACTGAAGACCAGGGCTGTTTGGACAGCAGCAGGCAACTCCCCAACGGCTCTGCTCCTGCAGAATCGGGGGGACCTGAATTCCTGACTACCTCAAAAGCCACAGAGAGGACTGGGCATGGGACAAGGAGAAGGAGGAGGGCGCTCAGTCAGTGTGGCAGAGTGGGGGGTGCCGGAAGGCACTGAAGGAGGGGGGTGCTCAGTCAATGGCACAGAGTGGGGGCCGCTCAGTCAGTGGGGCAGAGTGGGGGGTGATAGAAGGCACCGCAGGAGGTGGGGGGCTCCGTCAGTCAGCAGGGCACAGTGGGGGCACTCAGTCAGTGCAGGGGGGCACTCAGTCAGCAGGGCAGAGTTGGGGGCACTGGGAAAGCATGACAGGAGGTGGGGGCTCAATCAGTGGGGCAGAGTTGGGGGCACTGGAAAGCATGACAGGAGGTGAGGGGGCTCAATCAGCAGGGCAGAGTGGGGGCACCGGAAAGCACTGCAGGAGGAGGGCGCTCAGTCAGTGCAGGAGGGGGGCGCTCAGTCAGTCAGCAAGGCAGAGTGGGGGCGCCAGAAGGCACTGCAGGCCTGCGTCTGGGGCCTCTCAGCACCAGGACTGGGCTTTGTGAGTGAGGGCTGAGGGTGCAAGGCGAGGGCCAAGGGCTCCTGCATGGGTGTTCCCTCAGGCGGGCTCCTGAAGCCGAGATCCACTCACTGCCGTACTTTGCGCGTCTTTTTTCTGCGCATTACCCGGTATTTGGCCTTGTGCACGTTTAACTCCATCAGCAGTGAGCAGATACAATTCCCTGTGAAGTTCTTTCCTTTTATTCTATCCTGGGGATGAACAGCAAAATATGTTCACCTATTAAAAATTCATAAAGACATCAAATCCAACAAGGGAATCGGTACCTGACAACATGACTGCTGACCCAGGATGCCTCTGGTGTTGGGTAGAGACCATGTGCTTGGAGTCAGCAGGCCACTCCCAGACCTGCCCCTGGCCAGTTTCGAGGCTGCGGTTACACAGCCCCCTGCAGTCAGTTTCTGCAACCTTGAGACAGGGAGGAGGACAGCCCTACCTCACAGGCTCTGGGGGAGGGTTACCTGAGACCACGCACGCAGAGCCCCAGGCACAGCGCCCAGCACCCAGGACGCACGCACTCAGTGTCACATTCTACACTATAAGAGGCTGAGCAGGAGGATCACTTGAGCCCAGGAGTTCAAGACCAGCCTTGGGAATACAGTGAGACCTTATCTCTACAAAGAAATAAAATAAAATAAAATTAGCCGGGAGTGGCGGCTCACATCTGTAGTCCCAGCTACTCAGGGGCTGAGGTGGGAGGATGGCTTGAGCCTGGGAGGCGGAGGCTGCAGTGAGCTGAGAAGATCAAGTCACTGCACTCTGGCCTGGGCAACAGAGCAAAACCCTGTTTCAAAAAAAAAAAAAAAAGTCAGATTTAAAAATTGGCAAAAGGTCTCTATGCCTTACAAACAGCCCATGAGATTCCTCCCATCCTGTCACCCACGAAGTATTAAGTAGGTCTTGACTGGAGTTCCTGCAGTCTGGGCCTGTCCCTTATACTGGTAGCTGTTTGATGGCTGACAAGTTACTCACCCACCCGGTGCTTACAGAAGGCTGGGCTCCAAGACCCAGAGGCCCCAACCTGGCTGATTCTATCCCGAAAGCATGAAATCCAGGTGCATCAGCCACTCCAGGCAGGTTCTCCAGGAAACTCAGGGCATGTGAGTGGAGAGCTTGGGAGCTGAGCTCTTCCTCAGCTGCTGGGACAGGCAGAGAGACCAGAAAGCCTTGGGTCTGCACTATCAGGGAGCAGCTATTTTTAAGTGACAGTTTCAGCTATTTCGAGATTTGGGTTTTTATTTTATTTATTTATTTCTGTACTTTCTCATGACTCACATATTTCAAAATGGTGTCTCGGGCATTTTTAATGCTGAAATCATCTCGACTCCACAGCTGGTCAAAAAAAAAAGTCTAAGAGCAAATCAGCTCTTTATCATCCAAATACAAAAAGGTACATATTAGAGTCATCAAACAGCCCCCTGCTGGAAGAAACCCACGTTAGTATTTTTCCATTAAAAATTTAACACAGCATTCTGTTTAGGAAATACGTGTATATTTCCTCAAATAAGCTCTGAAAGACTTTGAATTGGTATGGCACAGATGCCATGAGGCGCCTCTGCAACAGGCTTCCCACATCACGGAGCAGGAAGCTCCCTGGCAGGCCGCTGAGGGGCCGAGCGCACCTGAGGCTCTGCACCCAACCTCTTCCACCTGCACCAGCTCTGTTGGGTGGGGGGGGAGCCCACGCGGGCCTCTACACCCGAGCCTCAGGCTTCAGCAGCCCACATTACTCACATTCAGTGGACAAAGGATCACTCAGCATTCAATCTCACCACTTCAAAAAATTACAGAGGGAAATGGCACACAGAAGTCGGAGTGCAATTCGCTGCAGTTCAGTTCTGAGGAAGACCCTCCCCTCAGCCAGGGCTGGCAGTGCCTGAGGACCCCCTAGGCCTGACCAGCCCATGGGGGATGCGGGGGTGGGGTGCAGGGCCTCTCTGCCCTCACCAGGGTGGCTGACCACAGTTCTCCAAGAGGTGGGTAAAATTCGAATGGCCAGCAGGTGGGGCACTCGGAGGTGGCATGAGACTGTTCAGAGGCCCTGGGAATCTGGGGAGGGAGGTTTATTCTCGGCTGCACGAGGCGGTGAAATCGCCAACCATGAGCAAAGGAGGTGGCCCTGGTAGGGAGGTGGCCCTGGTGGGAAAGAGGCTGTCAACACCTGGAGGGCAGGTAAGTTTGGAGGCTTCTGAAGCAAGGGCAGGCGCTGAGGCCTGAGGCTCAACCAACACTTAGAAAACTATGCGCTGAGGGCCCACGTCTGAATGCTTGGGACCAGAAGAGTTTTGGATTTCAGATTTTTTTCAGATTTTGAAACATCTGCAGGTAGAGAATGAGATATCTTGGGGTTGAGAACCAAAGCTAAATACAAAATTCATTTGTGTTTCATACACACCTTGTACACACTGCCTGAAAGTAACTTTACAAAATACTTGAAATAATTTCATGCATAAAACAAACTTTTAACCGTGCGTGGACTGCAACCTGCCACACGAGGTCGGGTGTGGAAGTTTCTGCTTGTGACGCTGTGGCGCTCCAACGGTGCTGGATTGCGGGGCACTCGGGATTTCAGACTTCCAGATGCTCAGCCAGTACTTACATTCCTAATTTACATGTCAGAAATGCCTGCTGTTTCTTGGGTTGACATTTCTTTCTGCAAATGTCTGAATTCCTAAGTTAAATTCTCTATGTATCATCCACATGCTACTAAGCTATTATGAAATTTCGTGTTTGAAGCCGGTCAGTTGCAAAAACAAGAATATTGCTTGTTTCAACTCAGGATGACAGGTTATTACCTAAAGGACACACAATAGCTAGTATAATGCCTTCAAACTTAAAGAAAAGTTTGTATCCGTGGGCGAAGAAAAGCAGTTAAACCAGAAACTTCCATAAGAACATGTCTAGTGGAACTGAGCTGATTGCCAAAGTGTGGGAGAAAAAGGGCCAGCAAAAAAATGGTTAATGCTAGCCTTCCGAGGAGGAGGCCGCCCAGAACCCAGCCAAAGAGGAGCAGGCGGAGGGGCCTATAAAGCCTGGTGCCAAGGGGCGAGACTCACTGGCTCAGAGGAGGACTCGCCTGCCAGAAGGGAAACTTCCCTCCAGCTCCCAGGGCGGGTCTCGTCATCTCTCCAGTCCTGCTCAGGCATTCGGCAGGTTCAGGTCCGGCAGAAGCGCAGCTCCTACAGCTGGGCTCCAAGCGCACCTCCAGCCTGATGGGACCAACCGAGGAGGCTCCCAGGAGCACGGGAGGGGCTGCAACCCAGGTAGGACTCAGCCTCAGGCTCCGGGTTCTGGGGCCTGGCGGTGCCGCCCCACTGACTAGGGGCGCAGGGGGTGGTGCCACCCAGGCCACTGTCCTGTTATGGGATCAGCTGGACGCAGACGTGCACTGATACCTCACCCTCTGGTGAGAGCCACACCCTGCTTCCCAAACTCAAGGCACAGACCCCTCTCCCAGTGAGCTCCTGTGGTCTCAGCAGGGGGCTTTGCCCGCCGGCCTAACAGGTGCTGAAAGCAGGGACCAGGATTCCAACACGTTCTATCCTAGCAAGAACATGTCTCACTTCAGGAAAATGAGGGTACCCGCTCTGCCCTGCACCGTGGCCCTGGGTCTCCCTCACCAACCCCGCAGTCCTGGAAGTGCCACACGCCTCTTTACAGATGCAGACTGAATACGGCTGCCTCCAGTGTGGCTTTATGTTTCTATGATAAGCAGAGGAAATCTGAAGTGAAGTCTCAGACTTGGCTCTCTCACCCAGGACCACACGAGACACCAGGACACATCAGAGAGACACCAGGTACCGTGTCTTCTCAGTGTCCACCAAGGACCAAAAGACTCAACTTCCATGGGAGAGAAATGAATGGCCCATTTTTAAACTATTTTTCCCTCGGAGTTCATTTAACAAAGTTAGGGAAGAAAAGAAACATACGTTAAGGGCTCTGTCCACCTTTAAAATGCCTGCCACGCTGCAGTCTAATACTTTCCGAAATTTCTACATGTAAAGAGCAAACCAAGTCCTCTGTGCCGTTTTTAAGAAATTAAATACAGAGGCATTTCAACCTTCCCGACAGAGCCTGAGAACAGAGGCATTTATGTTGCTCAATGCTATTACCTACTAAAGATGAATCAGGTGTGCAAAATAACTAATAAAATCAACTATATCAGCCACAGCTAAGTGAAGGTTATTGAATACTTTTTTAAAATTGCATTTTAGGTTTTGGGGTACATGTGAAGAACATGCAAGACTGTTGCATAGGTACACACATGGCAGTGTGATTTGCTGCCTTCCTCCCCCATCACCTATATCTGGCGGTTATTGAATACTTTTAAAATAACTGACACCAAGGCAGGGATTCATCTTGTCTTCCCCTACCCTTCTTTTTTTTCACTCCAGTTGCTTAGGCTAGAGTGCTGTGGTGCAATCTCAGCTCACTGCAGCCTCAACCTGCCGGGCTCAGGCGATCCTCCCACCTCAGCCTCCTGAGTAGCTGAGACTACAAGTGCACACCACTGTGCCCAGCTACTCTGTATTTTTTAGGTAGAGACAGGGTCTCACCACGTTGCCCAGGCTGCTCTCAATCTCAAACACCTGGCCTTGAGCAATCCTCCATCTCAGCCTCTTGAAGTGCTGGAATTGCAGGCCAGCCTTTTTTTTTTTTTTTTTAAGGTATTTTCAGGCAATAGGTCGATAAATCTCTAGTCTGGTTTTGCAGCACTTCAAAACAATAACTCCTGGCTGTGTGTGATGGCTCACACCTGTAATGCCAGCACTGTGGGAGGCTGAGGTGGGCCAATCACTTGAGGTCAGCAGTTCGAGACCAATCCGGCCAACACGGCGAAAACCTATCTCTACTAAAAACATAAAAAATTAGCCAGGTGCAGTGGCTCACACCTATAATCCCAGCATTGTGGGAGGCCAAGGCAGGCAGATCACTAGAGGTCAGGAGCTCGAGACTGGCCTGGCCAACATGGTGAAACTCCATCTCTCCTAAAAATATAAAAAATTAGCCAGGCGTGGTGGTGCACACCTGTAATCCCAGCTACTCGGGAAGGTGAGGCAGGAGAATCACTTTAATCTGTGAAATGGTGGTTGCAGTGAGCCGAGATTGTGCCACCGTACTCCAGCCTGGCGACAGTGAGACCCCATCTCAAAAAAAAAAAAAAAAAAAATCAAAACAATAACTCCTAATGATTTCAAAGGGTAAAATGAAAACTCCCAAAGGAAAAACAACTCAAACCCATTTTGAAGTGTTGGCTTCCTCCAGGGCACCAGCACCATCTGGGCCAGGTAATTCTTTGCTGGGCTCAGGCGCCTGTCCTGTGCACTATAGGGAGCTGAGTGGCTGCCCTGGCCCCACCAGCATTCCCCTAGCTGCAACAGCCCCCACATCCCCCAGAGACCGCCAGTGTCCGCAGGCTGAGAACCCCCGGGCCCGCTGCATAGAGGATTTCCAAGAGCAAAGTGACATAGGGCAAGTGACGGGACCTTCCCCACCCACAGCAGAGCCAGGGCACCACCAGGCAGACAGCCCACTCCTCTCCCTGCAAAAGCAGAGCTTGGGAGGAGTGAGTCTCTCCCCTAGAGTTTCTTCCTAGGTTACAAACAGCACTGCAAAATATATTAGGTTTTACAATAATTTGTTAAAATGCGGAATAAAACTTAAATATTATTTCCCAAAATAATTACCCCTTTCATTCTATATTACGGAAATAAGTTTCATTTCTGGCATATAAACACAGAACCAGCATGAGCAAACCACTAAATTTCTGTGCTCTATTTTATTGTAAGAGAATATTCTACTCCAATTTCCAGCTTTCCAGACCCATTCCCTTTCAAGAACACTGGGCTTTCCCTTCCGATCTTACTTCTTGCTCCATCAGCTGCTGAAATGCATTTTCCCCTCTTCTCACAAACGCTGTTTTCCTGGGGCTGCCGTGCCCACACCCCCGTTGCTTCCTGGGCCTGCTCTGTGGCTATAAAGGGAAAGAACACCCCTGCCTGTGGCGGTGACTCACGTCCAGCCTCCAGCTGCAGCTGAGTGGCCATGGGACCTGCAGGAGAAAAGGCCGCATACTTCCCACAGGTGACTCTCCACCCCAGCTCAACCAGAGCCACCTCCTGAGCTCATAAAGCTGAAGTTCTGGATCTCCCCAGGCTCCTGATACACCCAGACTCCACGGACACCTGGCCAGGGGCGCCAGACTTTGTCCTAAAGCTGGGGCTACTCAATGAGACTTAGTCCTCTCCTGTTGCTTCTCCAGGTACCCAGAGAGTGAGCAGCTCCACGCAGGACTGCGCACGTCGGCCGACACCCGCAGGGATGCCCACTGGATGAGCACGAGAGGGCCCTCGCCTCCATGTGCATGCCATGCCAGCGGGCAGAGCATCTGTTTTGCCCACTCGCTGCAATTAACAAACCCAACCCAAACTGCTACAGGTGCTCCTCTTGGGGAGTTTCCTGTCTTACAAATGCCGGGCTCACTTCGAGGAGAATCATGTTTCTTCTAAAGATGGATTCATTGTTTGAAACAGATCTCTGGGAGCCTTTCGGCAAATCTTGAAAGCCGCACGGCGCAGAGACATGGATGTGACTTCCCAAGCCCGGGGTGTGGGCCTGGAGATGTACCCAGGCACCGCGCAACCAGCAGCCCCCAACAGCACCTCCCCCGAGCTCAACCTGTCCCACCCACTCCTGGGCACTGCCCTGACAAATGGGACGGGCGAGCTCTCGGAGCACCAGCAGTATGTGATTGGCCTCTTCCTCTCGTGCCTCTACACCATCTTCCTCTTCCCCATCGGCTTTGTGGGCAACATCCTGATCCTGGTGGTGAACATCAGCTTCCGAGAGAAGATGACCATCCCCGACCTGTACTTCATCAACCTGGCGGTGGCGGACCTCATCCTGGTGGCCGACTCCCTGATCGAAGTCTTCAACCTGCACGAGCAGTACTACGACATCGCCGTCCTGTGTACCTTCATGTCGCTCTTCCTGCAGGTCAATATGTACAGCAGCGTCTTCTTCCTCACCTGGATGAGCTTCGACCGCTACCTCGCCCTGGCCAGGGCCATGCGCTGCAGCCTGTTCCGTACCAAGCATCACGCGCGGCTAAGCTGTGGCCTCATCTGGATGGTGTCCGTGTCGGCCACGCTGGTGCCTTTCACCGCCGTGCACCTGCAGCACACCGACGAGGCCTGCTTCTGCTTCGCGGATGTCCGGGAGGTGCAGTGGCTGGAGGTCACACTGGGCTTCATCGTGCCCTTCGCCATCATCGGTCTCTGCTACTCCCTCATTGTCCGGGTGCTGGTAGGGCACACCGGCACCGTGGGCTGCGGCCGAGGCGGCAGAAGGCGCTCCGCATGATCCTGGCAGTGGTGCTGGTCTTCTTCGTCTGCTGGCTGCCGGAGAACGTCTTTATTAGCGTGCACCTCCTGCAGCGGACGCAGCCCGGGGCCGCTCCCTGCAAGCAAGTCTTTCCGCCACGCCCACCCGCTCACCGGCCACATTGTCAACCTGGCGGCATTCTCCAACAGCTGCCTCAACCCCCTCATCTACAGCTTTCTCGGAGAAACCTTCAGGGACAAGCTGAGGCTGTACATTGAGCAGAAAACAAACTTGCCGGCCTTGAACCGCTTCTGCCACGCCGCCCTGAAGGCCGTCATTCCAGATAGCACCGAGCAGTCAGACGTGAGGTTAGCAGCGCCGTGTAGCCAGCCTCGGCCGCCAAGGTGCAGCCGGGGTGTGACTCTCAGGAGCTGCATGCACCTGGGTGGACAGAAGGCACAGCCACATCCTGTCTCTAAGCTGCAGTCAGACGTGGCTACCAGCTCCTTGGGGCCTTGAGAGGGTCATGGTCAGATGTGGCTATCGGCTCCTTGGGGCCTCGTGAGGGTCACAGTCAGAAATTGCTACTGGCTCCTTGGGGCCTTGTGAGGGTCACACTTGCCTGGTCCCCCTGAGGCTGCTGAGGAAACCTCAAGATCGGTCCTTCTTGATTTTGCAGTGCTCACATAGAATTGCTACAGTCAAAAAACGCTCACCCTGCAGGGTCCAAAGGCCAGCAGTGACTAGTCTGTTGCCCAGCTCCTCCCTGCACACCCTGCCTGCCGCCACAGGAAGTGATTCTGACACCTTTGACTACCAAAGCCACACGGAGAGGCTGCTGTGGATGAATTAACTTAGTGACACGGTGACCCTAAAGCAAATCTACCACTGTAGGAGAGCTGATGCCGGAGATACAAGGCACTGGCGGGGCTGGGCTACATGCCGCCGTGTGCCCTCTGTGCCCGCAGTCTGAAATGCACAAGGTGCTAGCTAGCTAGCTAGTTAAGGAGGAAAGGAAAACACACTGCTCTGGTGCACGCCTGAGCATCCTCCCTCTTCCAGGACAGCAGCAACAGCGCCGCGTGGCCTCACCAGGCCTGCAAGGAGCACCGGGCGCTCGGCCCGTGGCAGCAGGAAGGCCCCTCTGCCGAGTGCCCGCCGCCTGCTCCAAGGCATTCAGCCGCTGCTTGTTTACATCATCATGGCAACCGCACTCACGTGGACAGAGACCGTGTGAGTGGCCGTGTGGGTTAATGGGGTGCCAGGACAATGAAATACTCCAGCAAGTGTGGCTGACAAATTTGCTTCTGCAGAAATAATAGTGGGGACAACCACAGTGATGATGTAAAAACCTTCCCATAAAATGTAAGAAAAGCTGATGAGGCTGGGGATGCTCGGCCTTTGTCAATAAAACAGTCATGTGTGGATTCTTCCAGAGGCTCTGTCTTGGGGGTCTGCCAAGTGGGGTCCACAAACACCCTGCAGGGAAGCCTGGGAACAGGGCAGCTCCCACACACCAGTAGGTCTCAAGAAAGTGGAGACTGCTGTGGGATGGCCAAGCCAGAAGCCAGGCTCATGCATGGCACAGTCCTGCAGAACACCATGGGTGGCTTCAGCCACAACTCAGGCCCGGAGCACCCTTCCCTCTGCCCCCCCCAAGAGCCTGCCCTGCGTCAACCCATCTAAAAGAACACAGACACCACCCTGACGGCCGCGCTCCAGAGCTCCTTCCAGGCCCCAGGGGGTGGGACTTGCCCTCCTCCCAGGGATGTCCTCACTGCAATGCCCCGGACAGCCAGGCAGCAGCCCCCCAGGAACCCCCCACACCCGGGTGCTGTCTTTACAAGACTCATGATGCACATGAGTCCCCCTTTGACCTCAGTGTTGCTGATGGGGAAAGACCATCCAAGTCCCAGAAAGCAGGCGGGACGGGCACTCAGCCACCAGGCCCTCCCCCACACACAGCCCCGTCCACACAGCTTGAACAGGGTGAGGGCAGATGCTTTACACCACACAGAGACTAGAGACCTAGCGTTTCTGACTTCCAGCTCTCATGGGCGGCTGTGTGGAGAGCAACACGGAGCGTGGTCTGGTCCCTGCTCCTCACAGCAGCCCCGAGGGATGAGCATGTCCCCGCCACGTCAATGAGGTGCCAGAAGGTCAGTCACGCTCTAAACCTTAAATGGTGGGTGACAGAGCCAGGAATCCAGCCACACTCTCCTGGCCCAGAGCCCACAGTCCTGCCCCGTCTGTAGCACTCAGCAACCCCTGGCGCCTAACTGGCAAAAGCACGCCAGGCAGACATCATATGGAGCCGGGGCCACAGGCATCAAGAGGTCACCCAAGGTCACCGGCCCATCCTCCTCTAAAGCCCACTATTCGGGAAGTACAGGAACGGTGGGGGAAGGCTCCCCTAAGGAGATCTGGGTGGGAATGCACCTGAACAGAGCCCCAGGGGCGGGACTCCACCTCATTTCTCCACGTCAACCCACCACAGGGGGACAGCGCGGGCTGTGTGGTGTCCTTCCCTCCCTGCCACAGACACGGCTTCCATCAGGGCCCTGCTCCATCTCTGGGACAGAACAAACCTGCTCCTTCCCGTCCATAGCAGACACCGCTGTGAATGCGTGGAAGCGACAGGCTATCCCCCTACGCCACTCCCCTCCACTGGGGCTCTTCCGAGGACTTGCCCCGAGGCTTAGGACAGACTGAGCCGCCACTGGAAGCAGACTCTTGACTGCGAAGCTGGTGGCAGCACTGCTCTGAGGCCAGTCACAGGAGCAAGAGGCATCCAGCAGCCGCGCCACAGGGCTGCAGTAAGGGCAGGTGCAAGGCTGAGAGGCCCCCCACACGGTAGAGCCAGGCTGGGACCTGGGGCCCTGGAGTCCCTGACCCTGAGATCCCAGAGCTGGGAGCTGTGGGACAGGGAAGAGCAGGCCGGGCAGGGACTCTGAGGGTGCCGTCGGACCGGTCACACACGCCCTTCTCAAGCGCTTGTCTGGGAGCCAGGGCAAATGTAATTATTTTTGGCAGGCGCACAGTAAGATAAAATCAAGGCGTCTTAACTGCTCTGTTGTTTCCTGGTAACCCAAGTGCTTTTTAAACCCCATAAAAAGCTCCAAAGTAGGTAACTGCAAGCATGGGAAAAACCCCTGTGTTGGCGGTGAACATGACTTCATCGCTCTTTGTGCTTAATAATTAACTCTTGACCTCATGAGAGCGCACGGCCTACCCGCCCCTTCCCAGGCCCTTCACTGCCGACTCAGTGAGAAACGGCAGAGGTGGGGTCACTAACGCTCATGCGCCCACTCACCTGCAGTCTTGGGGGGGGTGGGGGGGGGGGGGCAAAGAACTACAAATAAACCTTAGGAGGGTGTTTCTGCAGTGGTATGGGAAGCCATTCTGAGGCCATCCTAGACATCCAGGAACTGGGCATACGAGAGAATGCATGGAGTCTCCTGAAGCTGGGGCTCTCCCGGCAGAGGAGGGAGACAGGGCAGGCGAGGAGAGCCGGTGGGAATGGTCAGGGCTGAGGGCAAGACTTAACCCAGACATCTAAAATAAGCAGCACACAGACTATGCGAGTACACGCACACGTCTGTGTGTGCACATCTCCAGCGTGCTTGTGAACACGTGTCTACGGTGTGCATGTGTTTGAGCACACACAGACACACACTCATCTGTTCCAAGCTCCATCGCTGCGGCCCACATGCACCTGACCTGGCCCCCAAACACCGCCACCCTCCAGAAGAGCCCAGGGCTCCAGGAGAAATGGCTGATTTGGGCCGGGGCAGGGGAGAGACAAGATGAGCCTGGGACACATGGTTCTGCGGAGTCAAGAAAGGCTCCAACAACATGTCGGGCGACACCTGAAGGACGCAGCAGACAGCGAGCAGGGCTCCCTCGCCAAAGGTGCGACAATGTGAGCAGTAAGATGAGTAAGAAGAGACAATCGTGATAGACCATGAAAATCAGGAGTCCACAAATCCACTCCAACAATAAACAGACCTAAATGTCACTTAAATAAAATGAACCAATGTATGAATGGGAAGATTCTCGCTTTTAACAAAGTGCTGGCTGGTAAAGGAGCTGGAAAAGCATCACTCTGCAGTTTTCGGAGGCAGACTGGTGCAGGTAAGAGTCACAAACAGAAGGCGAATCTCAGGGGGCGGTGAGGCACAGGGGACTGCAGAGTCCCACTGTCACCCACAGATGGCTCATTGGTGTTTGGGGAAAGGTCGCCACATAGCAGACAAAGGACAGCCCCTTGCTGGATGATCACATGGGCAATGCCAACAAGGAGGCCAGTCCAGATGTAACACCCTAAGAAGGGAGCGTGTCATGCTGTAATCTAGGAATACCCAGCCTGAGTTTAATCAGAGGGAATGTCAGATAAACAGAAAATGAGGACAGGGAGCCAGGATGCATAAAAAATGTGCATGCTGAGCCAGGCGCAGTGGCTCACGGGCGGATCACGAGGTCAGGAGATCGAGACTATCCCGGCCAACATGGAGAAACCCTGTCTCTACTAAAATGCAAAAAATTAGCAGGGCGTGGTTGTACGTGCCTGTAGTCCCAGCTACTCAGGAGGCTGAGGCAGGGGAATTGCTTGAACCTGGGAGGTGGAGGTTGCAGTGAACTGAGATCACACCACTGCACTCCAGCCTGGCAACAGAGCGAGACTGTCTCAAAAATAAAAAGTGCATGTTATGAGACAAAGGCAGAGCAGCCCACATTCAGAAAGAGAAAAGAGCTATAACAATTCGACCCAATACGGATCCTAGACGTGATGCTCTACCAGAAGAAAAGGTGTTGTGAAGGATTTTATGGGCTCAATCGACAAGAGTGGAAAACCCCGGGAGATAAAACTGCCGCATCAACGTCCAACTTCCTGAGACTGGCTGCCGTGCTGTGCTTATGTGGAAGAAGGTTCTTATTCTTAGAAGCACACATTGGAGCATGTAGAGGAAGAGGCAGAACTGCGCAAATCACCTCCAAGAGGCTCTTTTGCGGGGCACACAGCAGGTGGGGGTGGGCGCACAGCAAACGCACAGGACAAATGTTATCCACTCCACACCCATGGATCAATGCCAAGGAACTGGAAACATGCATCCACGCAAGCATTTGTTTGTGAATGTCCACAGCAGCACTGTCCACAAGAGCCAACAGGTAGAAACAGCCCAGATGTCCAAGAGCTGATAAATGGATAAACAACGTCAGTCTATCCAACAGCGGAATATGACTCTGCCATGAAAAGGAACGAAGCACTGACCACTCTAAGCACTATGGACCTGGAAACGCCATACTCGGTGATAAACCAGACACAAGCGCAAGGTCCACCATGTGCATCCGGCAACATGAAACGTGTGCTTCAGCACCCGCAGCCTGGAAATGTGACCCTCGGTGAGATAAAGCAGGTGCAAGCGCAACGTCCACTATGTGTCCGCTGACGTGAAACATGCGCCTCAGCACCCTGGACCTGGAAACACGATGCTCGGTGAGATAAAGCAGACACAAGTGCAACGTCCACCATGTGCGTCCGCAGACGTGAAACGGGCAGGGCAGACAGGTCCACATGACAGAAAGCCAGGAAGCGGCTGTCGCGGCTAAGGCAAGGGACACGCAGCCACTGCTGACGGGCATGGGGTTTCCTTGATGATCTAGAATTAGATTGTGGTGATAGCTGCAAAAGTCTGTGACTAAAAATCACTGAAGTGCACACTTTAAAAGAGTGAATTTCTGCTATGTCAATTACATCTCACTAGAGCTGCCATGGAGGCCACAGCAGCCACTCCAGCACCGGGTCGTGCTCCTGCAGCCGGCCTTCCCTTCTTAGAGCCATGCTGGTCCCTGAATTCCAATTCTGTCCCTCTGAAGCACACACTACCATCGAACAGTGCTGGCTAATGGCTGCCCCGTGCTAGTGGGACACCAGCCCGCCACTCCACACGCACTTTGCTAGCAGCCACAAAACATTTCCGAAGAGTGGAAGGGTTTCAGCCATCTGGAATCCTGGATGCCATCCTCTAACATTTATTGTAAAGCTTCTAATTAAACTTTTCTCTTCTTATTCACCGCCTGGTAGGTAACTCAAGCTTTATTTTCTTCTCCAAAGTGGGAAACTAATTATCTGGGGTGTCTTTGGATATGCTTTTAAATTAAAAATGGAGGAAAAGAACGTTAGTAAAAATTAAAGCTGAATTGACTGAGTCATTCTGGGATCCCTCATAAAGTGGAGACGCTGGCTCCGCCCCCCGCAGCGCTCAGTTGCCAGGGCCAGGGACCTGCTCAGACTAGACCGGGCGTCACCGTCTGACCCGCACACAGGCACAGCCACGTGAGGACACAAGCTGCTGTCTCAATTGCTGTGTGCTGTTCGCAGACACTTTTCATGGGGCAGTTTGCTCAGCACTCCAGAAGACAAGGCGATATCATTCAGGTCATGGTGTGGCAGACGCATCTGACAGCAGTAACTCAGCTGCAGTAAACCCTGACTGACGTGGGCACAGATGCACCTGAGTGTGGGTTCAAACCCTAAGTGACGTGGGCACAGACACAGCTGAGCGTGGGTTCAAACCCTGAGTGACGGGGGCACAGACAAAACTGAGCATGGGTTTAAATCCTGAGTGACGTGGGCACAGACACACCTGAGTGTGGGTTCAGACCTTGAGTGACATGGGCACAGACACAGCTGGGCGTGGGTTCAGACCCTGACTGACGTGGGCACAGACGCACCTGAGCGTGGGTTCAAACCCTGAGTGATGTGGGCACAGACACAGCTAGGTGTGGGTTCAGACCCTGACTGACGTGGGCACAGACGCACCTGAGCGTGGGTTCAAACCCTGAGTGATGTGGGCACAGACACAGCTGGGCGTGGGTTCAGACCCTGAGTGACGTGGGCACAGCCGCAGCTGGGCACGGGTTCAGACCCTGAGTGATGTGGGCACAGATGCACCTAGGCGTGGCTTCAGACCCTGAGTGACACGGGTACAGACACATCTGAGCGTGGGTTCGGAGTTCTGAGCTACGGAAGCTGGGGGGTGGACAACTGGATAATCCACTCCTTATCTAAGAGGAACATCTGAGCCCCTCACCCCGTTCTGTGCACCGCTGGCCAAATGGGATAGAGAGCCTGCATTTTGGGTGAAATGAAGGCTGCTAGGTGGAGGGTGCTAAGTGGAAATGCTGTCCACACCACATGCCTTTTGTGAGCAGGTAGTTCTCCTGTCCAGCCGGCTGCCGCTGCAGCCTCCTCCGTATAAGCCCCCAGTGGAACCCCATGTCTCGTTTGCTGGCACTGGGCCTCTTCTTAGACCTCCTGAAGCTGCTGCTAGCCCACTGGAGCCAGCAGAGGCTGGGTGCAGCCATTCGGACTGCGCTCACTCTTCATGCGTGGCTGGTGACCAATTCTCTGGGACACAGTGGACACCAGAGGCAGGCAAAGCTGCAACTGTGGGTGCAGTCCATGCACAGGCCACGCAGATTGGGGCAGGTCCGAGCTCCAAGGTGCCTGGCCCATCTCTGCGGCAGGAGCTTCTGTCTGAGCCTGGGGAGGAAAATCCTCTACTTGGCTAAGTGCCGTCGGCTGGGGAACCCGGGCTGTGCGCCCTTCAGAAGCCGTGACAGTTTTGCTCCAGACGTGACCAGCCCCTGCCTTCCTGGCTCTCTGGCAGGTGGGGAGTCGGCTGACCCACTCTACCAGAAACAAAGTGGGGGCTGGGGGCAGGGGCCGTCTATGAAACGCCCCCAGTCGGAGCCCCTCCCCTGTCCCCTGTGCCTCTAGCCTCCTGGGCCCCACAGGGGGTTCTTGCGGTAAAAGACCCTTTCTGAGCACTTTACCCAGCTCGCCTACAGGCACAGACTATACCCCGAAAGGACAGCTGCGCCCACGATACATCAGCAACTCCTCCGGGAAGGGCTGTAGGGCAGAGACGGGCGGTCCCACCCACACAAGCACAGAGCCCGCACAGGGGACGGGCCGTGCAACCAGCCCCTGCTCCTGGCCTAGGCAGGGTCTGCAAAGGCCCTTCTACCCAGGCACAGCCCGTCAGGGCAGCTCATGGTCCACTCAGAAGAACACAGCCTGTTTCGCGGACATAGGCCCGAGCAGCCCTCACAGGCTCCCGGTGTCACGGTGGTCCCCAGGGCCGACACGTGTGCCACGAGGGCAGGCGTGTACATGCACACAGTCCCACAGACTCTGCTCGCAAATGCTCAGGCGGTGCTGCTGGGAAACGTCACCTGCTGCGGTGGCTCTGTCTGATTTCTGCCATTGTCCGGTGGGTGGAGTATGGAGCCTGGGAACAAGGGTGTAAAAGCCAAAGGAACACAGAATAAAAGGCCCCCAGAAGCTGGTGTTCCGCTAGGCCCAGGTACTGGGCGGAATCCATCTGAAACTTATCTCCAGAAGTCAGCTGCTGGGAGTCCTGGAAGGTGCCCAGCCGCTCTGAGCAGCCGTGTGAGGCGTGGGATCAGGGGCCGGCTCTGTAGAAGGCAAGCATCTGCCAATGGAGCCTCTGAGGGCACACAACTCAGCTAACGGCTCCTTACACAAAGCCCCTTCCTTCCTGCTCCTGCTCCTCCCCCGGTTTTTCCTGGACAACTTCTAGAGCTCTCTGCCTTCAGCCTCTGGTCTGATTCTCGCCGGGACCGCCCTTCCCGCAGCAGCCCGGGTTCCTTGCGGGGCGGACCGTCCAGCGTCCACTGTTGAGTCCCAGCACAGGGCTCTGCCCACTCTGCACGGCCATGGCAGCCTGAACTCCCAGCCTCGATTTCCACGCAGCCCCACAGCTGTCTGCAACAAGGGGCTGGCCGCAGGTTCAAGGAGATGTCAGCTGCCCCAGACAGTCACAAGCAAGAAGGATGTGGGCATCGCACGAAACCCTGCTCGGCTTGCTTGGCCTCCAGAAAGCGACGCAGCGCTCCTGAGTCTCGGCTAGCCGGGGCCACCCTCACCCTGCTCTCTGGTTCAAGAGGCAGTGGCCAAGCCAGGAACAAGCTGCAGCACCCTGGCAGCGCATGAAATACAGAAGGCTCTTGGCCACAGACGTGGTCACAGCACAGAAGGCTCTTGGCCACAGACGTAGTCACAACAGCAGAGCCCTCTCCCACAGTCTGGGCAGGGTGTCCCCAGCCACAGACCTGGCTTTGAGGCACGTGACCACCCACATTAACCATCAAGAGCTACATGCAACAGCACGGTGCCAAGCGCAGCCAGAAAAGAAAAACACAAGAAAAGGCACAACACGACTCCATCCAAAGTCCACCCACACCAAAAACCAACCGTGTTATTCAGGGCCGTGTGCCTGGCACACAGCGCTAGAGAAAAGCAGGGAGCTGGGCCCAGCAGGAGCAGCAGCTCCCTTCTCCACGGGCGTGGTCCCGCTAAGGTGCAGTCAGATCTTCACGTGCGTCTCTTACAGTAAGTAAGAAGGGGAGGGGAGAAGAAGGGAAAATCAGCATCTGCAGCCACAATCAGGTTCTTCCACTGAACCACAACCGTGACGCTCACAGCTCCAGGCCACGCTGCAGCTCAACACCAAGTCACTGTCACCCCCACACAACACAGTCTTGCTTCTTTGGTAAAACCAAAGGGGTGTTTGAAACCATGTCCCACCTTCCATTCACCTGTTTTTAAAACCGTTTTTTTTTTTTCAGAGCAGGAGTGGGCGTTTATTAAAAAGCTTTAGAAAAGAAAGGAAGGTGCACTCAGAAGAGACCCCAGCGGGCGACCTGGAGAATGGGCAACCCACTGAACCACGATCCTGTGCCCCTTTCCCGTGATTCTTCCCTGAGGGTGGACCCCCGCAGGTGAAGTACCCGCCTCAAGCTCACCCTTGAGAAGTGAGCATGCACAGTGGGTTGGGAAGTTGCATACAGCCAAGAAAGCAGGCATGGCATCAGCGACATCAGACACAGAATCGGGGGCTTCAGTAAGAAAAAGGACAGCCACTCTTCTTTGCTGCAAAAGAGTCGGGAGGAAAAGAACGCGTCCCCCTCAGCAGCTTGAGCAGGAACATGGTGCAGGGAGGTGGGTACACCAGGGGAGTGGGGAGAGAGAGACACCCTGCTTCCGCCTAGACCCCAACTCCCATCCCTATGACGCGGAACCCACCCATGCCTGAGAACAGCGCTTCTGCGGCGTGTGGGCCGGGGTCTGGGTGGGATCTCCTGGGCTCTCCACATGGTGTCACTGAACCCACCACAAGCCTGAGAACAGCACTGCTGTGGCCTGCAGGCCGGGGCCTGGGAAGGGTCTCCTGGGCTCTCCGCATGGTGTTCTGATCTCGTGCCCCTGACTGCACCAGCAAGCAGAGCTCAGGACGCAGCCCACAGCTTGTGAGAGCTCATTCCCCCCACAAACACCTAATGCATCCCGGGCTTCCTGCTCCCCCTCGGCTCCAGAAGTGCACAATTTTGCTTAAGAACTCTCAAGTGTCATCTACCAGTAACAAATATAAGCAAACTGTGAAGAAAGTGATGTATCTGGAGAAGAGACCCGCCTGTTGGAGATGAATCGTCCTTTCTCTTTCCAGGCGGAGGCAGTGAGTGCCTGAGCCTGCCAGGCAAAAGCAGGGATGTGGATGTGCCAAGGCCCTTGTGGGCTGGCTCCATGGACTCTCAAGCTCGGGGTGCACTGCAGCCCCGCCCTGCTTGGCAAACGCCTGCACACTGCTCAGGCCAGTGCCTGCAGCCTGGGCGCCACGGGGCTGCAGCATGAGAGACGGCTCCCCTGATTGTCTTCTTGAGTGAAGTTCCATTGCCCTTTTAAAGGTACAGTTTCCTAAGACTGTGCCACCCATGGGAGGGAGGGGGGGTCTGGTATTCAGAGCGTAGTAGGAGGGGGTCTGCTGTTCAGATTGCCTGTCTGGAGAAGCTGGCAGTGGGGGAGCTGTGGGTGGGTTTGTTTTGAGGAAGACAACTCAGAGGCAGACAAAAAACGCCACGTGTTTGAGATGACTTCTTACAAAATACAAACTATGAGGAACCAATTTCTACGCATGAGAATCTCTGCAACCCCATCCCTGGTAAACGGACAGCCCTCTTCAGAAGCTGGCGACAGCACCCTGAGAGCAAACCAGGACAGGAGCCACCAGCACTGCTCTGCGCCTCTCCTTAACCAGCCAGCCTGCACCTCCAACATGACTACACTGCCTGCCTCAGGGACTCACACAGCAGGCTACAACCCAGGCCTGCCAAGACGGGCAGAGCACAAAGGCATGTGTGCAGAGGGCGCCGAGGGCAAGGCACCCTGCGAGGCAGGAAGCTCCACGGGAGGAACCCCCAGCCCGTTGTGGGCTCATGCACACACACGCGCGCGAACACACACACACGCACGAACACACACACACGCACGCACCCCATGTGGCACCCACGCATCCATCTTGCCGGACTTGGGACCTCCTCCCTGGCAGCCCCCGCCTAGGAGGCAAAGGTGCGACAAGTTCACACACAAAAGGAGGTGAATGCTGCAGGCCACAGGGAAAGGTGCTTACATGGCTATGGCAACCCAAACAAATTATCATCCCCCAAAACTCCCACCTCCGGCCTACAGAAGGGCTCTCTGTTACCCTCATTCAAAATAAGCTCTCCGCCTCAGAGGCAGCACGCCAGCAGCTGACACAGTAAATCAGTCATCAAGACCAGAAAAAGACCCACGCCTGATTCTGTGGTAACAGACAAGCATCCATGTTGGGCAAGGACGAAGGCTTCATTCTCTGGGCTGATGATTTTCAGGTGACAGCGTCACAGTGGAAGCGGCTATTGGAGAAAAACCCTGACGTGGGAAGGCAGTCATTTCTTTAAAGAAAACCCCAGCTTTCAGGTGCTATGAATACAACATTCATTAGACTGACCTTACACCCCACAAAACACGCAGTTATGTGGGCATATCTGCACGTGAGAAGCCTGTCACCACACGAATTACCCCTTATTTGTCTTTTCATTTCCCGAGTTCAATTGTATCACAAGACATTTGCTGATGAAACTATTGACAAAGCCAGACTTCCTGCTACAAAGCCCGGCTTCAAAAATTCAGACCACACTTTCATTTATGACTGATTTAAACAAAACAAACAGTAGTGACAGTCCTTGCCCTGCACAGGAGAGCACTGTGCTCTGTCTCCTGTGCACTCTCGCGGCACCCGCCTGGCCCCCGAGACGGGTTCCCGCGCACTGTCTCCTGCGGGCACCTGCCTGGCCCCCGAGACGGGTTCCCGCGCACTCTCACGGCACCTGCCTGGCCCCCAAGACAGGTCTGCTGTTGTCCCCACTTTGCAGTGAAACACAGGTTTGCAGAGGGCGCCCAGCCCAGAACTAGCATGGGGGTGGGCTCCCAAGGACCAGGCAGTGTGGAGAGCACCTGGTGGGGCGCCAGGGGAGAACAGGAAGGGTGGAAGGGGTCCCCGAATGGTCCACAGCAGAGCTGCCCCGCCCCAGGCCACTGCCCACTGCAGGGAGTAAGTTCCCACCACACTCAAGGCTCTGTGCTTTGGGATCTCGGAGCCACCTGAGCACCAGCCCCACGCTGGCACCCACCAGGCTCTGCCGTGGCACCCCACAGGTTGTAACCCCATCTGGTTACCATCTCACACTGCCAGGCGGGATCAGACTGCCTGCGTGGAGGTGTCAGCTGTGCTGAGTCCTCAACCATGGGTAGGCCACAGAGGCCCTGGAGAGGGCCAACCCCATGTGTCAGCACCAAGGCCAGGGGTGCAACACTGGCTTCTATTTACCAACCTTTAAAAGCATCATCCGCCATGCATGCAGTGGCCTGGGAGGCTGAGGCGGGAGAATTGCTGAGGGCAGGAATTCGAGACTGCAATGATAATGCCTGTGAACAGTGACTGCACTCCAGCCTGGGAAACACCGTGAGATCCCACCTCTAATGCGTTAATGCCACCTATGAGCAGTAAATGAAAGCTCAGACACCTGAGAAGCCAGTGGCTCCAAGGTGCTCGCACACCCTGATGCCTGCACGTCACTACTGTGGCGCTGGGTAAATCGAAGCAGGGCCCTCCTCCAGGTCAGCGCGAGGGTGCTCCCGAGGGGCCCGCACAGCTAACGTGGAAAGGCCACCCCGTGCCACTCAGAATTACCAGGAGTGCAGCAAGTTTAAACTAGACACTGTTTATGCGCCTGACAGCAGGAGACGTGAGCCGGGTGCCTGGGAAAACCATCTTCAAAGCAACAACTGTTTTCCCAGCTGTGAATGCTCTGTCCTGGGAAATCTGCTCATACTGCTACAAAAATAATTTTGAAAAGACTGTATAAATATGCAGCCTCATCTGTCCATTCTGGTACTTTAGACCCAAAACTGAAGAACTTTCTGGAGTACACTGTCTGCTTAGCCAGTGACTAATATTCTTTATAAACATTAGTGAACGTTATAATGAACTAAACTTCCTTGAATAAATGTGATGTTATTCAGAGGCTTCCTGTGAGCAGTCAGGAAGTGGAGATAATCACAGCTGAAGAGAGGCACAGACAGGAAGCCTGCGCTTCTGCACTCTCTATTTTCTTAATAGGTACTGTAATTTTATCAAAGAAAAACAGCTGTAATGAAGGAAGAGGCTTTACAACCCTGGATAGATGGCCAGGGCAGAAGCATGGACAAGCCACAAGCTCTTGGCACCTCTGGAACAAAATCTCACTTCAGCTGAAAATACCAAATGTATACCGTGACCAGCAATTTCAATATGGTGACCAAGTGACATGCCCCTTCCAATGCCAAGGAGACAGCAGCCATGGAAACAGCTTTGGTCAGGAGACCAGGGTGCTGGCCTGGTTCTGTCAGTGGCCGTGGGAACAGACTTCTCAAGTGCGAGGGCAACTCCCCAGCCTCTGGCCTCTAAGAGCAGGTGCCTGAGAATGACCAGGGGGCTGCCTCACTGGGTGGCCTATGGTTCAGTCTCAAAAGCGGCAAAGGAATTGATGATCTGTGGGACCCTCATCGTTACTCACTCCACACATTACTGTGGCAATGCCACTTGTGAAACCAGGAGGCCAGCCCGTGCTTTTAAAAAGACTCAGAAAAACATTACAAGCATGTGAAAGTTTACCAAACATTTCTCTTCTCAACTTTTCCATGTTTTCTGTATTTTTGACAATGGGTGTGCTTTACTTTAACAAGAGGAGGAAAATACTTTGTTTTTAGAAATTAAGAATGATATTAAAAGATCATGTATAAATCGAGTATATGCTGAGTGTTCACCTGTGTGAGAAGACGTGTCCAAATCACAGGAACAGAGACGAGCACACGGAGGGGGAGAGGTGAGAGGTAAAAGCAGAGGGGGTTGCTTGCTAAACATTTCCTTGTATTACTTCGATGCTGTTTATTTAGTAGAAAAACGGGAAATGCAGTGTTTCCGTGGCATGCACTGCATGGACGCTGCAGAGGCAGCTTCTCCTCGCTGCTCACCACTCCCGCCCTCAATCTCCCGTGCTGCCCAGCCGAGCACTGAGGCTGTCGGGCCCTGCCAGCAGTGCGGACTCTTCACGTGGGGAAATCAGCCCCACCCCCACCCAACAGAGACAGCCGCCTGGTCCCTGCGCAGACTCAAGGGTGTATCTGGGTATCAGAGGGGCATCCAGACTCAGCCAGAGCAAAGCCCCAGAGATGAATCCATCCAGTGCTTCTGAGAACCCGTGTGTTCTGGGCGTCGTGTGGGAGAGAAGACAGAGCCAAGAGCGGCCAGGACAGCAGGGCAGGGAGAAGATACAGGAGGGGATCGATGTGGGGGAGGGGCAGGCTGCATTCCCCACTGGAGCCCTGCACCCCAGGAGGAAGCAGAAGAGGACTACGTCCCCCCACTGGAGCCCTGCACCCCAGGAGGAAGCAGAAGAGGACTACATCCCCCACTGGAGCCCTGCACCCCGGGAGGAGAGCAGAGGAGGGCCGTGTCCCACACTGGAGCCCTTCACCCTAGGAGGAAGCAGAAGAGGACTATGTCCCCCACTGGAGCCCTGCACCTCTGGAGGAAGCAGAGGAGGGCCGCGTCCCACACTGGAGCCCTGCACCCCAGGAGGAAGCAGAGGAGAGCCATGTCCCACACTGGAGCCCTGCACCTCTGGAGGAAGCAGAGGAGAGCCGTGTCCCACACTGCAGCCCTGCACCTTTGGAGGAAGCAGAGGAGGGCCGTGCTCCCACACTGGAGCCCTGCACCTCTGGAGGAAGAAGAGGAGAGCCGTGTCCCACACTGGAGCCCTATACCCCAGGAGGAGAGCAGAGGAGGGCCGTGTCCCACACTGGAGCCCCACACCCCAGGAGGAAGTAGAGGAGGGCCGTCTCCCACACTGGAGCCCCGCACCCTGGGAGGAAGCAGAGGAGAGCCGTGTCCCACACTGGAGCCCTGCACCCCGGGAGGAAGCAGAGGAGAGCCTGGTCCCACACTGGAGCCCTGCACCTCTGGGAGGAAGCAGAGGAGAGCCGTGTTCCACACTAGAGCCCCACACCTTGGGAGGAAGCAGAGGAGAGCTGTGTCCCACACTGGAGTCCTGCACCTCCTGGAGGAAGAAGAGGAGAGCCGTGTCCCACACTGGAGCCCTGTACCCGGGAGGAAGCAGAGGTGGGCCGTGTCCCACACTGGAGCCCCACACCCTGGGAGGAAGCAGAGGAGGGCCGTGCCCCACACTGGAGCCCCGAGACCTGGGAGGAAGCAGAGGAGAGCCATGTCCCACACTGACGCCCCATACCCTGGGGAAGCAGAGGAGGACTATGTCCCCCACTGGAGCCCCATACCCCAGGAGGGAAGCAGAGGAGGACCATGTCCCCCACTGGAGCCTTGCACCCCAGGAGGAAGCAGAGGAGGACCATGCCCCCACTGGAGCCCCACACCCCGGGAGGAAGCAGAGGAGGGCTATGTCCCCAACTGGAGCCCCGCACCATTGGAGGAAGCAGAGGAGGACTATGTCCCCAACTGGAGCCTTGCACCCTGGGAGGAAGCAGAGGAGGGCTACTCTCCTTGGCAGGCCTGTGGGCAGCTCTGCATCCATCTGCTGGAGACTCCGTGAATCCCAAATGCCCGGGGTGCTGACTTGTCAAAGGGGGGTTCCCATGAGGCGGTCAGTGCAGGTCTGCCTGGGGCTCTGATTCTGTGTGAATGGGTTTCCACCCACTCCAGCTTCCCTGCCATGTGTCTCGGCCAGTTAAGAGGATGGATTTCATGCCTCCTATTTGGAAGACAAGTGGCTCTCGGCTGGAAGGGCAGTTCAGTTCCACTCTCTGCTGCCTGAGTGTCCAAGGTCACCCGGGGGTGCCTCATCACTGGTGACACACCCGTCCCTACAGTGTACACCTGCTTTGATGCCTCTGGGGGCATCCAGCATCCACTCCCTCACCAGCATGGCGCTGGGTCTCTTCTTTACCTCTTGCTTTTGAATTAGCTATGTTAAACAATGTTGCTGTTATGCTTCTTCCGTTTTTTTTTTTTTTTTTTTTGAGACAGAGTCTCGCTCTGTTGCCCATGCCCAGGCTGCAGTGCAGTAGTGTGATTTCGGCTCACTGCAACCTCTGCCTCCCAGGTTCAAGCGATTCTCCTGCCTCAGCCTCCCGAGTAGCTGGGACTACAGGCATCTCCCACCATGCAAAAAATCGGCTAATTTTTGTATTGTTTGTAGAGACAGGGTTTCAAAATGCTAGCCAGGCTGTCTTGAATTCCTGATCTCAGGTGATCCGCTCGCCTCGGCCTGCCAAATCGCTGGGATTATAGGTGTGAGCCACTGTGTCTGGTCTTTTCCAGTATTTTTATGTATCTGAAGCAGAAGGGACTATTTCCCATGTTAACCAGTCCACCATATTGACAGAAGTTTCATATATCTGCAGTACATAAACTTTTATTATAGGCACGTATTTGTTTTATTTTAAAATACTTTAATCCAATAAAAGAATTAAGACTCTTCAACAGTCTCAATCCCAACAGGATGAAGACCAGGTTGGGAATCCAGCCAACATGAGGGGGTTCCTAACAGCATATAGAAAACCCATTCCCTGCTCATTTTTGTGAAGGCTACGGTGTAACGCTCCATTTGACTTCCAGCTCAGCATTTGGTCCCTCCACACCCTGGGGTACAGTGAGTTTAGCCTGCAGGTGTGGACATGACCTCCCCCACTCACACTGCTGTGGGCGGCAGGACCCCTCCCCACCCGCCAGGCCCTCGGGCAGAACAGCTTCCTGATTCCCATGTGCCTCTGCGTCTCAGCGCCACGGCTGACTTCGGTCCAGATGCCAGCAGAGACCTCTCTCTGTCTTCCAGGCAACCAACTCCATCCTCACCTTCTCACAGGCGGACTCTAACTAGGTCCACTCTCTCCACAAATGCCACCGAGAGCGCCGCGTCGCTGAGCCCTGGGCTGGGTGAGCCGGAGGGCAGCGTGGGGAGGGCATCAAGGGGCGGCACCTTCTCCCGAGCCGTCCACACACAGACAAGGAGCCTACGCGAATCCACACCAAGCGCAGAGGCAAGCAGGTGCCACACAGCTCGCACTGAGTGAGTGCTCCATCTGTAGAAGGGCTCTGGCAGAAGAAGGGCATGCGGTAGCGATCTCCATGCAGCAGCAATCCCTACGCAGCTGGCTGCTAGCTCCCGCCAAAATACCTTGAGATGCCAGAAAGAAAAGCACACAACACCACGAAAAGCTAAGCTAACCGATCTGCTGCCAAATCCGGGAGGTGCGGCCTCCAACGACAAGGATGCCGAGCAGGGCTTCCATGTTTGTGAGGCGGCTCTGGGAGGAACCCCGCCGAAAGAAAGACACTCTCCCCGCACCGGCACCTCCCAGGTCAAGGTCGCCAATGGACGCTGGGAAGGGCCCTCAATGGGAAGGCACGGCCGTCTGGGCAGCCCGGAGTGCTCTTCCCCGCATCCCCCGCCACGTCTTCCCATGGTTCCTGTGGGGCAGCATGGGAGCGGGTGTTGGGGGGTCGGGGGAGATCCGCAGTGGAGCCGCGTCCCTAGGGAGCAGTCTGGGACGCAGGCCTCGGGGGGCTTGTGCAGCCAGAGAGCTGTGGGGCGTGGGAGGCCGCTATCTGTGTAGGGCAAAAGCCATAAACACAAACAACTCAACTGGAAAAATATTTGAAATATGAAGGAAAGATAAAGGGCTCTTAGTATAAGAAATGTGTTTACAAATCAATACAGAGAAGATAAATTACAACAGAAGTGGTAAAAACACACACACACAGGCAATTCACAAAACAAATGAATATGTACATGGAAAATGACCATCAACAGTCATCTAAGAAGGTGAAATTAAAGCTATCATTGTGTCCTGTCATACTAAATCACGGCACCCAGGGTGGACGCGGGGTAACAGGTGCTCCGCTGTGGCCGAGGCATCACATAACTCTCTTGATGGCAAAGGTTCTCTCAAAATGCGACTGTAAGGCAAAGGCATAAAATGAAACCAACTATTGTTCTCATCCACGGTGGAACACGATGACACTGAAAAAGGGCCTGCTGTTTGTTGTTTTGCTTAAAGTCACAGTTTCTGGCCAGGTGCGGTGGCTCACGTCTGTAATTCCAGCACTTAGGGAGGCCAAGGTGAGAGGATCGCTTGAGCCCAGGAGTTCAAGACCAGCCTGGGTAACATAGGGAGACTCTGTCCCTACAAAAAATACAAAAATTAGCTGGGCGTGGTAGTGCACACACCTGCGGTCCCAGCTACTTGGAAAGCTAAGTGGGGAGGATCACTTGAGCCAGGGAGGTTGAGGCTGCAGTGAGCCAGGATCATGCCACTGCACTTCAGCCTGGGTGACAGAGGGAGACCCTCTCAAAAAAAAAAAAAAAAAAATACAAAAAGTCGCAGTTTCCAAGGACCTCAGGGCAGGCAACACTGAGAGAAGACTCGCTGCCTATGGAAAAGCAAGCACGCCTGCTGCAGAAATACTCAGAACACGCAGCTGCTACAGGACATTAACCACAGCATCAGCTCCGGGCGGCAGAATCAGTCTTTCCGATTCCTTCCGTAAATTTTTCTGTTTTCTAATTTTTTTTTTTACATGAATCATGTATAACTCAGGAAAAATAATACATATTACTTTTTAAAAATTGCATTTTGCTGAGTTATTTTCTGTTGACCACAAAGCAGCAGCACTTGCAAACATCTGGGCTGATCACAGCAGCAATTACAGCATTAGATACTGACGTGGAAACGGGGCAGTGGGGGAGCTTCTGGAATATGGGGAAGTGGATCCTGTTTCCTTTGGCCCAGAGTGAGGATGGTCCGATCTCCCTGGCAGTGAGGAAGGCTGCTGGGCCTCCAGTTTCTCCGCGGTTCTTTGGATCTGACCAGCAGGCTAAGACAGCCCTGCTTAGATATGAGAGAGGCCGGCCAACAGCTCGCCTGTCCTACGGCCCGGCCTCCACCTGCTCACTCTGCATGATGCCTGGCAGGGTGGCTGGACGGCTACTCCCAAAAAGCTCCTGGAGAAGAGACCACAGGAGTGTCTGTCCCATAGACAGCGCAGACGAGCCACTTCAAACAGGAATGCCATGGATGGCCCCACATGAAGCCAGGAAAGTTCCCAGTACCCGGCACCTGGCAGCTTTCAGCAATGATCAGGCCAACAGCACATATCACAAGCCTTGGAAAAGCAAAAGAGCTTTAATTCTGCTTCTCCTAATTCCCAGGACATTAATTGGCTGTTCTTTTGAAACAGGAGCTGAGTGATCCAGATGGCTAAAACGAAAAAGCGACGACAGCAAGTGCCAACCAGGATGCAGGGACCAGCCTCTGCCGCGCTCGTGGTGAGAACGCAAACCAGCACATCCGCTCTGGAGAAGCACAGCGGCTTCGCCAACATCTAAACATGCATGCACCATGCAACCCAGCAGCCACGCCCTGGGCATTTACGCCAGAGCGATGGAAACTTATGCTCATGCGTATGTACGGAGCTTTATTCACAAAAGCCAAAACCCAGAGACCCAAACGTCCTTTGCTCTGTGGATGAATGAGAGGCTGTGAAGAAGCAGGACCAGGAGCCCCGCCATGCAGGATCCTCCTGTATCTTGACCGCAACGGTGGTTACAGAAAGGTTACCCATATGGAAAACCTGCAGGGCATGCGCCGCACACACACACACACTCTCTCACATGCACATGCATGCACACACGCATGCTCACACACGCACGCACTCATGCACACGCGCACTCGCATACACACACACGCACACTACATGCACACACACACGCCCGCACGCGTGCACACGCGCATGTACGTACAACCTGTGGGCTGTGAACGAGCTCTGTGCCATGCATGCAGGTCGATGTCTTGGTTTTGAGACAGCTATATCCAAGTATTAGCACTGGGGAAGCTGGGTCACACAGTCCCCTCTTACATTTTTTTTTTTAAATTTACTATGAATCTACCATTATTTTAAATATAAACTTGCTTTAAGAGGAAGTCTGAGTGAGCGCCCAGATGGCACAGTGCTTGCTGAGTCCTCTGTTTTCACGCTGCCCCCCACCCACAGCGACCGATGCCCTAAAAGCAGCGAGTACTTGCTTCTGGAAGGCACCACCCAGGCAGGAGCAGCCACTCCTGGGCTCTGCAGGCCAGTGCTTAGCCTGTTGGGAGCAGGTGTGCGACCCCACATGGCAGGGGCATGAACCCACTTCAACCACCTGCACTGAGAAGGTTCCGTAAGCAGAACGAGGTGCTGATGGGTCACCAGGCCCCGCAGGACACAGAACAGCTGGAATCAGATGGGCAGCGCTGGGCAGGGACTAGGAGGTCACCTACTTCACATCTCACTCCCCCGCAAGACTCCTTCCTGGGGCAACCCTTACAATGCCCACTGTGTCTCAGCCCCAGCATTTCCAAGGACAGATAACTCCCTACCTCCTCTTATTAGACAGCTCTGATTTTCTGAAAGTGCACCTCATCCTAAGCCACCATCTCTGCCTGTAATTCTGCAGGTGCCAGCTCTGACTCCCAGGCGAAGAGTGGTGCAGAAGCTCTGTGAGCCATGGCAGGTTTTGAGGGGCAAAGGGGCCCCAGGACTAGCCTGGATGGCGGGAGGGGGCAAATGGGCTCCAGGACTGCAGGAGGGCAAATGGGCTCCAGGACTCAGTCTGTATAGCAGGAGGGCAAAGGGGCTCCAGGACTTGGCATGGATGGCAGGAGGGGCAAAGGGGCTCCAGGACTCGGCCTGGACAGCAAGAGGGCAAAGGGGCTCCAGAACTCGGCCTGGACAGCAGGAGAGCAAAGGGGCTCCAGGACTCAGCCTGGACGGCAGGGGGTGGGGGCAAAGGGGCTCCAGGACTCAGCCTGAATGGCAGGAGGAGGCAAAGGGGCTCCAGGACTCAGTCTGGACAGTGGGAGAGCAAAGGGGCTCCAGGATTCGGCCTGGACAGCAGGAGGGCTGCGCTCCACTCTGGGGCTCTTCTAGAACTTGTCTCCCAGGAGCGAACGGAGAGCTCAGGAAGAGGCCCGAGTTCAGGAAGAAGGGCAACATCAGTGCAAACCTCTTGGGGGCTCAACTTCCCCATCGACGTAGATACTAATTTTCTATTTCAAGTTAAATGAACTCTTGTTGCTCACAGATGCCCTATTCTTCTCCTAATTAGCCCTCAGTGCAGCGGTGCCCATGGGAGTCTTTCCCATTGTAGCAAGGACACAGCCCTGATCGTTTCCCACAAGAAACCCAGAGTCCTGCCAACCTCCCAAGGGTCGCAGCCAGACCGTGCAGCCACTGGCCCAGACACTTACTCAAAGTACAGCCACTGGGCCTCTTCCACGCAGGAGACCCAGAACTGGAGGCAGAAAGACCTGCTGCCCAAGTGCCACCATCTGTCAGGGCGGGGCTGCCCTGCAGCCGGAGAGGAACCTCAGATGCTGCTGGAGCTGCACGTTAAAGAGGTAAATCCACCCTCTCACCTGTGTGGATTGTGGCAAGCCTGGGGAAGTGCTATTTCTGCCTTGGGTGGGCTCAATGTTTAGACTCAGAGAAGGTAAACTACAGGCCCCTGGGTCAAGCCCCCGGCAGCCTCTGTGGGTTAATCAGCTTTGTTTGGACAAGGCTGCCCCCACTGGGCCGCTCACTGCCTAAGGCTGCTCCTGCTCCACAGACCGTGAAGGGTGAAGGCTAATCAGGAACATGAGCAAATCAGAGCTGATAAGAGCAAGGAATTGCCAGGCCCAAACCATGGGTGAGCTGGGGCTCAGAAACCAGGGGTGGCCGGGAAGCCTTTCTGCCCGGGAGAGGCCATGTCTAAGGCCCCACAGGGCAGGCAGGGAGGCGGAGGGACGCCTGGGAGGTGGGGAGGCAGAGGGACTCGAGGGAGAGCTGCCCCTACCCGCATGAAGCAGCTGCTCTCACAGGGTCAGAAGTGGGCAGGAGCCAGGCTCACTCTGCAGCCTTCCCAGCAACCTTGTAAGCACCAAACTCCCTGTGTTAAACCCCTTTCTGCTTGAGATGCCTGTGGGGGCTTCTGTTTTGCCTTTGTGTATATACTGTAGGCATGTCTTTTACTAGGCTGCAGTCCAAAAAAGTGAAAACTCATGCTTTGGTGGAAATAATTCGAAGTCTCTACTTGCTTAAAAAAAATTCTCATCTTTTGAGATAAACAGAATCCAAAAAGATATGTCTGACTTTATAATAAACCTTTGCTGTTGTTTAGGAGGAATGTTTCTTGGGGAGAGGGGAAGAAACTGATTCTCTTCATGTCAGGATGTTGAATTTCACCAAATGTTTCTTGGACATTACTGAGAAGCTGCCCTCTACTGCCACTGCCCACCCTTCGGGAAACGCCTCCCCCACAGACCCATCCTGTGGCCAGGCTTGCCTTCGCCGGGCGTCCAAGAGCTGTCTGCTATTTAATGCAGAGGACGGGAAGTCAGTGAGAGCTGCTAATCGCTTCCGAGGTCAGACGCCATCCAACCCTCATTGGTTTTCTCAGGTTTTGTGAGATCGTCGCACCCAACAGTGATGGATGGGGTCGCAAACCCATATATTAAGCAGCGCGGTTATTGGCATAGGTGCAATTCACACACGGCTTTTTTGTGACAGGTGATCTGCTGGAAAGGCCAGCACAAATTACATTCAACATGAGGACTCCGAAGCTCCCTAATTCCTGCCCCATCCTACACATACTCACACACACACACACACACACACACACACACACACACACACACACACCGAGTCTCAGGTTACCACCTTCCTCTATGAAACCACAGAAGAACTCTTTCAGCAGGTTATTAGAATCCAGCAAAAAAAGCATGGAGCAACACTCACATAACCTATTACGTATAGAAGCATAGATGTTAACACAGCATTAAGTATGTGTTTTTAGCAGCACAAAAATACAACTTTTAACATACACTTGCTGAACAAGTTAAATTCTCTAAGTTGATCTCAGAAAACTAATAAGTTATTTCTATCCATCACAGAGAATGTGAGGAAATAGAGATTGGAAGGAAAATTAAAGGGCTGGCCAGGCCATGAAGACAGAAATGAAAGAAATCTGGGCCTGAAAGAATCTGCCCCAGACAGCAGGGGCACAGCACGTGGTCAAGTTAGGACTGACGGGAAGGCCAGGGCTGGCAAAGCAAAGCCCACGCAGGATGACATCACTGCAGCCCACAGCTCTCACAGACCCACTAACGTTACTAGAGCTCTCACGGGCGGACTTTATCACCAACGTGCCTTTTTTGTTTTGTTTTTTAGAGACCAGATCTTGCTACCTTGCCCAGTCTGGCCTTAAACTCCTGAGCTCAAGGGATCCTCCCACCTTGGCCTCCTGAGAAGCTGGGACCACAGGGCTGTGCTTATTCAAAAAATAGACAAAAAGGAAGGCCATCCTTGCTGCTATGGGAATGCGGCCGGCATCACACACGCTGCCCATCTTCCCATCCAGAGCGCAGCACACATGTTTCTTTTCTAATTCAACTGAGACCAAAACAAGAATACCACAGGACAACAGCCTACCCAGCAATCACTTTAAAACATGAGGTTTCTGGGTTATGCCAGAAACATAAAAGTAGTTCTGCTTTGGAAAATGTGAATTATATGGCCGTATTAAGGATTATCACCTCTATCAGACAACACTGGCTCAAAAGTCCTAGCTGTTGCTAGAAGAAAAACAAAGAAGGCAGAGACACATGTCTCATTCTCTGAAGACATCTTCATTTACTTAAAAAGCCCGATGGAAGAGAATCAACTGACAATAGAAAGCTCAGCATCGTAGTTAGCTATAAGACCAACATCCAAATTACCGGTCATTTCCCAATACACCAGCAACAACCATTACGACACACCAAAGGAAGAAACAGACTCAAAGACATCTAAGAATCCTAACAAGAAACAAGCAAGGCCTTTCCAGAGAAAACCAGAAAACTTTCCTGAATAACACAAAAGACAATCTCAATAAGTCACAGAAAAATTTTCGTGGAATATAAAAGCTGATTCCAAAATGCATACAAATAAAAGGCCACAAATACTGTCCAAAAAAGAATGAAGTCCTTATGGCAAGGCAAGGTGGCTCACACCTATAATCTCAGCACTTCGGGAGGCTTGAGGAGGACTGCTTGAGTCCAGGAGTCTGAGACCAGCCTTGGCAAGACAGTGAGACCCCATCTCTACCAAAAAAAAAAAAAAAAGGTCCTTACTAGATATTAAAACATTAAAAAAAAAAAACAAACTAAAGTATTAAACAGTGTGGCAAGGACCTTGCTAAATAAATTACGGTAAAACAAGGTAACAGAATACTATGCAACTCTTTAAAAAATAGGCTATTCTAACCAGGATTCCAAGACAATTCAAACTATAAAAGAATTGTCTTTTCAACAAGTGGTGCTGGAGCAAGCAGATATCCACATGCAGAAGAATGAAACTGGACCTCCACCTCGCACCACACTCAAAAATTAATGAAAAGGGAATAAAAAACGTGAATGTAATGCCAGACACAGGGGCTCATGCCTGTAATCCCAGCACTTTGGGAGGCCGAGGCGGGCGGATCACGAGGTCAAGAGATCGAGACCGTCCTGGTCAACATGGTGAAACCCCGTCTCTACTAAAAATACAAAAAAATTAGCTGGGCGTGGTGGCGCGCACCTGTAGTCCCAGCTACTCAGGAGGCTGAGGCAGGAGAATGCTTGAACCCGGGCAGCGGAGGTTACAGTGAGCCAAGGTCGCGCCACTGCACTCCAGCCTGGCGCCTGGTGACTGAGACTCTGTCTCAAAAAAAAAAAAAAAAAAGAATTGTACCTAGAATTCATAAAACACTCTCGCAACTCAATAATAGACACAAATAACCACTGTGGTTAAAATGGCGGAAGGGTTTGTTTTGTTGTTTTTTTTTTTTTTTTCGGGACGGGGTCTTGCTCTGTTGCCCACGCTGGAGTGCAGTGGAGATCACAGCTCACTGCAGCCTCAAAATCTTGGGCTCAAGCGATCCTCCCACCTCAGCCTCCCGAGCACCTGGGACTACAGGCATGTGTAACCATGCCTAGCTAATATTCTTAATTTTTTGTAGAGACAGGATCTTGCTAAGTTGCCCAGGCTAGTCTCAAACCTCTGGCCTCAAGTGATCCTCCTGCCTCAGTCTCCCAGAGCTGGGATTACAGGAGTGAGTCACTGTGCCCAGCAGCAAAGGGTCTGGGATTAAGGCCGGGTGTGGTGGCAAACGCTAGTTAATGGGTGAGGGAATCTGTGATAATCCGCACCATGGACTATTACTCAGCCACAAAAATGGATGGACACAGGGGGCTGCGTGGCTGGCAGGGACGGAGGAGGGAGCCGGCCTCCCGCTGCCTACGTGGGCCTCAGGGAGACTGAGGAACTTCTCGGGGTCTCAGTTTTCCCACACGTAAGACGGTTACTCAGGTCCCACCTGCTTTTCAGCTGTATACATCTATCAGTTCATAACTCAGTCACAGACAGCCTGGCACGCAGCAGTCAGACCCAAGAAAATAAAAACAATGTGGGTGGGAGTAGTTGGAATTCTACTAAGAAAAACAATCTGGGCTGCCAGGGAGCCTCCGCAGACACCAGCAACCACTCAGCCCCGAGAGTTCAATGACAAAAATCCCACTGCCGGAGCAGTAATGCTTCTTGGGGCAAAATACCATTGGTATTAAGTATTCTGGCTCTGAGCAAATTCTCAAGGCCATGAAGTCCACAGCCTCATTGGATGGTTTTATAAAGCTGCGGGCTTCAGGCTTGTGTTATTCACATCTGGCTTTCAAGATTACAAAAACAGCAACTCGAGAACCTCTATGTGGACAGTCCACGCTGAGAAACCCTGCTCCCTTCCACCTGGCCACGACCTGCGGCCCCACGTGCTGGCCGTGCTCCCTTCCGCCTGGCCACGACTTGTGGCCCCACGTGCTGGCCGTGCAAGGCGCAGGCCCTGCAGCCAGCCGGTCATTCAGGTGGGTTTCAGCCAAGCCCACGAAACACCCAGGACCAGAAAGGCTGTACCTGGGAACACGGAGCCCTGGATCTACAACCGCCCACACAGCCTTCCATGGGCCACTGCGCTCACACAGGGCAGCGCTCACAAAGGGCACTGTGCTGTACATGCCGAGGCCTTGTTCAAGTCCCGATGGTCCTTACACGGCGCCTCAACACATGGACGCTGCCCTGGGCTGAGCCTCCGCCGGCTGGCAGCCAGCCACAGGAAGGGATCCTGGTCTCTGCTAGTGTGCTCTATGAGGTAACCAGAGTCAGAAACCAGGGGTAAGTCTCTTCCCCCAGGACTAGCTGGCCAGGTGACTGAAACCGGGCTGCTAAGAATCTGCTGTCACAAATCCATGTGTGTTGATGGAAAGTACCTGTACACATAGGGGATTTTTATGAAGCCAGGACAGCTGTCTGACAGCAGTGGACTGGGAGAGCCCACCTTCCCATTTCCAGGCAGCCAAACGGCACTGACAGCAGCAGAGAGGTGGCCGGGCTGTCACAGGGGCCTCCAAACCCACAGCCACTCGGCTGGCTCTGCATGGGGCAGTCACACATACACTGCCTTCCCCCGCATACAGCTCCGTGCCTCAAACAGAAACAGAGAAGCTAAGGGTCCCATTTAGTGAGACTGGAGAGGGAAGGAGAGGGCGAAGACAGAAAGACCTGCCAAGTCACACCATGACCTCCTTCCATGTCCGCCAACCCCAAAGGATGCTGAGCAGCAAGCCTGGCTCAGCTGGGGCCCCACAGTCCGCCCCAAGTACATGTGTGATCTAAAACCTCATCCTCACAACTCGATGAAGTGGGAAACCAGGCCTGGAAGAGTTAAAGGAACGTGAAGACAGAACTCCTAAACCCCAGCTCCCGGGGGGAGGGCTTAGCTAAGAAACAGGAAGCAGACAGGGAGGGCAAACCCTGGGACCCCCCCTGGCCCATGAGGAAAGGCCCAAGACGCCAACCCCCATGGCAGAACTTCCTGCCCAGAGAACTGAGGAGGACAGAAACGGCAGGTGCCAGTCCCTTCTTAGACCAGCAGGCAGTCATGTAGCCCAGTCACCAAGACACAAGACAGGCCCATGGGAGCAACTGTTCCTCCTGTGGGGCCACCACAAGCCCCCCACCTCCCCAGCACTCCAGGCCAGCAGGGGCCTCCAGGATAGGGAGCTCAGCAAACAACGCCCAGAGCCGAGGCCCTGAGGCCCTGGGGCCCTGGGACCGAAGAGCGGCCAAACCTCAGTGGTGCCAGACTGAGGCACCAGGGACAGAACCCTGGGAGGGTGAGTGCACCGGCTCAGGAAGCTTCCTGGGCCAAGCCCACAGGCCTGAGTGGAAACTGGAATGCTGAGGGAACGCTCCCCAAGGGTCGATGACGTTCCCAGCGCTTGGGGACATGGCGGCAATCCTGGCACAAGCTCAGCATGCTCGCACTGTGGGAAGAAGCTGCACGGGGCCCCGGGAGCGGCCGCTGACCCATGGGCTCCCCAGATGGATGTTGCTGGGAGGACAACACGATGGCCCACAGGGGGACACAGGCTTCTCTGTCCTCCATGGCAGATTCCAGAGGTTCATCCAGGATCCACTGGGGGATGGGAAGGGAGCCAGCACAGTACTTTTCCACAAGCTCCTCCGGAGCCCAGGAATGCTGCTCCCCCAGGCCTAGCCACCCACCATTCTAAGCACTTAGGTTTCACTTCAAAAAAAAGGCCTGAAACCTTTTTTTTTAAACAATTTCCCATGAGAACCAGGGAGAGTCAGCAGAGAACTATCTGTATTAGCAGAGACACCCCTTTTTATTGGGAGAATGGCTCCTGGACACATCAGACCATGAGCCCCCGGGCCCCTGCACTCAGTCACAGAGACCCACCTGAAAATCCTCCCAGCAGCCTGGACACTGGCCACAGGGCATGCACTTTGCAGAGAATCCTGCCGAAGGCAACTCCCTCCGCCAGCTCCCCTCGGAAGGAACGTGGCTGCCGACCCCTTCTGTCGAACCCGGCTCCAGTGAGACCGCATTCCCCAGCTTCCCAGGCCCTCTTCCCGCTGCCAGCTCCTCCAAAGGCTAAGGAACCGGTCCCAGGTCGCTCCCCCAACGCTCAACTGGGCGGGCCTGAGACCAACTCCTCGCCAGGGGCTGGAGGGCCAAGCGATAGTGTGGGTGACTCTGCCGGCAGCCGCGTGTTACAGACCAGCAGAAGCCCGGCCCTCAAAGGAGAGCTGAAGGAAACACCCAAAGGCTCTCTTCTCTCCCCTCTTGCTTTCCAGCTTTCTTTTAATCAACATGCATTTTAATAATGAAAAACACTCACATACTTTAAAAAAATTACTTCAACTTAAACAAAAGGACAGACACCACTCCCTCACTTGGGTATCAGTTTTAACGTCTGCCCAGTCACCATAAGCCAAGCCATCTTGCGGGTCCTGCCAGTGACTAGTGGCCTGCGTGGGGGATGAGGCAGGAGGAGGGTTCACAAAGAAGGGAGACCCAGAAGCCTCACGACTCAACTCAAAGTCCAGGATGACACCGTGCCCACCAAAATCACGTGTGCTTGAGGTTCTGAGGCGCTGTAGAATCGGAACTGGGTTGAATCACAGAACAAGAGCTCAAACAGCTCTCGGGAAACCAGCGTCCATCTGGAACCCAGAAATCAAATAACCTAAAAGCACCCGCACCACTGGACTTCAAATTGTGAAGAAGGCGCGAGGAAGAGGCAATCGGCCTGGGGGACACAGGAATTCAACAGCCTGTGAAGCAGGATCCAAAATTCAGAGCGAGGCTGGGGTGAAACGCTGGGGTGAAACGCTGGGTGACTGCTGCACAGGAGCCGTGGGATGTCTGCACCTGCCAGGCCTCTGCCTCCGGGTAGCCTTTTGGTGTCCCACTAGGGAGAGCCTAGGACAAGCTGTATGGCTGTGCTGGGGGTGCTGTCTGGCTTCCCTCGCCCCTTGTGGGGTGGCAGCTGAGAGATGACCCTCCAAGACACAGCCAGGACCTCCTCCAGGCACACACCCCTGGCTTCTCCCCCTCCACCCACGGCTGCTGAGCCGCCTGCAGCCGCAGATGTGGATGTGATTGCACATCAACTTCCAAGAGCTCAGTGTTGCCTCACTGGACAGGATCCCAGAGTGATGTGGGCTACACCCATCAACCAGGCACACTCCACTGTCCCAGGCATCTGCAGCCAGGTGGCCTCGGGGTCCCTCCAAGCGCCAGCTGTGCCTGCCTCCTGCTGGAAGCCATTTTGAAGAGGGGCCAACGTGGACTCCCCCTTTCCACCTCCCTCTGCACAGCGGCCCTTTTCTCATTTAATGAAAAACAGGGCTACCTGCCACCCCACATCTCACAATGGCATACCGTCCCAGGCATGAGACCTCTGGCAGGAAACAACGGAGAGCTTGAACCCTGGCGTCACCCTGGGGAAGTGAACAAATGAAAAACAGGGCCCCTGCCACCTCACATCTCACGATGGCATACCGCCCCGGGCACAGGACCTCCAGCACTAAACAGCGGCAGAGTTTGAACCCCGGTGTCACCCTGGGGAAGTGAACAAATGTAGCAAGCCAGCACCATGCCCTAGCACAAGTCAGGTGGCTTCCAACTCTTCCAGAAACTCAGTGACTCACACCAGCTGTCACTTACTGATAGATCTTTAAAAATAAATTTTGAAAATAAGTGCCCCAAATCACAGAATGGTCTCAGTTTAAGGACTTAAGCAACAAAGCTACAACAGAACTCTCGCTCCCGTTTACTCATCTGTGTCAACAAGGGCACTCGGCACCTAAATCTGACCTGAGAACAGGAACACAGGCCACGGAAACCGGCTCGCTCTCAGGCAATGACAGCCTGATCCACAGGTACGTGCGCCAACTGCGACGACAAGGAAAGCCCTGCCCTCCTGTGGGGTGATGACACAGTGTCACAATGCCCTGATCACGACACGATGCACGCCTCGTCAATTTCACTTTACATAGACTAACCTGTGAAAATTCCTAATCTATGATGCTGTTTTGATCAAGTGCATACTACCAATGGTAAACACGGCTCAATGTAGAAGAAAAATTTAACACTTAGAACTTGGTGGGTAACAAAAATTTTTTATATTTTCTAATTTAAATGTATAAATCTTTTTGTGGAGGACAAACATGATGCAGTAAGTAATAAAATACTTTCAAAAATAAAAATGCAGCCCAGGCGTGGTGGCTGACCCCTATAATTCCAGTGTTGGGAGGCCAAGGAGGGAGGATCACCTGAGGTTGGGAGTTCAAGACCAGCCTGGCCAACATGGTGAAACCCCAACTCTGTCAAAATACAAAAAATTGACCCAGGCACAGTGGCTCACGCCTGTAATCCCAGCACTTTGGGTGGCCAAGGTGGGTGGATCACGAGGTCGGGAGTTCAAGACCAGCCTGGCCAAGATGGTGAAACCCCGTCTCTATTTTGTAAAACACAAAATGTATCTATTTTGTAAAGATACAAAAAAATTATCTGGGTGCAGTGGCAGGCACCTGTAATCCCAGCTACTCGGGAGGCTGAGGCAGGAGAATCGCTTGAACCCGGGTAGTAGAGGTTGCAGTGAGCCGAGGTCCCACCACTTCACTCCAGCCTGGGCAACAGAGTGAGACTCTGTCTTAAAAAATATATACAAAAAATTAGTTGGGTGTGGTGGCGTGCACCTGTAATACCAGCTACTTGGGGGACTGAGGCAGGAGAATCGCTTGAACCTGGGCAGCAGAGGTGGCAGTGAGCCGAGATAGCACCACTGCACTCCAGCCTGGGTGACAGAGTGAGACTCCATCTCAAAAAATAAATAAATAAATAAATGCAGCCCGGGTGCAGTGGCTCACACCTGTAATTCCAGCATGTTGGGAGGCTGAGGCGGGAGGATCACTTGAGGTTGGGAGTTCAAGATCAGCCTGGCCAACATGGTGAAACCCCGCCTCTATCAAAAATACAAAATACTAGTCGGGTGTGGTGGCGTGCACCTGTAATCCCAGCTACTTGGGAGGCTGAGGCAGGAGAATCGCTTGAACCCAGGAGATGGAGGCTGCACTGAGCCAAGATCGAGCCACTGCACTCCAGCCTGGGCAACAGAGCGAGACTGTGTCTCAAAAAAAACAAGGTATAAAAATGCATAACTTTAGGAAAAGACTGTTCATATTATTTTTTTCAAGTGAATGGTGGTGGACACTCAAATCTCAATGTTATAATCCATTGCATGCAGTTTAAAAAGTGATGCTTGGCTGAGCGCGGTGGCTCATGCCTATAATCCCAGCACTTTGGGAGGCCGAGGTGGGTGGATCACCTGAGGTCAGGAGTTCAAGACCAGCCTGGCCATCATGGTGAAACTCCACCTAAAAAAAAAAAAAAAAAAAAAAGTGATGCTAACAAGTGATTTTCAAACTCACAATCATCGTGTTATTAGACATGAACATTTCTAGATGTGCGTTTTTCAATACAGGCTTCCAGGCCACACCCCTGCACACATACCAGTGAGGAGCTGCCGCCTGCACCTTCCCAGGGCACAAACAAAGGCCTGCTGCAGGCTCTTCCCCATCCTGCACACCGCCACCAAGTCCCCTACACAACATGGCACCCAAAACAGCAGTTTCCTGGCAGCTAAGAAAGGCAGTCATGGGGTTCAAACCCAAAATTCACTAAAATTCTTCTTTGTCCTACAATCGCTTCTGGAAGGCACGACGCCCATCCATGCCTCCGCACCTGTTCCAGCCTCTGCTCCACGGAGAGACCGGCAGGCAGAGTCGCCCCCCTCTCCCCTCCCAATCAAGTAACAGGTGGATCCCAGAGGGCAGGGCCTTACCTGGGGGCCGGCTCCATCACCATCTGGCACAGCCTCAGGGCCCAGCAGTGGTCCCTCTGCTGACGCCTTCTTCAGCTTTTTGTTCTTTTTCTCCGTCACTTTGGGAACTTTTCTCTTCTGTTTTGCCATCCTGCAACCGAGAAAGAAAACTGCTAAAGACAAGGAAATAAAAGGCTTAGCTCATATCAGGATTTTTAAATAAAAAGAGGTAGGACACTCTCCATTAAAAAATAATATTTCAGAAAATAGAGAAAACATATAAAAGATAAGGCAAACTCAAACCCCCAAGTTTCATCACCTATGGGTAACCAATTTGACATTTTGGTGTATTTCCTGTCCGTCTTTTTGTTTTTTTTAAGTCGGAGTCTCACCGTCACCCAGGCTAGAATGTGGTAGCGCGATCTTGGCTCACTGCATCGTTGAAATCCCAGGCTCAAGCCATCTTCCCGCCTCAGCCTCCTGAGTAGCTATGACCACAGGCATGTGCCACCATGCCTGGCTAACTTAAATTTTTTCTACAGACGGGGTCTCGCTATGTTGTCCAGGCTGGTCTCAAACCCTGAGGCTCAAACGATCCTCTGCTCAGCCTCCCCAAGTGCTGACACCACTGCTGTGAGCCACCATGTCTGGCCCCATTAGGTCTTTTTTCTGAGTGTTTTTATTTAACATAGCTGCAATCAGACATGGATTATATATTCTGTATTTCTAACTGAACATGAACACAAAGTTTTTAAGTTTAAGAGAAATACCATTTTTAGTGACAGTATCATAACATCCCAAAGGTGAAAATCTGTCTGCTCTCTTAATGACTGAATATTTTGAAGTGTTTTCACTTTCTCCTGTCATGGGCTCACTCATGCTCCCCATTAACTATGGAAGCCGTGGCACCACACAGGTGGAGGATGCTGGCCCTGCGCATCACAGGACACCTGGCCACCACAGGTGGAGGGGCTCGAGGACCACAGTGAGTCCAGGATCTCCTCTGAGTATGCAGGGAGCATGGAGCAGGCCACATATGAGGGTGGATGCAGCATTTGAGGGCGTCTGGTTAGGCCTCCTTTCCCCAGAACAGCAGAATCTAGAACACCACGCCCAGCAACAGAGAAGTCCAGGCAGGGCGAAACCAGGGTCCTTTGTGGCACTGTGTGATGAGGGACCCAAGAGAGGCAGCTGGCCCCTGATGGAGGGATGCTAAGGAAGAACCTGGGGGTGTGGTGCAGGCAGAGACTGACCAGGCTGCTTCTGGGAGGGAGAAGCAGAAACCCGGCCCACACCTGCTGCTGCAGAGAAGCCTCCTGCAGGCAATGGTGGCAGGACAACAGGAGAGGGAAGAAGCCCCTGTCCCCCACTCCCTCACCCACACTCCTCCCTACACTCCTCCCCCACCCTCCAGCTCCCAGTCTCCCCTGCCGCCCCTACTGGGTGGAGCTTTAAAAGGATCTGAGAACAGAAAAGTGTCCTGCAGAGCCTGAGGCTGCATGGGTCTCAGAGCCGGGCACAGAGGCATTGTGAAGCCAGGAGACAGAAGCTCAACAGCTAGCACACCCAGCACACACGCTGCTTCCCTACACAGCCTCCAGGCCAGACACACCCACAAAGAACCACCAAGAAAGCCAAATCCCACCCCAAAATTAAAATAGTCCAGGCACGGTGGCTCACGCCTGTCATCCCAGCATTCTGGAAGGCTGAGGTGGGCAGATCGCTTGAGCGCAGGAGTTTGAGACCAGCCTCCAACATAGTGAGACTCCATGTCTACAAAACATTTTTTAAAAATTGGCCATGCATGGCGATGCACACCTGTAGTCCCAGCTACTCAGGAGGTGGAGGTGGGAGGATTGCTTGAGCCCAGGAGTCAAGGCTGCAGTGAGCCATGATTGTATCACTGCACTCCAGCCTGGGCAAAAGAGTGAGACTTTGTGTTTAAAAAAAGAAGAAGAGTAAAGTAAGAAAGGTTATGACAGAGCACCAATTTTAAAAGGATGATCATCATGGAAAGAGACTAGTAGCATTGAGCCCACCTAGAGCCCAGATGTGGGTCTAAACACCACTCACTGTGAGAAAGAGTCAGGGGAAGGCGAGGAGGGCTTGGAATGCCAGGTGAGGCCAGAAACCAAGGAGAAAGTCGAAGAGCACAGGGCACAGCCTGCACAAGGGCTCCCTCCATCCTGCTCGGGGCTGTCACTGGTAACGGCACACTGAAAGAATATTACTATTGTGCAATCAGAAAACTCCAAGCCCCTTATTCTTTAATTGAGCCTTATCTTTAAAAAGCATCAGAAGCCAGAGGCCATAGATTTCAATTAGCTGTATAATTGAAATTGAAATATTGGAAGAATGAGAGACTGTTGACACAGGGGCAATGGAAAGACAAAAGACCATGCCAGCCAATTACTTTGTGAGAGAAAGAAGTTCAGCAAATATTTACATACCCATTACTATAAAAGTTAAGTCAAATCTATTTTCATTCTGTAAGTTATCACTCAAAACTTAATCACTATGTATATTTGCTAAAAAGGGATAAAAGACTTTTCCATATTATGGAAAGGTTTCTTTTAAGAGTTCTAAGGGAAAGTGACTCATAACTGTGAGATAATGAGTGTTTGTTATGGAAAATGACGTTTACTTTCATTTACTGTCAACTGATTTTCAACAAGGCTGTCATGACAATTCAGTGGGAAAGTCAAATGGTGCTAGGACAACTGGCTACCAACATACAAAAGAATGGATTCAGAGCCCTACCTCACACCATACACAAAATTAACTCAAAATGGATCAAAGTTGTAAATGGAAGAGCTAAAACTATAAAATTACTAGAAGAAAACATAGGAGTAAATCTTCATGACCTTGGATTAGGCAATGGCCTCTTATATATGGCACCAAAAATAAGCAGCAAAAGGCAAAGGAAGAAAGAGATAATAAATTGGACTACAACAAAATAAAAAACTTTTGTGCTGCAGACCGGGTGCGGTGGCTCATGCCTGTAAGGCCGGGTGTGGAGGCTCACGCTCTCCTTTGGGAGGCTGAGGCAGGAGGATCATGAGGTCAGTAGATTGAGACCATTCTGGCTAACACAGTGAAACTGTCTCCACTAAAAATACAAAAAATTAGCTGGGTGTGGTGGCACGCACTTGTAATCCCAACTACTTGGGAGGCTGAGGCAGGAGAACTGCTTGAACCCGGGAGGCAGAGGTTGTAGTAAGCTGAGATCACGCTATTGCACTCCAGCCTGGGTGACACAGCAAGACTCCGTCTCAAAAAAAAACCAAAACAACTTTTGTGCTGCAAAGGATGCCAGCAAGAACGTAAACAGGCTGGGGGCAGTGGCTCATGTCTGTAATCCCAGAACTTTGGGAGGCTGAGGCAGGAGGAGCATTTGAGGCCAGGAGTTCCACACCAGTCCTGGCCACATAGCGAGACCACATCTCTACAAAAAATGAAGCAGAAAGAAAACCCAGGCTGTGAGCAGTGGCTCATGCCTGTAATCCCAACACTTTGGGAGGACGAGGTATGAGGACTGCTTGAGCCCAGGAGTTCAAGATCAGCCTGGGCAACGTAGTGAGACTCCATCTCTACAAAAAAAAATACAAAAAACTAGCCAGGCATGGTGATACACATGTAGTGCCAGCTACCTGGGAGGCTGAAGTGGGAGGATGACCTGAGCTCAGGAAATCCAGGTTATAATAAGCCATGATCATGCCACTGCATCCCAGCCTGGGCACCAGAGTGGGATCCTGTCTCAAACAAAAAAAAAAATAAAGTTCCTCTCCACACGGTTGAGAAGACTGGTCAGCCTGGGTACCCTGCACTGAAGATGTCAGGAAAACTCTGTACTGACGCTGGTTTGGAATCAGACACCGCAATGAAAAAAGTGGAGACACAGCGAAAGTAAGCCGAGGAGAAAGAGAAAAAAGGAGCCAAAATCTAGTAGGACTGAAGAGACAGCAGAAGAGGAAGAAGCTGTTCCCCCCAAAGCTAAACAAGTTAAAAAGAGAGCAGAGCCTTCTGAAGTTGACATGAATTCTCCTAAATCCAAAAAGGCAAAAAAGAAAGAGGAGCCATCTCAAGATGACACTTCTCCTAAAACCAAAAGTTTGAGAGAAAGAAAAAGGAGCCCATTGAAAAGAAAGCAGTTTCTTGTCAAACCAAACAAGTGATTAAAAAATGAGGAGCCTTCTGAGGAATAAACAGATGCTCCTAAGCCCAAGAAGATGAAGAAATAAAAGGAAATGAATGGAGAAACTAGAGAGAAATCTAAACTGGAGAATGGATTTCCTCATTCTGAACCTGACTGTAACCCCAGTGAAGCTGCCAGTGAAGAAAGTAACAGTGAAATAGAGCAGGAAATACCCGTGGAACAAACCGAAGGCGCTTTCTCTAATTTGCCCATATCTGAAGAAACTATTAAGCTTCTCAAAGGCCCAGGAGTGACTTTTCTATTTCCTGTACAAGCAAAGACATTCTGTCATGTTTACAGCAGGAAGGACTTAATTGCACGGGTGCAGACAGGAACTGGGGAGACATTTTCCTTCACCATCCCTTTGACGGAGAAACTTCATGGGGAACTGCAGGGCAAGAAGAGAGGTGTCTCCCTCAGGGACTGGTTCTTGCACCTACAAGAGAGCTGGTAAATCAAGCAAGCAAAGACTTCAGTGACATCACAAAAAGCTGTCAGTGGCTTGTTTTTATGGTGGAACTCCCTACGGAGGTCAATTTGAAGGCATGAGGAATGGGACTGATACCCCGGTCGGGACGCCAGGTCGTATCAAAGACCGCATACAGAATGGAAACTAGATCTGACCAAACTGAAGCATGTTGTCCGGATGAGGGTGACCAGATGCTGGAAATGGGATTTGCTGATCAAGTGCAAGAGACTTTAAGTGTGGCCTACGAGAAAAATTCTGAGACAATCCCCAAACATTGCTTTTTTCTGCAACTTGCCCTCATTGGTTATTTAATGTTGCCAAGAAATATATGAAATCTACATATGAACAGCTGGACCTGATTGGTAAAGACTCAGAAGACGGCAATAATTGTGGACCCTCTGGCTATGAAGTGCTTGGACTCCGAGGGCAGCAATCATTGGGGATGTCATCTGAGTATACAGTGGTCATCAAGGGCGCACTATCATCTTTCGTAAAACCAAGAAAGAAGCCCAGGAGCTGTCCCAGAATTCGGCTATAAAGCAGGATGCCCAGTCATTGCATGGAGACATTGCACAGAAGCAAAAGGAAATCACCCTGAAAAGTCTTAGAAATGGTAGTTTTGGTGGCAACCAATGCCGCTGCATGTGGGTTAGACATCCCCCAAGGTTGAATTGGTTACACAAAGCTCTCAGCCAAAGGATGTGGAGTCTCTACATTCATCCATCCAGGAGGACAGGCAGAGCTGGAAGGATGGGGGTGTGCACCTGCTTTTATCAGCACAAGGAAGAATATCAGTTAGTACAAGTGGAACAAAAGCAGGAATTAAGTTCAAACAAATAGGTGTTCCTTCTGCAACAGAAGTAATAAAAGCCTCTAGCATAGATGCCATCAGGCTTTTGGATGCCATGCCTCCTACCGCCATCAATCACTTCAAGCAACCAGCTGAGAAGTCGATAGAGGAGAAGAGAGCGGTGAAAGCTCCGACAGCAGCACTTTCCCCGTATTTCAGGTGCCACGTCCGCAGACCAGTGCTCCTAGATCAACTCAAATGTGGGTTTTGTGACCATGATCTTGTGGTGGTCAGTTGAACGCCAAGTGTTAGTTAGGCTTAGAAAGAATGTAAAGAGCAGCTGGGTGAGGAGACTGGTTTCAAAGTGAAGGGAATGGTCTTTCTCAAAGGAAAGCTGGGTGTGTGCTTTGATATACTCACCGCATCAGTAACAGAAATACAGAAGAAATGGCATGATTCACGACACTGGCAGCCCTCTGTGGCCACAGAGGAGCCAGAGGTAGAAGGACCACGGGAAGGATAGGGAGGCTTCAGGGGTCAGCGGGAAGGCAGTCGAGGCTTCATGGGACAGCGGGATGGAAACAGAAGATTCAGAGGATGGCGGGAAGGCAACAGAGGCCCGAGAGGACAGCGATCAGAAGGCAGATCCCAAAACAAAGGCCAGAAGCGGAGTTTCAGTAAAGCAGTCAGTCAATAACCAGAAATTGAAGACGTATATGGAAAAGGAGAATGACATTTGGCAATACAGAACTGAACATGATTTTTCATGCAAAGTTAAAAGCACATTGTGCTTCCTTCTGACCACTTGCTGAGTCCCTATCTCCTTCAGACACAGGCAAGCTTCATCCAAATTATTTCATCTGATCATTATCACTTATAACTGTATTGCTACTTCATCAGTCTTTCCTTTTGAAAGGTGTATGAAGTCATTACATTTTTCTTTGAATCATTAGAAGATACAATCAAGCCTGTATCTGCCTATACTTTGTGAGTTCACCAGTCTTTATACTCAAAGTGTCCTTCCCCTAAAGTAAATACCTAAGGGAATGTACCTGCCGAACAGTTTCTCGTGTGGTCCTAGTATTTGCCTACTGAGACTTAATACCAAGCAACATTTTGAAACAAGATTTCGAACTTAGCTGGGCTGCAATACTGTTTAGACGGTGTATGCTCTAGATTTGGAAGATGTAGTATGTTTGATATAGATTACCTATACTTCTGTGCATTTTGACACATTTTTAGCTTCTCATTATAAGGTGATTCATGCTTCAGTGAATTCTTCACAGATATTAGATATAAAAGTACATTTTAATAGAAAGCCACGGTCTTTAGGAATTTCAAATGTATAAGGTGTCTCATAGCTTTCTTTGTAAGAAGACTGGATAAACGGTGCTTACGTGGTAATGTACTCCACTTCTTCCTATTGGAAGATTAACACTGTTTACCAACATTATTTAGGGAGGAGGGGGCAGATTTGCACTGCTGAAGAGTATGTAAAAAAAAAAAACAAAAACAAAACAAAACACTGGAAATAATCCAGTGCAAAAAAGGTAACAGATTCATAAATGGAGAGCAAAGAGAAGCAGCAGTATGATTTCCATGCTAAAGCACTGGTTTAATGGGAAAACTCGCAGATCGCTAACGTTTCTAGTGGGCAAGCTGGGGGTTTAGGTAGTCAGTGCTCTGGTTCCTGAAGCCACACAGCACAGGATCTGTTGGTTCAACTGAATCTCTGTTGAAGGTTTGTTTTAGCTGCCTGGAGGCTTCCTTTGAAGACAAATTGTATGTGAAGTTGTTTTGAGGGGAACTGAAGAACTCGATGTAGCCCTGGGCACACACCTCTGCCTGATACCTCAGATACCCTTCCTCTGGGAAACATTCCACACGGCACAGGAACTTAGAGTGGCGTTATCTTCCCACCTTCATTTCCAGAGATTCTTTCTGCACTAGGAATCCTGGAACATACTATGTGCTAGGGAATTTAAAGCCACATGGTCTGTCTTGTTTTCACGTAATCACTGTGAACACCTAGAGTCTTTCTAGGTCCTGGTTTCTCCTGCTGAATGCAATCTTTCTCTCTAACTGCCCCCTCATTTGCTCACTGTGTCCTAGGGGCTCTGACAGCCAGCTCAGCTCCTGATCTTTAAGGCAACATTCTCTTTCCGTTTGAACTTCAGCTCTGTCCTTAAATCCTGACGATATCTGTCTTGCCCTCTGGTCTCAGAATTCTTGTGGCTTTTATTCCTTGACCCACTTGCCAGTTTTATCACTTCACCCTTGTTCCTCATGGCTTCCCATCAAGCCGTGGATATGAGGTGACAGCGTAATTTACTAGATTCTGGTTTTGCCCAAATTCTGGGCATGCTGTAGTAACAGCCAAACCATTTCATTATTTGGATAGGCATGGGTACCTTATCAAGCAGATGAAAAGGATATGGTACCCATCCTTTAGAAAAGAACAGTTAAAACCTTGTTGTGGATTACGGATTTAGCATAAAGAAAAAATAATCAGGCATAAATTAAGAGGGAAGATTAATAGAAATTTCACTTCATAGCCGGGTGTGGTGGCTCACGCCTGTAATCCCAACACTTTGGGAGGCTGAGGCGGGCGGATCACCTGAGGTCAGGACTTTGAGACCAGCCTAACTAACGTGGAGAAACCCTGTCTCTACTAAGAACACAAAATTAGCCGGGTGTGGTGGCGCATGCCTCTCTAATCTGAGCTACTTGGGAGGCTGAGACAGGAGAATCACTTGAACCGGGAGGCGGATGTTGCCGTGAACCAAGATTGCATTATTGCACTTCAGCCTGGGCAACAAGGGTGAAATTTGGTCTCAAAAAAAAAAAAAAAAAGAAAAAAAAAAGAAATTTCACTTCACATAACTTAAAATAATGGCCATTTCAATAAATCAAACTAAAGATCTCCTGGATCCCAGAATTCAACCTGTATTTATAAATGTATAATATTTTTAGCTACTATTTGGTTTAAATGAACTTACTGGGTAACTGTTACATTTCTTACTATTTTCTACAGAGAAAATATTTTCTAATTTAAGTTGGAGCTATCTGTGCAGCGGTTTCTCTACAGTTGTACATAAATGTTTTTACTCTAAAATTAGCTAATGTATAAAATACTACCCTATACCATAATAATGATAGTAATACTTAAAAAAAAAGACCACCCATAATATTGGGAAAAAATTGCTGCAAATCGCATATCTGACAAGACACTGGTAACCAGAATATATAAAGACCTCCAACAACTCAATAATAAGAGACAAATAACCCAGTTTTTACACGGGGAAAGCATCTGAATAGGCCTCTCACCAAAGAAGATATGCGAAGGGCCAGTAAGCACATGGAACGCTGCTCACCAATCAAAGAGAAATGAACACAGCTACAGAAAAATGTGTGTAATGAGGCTCACGGCAGTGTTGTGCCTAAAATCCAAGCGGTGGAAACAACCCCAGTGTCTGTCCCTCAGTGAGTGAAGGGGGTAAACAAAATGTGACATAGTCACGAAGGGGACACTATTCAGCCATAAAGGAAATGACAGACGGACCCACGCCACAACACAGATGAACCTAGAAAAACACCGCCAGGTGAGAGAAGCCAGGCACCTCGGCCTCCGCACTGCGTAATTCCATTCCTGTGAAATGCTCAGGGTAAGGAAGTTACAGAGACAGAAAGGAGACGAGAGCTTTTTTCGGGACAGGGCAAGCTGAGGGGAGAATGACGACTGCTAAGGGGAACAGGGTTTCTTTTGGGAGAAGGAAAAGTTTTAAAATTAGATTGTGGGACGGTTCTACAACCCCTCCATATACCAGAAAAAAACCTATAATCCCTCTCAACTTATTTACCATAAATTAAAAAATATAACACCCAAGTGCTGCTTTACAATAACAATAAATAAATAAATGGGAAAAAGATCATTTGCTATAATGTTTGTTGTAATAACCACATTTGTGCATTTTTTCTACAAAAAATCAAGCAGTATGCCCAGCCTGGTGACATAGTGAAACCCTGTCACTACAAAAAAATTTTGGCTGGAATGTGTTGGCGCAATTACGTCTCACTGCAGCCTCAACAGCCCAGGCTCAAGCGATCCTCCCAACTCAGCCTGTAGAGTAGCTGGGACTACAGGTGTATGCCACCATGCCCACCTAATTTTTGTATTTTTTGTAGGAATGCAGTTTTGCCATGTTGCCCAGACTGGTCTCAAACTCCTGGGATCAAGCAATCTTCCCACCTCGGCCTCCCAAACTGTTGGGATTACAGGCATGAGCCATCACACATGGACTCAAAATACATATTTTAAAAAATTAGCTGGACATTTTTTGCACTTTTAGTAGAGACGGGGTTTCACCATGTTGGCCAGGATGGTCTCGATCTCTTGACCTCGTGATCCGCCTGCCTCAGCCTCTTGAGTAGCTGGGATTACAGGCGTGCGCCACTATGCCTGGCTACTTTTTATATTTTTAGTAGAGACGGGGTTTCACCATTTTGGCCAAGCTGGTCTCGAACCACTGACCTCAGGTGATCCACCTGCCTCAGCTTCTGAAAGTGCTGGGATTACAGGCGTGAGCCACCGCACCCAGCCCCTTCCTTTTCTCGACAGGTGTTTTTCACTTGGCATCCAGCACAGACAGCACAACTCCTGCTTTTGCTCCGACCTCTTAATCGCTCTGCCCTTGAACACTGAAGGACCCAGGCTTAGTGCCCAGCCTCTTCACTCCCCTCAGTGATCCCATTTGGTCGTGTGACTTCAAATACCAACTAGCCGCTGACAACTTCGTTGCCTCTACTTACAGGTCTCTCCTTAACCCCCCTCCTTGAACTACACTGTCAACTCAACTGTGTCTTTGTACGGTTATATACATATATGGTCATATACATGTATATATACACATATATACATGTATATACTGAACTCCTGACCTCAAGTGATCCCCCTGCCTCGGCCTCCCAAAGTGCTAGGACTACAGGTGTGAGCCACCGCACCCGGCCACATGCTGTTTATACACATATTACACAAGTATGTGTGTGTATATGTGTGTGTGTGTGCGCGCGCACACGCACACGCATGTGTATGGTCGGGCATGGTGTCTCACACCTGTAATCGCAGCACTCTGGGAAGCTGAGGCAGGGGGATCACTTGAGTTCAGGAGTTCCAGACCAGCCCGGCCAACATGGCAAAACCCCGTCACTACTAAAAATACAAAAATTAGCCAGGCATGCTGGCACCTGCCTGTAATCCCAGCTACTTGGGAGGCTGAGACAGGAGAATCACTTGATGGAGGCTGCAGTGAGCTGAGATAGCGCCACTGCACTCCAGCCTGGGCAACAGAGCCAGACTCCATCTCAAAAATATATATATATGTGTGTGTATATAAACTGTGTGTATATATAACTATATGTGTCGTATATATACCATCTACACACAGATCATTGAAAGCTTAAGAATTCTTAATCAAAACTCCTGATCATCCTTCACAAACCTGATCTTCCTGGTGTTCATTCTTTCCATAAACATCCATCTGATGAAGTTCACATTGCAGCTCAAGCTGAAAACCTTGTGTATCCACAACTCCTCTTTCTCACACACTCGGCCAACCCACCACCAGCTCCCATTGGTTTACCACTGAAATACACCCAGAGTGTGACTCACTTCCAATCCTCTGGGTAGCCTGGTCCAAGCCACCACCTCTCACAATGGCTTCTAAACTCCTCAATCAGATTGTGTGTCACCTCCACTCGAAAACTTCCCCAAGCTGACCCCCTTCCACCTGGAGGAAAAGTAAGGTTCTTGGAGCTTGGAAAGGTCCCCCACGATAGCCTTGGCCCCTCCCCCACATCTCTGGGGCCGCACCTCCTTGTTCTCTCTCTCTGCCTAATTGGCCGCAGCCACACTGGGCTCCCTGTTGTTTACATCTGCACCTGCTTTTTCCTCTACCTGGAATGTTCTGGTACCTCACGCCTCCTCCTCTCCACTCTCAACCCCCCTGTTTTGATCTTCTCCATGCACTTATCATCACCTGCTCTGTGCACCCTGTTCATCTGTCTCTCCCCCCTCCAGAAAGTAAGTTCACTAGATCACAGACTTGTCTCCACTCGTTTACGGCTGCAGCCCAAGTCCCTGAACAGTGTTGACACACAGCAGGAACACTATGAACGTTTTTTTAACAATGAATGAATAAATGATGGAAGGAAGGAAATGGAAAGCATGCTTATGATGAAAAGTGAGGCCAGCCACGGTGGCTCATGCCTGGAATCTCAGCACTTTGGGAGGCCGAGGTGAGAGGAACCATCGCTTGAGCCCAAGAATTTAAGATCTGCCTGGGTAATACAGTGAGACCCCATTGCTACAAAAAACATTTAAAAAAAAATATCCGGGCTTGATGGCGTGGGCCTGTGGTCCCGGCTACTCGCGAGGAAGAGGCGGGAGGACGGCATGGGCCCAGGAGGTGGAGGCTGCAGTGAGCTATGATCACGCAACTGCACTTCAGTCTGGGTGACACGAGACACTGCCTCAAAAATAAAAAAAGAGAAAGTGAGAGCTGAAAGCCTCGGGGGGCAATCAGGGATTAATGAATTCTAATTCGCGTCTTCAAAGGAAGACAAGGAAACCAGAACCACGGCGAGGGCTGACGGCCTGAGAACTAGCAGCCAGCGGCGTCCCTTCCCGCTCGCCCGCGGCGGGCTAACCCAGAGGTGCTGCGGAGGTCGGAGCCCGCGCCGGGCCTCCGCAGCACTGCAGACCCCAGGGCCGCCGCCCGGTCGCCCGCGCCAGGCCTCCACGCACCCACGTGGAGGGGGCGGAGCCCCGCGGGAGCCCGCCCCGGGGTTCTGGGTCTCCATGGCTTCCTGACCCGCCAACCACCCCGCTGCGACCCCACGCGCCTACCTGCGTCCACCTTGCCCACCTGCGTTTGCCCAGCAGCGCCGTGGACTCCGGCTTCCGGCAAGGACCCGCGCCTCAGGTACGCGTTAGTCCCGCCTTCAAGAGGGTGGAACTTCCCATTGGACGAAATTTGCGTTCGTCTCTCCGCCGGCTAATAGCAAAAGTCGGCAGCACAGGTATCGGAGCCAGGCGTGGGCGCGGGCTAGTGACGCCATCTCTAGGGGCCTCCAGTTGCTAGGATAGCAGCCGGTTGCCAAGGTAACCAGCTCTGCCTCGTACACGTGCAGATGAGTGGGTTCGGGCCCCGCAACGCTCGGGGGTCTGGGGTGCAGCTGCCCAAGCCGGCAGGGCGACACGGGGTGGGGCCTCCTCCGAAGGTCCAGGGCATGGAGCTCCACTCGCAGTCGAAATGGGTGAGCTACAGCTGTTGCGAATAACACAAATAGGACTCAAACTTCCTGCTGAATTAAAAAATCAGCATAGGTGCTAAAAAGTAAATATACAGGGTGGATACTATTATAATAATACTTGCGGCCGGGCTCGGTGGCTCACGCCTGTGATCCCAGCACTTGGGGAGGCCAAGGCGGGCAGCCAAAAAAGACCGGATCGCTTGAGCTCAGGAGTTCGAGACTAGCCTGGCCGACATGGTGAAACCCCGTCTCTACTAAAAATACAAAAATTAGCCGGGCGTGGTGATGCATGCCTGTAATCCCAGCTACTCAGGAGGCTGTGGCAGGAGAATCGCTTGCGCCGGGGAGGTGGAGGTTGCAGCGAGCTGAGTTCGTGGCACTGCACTGCAGCCTGGGTGACAGAGTGAGACTGTCTTAAAAAATAAATTAAAAAAATAAAAATTAGCCGGGTGTGGTGGCACGTGCCTGTAGTCTCCTGATACTCCAGATGCTGAGGTGAGAGGATTGCTGGAGCCTAGGAGATGGAGGCTACAGTGAGCTATGATGGAGTCACTACACTACAGCCTGGGCAACACAGCCAGACCCCATCTCAAAAAAAAAAAAAAGGCACGCTTTTAAGTTACCCAGTAACTTAGTGCTTGGCAGCCATATTAAGTATGATGTACCTTGCCTCAGAAATCCAAAGGTGACAAGCAAAGAAGATGCATTCTTCTTTGCTGGTAGAAGATTGCATCTGTTTCCTATTTTTGCATAACAAATTAACCCAACATTTAGCAGCCTAAAAGAACATTTATTTTCTCTTAGTATCTGGGGGTCAGGAAAGTGGGCGTGGCTGAGCTCTGTGCCTCTGCCTCAAGGTTTCACCAAGTTGTGGTCAAAGTGTCTGCCAGGGCTGCGATTTCATCTGAAAGCTTGTCTGGAATGATCCACTCCCAAGCTCACACACACGAATATTGTAAGGACTCAGTCGTCCAAGGTCATTGCCCAAAGACTACCCTCAGTTACTTGGAACATAGGCCTCTCCACAAGGAAGCTCACAACATAACAGCTGGCTTGCCTTAGAGCGAGTGCACACAAAAGACAGCACACACAAGACGGATGCCACAGTCTCCTTGCACCCTAATCTCAGAAGTGACTTCCCTGGGCTTTTGCCATATTCTGTTCATCAGAAGTTGGCCAGGTGCGGTGGTTCACGCCTGTAATCCCAGCACTTCAGAAGTCTGAGGTGGGTGGATCACTTGAAGTCAGGAGTTCAAGACCAGCCTAGCCAACATAGTGAAACCCCATCTCTACTAAAAATACAAAAATTAGCCAGGCATGGTGGCACACACCTGTAATCCCAGGTACTTGGGAGGCTGAGGCATGAGCACTGATTGAACCTGGGAGGTGGAGGTTGCAATGAGGCAAGATCACACCACTCCAGCCTGGGTGACAGAGTGAGACTCTGGCTGCTTTAAAAAAAAAAAAACCGGGCACAGTGGCTCACACCTGTAATCCCAGCACTCTGGGAGGCCATGGGGAGACGGATCACCTGAGGTTGGGAGTTCAAGACCAGCCTGATCAACATGGAGAAACTCCATCTCTGCTAAAAACTACAAAATTAGCCAGGTGTGGTGGCACATGCCTGTAATCCCAGCTACTCAGGAGGCTGAGGCAGAATTGTTTGAACCCGGGAGGCAGGGGTTGCGGTAAGCCAAGATCACGCCACTGCACTCCAGCCTGGGCAACAGGAGCGAAACTCTGCATCAGAAAAAAAAAAAAGTGAATCATGCCAGGTGCAGTGGCTCACACCTGTAATCCCAGCACTTTGGGAGGCTGAGTCAGGAGGATGGCTGGAGATCAGGAGTTCAAGACCAGCCCAACATAGTGAGACCTCCTGTCTACAAAAATAAAAAATTAGCTGAGCGTGATAGCACACACCTATAGTCCCAGCTATTTGGGAAGCTGAGGTTGAAGGACTGCTTGAGCCTGGGAGATGGATGCTGCAGTGAACTATGATCACACCACTGCAATCCAGCCTGGGTGACAGAGTAAGACCCTGTCTCAAAACAAAACAAAAAAAAAAAAAGGGAAAAAAATTTTTTTCATCTGTATTTTTGGTAATTGATCTGGTTTGGCTGTGTCCCCACCCACATCTCATCTTGAATTGTAGCTCTTATAATTCCCATGCATTGTAGGAGGGGACCCAGTGGGACACAATTGAATCAGTTTCCCCTATACTGTTCTCGTGGTAGTAAGTCTCATGAGATCTGATTTATAAGGGGAAACCCCTTTTGCTTGGTTCTTATTTTCTCGTCTGCTGCCATATAAGACGTGCCTTTTGCCTCCTGCTATGATTGTGAGGCCTCCCCAGCCACATGGAACTGTGAGTCCTCTAATCCTCTTTTTCTTTGTAAATTACCCAGTCTCGGGTATTTCTGTATCAGCAGTGTGAATATGGACTAATACAGCAATGCTGAAAGGAATGACTCGACATTCCAGTGGCACTAAGCACTCCAAGTACCCAGAACACAGCTCCTAAATACCATCCCCCACAAACATGGACCGGGGCTCCTGGGAGAAATGGCTGATCCCAGGGTTGTGGCAGGGAGGGCACAAGATGGGCCCTGAATAGGTCAATCTGAACATCCCTTTACAAGACCCCCTTGTCAGGCTATCTGGGGTCATCCTCACATGCTCTCAGGCCGTGTCTTGCACTCGTCTGAGTCTTCCAAGAACAAGGACTGTCTTTCCATTGATTTCCATGTACTATTGTGCCTTTCACAAAACACACATTTTTCTCTTTTCCTCCCAAAATAATACGTCCTGAAACACATTTTAAAGTTTTATCCCATACAGGTTTAACATGTCTCCGGTTTGTTCCTAAGCGTTTTGTCATTACTGTTGCTGTAAATGGGGTTTTCCTCTTCCATTACATCTTCTGATTATTGTTTATGGGAATGAATGCTTTTGATCCTGTTAGTTTTATATACCATTATCGTACTATGTTCTCTGAGGAGGTATGCATGTTTTATAATAAGGAGTTAAATCACTCACTTCCTACTTTATTGAACACTAAATTACTGATATCTGAGATACAAAACTTTTTTTTTTTTTTTGAGACAGAGTCTCACTCTTTTGCCCAGGCTGGAGTGCAGTGGCATGATCTCAGGTCACTGCAGCCTCCACCTCCCAGGCTCAAGCAATTCTCCTGCCTCAGCCTCCCGAGTAGCTAGGACTATAGGCGCCCACCACCATGCCTGGCTGATTTTGCATTTTTTGTAGGGGCGGGAATTCACCATGTTGGCCAGGCTGGCCTCAAACTCCTGACCTCAAATGATCTATCCACCTTGGCCTCCCAAAGTTCTGGGATTACAGGTGGCCACCCCCATGCCTGGCCAATTTATTTTTAGTAGAGATGGGATTTCATTATGTTAGTCTGGTCTTGAACTCCTGACTTCAGTGATCTGTCCGCCTCAGCCTCCCAAAGTGCTGGGATTACAGCTGTGAGCCACCGCGCCTGGCTGTTACTAGCTGTTTTAATAAGACCATGAACCACAGCTGATCGACCCAACTGTTGCAAAATACTCTTGACCATGTCCCAAGGATCTCTGGCCCTGAAATTGGATAAAGCTGGCTTTTCTTGTTTATAGCAAAGCTGGTTTTCTCCACTTTAGCTTGCTTCCTACACACCTCACCTCACACCTTGGATGCCTGTTGTATGCTCATACTAGGTTCCGGGATCTGCCGCATCTCCTGGTGCAGAACACCGCGTGTGTGGCACTCAGTTCGGCTGTCTTCTTGGTAGGCCACGGAGCACCGAGACTGGTCAGGTTTCTGACACTTGAGCAAGTTGAGGACCACTGCTTCAGACAGTGCTTCCAAGATTGACCTTCCTCCATGAGACCCAGGGGTGTAGCACAATGGCAGACGGGCTTGGCTCCTACAGGACAGAGAATCAGAGGGTGCTCATGATGGACAAAGCATGGGTGCCACAGAAGTCCCTGGAAGTGAGCAAACTCCCGGCCAAACAACAGGCCCCTCTGCAGACGATCACAGCGCTCAGCATTGTGTGCGCACTAGAGGCCAGCTTGTTTAACGGCCGATTTTATCTCGGCCCTGGAATCCCATAAGCTTTCTACCCGATTGCCATAGAAACATTAACCTTTCTAATTGCCCTCACGCTCCAGGGACTGTTTAAGTGAAACCAGGAGAGGGAACGCTGGCCCATGAAGAGCCTCCTCTGGGTGGACTGCTGTTTCATTTTTTTTTCTTCTTAAGATTCACCACAGCACAGCTATCTGCAGAAAAATGAAACCACCAGAATGTAAAATTAGAGAGCTGCTCTGCTGTGGGCACTTTAAAAAAAAAAGGATTTTTTTTTTTTTGGGAGATGGAGTCCGCCCTGTCACCCAGGCTGGAGAGCAATGGCATGATCTCGGCTCACTATAACCTCTGCCTCCTGGGTTCAAGCAATTCTCCTGCCTCAGCCTCCCACGTAGCTGGGATTACAGGCATGCACCACCACACCCAGCTAAATTTTTTTTGTATCTTCAGTAGAGACCAGCCAGGTCTCTTCACCATGTTGGCCAGGCTGGTCAACTCCTGACCTCGTGATCTGCCTGCCTCACCTCCCAAAGTGCTGGGATTACAGGCGTGAGCCACTGCGCCCGGCAAAAAAGGCCACTTTAAAAGGTATTTGTATGTAGCATGCATGAATTGCAAGAAAATCTTAGCTTTTAATGTGTTCTAAGATGATATCATTACATAGCTCAGGAACGTGTGCAGCCTCAACACTGGGTGTCAGTAAAGCCTCCCCATCCTGACGTTGCAACAGTGTGGGGTGGAAATCAAAGGACAACATCCTCAAACAAAAGAAATGAAAAACAGGGCCAGCACTCACACCTGTAATCCCAGCACGCTGAGAGGCTCAGGTGGGAGGATCACTTGAGCCCAGGAGTTGGAGACCAGCCTGGGCAACATAGCAAGATCCCAACTCTACAACAAATTTAAACATTAGTAGGGCACTGTGGCAGGCACCTGTGGTCCCAGCTACTTGGGAAGCGGAGGTGAGAGCATTGCTTGAACCCAGGAGGTCAGGGCTGCAAGTGAGCAGTGATGACACCACTGTATTCTAGCCTGGGCAACACAGCAAGACTGTCTCTAAATAAGACAAACAAAAATGAAAAACAGCAGAAAAATCTAATAGCATTCAACTAATATCTCGGCCTAAATATTCTCTTCTTTGCTTTGTTCACCTTGTATAATAAGCTGTGATTTTAAGTTTTTAATATAATTTCAGCAAAATAAAGTAAATCAACATTTATCTGCAAAAACTTCATATGCAACCAAGCAGAGAAGTCAGACCAGTTTCCCTGTCACTGGGATCCCCCAGAGCACAATGCTCCTCTCAAGACATTTGCATTATTGAAGGCCAGGCGCCATGGCTTACCTCTATAAGCCCGGCACTTCAGGAAGCCAAGGTGGAAAGGTCACTTGAGTCCAGGAGTTTGAGCCCAGCCTGGGCAACATAGTGAGACACTGTCTCTATTTAAATATATATATATATATGTATTTTTTAACTAGCTGGGCATGGTGGTACACACCTGTAGTCCCAGCTACTTAGGAGGCTGAGGTGGGAGCTTCACTCAAGCCTGGTAGTTCAAGGCTATAGTGAGCCAGGAATGCCCTACTGCACTCCAGCCTGGGTGACAGAGCGAGACCTTGTCTCAAAAGAAACACAAGGACGGCCGGGCGCGGTGGCTCACGCCTATAATCCCAGCACTTTGGGAGGCTGAGGCGGGTGGATCACGAGGTCAACAGATCGAGACCATCCTGGTCAACGTGGTGAAACCCCGTCTCTACTAAAAATACAAAAATTGGCTGGGCATGGTGGCATGCACCTGTGGTCCCAGCTGCTTGGGAGGCTGAGGCAGGAGAATTGCTTGAACCCAGGAGGCAGAGGTTGCAGTGAGCCGAGATTGTGTCATTGTACTCCAGCCTGGGTAACAAGAGCAAAACTCTTGTCTCAAAAAAAAAAAAAAAGAAAAAGAAAAAAGAAACACAAAGACATTTACGATACTGAGTGGATGTGAAATATCCTAATTCTTAAGCTTAACATTTGCAAAACTAGGGCTATTTCAGCCACTGAGCTATTTTAGGAACTGATTTCAGAATTGATCTTTCAAGTGTGGTTTTAGGCTTACTGCAAAGAATACATCTGGAAGGTTCATGCAGAGTACATTTAAAAATATCCCCAATCCCTTTTAACTTTGTTAACCTAGAGAAACTGAGTTAGGATTGACGGGCTGGTTATATCCATCCGTCCTGTGACGCTGGACCTCATTTCTCACCAGGAGTCTGGATGCTGTCAACCCTCACCTGACTCAAAAGGTCTTCTGGGGGCATCTTGTGACAATGTTGATCCTGCGGTCCATACACCAGACAGGAAGTAGCAGCCAGGCTTCCCAGGCTCCCACCTGAGACGCTGGGCATTAGGAACCACAACATGGCTCTGGGCCCTGCCCAGGAAAACCAGTGATGTCAGCCAAAGCCCAGGTCGGACAAAGGAGAGCCCCCGGGGCAGGGAGTGAGGACACATCCCTTGGCGTGCTCCCCGTTGCAGGCAGGTGGGGTGAAGACGTGAGACGCCAGGCACCGGACTGCAAGCCTGTCCAACCCAGCAAGAGAAAATGTTAAGCATCTGCAAACATCTGCTCCCACCACCATACCAGCCCAGGTCCAAATCCGCCTCCGAAAAGACAGGGCCCACCGGTGACCTCAATAGTTGACTTTGACACTCAAGCCAGCAGGGCCATGGCCGACTTGCCTGCTCTCAGTGGCGCTCTGGGAACACCTTGATTTCCATCAGTGATGTTGCGGGTTCCATCAACTTTTTTTTTTTTTTTGAGAAGGGTCTCACTCTGTCATCCACACTGGAGTGCAGTGGCACAATCATGAGTCACTGCAGCCTTGAAGTCCTGGGCTCAAGTGAGCCTTCCACCTCTGCCTCCCGAGTTGGTGGGACTACAGGCACACACCACCACACCTGGCTACTTTTTGTATTTTTGGTAGAGGCAGGGTTTTGCCATGTGGCCCAGGCTGGTCTCGAACTTCTGGGTTCAAATGATCCACTCGCCTTGGCCTCCCAAAGTTTTGCGATTACAGGTGTGAGCCACTATGCTTGGCCTACGTTGGGAGAAGCGGCAAAGGAGAAAGGACTGACAGAGTGCCTACATAAATTGGTTATGAGTAACACATAAACAAGGAAAACAAACTGCGGAAGGCCGCAGGAGGCCTCTGAGGAGGAAGCCCTCTCCATGCCTCATGTTCCGGTGCAGGGTGACCTCAGCTCTGTTACCATAAACATCGTGCTCAAGGATGTAAAACCCCTTCATAACACTATGACGTAGCCAGACTTGTAGGCTCCTTGTAAGGCCGGCGTTCCATCAGCTGCACATAGATAATAAGCTAAAGATAATCACGTGTTCTTGTTTTGTGAAACTCCCAAACCGCCACTGTTATCAATCCTTAGAATGACCCACCAGTTCCGGTTCACTGATTCACTCCAGCATCACCCTCTCCCCCACCATGACTCCACCCCTACCCTGTAGATCAAAGTGATTATAATCAATAAAGAGTGTGGATGATCAGAAACTCGGGGCCTTCACTGTCGCCTCCAAAGTAATAAAGTGACGGCCCCCTGGTCCCACTTTTTCTCTTAAACTTTGTCGCTACCGAACTTGGGGTACCCAGGGGTGATGTAGGACTGGCTCCCTACAGGCCTAGCTCTTTTTATACTTTAGGACTCCATCAAATCAAAGACACAAAACCCAATACATGAACCAGGCGCCACCCCTCCCCTGCTGAGAAAATGCACCAGGGCCATTTGGCCTTTAGTGGGAGTGCTGGACAACGCCATCCAATAGGGACAGAACCAAGCTGACCACCAGTTTCAAAATCTTGAGCAACCACCATAAAAACAAGCAAGTGAAAATAATTTCCAGGTTTTATTAACCTAGCATATCCAAAATATTATTTCAACATGTAAATAATACTTTTTACTCTTCAGGCCTTGGTTTTATTTGCATTTCTAGAAATATATACACACTTGCTACTCTGTACTAGAAAAATTATACAGCAGTCCCCCTTTATCCTCTGGGGTTCCGTTCCAAGCCTCCCAGTGGATGTCTGGACCCCATTCTACAATATAGGCAACATATATAACAATACCTTTAACAGTGATATATATATATATATATTTGGTATTGTCTCCAAACTCTAGTTTGTTTTGGATATACCCTGTTTTTTTTTTTTTTTTTTTTTGAGACAGAGTCTCACTCTGTGGGCCAGCTGGAATGCAATAGCACAATCTTGGCTCACTGCCACCTCCTCCTCCTGGGTTCAAGCAATTCTCCTGACTCACAAGTAGCTAGAATTATAGGTTCCCGCCACTGCGCCTGGCTAATTTTGGCATTTTTAGTAGAGACAGGTTTCACTATGTTGGCCAGACTGGTGTCAAACTCCTGACCTCAAGTGATCCACCTGCCTTAGCCTCCCAAAGTGCTGGGATTACAGGTGTGAGCCACCACACCTGGCCTTGTTTTTTTTTAATGAGACAGAGTCTTGCTCTGTCACCCAGGCTGCAGTGCAGTGACGTGATCACAGCTCACTGTAGCCTTGACCTCCCCAGGATCAGGAGATCCTCCTGAGACCACATGCACGCACTGCCACACCCCGGCTTTTTTTTTTTTTTTTTTTTGAGAAATGAGGTCTTACTACATTGCCCAGTTCTGTCTCGAATGTGTGGGCTCAAGCAATCCGCCCACCTCAGCCTCCTAAGGTGCTGGGATTACAAGCATGAGCCACTGGGCCTGGCTGGATACATCTCAATTTGGACATTAAATTATCAGAACGTTGTTTCTCAAGACTTTAAATATTAAAAACATTTTTTCATTAGAACACCTGATCTGTACTTAGATCTCACAAAGTTCACAGTTCACATACCCAGGTTCCTAACATACCTACATTTTCCAATGACTGAACCAAGTTAGTGGTTTTTAAACTTAATCACACTGAACCCTGCTGTGCTGGCTGCACTTCAGAGCTCCGCAGCACATATGGGCAGCGGAGGCTGTACTGGAGACGCAGGGGAAGTGGCTTGTCCAAGTGCAGTCCCAGACCAGACGCGTCACCTGGGCAGCTCCAAGTTCAAACCTGAGTCCACCTAAGAATCAGGGCCTCGGGGTGGGGTCCAGCACCCTCCTGTAAGGAGCCCGTGTTCTGACACAGGCTAGGGCTTGGGAACCACCGGCCTACGACAGACACCATAGAATAAGATAGCACAGAAACAGCCACATGTCACCTAGCATCAGGAAAATGCCGTGGTCAGGTGACGTCAGTGTTGTGCAAACATCCTAGAAAGACTTACACAGAGCTCGATGGTGCCGCCTCCTCCACACCTAGGCTGTAAGGCAGAGGCTACAAACATGTGCAAAGCACAAGCGTGCTGAATGCTGTATGCCACTGTGGCACAGCGCTGCGTGTTTGTGCTTCTAAACCTAGACATGCGGCAGTCCAGCTTGCTAGAGGATTACGTCCCAGTGTTCTGTGGTACTGCCAGGGTGACTAGCTTATTTTTTTTTTGAGATGGAATCTCGCCTCTGTCCCCCGGCCTGAAGTGCAGTGGTGCGATCTTGGCTCACTGCAACCTCTGCCTCCCACGTTCAAGCGCTCCTTCTGCTCCAGCCTCTCAAGTAGCTGGGATTACAGGTGCGCCACCACACCCAGTTAATTTTAGTAAAGACAGGGTTTCACCACGTTGACCAGGCTGGTCTCGAACTCCTGACCTCAAGGGATCCACCTGCCTCAGCCTCCCAAAGTGCTGGGATTGCAGGCATGAGCCACCAGGACCAACCCCTTGTTTATTTTTAAATAGAAGAGCAGATCTTCAATGTTTCCAAAACAAAGAAATAAGTGTTTAGGGTGACAAATATGCTAATTACTCTGATTTGATTACAGTCTACATGTATCCAAATATGACAATGTGCCCCATCAATATGTACAATTATGTCACGAGCAAAAAAGTTTGTGTCAGATTAAAACAAAAAGGTACAGTGAAAATACAATATATTCTGCAATCATCAGTGTATACATGGCCAGTCACTGACGGAAACACTGTTAGCTAGACTGCAGTCTCAATCATCTTTTCCAAAACAGAAACTCAATACAAACCCTTCCCGTTACATTTTTGGACTGTGAAGACCAAAAAAAGATTCAGCAGCTTGTATTTTTGTAAAGTGTCTCAGTGGGATGTGTGGTGGGCACAGCCGGGTGGCCAGGGTATAAAGTGTCTCAATGGAATGTGTGGTGGGCACAGCCAGGTGGCCAGGGTGTAAAGTGTCTCAGTGGAACGTGTGGTGGGCATAGCTGCGTGGTCAGAGTCTACACTGTCTCAGTGGGATGTGTGGTGGTCACAGCCGGGTGGCCAGGGTGTAAAGTGTCTCAGTGGGATGTGTGGTGGGCACAGCGGGCGGCCAGGGTGTAAAGTGTCTCAGTGGGATGTGTGGTGGGCACAGCCGGGTGGCCAAGGTGTACACTGTGTCAGTGGGATGTGTGGTAGACACAGCTGGGTGGCCAGGGTATAGTGTCTTAGGATGTGTGGTAGACACAGCTGGGTGGCCAGGGTGTAGTGTCTCAGGTTTGTAGACCCAGCTGTGGCCAGGGTTAGTTCTAGTGGGATGTGTGGTGGGCACAGCTGGGTGGCCAGGGTGTAGTGTCTCAGTGGGATGTGTGGTGGGCACAGCTGGGTGGCCAAGGTGTACACTGTCTCAGTGGGATGTGTGGTGGGCACAGCTGGGTGGCCAGGGTGTAGTGTCTCAGTGGGATGTGTGGTAGACACAGCTGGGTGGCCAGGGTGTAGTGTCTCAGTGGGATGTGTGGTGGACACAGCTGGGTGGCCAGGGTGTAGTGTCTCAGTGGGATGTATGGTGGGCACAGCCGGGTGGACAGGGTGTACACTGTCTCAGTGGGATGTGTGGTGGGCACAGCCGCGTGGCCAGGGTGTAGTCCCAGTGGGATGTGTGGTGGGCACAGCCAGGTGGCCAGAGTGTAGAGTGTCTCAGTGGGATGTGTGGTGGGCACAGACGGGTGGCCAGAGTGTACAGTGTCTCAGTGGGATGTGTGGTGGGCACAGCCAGGTGGCCAGGGTGTACACTGTGTCAGTGGGATGTGTGGTGGGCACAGCCGGGGTGGCCAGAGTGTAGTGTCTCAGTGGGATGTGTGGTGAGACACAGCTGGGGTGGCCAGGGTGTACTGTCTCAGTGGGATGTGTGGTGGGCACAGCTGGGGTGGCCAGGTGTACACTGTCTCAGTGGGATGTGTGGTGGGCACAGCTGGGTGGCCAGGGTGTATGTCTCAGTGGGTGTGTGGTGAGCACAGCTGGGTGGCCAGGGTGTAGTTCTCAGTGGGATGTGTGGTGGACACAGCTGGGTAGTGTCTCAGTGGGATGTGTGGTGGGCACAGCCGGGTGGCCAGGGTGTACACTGTCTCAGTGGGATGTGTGGTGGGCACAGCCGGGTGGCCAGGGTATACACTGTCTCAGTGGGATGTGTGGTGGGCACAGCCCTGGGTGGCCAGGGTGTAGTCCCAGTGGGATGTGTGGTGGGCACAGCCGGGTGGCCAGGGTGTACACTGTCTCAGTGGGATGTGTGGTGGGCACAGCCAGGTGGCCAGAGTGCACAGTGTCTCAGTGGGATGTGTGGTGGGCACAGCCGGGTGGCCAGGGTGTACACTGTCTCAGTGGGATGTGTGGTGGGCACAGCCAGGTGGCCAGAGTGCACAGTGTCTCAGTGGGATGTGTGGTGGGCACAGCCAGGTGGCCAGGGTGTAGTGTCTCAGTGGGATGTGTGGTGGGCACAGCTGGGTGGCCAGGGTGTACACTGTCTCAGTGGGATGTGTGGTGGGCACAGCTGCATGATCAGGGCAGTTCAGAAGGGAACTTGGGGGGCATTTTGTTTTGCCTTATTTCCTGACACCCCCTAAGGTCCTAGGAAATCTCTGCACTCTTGAACAGTGGCTGTCGGTATAAATCTAACACCAGTATTTATGTTATCCCTGCTCATCGCTTCACAAAATCAGACAATGGTGAAAAGTGTCAGGCCACGAAGGACTGTGGCTCTCAGACCCCAGCTTACCCTCCCCCTCCACCCCATTGTTTTGGTTTTCTGCTCTTTCAAACCTGTAAAACCCAGTCCCCTATAAACTTCATTACTTGAGGAAGCCCTACTGCCTGCCATTGTAGTTTTAAGTAACTTCTGAAGTTTCCACTGCTTCATCACTGGACAGAGCTGTGTTCAATAGGTGGCATTTTGCAACTTTCTTCTTGGTGTTGAAATTATGTCCAGGTGCAAAAAAGCTGTCTCTCGGGCTGTCTGCTGACGACTATGCCTTTTTTTTTTTTTTTTTTTTTGAGATGGGGTCGTGCTCCGTCTCCCAGGCTGGAGTGCAATGGTGTGATCTCGGTTCACTGCAACCTCCGCTTCCCGAGTTCAAGTGATTCTACCTCAGCCTCCTGAGTAGCTGGGATTACAGGTGTTTGCCACCACGCCCAGCTAATTTTTTTTTGTATTTTTAGTAGAGACAGGGTTTTACCATGTTGGCCAGGCTGCTTGAACTCCTGATCTCAGGTGATCCACCTACCTTGGCCTCCCAAAGTGCTGGGATTACAGGCATGAGCCATCGCACCCAGCTAAACTGTGCCTGTTTAAGAAGTCAGCTATGGCCGGGCGCGGTGGCTCACACGTGTAATCCCAGCACTTTGGGAGGTCAAGGCGGGCGGATCATGAGGTCAAGAGATCGAGACCATCCTGGGCAACATGTTGAAACCCTGTCTCTACTAAAAATACAAAAATTAGCTGGGCGTGGTAGCGCATGCCTGTAGTTCCAGCTACTCAGGAGGCTGAGGCAGGAGCACTGCTTGAACCAAGAGGCGGAGGTTGCAGTGAGCTGAGATTGCGCCATGGCACTCCAGCCTGGCACCTGGCAACAGAGCGAGACTCTGTCTCAAAAAAATACAAATAAAACAAAAACAAAAACAAAGAAGTGAGCTATGGCAGGAACAAGTGATCCAGGAAGACACACCTTCTCACACAGCCAGTCCCATCCCCTTGGGGGTCAGGAACAGGCACACAGCTGTGCCCTCAGGGGAATGCGAGTAGCATGCTGTGGCCTGCCACTGGACAAGGACTCTCAGCCAGGCAGGTGGATGTGCCTCCCCCTTCCCAGCCACACAGCCACATCGTTAGAGGCAACATGGTGAAGAGGGCGTGAGTGAGCTGCCTGGCGTCTGACAGAAGCTTCCCTAAGACTGGGTCCTTGGCTGATTCTGCGCAGGGCAGAGCTGTCCTGAGCTGCCTCCCTTGGTTCGTCACTGGGGTAGTAACTTAAACCACCTCAGACTGTAGCTTAACATCATTCTACTTCTCTACTTTGCCAGGTAGTGTGTGTGTGTGTGTGTGTGCGTATTTTTTGAAATGGCATAATGTGTGTGTGTGTTTTTTTTTTTTTTTGAAATGGCATTTCACTTGTCGCCCAGGCTGGAGTACAATGGCGTGATCTTGGCTCACTGCAAACTCCACCTCCCAGGTTCAAGTGATGCTCCCACCTCAGCCTCCTGAATAGCTGGGATTACAGCCACCCACCACCACGCCCAGCTAATTTTTGTAATTTTAGTAGAGAGGGGGTTTCACCATGTTGGCCAGGCTGGTTTCAAACTCCTCACCTCAGGTGATCCACCCGCCTTGGCCTCCCAAAGTGCTGGGATTACAGGCGTGAGCCACTATGCCCGGCCTGATTTGTGTATTTCAATGAGAAAGTTTCAGTAAGGTTTCAGGCTATTTGCCATTAGAAATACGGGGGATACCCGGTGTGCAAGTTAGAGTGGAAATAATCCACACGGCAGTGTGGACGGGGAAGGACCTCATCACTTTACTTTTCACCAAAAACAAAACAAGCTACAGTTCTTTTCAGGTTTGTCTTGATGACACAGAAGTGTTAATCATGTCAGAGGATCTTGGAGGGCAGAAAAGATGTTTCAGAAACCAGCTATATGATGGTGCTGTGCTGAGAGCTTGTGCTGGAGTGAGCTGCTTTTGTCATTTGGGGTCCCAGTCCTGTGTCATCCATCCTGATGAAGTCATACCTCTGGAGCATCATGTCACACCGTGTGGTTACGCATCATCCCTCCTGATGGAGTCACACCACTGGAGCATCGGGTCCCCCTGCGTGGTTACGCACAGCAACCTTTCCATGTTCACTAGTCAAGAGCTGCAGCACCCCACAGACGTAACACGAGCTGTGTGAACCAGTACCCGAGTCGCTGGGCCAGCCTGCCAGGAGCCAGGGTGTGGAAATCTCCCGATGGCTTGGGTTCAGAGGCTGTCACGGACAAACACCTACATGGAGAGGGTGGGTGGGTGCCTGCTCAGCCTCCGTGTGCTGACCGTGAGAACCCACACAGCTTCCTGCAGGTAGGCATCTACCCGCGGCCCAGCCTAGCAATGGACTCGATTCAACACATGTCAAATCTGCCACGCAGATGCTACCCGACTGGACATTATGCGTTGAATCATGTCCCCACAAGACACGCTGGAGCCCTAGCCTCAGCCCCTCAGAGTGTGACCTCACATGGAGACAGGGTCTTTCCAGTGATGATCCAGTTAGGAGGTCATGAGTGTGGGATCACATGACTGGTGTCCTTACAGAAAGGGGAAGTCAGGACACAGAGAACACCATGTGAAGATGAAGGAGGAGACGGGTTTGTATGTCCATGAGTCCCGAACGTGGAAGACTGCCAGCAAAACCCAAGACACTGGGGGAGACTCAGCCAATGCTCCCCGCAGGCCTCAGAAGGGGCCGGCCCTGCCGACACCCTGCTCCTGGACTTCCAGCCTCCAGAACTGTGAAAGAACTGATTTCTATAGTTTGAGCTGCCCAGTCTGTAGTACTTGGTGATGGTAGCCATGGGAAATGAGAACTATAATCAATTTCAGCATTCAATTTAATTATATTCCCATCTATCTCAACAAACAGTTAAGATGAGCAGCTCAGTGTGGGACGGTGCTGTTGCTCCACTCCCCCACTTTCGAGTCTAAGCTGGTTCCATCAGCCGAGTCTCTTCTCACCCGGCTTTGATGGTGGGGCGGCTCCTGTGTCTGCAGCTGTGGTCCAGGGGGTGTCTGTGCTGGATACAGAAGTTGCCGTGACACTGGGCACACGCCATCTGCAGCATCTCTTTCTTCTTGCAGCCCTCTTTTGAGCACCGGTATGTAAAAATCTGAGAGAGCAAAGTGACTTCAACAAGCAATTCTTTTTTTGGAGACAGGGTGTCCCTGTGTTGCCCAGGCCAGAGTGCAGTGGCTCAACCTCAGCTCACTACAACCTCAACCTCTTGGGCTTAAGCGATTCTCCTGCCTCAGCCTTCCTAGTACCTGGTACTATAGGCGCACACCACCATGCCCAGCTAATTTTGTTTATTTTCGTAGAGATGGGGTCTTGTCATGTTGCCCAGGCTGGTCTGAAACTCAGCCTCAACTGACCCTCCTATCTTGGCCTCCCAAAGTGCTAATATTACAGGTGAGTCATGTGCTGGCCTTAACAAGCAATTCTTTAACAGCCCCCAGTAACAACATTCACATTTAAACTAGATGCAGCTCCTGTCTGCACAGAGTATACAGATGCCAAATTTCGTTTGACCATCTTACTGCAGGCAAGAAGAGGAACATGGGGCTCACGCCTGTAATCCCAGCACTTTGGGAGGCCGAGGCGGGTGGATCACCTGAGGTCAGGGAGTTTGAGACCAGCCTGACCAACATGGAGAAACCCTGTCTTTACTGAAAATACAAAAATTAGCCAGATGGGGTGGCGGGTGCCTGTAATCCCAGCTACTTGGGAGACTGAGGCAGGAGAATCGTTTGAACCTGTGAAGTGGAGGCTGCCGTGAGTTGAGATTGCACCGCTGCACTCCAGCCTGGCGACAGAGTGAAATTCTGTCTCAAAAAACAAACCAAAAAAACCCCCAAAAATACAAAAAACAAAGGAAGAACACTAAGGAGACAGAGAAACTTTAACAAGTGGTAAAGAAAGCCAGCACTGAAGCGGGGGGTTCCTGTGAACACGGCTCGGAGGTGCTGCTGGGAGGAGAGAGAGCAGCAGGGACGCAGGTGCCGGGAGGGACGGAGGCCAAGCACAGGTGTGACAGGCAGCCTCACAGGCACCGGCTGCGGGAGCGCTGGGACAGTGGAGCTTGTCCTCATCAAGGGAACATCCATCACATCCCCGCGCCCACCAGTCATTTTTATTTTTAATTTTTGTGGCAGGGGGTAGGTGGCAATATAAATTTCTAGACACTCAGAACTCCAAGGGGAGTTCTCCACGGCGAAGGCAGGCACAGCCACGTTGAGCAACCAGGCAGGAGGGGCCCGTGCAGGGACGCAGGCAGAACACAGACAGTGCCTGCCTCGAGGGCAGGGCCAGAGTGGGCCAGAAGCTGCCAGGAGGGTGCACCTGTGTGGGGGCCTTGGGGCAGTGCTGGGTGAGCCCCCAGCAAGGGAGGCTGTGTTGTGTGGGAGAAGCGGGTGCGCCAGGGAGAGCTGCTATGTCTCAGAGGCTCAAGAAACCTCCAGAGGCTGAGGGTCCCAGGCACAGCCACAGCAGGGGGAACTAGACAGGGTCAAAAAGGGAGGACCGGAGCGAGCTTCCGTACAGAGGGTTTTGTGTGGCAGACTAAGGAACATTGATTTTATTCCATGTTTGAGGCTGAAAGTAAGAGTTACTTGGCTTATGGTAATAAAATTGTACAGTATTGAACATCATATACTAAGATAGTTGGTAACCACCAACCAGCACCCACGACTAGGAACGGATTAAGCCTGACAGCAGCCAGTTCCCTAGAGAAGCTCCTTGAGCCTGGCACGGTGGCTCACACCTGTAACCCCAGCACTCTGGGAGGCTGAGGCTAGCTGATCACCTGAGGTCAGGAGTTCGAAACCAGCCTGACCAACATGGAGAAACTCCATCTCTACTAAAACTACAAAATTAGCCGGGCATGGTGGCAGGTGCCTGTAATCCCAGCTACTTGGGAGGCTCAGGCAGGAGAATCCCTTGAACCCGGGAGGCAGAGGTTGTGGTGAGCCGAGATCCTGCCATTGCACTCCAGCCTGGGTGACAGAGCAAAACTGTCTCAAAAAAAAAAAAAAAAAGAGAAGCTCCTGGAAAAACCAGCAAGGCCTACAGGTTCATGCTGACGAGCAAAAAGGAAGGAGGCGGCACTGTGCCTGAAGGTCTGAAGGTCGGCAGGCCTCAGGGAGAACTGGAGGAACCAGCAGGGCCTCAGGGAAGGGGAGGTGGAGCTGGCCCGGCCCAGACCTAGGAGGGCATGCAATTCCTGGGAAGCACAGCCCAGCCCGGGATGGGCACCGCACGGAAAGAAGTGGACGTGAGCCTCTGGAGACACCAGGCTGAGCAGGGGGGAGGTGAGGGGGATCTCAACACACACCCCGGTCCTGCCCCTCCTGAAATACCATAAAAGCCACAGAAAAGATTTTTGGAAAAGGATAAACCCACAAGGGCAGAGACGATGACAATGAAGACAGCAGCGAGATTTCAAAAGCTAAGAATGACGTGGACAAACGGGGACTTAACAGATGTGGGAAAGACAGACTGTCAACAGGCAGAGGCCAAAAAGCAGCCCAGCTTAGGAATCAAAACCCCAACAGCTCCGCCAGGCATGGTGGCTCACACCTGTAATCCCAGCATTTTGGGAGGCCGAGGCGGGCGGATCACGAGGTCAGGAGTTCAAGACCAGCCTGACCAACACGGCGAAACCCTGTGTCTACTAAAAATACAACATTTAGCCAGGTGTGGTGGCACGTGTCTGTAGTCCCAGCTACTCGGGAGGCTGAGGCAGGAGAATAGCTTGAACCCGGGAGGCGGAGGTTATAGTGAGCCGGGATGACACCACAGCACTCCGCCTGGATGACAGAGACTGTCAAAAAAAAAAAAAAAAAAAAAATTATCCAGGGGGAGAGAAACAGCAGAGGAAACCAAGAGAATGTTCCAGAATCCAGGAGGGGTCCACTGTGTGCCCAGCACATAGGAGACGAACCTATGGCAGGACAGGAGTCTGGTGTGACCCTTCCAACTCCGGTACAGGGAGAAGCTCCTGCAAGCTGTCAGAAACACGGGCCCCGTTGAGGACCAAGGTCAGGATGGCGTGGGAACTCTGAAGTCAGGGCAGATGTCCCAGGAAGAGTTCAACAGTAGGATGCTCAGACCCAGGCAGCTCACTACAGAGAAACAGAGGATGAAGACCCGCAGAGATGCATCAGGTCGACTGACCTCCCCCGTCTCCCCTCCCAGGAAGCAACCAAAGGATGGACTTCCGCCAAAATAAGGGACAAAGTAGAACAGAGAATACAGAAATGCAGCTCTACCCTGAGAAATGCAGGAAAGTTGGATCCCTCAAGAGAAGCCAGCCTGGGCAACACAGTGAGACCCCCACCTCTACAAAAATTTTTATTAGCCAGGCGTGGTGGCGTATGCTGGTCATCCCAGCTACTAGAGAGGCTGAGGTGGGAGGATGGCTTGAGCCTGGGAGGTCCAGACTGCAGTGAGCCGTGATCCCACCACTGCGCTCCAGCCTGGGCGACAGAACGAGGCCCTGTCTCAAAAAAAACCAAAAAGCAAAAACAAAACAAAAAAAACCCAAAGGGAATCTCTAGGCTGTTGTCCTGAAGGTAACAGAGGCCTTGATCACCCACCCAAAAGCACAGCCCAACTCTACAGGGAGGTGGGTGCATGAATGTGGGAAACAGGGCTGTGGAGGAAATCCTCAGCGTCCCTGTGGTGGGCAGGGAATGCCTGTGGCCAGAGAGTGAGCAAGACAAACTCAGGACGCGACGACATTTACGTGGGAAAAAGCAGACACCATGAACACACACCGCTGGCTAAGAGCTGAAGGCTGGAGGGGGGCTGCAGAGAACCGGGGCCTGCTGTGTTTCCTAACAGGCTTTACTACTAATGAACAAGTGAAAAACTTTAAAAAACGCTGATGTCACCAAAGCAAGAACACAATTTTATATCTTCTTCTAGGAGCTTAGAAAATAAACACACATTAACAGAATGGACCTAGAAAGCCACGTGAATACTCCATCTCAGGAGGAAAAACTAGTCAATTCTGGTAAAGAAAGACAAACCTGATCCGGGATCCCTTAACAAAACATTTATAAAACTAAAAACTCACTCCACTCGCAGCATGGGGCAGGGACAATACAGCTAAGGACTCTACTTTGTATGTAAACTATTGGGACTAATTCTCAGTTAGAAAACTGACTCTTTCCAAGGAAAAAGCGGCATTCACACTGAAGGAACTCGACGCGGACTCTGTCCTTACCTTCTCTTCTTCTTCCCAGGATGATAGCCACAGTCTCTATCCATGTGATCGCCAACCACCACGTCTGGGATCTGTCCCTTTTTTATTGGGATGGGAATATTACAGAGCGGGCACACTGGGACCTGAACATCCTAAAAATAACAAAGGTAAGATGGCATCTGAGACTCACACAACCTAAACTCACAAAAGCTTTAAATGGGTACTCCTGCGTGGCACACTTAAACACAAATAGAGTACAAACACCGGGCTCCCTTGCCCTCCCAGAACAAAGCATTATTGGCGTCATGGATTAGCGGTGGTGTCTATAGAATGTGAGCATCAGCTGCCCTGAGGAGTCTAGTGAAAGTTTCAACGAATGGACTTCAGCTGACTGCAGAAATCAACCAGGGCCACCTCAGGATGGCACTGCCCAGACGCCTGCACAGGGGAGCCGATGGAGGGAAACACGGACCACAAAGACCGTCCGGCTCCCCTCACTCATCAACTGTCTGATTCTTTTGTGGCTTCCCCTGAGGCCTCTACCCCTTGCTTATGCCTAGATGAGGCCATGTGTACCGGGGATGAGCTCCCAGATACTAACGACTGTCACTGGCTGCAGGCCAAGGTTGTGGGGGCTCTGGAGGGGATGCCCACCCAGCAGCTGAAGGCCCAGCACAGCTAAAAACCTGAGCCAGGACAGGAGGTGATGAAATGGCCAACAAGTAAACTGAGGTGGCAACGGGTATCAAATGGGTGGCAGGTGATCACGGAATCACGGGGCCTGCTGTCTGCAGCCCGAGCTGGCAGTCACAGGTGGTGCACCCACATTTGGCCAAATGAAGATATAAAGCATCAGTAAATGTTCTCCAGTCAGGCTCTGCCCCATGCTGGGGAAGGATGGTGCAGCTGGAAGACACGCTAGGCAGTCTGGCTTAGTCACCCGTGCCTGGTAAACGCAGGGATGTGAGTCACCCTCCCCACCCACCATGACGACCTCAAAAAGGCTGGAGGGTCAGACCCTGGCCAAAACTAGTCAAAGCACAGAATGCTAAGTCACCCACATCACTCCCGCTACCAGAGTAAAGTGGCAGAGTTCACGAAAATGACCTGTGACCCATCCAGAGAAAAAGTGAACATGGGCTGGGAACCACCTCAAAAGTCAACAACAGAAGTCTCAAACCTTTGTCTTAGAGTCCTCTTGTCGTTTCTACTGTGGACTCTGGGAATCACCTAAATACCACGTCAAGGCCGCTGCTATTCAACTAAGTAAGCGTATTTACTGCCTTCCTGATTGGCTTCCAAGTCAAATATTAAAACCTTCCTTGCATCCTGTGAAGACCCAGCCACGGTGTAACGGATGGAAGGAACCAAGTATCTGAACATCTAAAGTAAGCTTTGAACATAAGGTTACAACTAAGTAACTCCACGAGTCCCTGAAAATAAAATCTCAGTTGTCGGAGAGCTGTCCAACAGAATCTCCTGCGATGGCAGAAATGCTCGTCTGTACTGTAACACAGCAGTCACTTGAAATGTGGCTAGCGGGACTGAGAAACTGAATTTTAAAATTTAATTTCCACTGAGTTAGCCACACGTGGCTAATGCCTACTGTCCCAGCAGGACAGTACAGCTTTAGACAGCAAAGATAAGAATCTTTTGAACAAAGGATGATGAATTACCTTCTGGAATGCACACGGACACTTATGTGCAGCATATGTAAAATGATCTTTACAGAAATCTTGTTTACACATATCACATTGTACTGGAAGAAAATCTAAAAAACAAAAAACAGTGAAGTGTTTTAAAAGACTGGAACAAAATAATTCTAGATGGTTCTATGAAAGTGTTTACCTATACTAAGTGCCTCAGGCCTGTGAGATTAGTATGTCCTTGAGGGACATACTAATTGTTTTCACACATGTGAAAACAATCCTGGGGTCAGCTGTCTTCTAGAGAGAGAGCCCCAAGTCATGTGACATCACAAATATCCAAGCAGCACCCTGGATCCACTCAGCCCTGCCTGCACCCCCACACCCCTTCTGGTGGATGCTGAATGTCCAACAGAACCTGCAGCAGTGCAGTTGCTAATGCTGAAAAGCCAGGAAGGCCAAGACACAATTATCAGCTAATTCATGTAACAGCCAGCTTTCCCCCAACAAAATACCATTTTCTATTAAGTCTCTAAAAAGTACTTACCTAGCTGCTTGCAAGTTTTTTCTGAACAATGCTTCCCCAAATCAGGAAACTCCATTATGAGAACAGTGCCCAAAACGCAGATGGCAGAGTTAAATATCACCTACAAGAATTAGAATAGTTAGGAGGAAAGCCGTGACTGCCCTTCAGTCACCAGGATTTACAATTTAATTACAGCTAATGAAAGTCAACAGGCCGGGCACCATGACATGCCTGTAATCCCACCACTTTGGGAGGCCAAGGTGGGCGGATCACCTGAGGTCGGGAGTTTGAAACCAGCCTAAGCAACATGGAGACACCCTGTCTCTACTAAAAAGACAAAAAATCAGCGGGGCATGGTGGCACATGCCCGTAATCCCAGCTATTCAGGACTCTGAGGGAGGAGAATCGCTTGAACCCTGGAGGCGGAGGTTGCGGTGAGCCTAGATCGCGCCATTGCACTCCAGCCTGGGCAACTAAAGCAAAACTCCGTCTCACGAAAAAAAAAAAAAAAAAAGCAGCAGCAATAAACAGCTGTGTGGGGGAGCATTCAGTACAAATAGCAGGTCTCAGCCGTTCGTAATCAACCCCATTAGGAGAAACGCACTCCTTTTCAGTCCTTTAAATTTCTAGTCTATGAAGTTCACCTTGGACCCGGGTTTCTATTTCAACTCATACTGAGGGGGCGATATTCAATTCACACAGCTGCCAGTGAAAATTACGACCTTGGTGAATTTCAAGTCAATTTTATCAATATACTTGTTGACATAAACAAAACTCTGTTACTAGGTGCTAAATCACATTAGTTGACTACACTATCCAGAGAAGATTTAACTCTGTTCCTCGCCTCTCTCTTCAACTCCCTTAGGCATTGAGTCTTACTGTAAACTTACTCCACGATAGCATCAACCTAGAGTTGATCAGGGAGAAGCCAAGCTGTTAACTCACCATGGAGAACAGGCAGACAGCTGGTGAAAACTACCGCACTGAGAGAGAATCAAGGGCCTCACGAGGTCCCCTCCACGATCTACTACCCACCAGCCCTCCCGGGACCTTTTCCTGACCTTCCCATCAGCTCTCTTCACCCTCCTGGAGGCCTCCTGGGCTGTCCCTGTGCCTGGAACACATTGCAAACGTCTGACTCCCAGCAGACAGGCCGGACCCCAAGCAGACAGCCGGACTCCCAACAGACAAGCCAGACCCCCAGCAGCCTGATCCTAGGCAGGCCCGTCCCCCAGCAGACAGCCTGGACTCCCAACAGACAGGCCCTGTCCCCGGGGGCGGCGCTACCCCGGCCCCGTACCTGGCTCTCGTTTGGGACCCAGGCAGCCGCGGGAAGCAGCGGAAGATGGAGACGGACACGTAGGTGTTCTCCTCTGCAGTCGGCTCCAGGGAGCGAGGCCAAAAGAGCCTCGACACGGACACCGAGACGCCGCAGGAGTCAGGCCTAAGCTCACAACAGAACGCGACATCCCGACACCCACAGCCCACGGCCATTTATCCGCAGCCCCCGGAACGGCGAGCCACCCCGGCCTAACGGCTTCCGGGCGCGCCCCGACGACGTAACCCTCAGACTGACCAATCCCATCCGGCCGCGGCCCGGCAGCGCCGGCGCGTCCCGAGTACGTCACCAGCCATCTGGCCAATCCCGCCCCGCCGCGCCCTGCAAATCCACCCGTTCTTCGCCCCTCCGCTTTCCTTCTGGAAGCGTCCGGGCGCTTCTCGCAAGTGGCGCGCGTGCTGAGTCACTGTGAGGCGGCTCCGCGCAGCCGCAGCCGCGCGGGCGAGGGGCGGAGGAGCTGAGTCAGGGCTGTGGCCAGGGTCCCGCGGGGGCAGGAGCGTGAGGCAGGAATGAGTGAGGAGGGTCAGCGGCCCATCAGCGTTCCCCCGCCAACCTCGCGCACCCACACACGGTCCCCCATCCTGCGGGTCCCAGGAGGCCTCTATCTCAAAACAACCTGTTTTTAGATAATTTCAAACTTAGAGAAAAGCTTCAAGAATAATACCGAAAATGTCAGTGTCCCCAGCCCCCAGTTTAACCATTTCCCATTTCACCGCCGCTGCCCCAGCCCCGTTCACGGTTATGTGGCCGTGTGGGGTTGACTCTGCCCAGGGCCGCGGTGGCTGCACAGAGCGTCCTGTGCATACGTGACGCCACCTGGGAAAGACCCCCGTCCCTCCTTTCACAGGCACCCCGGCTGGGCAGGAGGAGGACCCGGGCCCAGGACGTGGAGACGAGCCTGGGCAACAGAGTGAGACCCCATGTATGCAGAAATAAAAAAAACAGCTGGGCCAAGAATGGTGGCTCACGCCTGTAATCGTAGCTCTTTGGGAGGCCAAGGCGGGAGGATCGCCTGAGGTCAGGAGTTCAAGACCAGCCTGGTGAACATGGTGAAATCCAGTCTCTACAAAAATAAGAAATTAACCTGGCACGGTGGCACGCACCTGCGGTCCTGGCCTATTGGGAGGTGGAGGCCTTAGTGAGCTGTAAATGTGCCCTGCACTAGAGCCTGGGCAGCAGAGCAGACCCTCCCTCAAACCCAAAAAACGTTGTGCCATCAGGACCAGATGGTTACCTAATCAGTAGAGACTACCCCCAATCAGGTAAGGACAGGCATAACTAGGCACACTCTTTTTTGTTGTTGTTTTTAGACAGGGTCTTCCTCTGTGGCCCAGGCTAGGGGGCACTGGGATGATCACAGCTCACTGCAGCCTCCACCTCCCAGGTTCCTGAGTAGCAGGGGTTACAGGTGTGCGCCATCAGGCCGGGCTAATTTTTGTATTTTTCATGGATACGGGGTTTCATTGTGTTGCTCAGGCTGGTCTCGAACTCCTGACCTTAGATGATCACTCTGCCTTGGCCTCCCATAGTGCTGGGATTACAGGCGTGAGCCACTGTGCCTGGCTTGTTGTACAGTCTTTACTCTCAGTTTTCAGCAGAGGACTCAAGGGCTGTGAAAAGAGCAGGACCTCACCGACTGCTGGGTGTTGGTGATCAGCTCCGTCTTGAGGTCCTTTCTGATCACGCAGCATCTCCCCTTGAAGGCTCTGCCCGGGCCCAGGACAACCCCCTTTCAAGATGTCTGAATCAGTGCAAGACCTTCTTCTTGACCACATCCCTCTCCTTGGACTGGTTCATTACCTGTTTTACCCACCTTCCCCACTCCCCCACCGCCTTTTGTTTTTGAGACAGAGTTTCATTCTTGTCCAGGCCGGAGTGCAGTGACGCACCAGTCTTGGCTCACTGCAGCCTCTGCCTCGCAGGTTCAGGTGATTCTCCTGCCTCAGCTTCCCAAGCAGCTGGGATTACAGGTGCATGCCACCATGCCCAGCTAATTTTTTTTTTTTTGTATTTTCGGAAGAGAAGGGTTTCACCATGTTGGCCAGGCGGGTCTCAAACTCCTGACCTCAGGTGATCCACCCGCCTTGGCGTCCTGAAGTGCTGGTATCACAGGCGTGAGCCACCACACCTGACCTACCCACCTTTTCTTTTGATGTAAGTGCTGCTTTGATATGGACATTTTAATCCATACTCTGTAACATTTATGTATTAACTTTACAAGTGCATATGGTTTGCCGTGTTGACTGATATGTGGAGTGGCTTGAGCCTGAATGCCAGAGGCTGTGGCTACCGAGTGAATGGATTGTGCTAAGGAGAATTGCCACCTTGGGAACCCCTGTGCAGTTGTGGCTTTCTGATTAAGTATCAATAAAAGTCTGACCTTGTAAAAACACACACACACACACACACACACACACACACACACACACACACAGATGTGAGTGGACCTGCTTACATTTCACCTTGCATTGCTCAGTGATAGCTCTGCAGAGTGACAGCAAACACAGAATCATCTAATTATCGTGAATGTTGGTGAGTAAACACTCCTAGGGCAGTGGCTCCCAGGGGAAATACAGAGTTCAGTTCCTCTGAACCTCCGGCCGCAGCATTTTTGTGAAGCAGTTCACTATTAACTTTGTTAGGTGTGTGTCTCTCTCCGAGGTACCTTCTTTAATAATATATCATTGATTCATTAACATGGAATTAATGGCCAGTATACCTCTGTCACTTATGCCTGATTGAAGTTTATCGACACATGGATTTTTCTCCCTTAGGTACATCACAGCCTTCTTGCCATCAAGAAACTACATGGGGCCGGGTGCAGTGGCTCACACCTGTAGTCCCAGCACTCGGGGAAGCCAAGGCGGGTGGATCATCTGAGGTCAGGAGTTTGAGACCAGCCTGACTGACATGGTGAAGCCGCATCTCTACTAAAAATACAAAAATTAGCCGGGCATGGTAGTGGGCACCTGTAATCACAGCTACTCAGGAGGCTGAGGCAGGAGAATCGCCTGAACCCCAGAGGCGGAGATTGCAGTGAGCCGAGATCATGCCACGGCCCTCCAGCCTGGGTGAGAGTGAGACTCCATCTCAAAAACAAAACAAAACAAAACAAGATTAGCCAGGTGTGGTGGTGGGAGCCTGTAATCCCAGCTACTCAGGGGGCAGAGGCAGAAGAATCGCTTGAACCTGGGAGGCAGAGTTGTAGTGAGCCCAGATTGCGCCATTGCACTCCAGCCTGAGCAACAGAGCAAGACTCCATCTCAAATAATAAAATAAAATAAAATAAAATGCTACTCTGATTTGAGCTCCTGCCAGTCCCAGCCTCCGGATCCTTAGGGGTCTGTTCTCGAGAACGCGGGGTGGAGGACCTCGTCCTGCGCGGAATAACGCAAAGTCAAAGGGTTGTTTCGACTGTGTTCTGTTTCCTGAGGGGTTCTGAATAAGCAACGACCACCCTGATTTCTCCCTGCTGCCGTGTCCCCTCCCGGCCAGGACCCCTTGCGAGCCCTCCAATCTCTCCATTAAATACGAAAGCACTGCGTCCCAGCAGCTCCCTCTGGAGGCCGCAGCGGGTCTCTGTGAATCAGGCCCAGCACTGCTTGGCCCATTTGTTCCTTATTTTAATCTTTGCTCGTGGGCTAGGACTGCAACATCGTTTCTCTCTTCTACAAATATTAGTTTGAAATACAGAGGAAATTAATTTCCCATCTGGCTGCCACACCTGGTGATGGTGTGGACAGCGCCCGGAGGCTGTGCCTTGCTTGCTTTAACTCCCAGCCAGGCTGTAGGGAGCTGTTGAGGACCTGAGGACCTCCTCCACAGGAGATCCTTTGCTAGGGAAGGCATGACTGTAGCCTGTAAGCTCCATGGAGAATGCAAATATATATATATATATTTTTTTTATTTTTTTGAGACAGAGTTTCACTCTTGTTGCCCAGGCTGGACTGCAGTGGCACAATCTCGGTTCACTGCAGCCTCCGCCTCCCAGATTCAAGCGATTCTCCTGCCTCAGCCTCCCGAGTAGCTGAGATTACAGGCATCTATCACCACGCCTGGGTAAATTTTTTTATTTTTAGTAGAAATGGGGTTTCACCAAGTTAGCCAGGCTGGTCTTGAACTCCTTACCTCAGGTACCCGCGTCGGCTTCCCAAATTGCTGGAATTACAGGCATAAGCCACAGCACACAGTCCAGATGGATATATTTTTACAAGACAGCTCAGCCAAAAGCAGCGCCAGCATGGACAGGCCAAGTGACAAAGACAGTCGCAGAGTGTGTGGCCAGCTGGACCTGCAGGGACCCTGGCTGTGGCAGGGAAGGGGACCAGGGGGTCTCTGGGAGACACAGGGCTCTGACTTCTGTGCAGGGTGGGGAAGGGGTTTATGAGCAGAGGGAGAGGCGGAGGTACCCTCCATGGATTGCCGGCCTTTGCACGAGCTCAGCCCAGGCCCGAAGTCAGCACCGCCAAGTGGCCGTCCCTGCGGATCTTTGAGGAACACAAAAGTGCGTAATGGTCTTTGTGAGTCTGAAATCCGAGCGAAGTGTCTGACCCTTAAGCTTCCCCGGGGGACTCGGTTCATCTCCTGGGATGTGTGCAGGCTTCATTCCTTCTGGACCAGTCATGCCCCACGCCAACCTGAGCCATGCCGGGTTGGCCCTCCCGGGGTGCTGTGATTAGGTCTAGGAAATTCCACCAGGAGGGAAGGGTGGGCTGTGTCCTCGGGAGGGAGGCGGTGGGTAGCACGCACTGGCCTCCCAGGCAGCCCTATGTCCCTGCATCCCCGAAGTTCCCACTACTTCCTAGACTAGTCTTTGAAAAGGGCCCCTGTGTCCTTTGCCAGCTACAGAAACTCTAAAAACAGACACTATCATAGCAATCAATTACCAAACTCTTCCAATGGGGTGCTGGGGTGCAGGCAGAAAGCAAAGCACACTGGACCTTAGCCCAGGAGCCCCCACCGTTCCCCTCCAGCCCCTCCCCCACTCACTCAGGTGGTCATCACCACCAGGAGGACCCCCATCTCTGTCTAGCCCCTCCCCCACTCAGGTGGTCATCACCCCCAGGAGGCCCCTCCGTTCCCATCCAGCCCCTCCCCCACTCACTCAGGTGGCCATCACCCCCAGGAGGACCCCTCTCTCTGTCTAGCCCCTCCCCACTCACTCAGGTGGTCATATCAGGGTGAAGCAGACAAAGCCCTGGTGCCAGCAGCCTCTCCAGCTTCTCTGGTCTCTCTGGGCTTGAGTTAAGGCAGCTCTGGGGCTGGATTCTGTGTTAGGGTGTGGGATGGTGTTGGTCTGGGGTGGCCGGTGCCAGGTCCCTGACATTTTGGGTCTATCTGTGTGGCCGGTAGAGCAGCCGTCAGGAGCCCAGGGCAGGAGTCGGCAGTAGCGGCTCTCACCCACAGCACCAGGCCAGCCTGCAGGGGAGTCAGAACCCACTGCCTGGTGCTCACAGAGAAGGCGTTTACTCCTCCCCACCCCTAAAACTGAGTGGATTTAATAAGCAGTTTGGGGGCTCTACCCTGTCCTGGCTTTGGTCTAAGATGATGAGGAAACCACAGACTCTCCCATTTTTGTGCCGCTTCTTGGATAGGCAAGAGGACCCAGGTGCTGGAAGCCACGTGGCGTGAACCCGGCTCCTCTTGGGGCTGGCCTCCCGGGTGGGCCAAGCTCCTTTCTCTCTGGTTGTTATATTATCCCAGAGAGGGCAGAACGGAGCTTGCTGAAAGCTTTTGAACACTGAGTCACGAGTGCGACGTGACAGAGGACTGCAGATGTGAAATCTCACAGGGCTGCCGCTGCCGGCCATGTGGCTCCTGAGGGTGGGTGGGTGTGCTCAGTGGCTGCCCATCAGCAGGAGACAGTTGGCCTCCACCGGGTTGCCGGGGCGAATTCTCCCTGGCTTCGGATGGTGAGAGTCCAGGGTAGCTGGGGGTGGGAGACTCTGTCCCCTGGATCCTCACAGTCACAGCATGCTGTTGTCCACCACATGGCAGCCTTGGGGCCACCCTCTCCTCTGCCCTTGGCTCTCACACATGGGGTTCAACTCCATCTCCTCTTTTTTTTTTCGAGATGGAGTTTCGCTCTATCACCCAGGCTGGAGTGCGGTGGTGTGGCCTCAGCTCACTGCAACCTCCACTTCCCAGTTTCCAGCAATTCTCCTGCCTCAGCCTCCCGAGTAGCTGGGATTACAAGTGCCCGCCACCATGCCCAGCTAATTTTTGTATTTTTAGTAGAGATGGGTTTCACCATCTCTACTAAATTAGAGATGGTGGCCAGGCTGGTCTTTTTTATTTATTTATTTTTTATTTTATTTTATTTATTTATTTATTTTTTATAAAGACGGGGTTTCACCATGTTGGCCAGGCTGGTCTCAAACTCCTGACCTCAGGTGATCCGCCCTCCTTGGCCTCCAAAGTGCTTGGATTACAGGCGTGAGCCACCGCGCCCGGCCCAGGCTGGTCTTAAACTCCTGACCTCAGGTGATCTGTCCACCTCGGCCTCCCAAAGTGTTGGGATTACAGGTGTAAGCCACTGAGCCTGGCAAACGCCGTCTCTTCTCTAAGGACACACAAGCCCAAGTGTGCCTCCTGCTTTCCCTCCACCTGTCACATCTGTAGCCATCCACTCTGTACGTCCCGGCACCTCCCAGAAGCTTGCTCGAAGCACACGTTAGAAACGACCATGATGGAAATCCATTCCTGTTAGGTCTAAGCAGGAAATAGGGCGGCAGTTGCCAGGACGGCTAAGTGGACACATAAAGAACCCGGTGACACAGACTCTGTGGGATGTGAACAGAGCCCCAAAGCAGGAGAACGGGGCACTATGAAGACAGGCATAATCAAAGCAAATGAGTAATTATGCGGCTGCGGCCTCCGAGGCAGAACTCCATAGCTGTGCTGGGGCTTCCCAGCCCCATTCATCCAGGGCCAGGGACGCGGTGGGGAGATGGGCTGGACATGCCATGTGCACACGAGCATCGAAACTGAGTCCCACACGCGGGACCCCATCCCTTCCCATTTTCCCTGGCAGTCTTCTTGAGGGTAAAGGTATAAAACACCATTAAGGTTTCTTACCTCCTTCCCCACAATAATAATTTGGCAGTTACTCGGCTCCCTGGGGAGACGAGGCTGCTATCAGGAGGAAGCACTGGTTTTAGCTGGATTGGACGCATGTCAGCCAGGAGACACAGTGAATAGAGTGAGGTGCTCTTGGTGAGAGCACTCCCATTCCACACCCTGATTTTTTTTCTTTTGAGACACAGTCTCACTCTGTCACCGAGACTGGAACACAGTGGCGCAATCTTGGCTCAATACAACCTCCGCCTCCAGTTCAGGTGATTCTCCTGCCTTAGCCTCCTGAATAGCTGGGACTACAGGTGCACACCACCAAACCAGGCTAATTTTTGTATTTTTAGTAGAGATGAGGTTTCACCATGTTGGCCAGGCTGGTCTCAAACTCCTGACCTCAGGTGATCCACCGGCCTTGGCCTCTCAAAGTGATGGGATTACAGGCATGAGCCACCGTGCCCAGTCCCCGCTCCTGTTTCAGCTAGACCTCAACTGGGTCTGACGTCCAAGCCCCACCTTTGGAGTCAAGTCCCCACTCCTACCTCACATCCAAACCCTTGACAAAATAGCCACGCTACCCACCTCTGCCCGTGAGCTGTATGTGTTCTGACCTTGGGCCACTGTTCTTCCCATGCTGACTAGACGGTCAGGTGCACGGCCTAAGGCTCTGTCCCAGAGATTTCTGTCCAGTGTCTCTCAGGGCCACCTCTGAGTAGGCCTGTAACGTGGCCACCATCCATTTTCAGTGGGCACTCAGTCCTGAGCCAATCCACTTGTGAACCGAAGGTGGCCCTGTTCTTCCTCCATATGCTGGTCACCAAGATCCCCTCCTGTGAGCCCAGGTGGGAACCGGCGGAAGGCTCTGGCTTGGCAGGGCAGGGGGGGTGTCCCCCTGCACTCGGGCCTGCTTGGGCCTGTCCCGTGGACCCTTGCACTTGGAGCACTGCTGCTGGGCTGCCTGGCCTGTGACTTGTTGAATCTGACAGGGTCCAGCTCAGAGTGAAAGCTCTCACAGCATGGTCGCTTCATGCCCCATGGCCAGATGGTCCCCTGTTCCGTCTCCACCGGGGACAGATGGCCTGCAGGAGCTGTTCTGTGCTTCTCTGCTACAGGCGACATAGGGCAGGGGATACCTGGTCTTACTCTGGAGCCCTGGGAGTCTACGATGTTTCTCCTGTCGGGGCCGTCATGAATTTCATGCCACGTCTCTTCCCACCCCAGAGACCCCTAGTTGCCATTAGGGTCAGCAGGTGGGTGCCACTGTGCCCAGCTAACGTATGTGTTTTCTAGAGATGGAGTTTTGCCATGTTGGTCAGGCTGGTCTTGAACTCCTGTGTTCAAGTGATCCGCCTGCCTTGGCCTCCCAAAGTGCTGGGATTACAGGCGTGAACCACTGTGCCCAGTCAGTACAAAGTTTTTTTTTTTTTTTTTTTTCTTTTGAGATGGAGTCTCACTCTGTTGGCCAGGCTGGAGTGTAATGGTGTGATCTTGGCTTATGCAACCTCCGCCTCCTGATTCAAGCTATTCTCCTGCCTCAGCCTCCTGAGTAGCTGGGATTATAGGCGCCCACCACCACACGTGGCTAACTTTTGTATTTTTAGTAGAGATGGGTTCTCACCATGTTGGCTAGGCTGGTCTTGAGCTCCTGACCTTGTGATTGACCAGCCTCAGACTTCCAAAGTGCTGGGATTACAGGCATGAGCCACCGCGCCTGGCCACAAAATTTTAAATGCATGCTCTTGTCTTTCCATATGAACAGGAACTGCTTCTGACCTCCTTACTGACAGGGATGGGGGAAAAGGCACTTTCCAGTTCAGCGGCCAACGTGGCATGTCTGCTCCAGGAAGGACGCCACGCCTGTAGCCGTTTCGGGCTTTGACTTGGTGAGGTCCGCGCCATCCACTGCTCTATTTCATGACTGCTCTGGTTTTCTGTAGGGGCCAGAATAACTATTTAAATGGGCATGGGATGAGGACCTCTGAACCTTTGCAGCTGGCTCAAAGCCCTGCCCATCTCCCAGGAACGCATCATCGTTTTGATTTCCTGTCTTGCAAGTGGGGCGGGGGCAGCAGGTGTCGTGGTTTCAGCGGCTTCTGCGTGGCCTTGTCCACTAGGACAGCTCCACTAGGACACTGCGGGACCCCATGTCCGAGTTCTTCCAGTTACCACGCGCGCCCTCCAGTGGTGTTTGGGGGAATGACGGCTGGCCACGTGCGCCCTCCAGTGGTGTTTGAGGGAATCACGATTGGTGGGGACCAGAAGACCCACTGAGCACTGTGAGGCTTTCGTCCCCTAAGCATTAACCGCAGCCTAGACTCCCACCCAGCGGTCCCTGAAGTGTCCAGCAGTCCCTGAAGTGTCCAGCGCCCCCTTCGAGGGAGGCTGTAGGGTCCTCTTGGGCAAGGCCCAGGCGCACCGTGACAGCTTGCATGCGCTGTGGTTTGAGGAGGTCTTTCTCCAGGCAGTGAATCACAGGTCAAAGGCTGGTTCAGGTCTGGAAGCTTATCCACTGTTGACTTTTCTTGGTGATATCTTTGGGTAATACTCCTGTTGGCTGCCTGTCTGTGGGTCCGCTAGGAATACCATGTTTTATGAACCACCTTCACAGCCATCTGCAGGTCCTCTTCCCCCCTCACTACCCAGCCTGCTGCTTTGCAAGGATTCCACCCACCTGGCTTCTGATGAGTCAGCATTACCACCTGCCCCGAGTTATTCTGGGGTTCCAATATCCTCATTGTGACTAAGGAACCCTTTCTAGAACCAGGTCCTCTAACATCTGCTGTGGCTTACAGAGGACAGACACTCCTGAGTCCCCTGACAACACCGGTGCCCCAGACCAGCCCATTCCTTGTTGATACAAAGTAACCATTCCCCTGGACCCTTCTGTGCCACGTGGTTGGCTGGTGTTTTTGTTTTTTTGTGTTTCCCAGCTTTATGTGGTATCTCCCTGTTAGCTGCCCAAATCTCGGAGCCTATAATTTTTTATTATAGAGACAGGATCTTCTTCTGTTGCCCAGGCTGCAGTGCAGTGGTATCATCACAGCTCACTGCAGCCTCCAACTCCTGGCCTTAAACGATCCTCCTGCCTCAGCCTCCTGAGTAGCTGGGATTACAGGTGCACACCACCATACCCAGCCAATTTTGTTTTTGTAGAGATGGGGTCTCGCTATGTTGCCCAAGCTGGTCTTGAACTCCTGGGCTCAAATGATCCTCCTGCCTCAGCTTCCCAAAGTGCTGGGATTACAGGTGTGAACCACCACATCCAGCCAGCGTTTTTTTTAAGACAGAGTCTCACTGTGTCATGCCCAGGCTGGAGTGCAGTGGTGCAATCTGGGTGCGATCTGGGCGCACTGCAACCTCTGCCTCCTGGGTTCAAGCAATTTTCCTGCCTTAGTCTCCCAAGTAGCTAGGATTACAGGTGCATGCCCCAACGCATGGCTAATTTTTTGTATTTTTAGTAGAGACGGGGGTTTCACCATATTGGCCAGACTGGTCTTGAACTCCTGACCTCATGTGATCTGCCCACCTGGGCCTAACAAAGTGCTGGGATTACAGGCGTGAGCCACCGTGCCCGGCCTCATTTCTTTTTATCCTCAGATGATATTCACCGACACATGTGCCACACTGTGCTTACCTGTTCAACATTTTCCTCTTGAAGGTCATCTTGGTTGCTTCCAAATTTGAACAACGATGAATAAAACTGCTACAAACATTCATGTGCAGGTTTCTGTGTGAATATAAGTTTTCAACTCATTTGGGTAAATTCTGAGAGGCACAATTGCTGGATCTGATGGCAAGAATATGTTTAGTTGTGTAAGAAACCACGAAAGTGTCTTCCAAAGTGGCTGCACCATTTCAGATTCTCACAGCAATGATGAGAGTTCCTGTGACTCCACGTCCTCATCAGCGTTTGGTGATGTCAGTGTCTGGATTTTGGTCATTCTAACAGGTTTGTGGTGGTTTCTACATTGTTGTTTTCATTGGCAGTTCTCTAATGACATAAGATGTTGAATATCTTTCCATATGCTTATTTGCCATCTATATATCTTCTTCTTCTTCTTCTTTTTTTTTGAGACAGAGTCTTACTCTGTTGACCAGGCTGGAGTGCAGTGGTGTGATTTTGGCTCACTGCAACCTCCACCTCCTGGGTTCAAGTGATTCCCCTGCCTCAGCCTCCCAAGTAGCTGGGACTACAGGCATGCACCACCATGCCCAGCAGTTTTTTGTGTGTTTTTTTAGTAGAGACAGGGTTGCACCATGTTGGCCAGGATGGTCTCGATCTCCTGACCTCGTGATCTACCCGCCTCAACCTCCCAAAGTGCTGGGATTACAGGTGTGAGCCACCGTGCCCAGCCTATATATCTTCTTTGGCATCTGATGCCCTTTATAAGGTCCAACCTATCAATCTTTTATAGATTATATTTTTGGTGTGGTATCTACAAGTTCATTGCCAAGCCAGGTGTGGTGGTGTGAGCCTGCAGTAGTCCCAGCCACTGGGGAGGCTGAGGAGGGAGGATTGCTTAAGCCCAGGAGTAAATGGAGCGAGACTCCATCTCAAATAATAATAATAATAATATAACGATAATAAAGATAATAAAACTCGCTGTCAAACCCAGGGCCACTTTGATGTTCTCCTATGTAATCTTCCAGAAGTTTTATAGCTTTGCATTTTACAATTAAGTGATTTTAAGTAATGATCCATTTTGAGTTAATTTTTGTGAAAGGTGTAAGGTCTGTGTCTATATATATGTATATGTACATGCATATATGTATGTGTATGTATGTATATATATATGTATATATATGTATACACACAAACATATATACTATTTTATTTTATTTTATTTTGAGATGAGGTCTTGCTTTGTTACCCAGGCTGGAGTGCAGTGGCACCATCTTGGCTCACTGCAACCTCCCCCTACAAGGTTCAAGTGATTCTCCTGTCTCAGCCTCCTGAGTACTGGGATTACAGGCATGTGCCACCATGCCTGGCTAATTTTTTGTATTTTTAGTAGAGACAGGTTTCATCATGTTGGCCAGGCTGGTCTCGAACTCCTGAGCTCAAGTGATCCTCCCACCTTGATCTCCCAAAGTGCTGGTATTACAAATGTAAGCCACAGAGCCCGGCCCTTATTTATCTATTTTAATAAGACAGGGTCTCACTCTGTTGCCCAGGCTGAAGTGCAGTGTCGTGATCATAGCTCACTGCAGCCTTGAACTCCTGGGTTCAAGCAATCCTCCTGCTTCAGCCTCCCGAGGAGCTGGGACTGCAGGTACATGCCACCATGCCTGGCTAATTAAAAAAAATTTTTTTTTGTAGAGATGGGGTATCACTGTATTGCCCAGGCTGATCTCTAAACCTCAAGTGATCCTCCTGCCTCAGCCTCCCACATGCTGGGTCACAGGTGTGAGCCACCGCACCTGGCCTAGATTCTTTTTTCTTTTTGTATATGCATGCTCAGTCGTCCCAGCGCCATTTGTTGACAAGACTATCCTTCCTTCATTATGTTTCCTTTTGCTCCTTTGTCAAGGATCAGTGGACGGTAATTGTGTGGCCAATTTCCGGGCTCTCCTTTCTGTTCCATTGATCTGTTTGTGTCTCTTTCACTGATATCGCTATCTTGATTATTGTAGATTTATGTTAAGTCTTGAAGTCAGGTGGTATTGAAAACCTTAAAAATGGTTTCACAGCTGAGCGCGGTGGCTCATGCCTGTAATCCCAGCACTTTGGGAAGCCGAGGCGGGTAGATCACGAGGTGTGGAGATCGAGACCATCCTGGCTAACATGGTGAAACCCCATCTCTATTTTACTTTTTTTTTTCAGAAATGAAAGGTGTCACATATTTATTACTGAACCCAGGCAACCAAAGCCTTTTTTTTTTTTTTTTTAACATGAATAGTGGAAGCACTGTGGGTTGTACTAACTAATGCCTTCATAACAGATCCAGAGAGGAAACTGTTCAAACTTCTCCAGATAGCGGTGACATTTCTCAGCTTGATTTGGTAACACGATTGTGAACTTTAGACAGCATGAATATGTGTGCCATCTCATGCGTAATTTCTTATAGACCCAGCTTGGTTCTTCTCCAATGTCTCCTTTTGGAGTTGTACCTGATTTTATTACCAGTTTTCATCCGAATCCCCTGGGGAATGGGACGATTTTGCTTTTGTTTCTTGGCCAGGAATCGCTTAATCCTGAAAGTCTTGTGAGAAGACATGGCGAGAAACTGAGGAAAGCACACACCACGATGGCGGAGAAAGGAAGAGAGGAGCAGTGATACAAAGAATTAGCCAGGCATGGTGGGGCGCGCCTGTAGTCCCAGCTGCTGGGGAGACTGAGGCAGGAGAATCACTTGAACCCAGGAGGTGGAGGTTGCAGTGAGCCGAGAGCACCACTGCACTCCAGCCTGGGTGACAGAGCGAGACTCTGTCTCAAAGGAAAAGAAAAGGTTTCACTCCACCTGCTAGGGGTGACCAGAATGTAATCCACAACCACGGGTGACGGATACTGGCTGGCAGGGGCCCGGCTCTAAGCCTCCCCCTGCAGAGAGTACTTGCTGAGGCCGCTTCTGGTACCGACTGCTGTAGGTTGGGTTCCCTGGAAACAGACTTAGATGGCTCAAGGCGTGCAGGGACCTCCTGAGGGGTGCATTCGTGGGCAGCACCTGGAAGGCCTTGCGGGAAGCTGGGGGGCAGAGGGTGAAGCTGAAATGCAATCCAGTGGGCCGGGTGTGGTGGCTCAAGCCTGTAATCCCAGCACTTTGGGAGACCAAGGTCGGTGGATCACCTGAGGTCAGGAGTTCGACATCAGCCTGGCCAATGTGGCAGAACTCCATCTCTACTAAAAATACAAAAAAAAAAAAAAAAAAAAAAAAATTAGCTGGGCGTGGTGGAACTCACCTATAACCCCAGCTACTCAGGAGGCTGAGGCGGGAGAATCGCTTGAACCCGGTAGGCAGAGGTTGCAGTGAGCCGAGATCACACCACTGCACTCCAGCCTGGGCGACAGAGAGAGACAGAGAGAGAAAGGAACGCAATCCAGTGGCATCCAGAGGGCACCCCAGGGGCCCTGGAGCTGTGCTGTCCCTTCACTATAGTCCCAAATTGAGGCCAAGGGCTGGGCATTGTCCCCTGCATCTAGTAATGAGTCTGTGCGACCCTGGGTGAGGAGGCCCTTTTGGTGGTGGGAAGGTCCCTTGCAGAGAGCGGCCCCTGGGGAATGAGCGCCTCTGTTTTGCAGGGTTCTGGATGGTGGACCACAGCACCCACTTCAGATCTCAGCCTGATCGCGCTCAACAGAGAAACTGTCTGCATTGACAGATGCGGCTCCAGGTTCAGTGGTCTGCCCAGGCAGCCTCACTGTTAGGAGGCCTTTTAAGCCAACCTCAAAATCTGGAGACCTGTCTCACCGTGCAGGGTGCTGAGGATGGAGAATTTAAAATTTAATCTATACGTTAAGATGCCGTTGGTTTCTTGCCTAATGAGAGAGTGAGGGGGGGGGAGACAACACTCAGAGTTACCTGAAGGGCTTTCTGTGGCTAAGCCGGTCTCGGGATCCCCAGGAGCCAGAATCCCTTCCTGCCTGGTGCTTCAGCCACAGCCGGTCATATTGTCAACAATCAAATTCTCAGGAAAAGATTTGAATTGCTTAATCAAGGACAAAGGCTAAGAGACGAACAGTCAATATTAATAGAAGCAAGGATTAGAAATTAGTTGGTGGCTTAACAGATATTTTTAGAATCTACTAGAAAGGGATGAGGCGTCTAAAAACAGGAACATGGTAAGTACCACATAATTCAGCACAGGATCATGCTTAGCTTAATGTCCTTTGTAAAGAAACGATTACAAATTATGTGGGAGGACTTAGCCGTAAAACTGCTGGAAAAGCAGAATTTGATCAGAGACAGGCAGCCTAGATTTACGAGGAGAAACAGGCCCGTACGTTGCGTTGCAGATTTTAAAAGATATTACATTTATGACAGACAATGAGTGTGCTTTGTGTGGCCTACATCCGGGAAGAGATTGCTAATACTGGACTTAGGGATTTATTTCCAAGGTAAGAAGCGGGAACAGAGGTAAGAAGAATACCGCCCTCCAAAGCCCTGTCTTCTTCAAGCGGTGCCCCTTTGAACGGCAGAGGAAGCAAAGCGAGAATGATCTGTGGATCACCTCCCGTGCGGTCCACTCAGCCTAGCACGGTGGGGGCGCTTGGTCGCTGATTCATTAGTGTGCGTGGTGGATTAATCTTGTTTCACCAATACCTAGTCACACAGGAAGCCCAGGCAATGAGGAACGGGTCGACACGATGTTGAAATGACCCTCCTTTCCCTCTCTTTTCATTGGAAAGAGCAAGGACTTCTCTGTCTTGGAGAGTCTGTTGAGGAAGCCTCAGGCCACAGAAGTGTCTGGTCTCAGGCGGTCCTTTGAGAGGCAGCTGGTGAATGTCCCTCAAGGAGACAGAGCCTCTGGGGATACCAGGGCCTTCATCTGGGAGCAGTGAGGACCCCCAGGGCGCATGGCGGGGGAGGAGGCAGGACTGCAGGAACTGGGTGGCTCAGCAGGTGGTGGGTCTGGGGGCAGGCAGGCAGGGCAGTGCCCGCAGGAAGACAGTACTATGGAGGCCTGAGGCTTACAGAGCCAGGGCTCGGTGGTTCTGGAGCAGCTCTGGCCCAGCAGGCGGGACTGAAGGGAGCGGTAATCAGGAAAAGCAGGGATGTCCCCTCCCGCCATCCCCGCCCACCGCCCCCCTCCGGCCACCCCCTCCCCAGCACCTACTTCCACCAGCCTCTCCCACCTCCCCCTTCCACCCCCTCCCCACCACCTCCTTCCCACCAGCCCCTCCCACCTCCCCCTTCCACCCCCCTCCCACCACCTCCTTCCACCAGCCCCTCCCACCTCCCCCTTCCACCCCGCTCCCGCCACACCCCCTCCTACCACCCTAACCCATCACCCCTCCCGCCTGCCCCTCCCACCTCCCCAACCCACCACCTCCTCCGGCCACCCCCTCCCACACCCTCTGGCCACCCCCTCCCACCACCTTCTCCCACCAGCCCCTCCCACCTCTCCCTCCCCATTCCCCTCCCCGCCTCCCCCCTCCCACCTCCCCAACCCACCACCCCCTCCCGCCACCCCCTCCCACTCCCTGTGGCCACCCCCTCCCACCACCCCATCCGACCTCTTACTGGGAGTCCCAGGGAGAGCAAAAAGACCAGAAAAGGGAATCACCAGATACAGATTGGGAAGGATGAAATAAAACTTTGTTCACAGATGACGTGAATGCAGAAAATCCTAAAGAATCCCCAACAAATCAATAAGAAAAGAAAAACTCAACTTTTGGGACTCATGAGCAAATGCAAGGTGCAAAGTTATGAAACAAAAGTCTGTTGCTTTCCTCTGCAGCAGTGGTGGGCAGCTAGCATTCAACACAGGCCCGGCGCGGTGGCTCATGGCTGTGATCCCAGCACTTCGGGAAGCCAAGGTAGGTGGATTGCCTGAGGTCAGGAGTTCAGGACCAGCCTGGGCAACATGGTGAAACACCGCCTCTACTAAAAATACAAAAAGTAGCCAAGCATGGTGGTGCACACCTGCAGTCCCAGCTACTCGGGAGGCTGAGGCAGGAGAATCACTTGAATCTGAGAGGGGCAAAGTGGGCAAAGGATATGAAGAGACGTTTTTCCAAAGAAGGCATAGAAATGGGCACAAGGTGTGTGAATAAGCTCAACATCACCAACCATCAGAGAAATTCAAATTAAAACCATGAGGCTGGGTTCGGAGGCTCACGCCTGTAATCGCAGCACTTTGGGAGACCGAGGAAGGTGGAGCACTTGAGACCAGCCTGGCCAACATGGTGAAACCATGTCTCTACAAAAATACAAAAATTAGCTGGGTATGGTGGCACATGCCTATAGTCCCAGCTACTCGGGAAGCTGAGGCAGGAGAATCATTTGAACCAGGGAGGCGGAGGCTGCAGTGAGCCGAGATCGTGCCACCGCATTCCAGCCTGGCCACTGAGCGAGACTCCGTCTCAGAAAAAAAAAAAAAGAAATGTTCAGAGTGTATCCATTTGTGGCAGCTTTATTGAGATGTAATTCACACAAACTGAGTGTATAATTCAGTGATTTTGGGTATCCTCACTAGGGTGAGTGCCACTGTCAACACTGTCTAATTCTGGAACACTTTTTTTTTTGAGATGGAGTCTTGCTCTGTCTCCCAGGCTGCATGAGTGCAGTGGTGCCATCTTGGTTCGCTGCAACCCCCCACCTCCCATGTTCAAGTGATTCTCCTGCCTCAGCCTCCCAGGTAGCTGGGATTACAGGTGCCTGCCACCATGCCCGGCTAATTGTTTTGTATTTTTAGTACAGACAGTGTTTCACCACGTTGGCCAGGCTGGTTTTGAACTCCTGGACTCGAGTGATCCACCCGCCTCGGCCTCTCAGAATGCTGGGATTACAGTGTGAGCCACCGCGCCCGGCCCAGAACACTTTTATTATCTCAAAAAGAAAACCCCTGGCTGGTGCAGGGGCTCACGCCTATAATCCCAGCATTTTGGGAGGCAGAGGTGGGTGGATTGTTTGAGCGCAAGAGTTCTAGACCACCCTGCTGTAGAGACAGCAAAATCCCCATCTCTACAAAGAATATACAAGTTAGCTGGGCGCAGTGTGTACCTGTGGTCACAGCTACTCAGGAGGCTGAGGTGGGAGGATCACTGAGTCTGGGGAGGTTGAGGCTGTAGTGAGCTGTGTCCCACCACTGCACTCCAGCTTGGGCGACAGAGTGACACTCCGCCTCGAAAGAAAAGGAAAACCCGATTCCTTAGCAGACACTCCCCCAGCGCACCCCCAAGTCTCCCAGCTCTGGGCAACCATGAGGGCTGTGACAGTCTCTTTCTGTCTCCAGGGATTCGTAGAAATGGAATCACACAGTATGCGGCCTCTTGTGACAGGCTTCCTTCACTTGGCATCATCTTTTCAAGGTTCATTCACATAGCACGTAGCAGGACGCTGTTCCTTTTACTGCTGGGTAATATTCCAGGACAGGTTGTATATTTCTCCATTGATGGACGTTTGAGCTGCTTCCACTTTTATGAATAATGCTGTTATGAATCAACAAATATTTTTGAACCCACCCAGGGACACACACACACACACACACACACACACACAAAACCAACAAATATTGGGCTGGGCGTGGTGGCTCACGCCTGTAATCCCAGCACTTTGGGAGGCCGAGGCCGGTGGATCACCTGAAGTCAGGAGTTCGAGACCTGCCTGACTAACGTGGTGAAAGCCTGTCTCTACTAAATACAAAAAATTAGCCAAGCGGCGTGGCGCATGCCTGTAATCCCAACTATCTGGGAGGCTGAGGCAGGAGAATCGCTTGAATATGAGAGGCATAGGTTGCAGTGAGCCGAGACTGCGCTCCAGCCTGGGCAACAAATGCGAAACCTCGTCTCAAAAATAAATAAATATGTAAATAAATGAATATTTTCCTGGCAAGGTGCACTGGGCTCACACCTGTAATCCTAACACTTTTGGACGCCAAGGCAGGAGGATCCCTTGAGGCCAGGTGTCTGAGATTAGCCTGGGTAGCATAGTGAGATCCTTGTCTTTAAAAAAAATTTTTTTTAAATTAGCCAGTTATGGTGGCACACATCTGTGGTCTCAGCTACCAAAGAGGCTGAGTCAGGAGGGTTGCTTGAGCCCAGGAGGTTGAGGCTGCAGTGAGTGGAGATCACACCACTGCAGTTAGCCTTGATGAAAGATGAAAACTCTCTCTCTGGCTGGGCGTGATGGCTCATGCCTGTAATCCCAGAACTTTGGGAGGCCAAGGCGGGTGAATTACCTGAGGTCAGGAGTTTGAGACCAGCATGGCCAACATGGTGAAACCCTGTCTCTACTAAAAATACAAAATTAGCCAGGCATGGTGCGCATGCCCGTAATCCCAGCTACTTGGGAGGCTGAGGCAGGAGAATCGCTTGAACCCGGGAGGTGGAGGTGTGGAGGCTGAGGCAGGAGGATCACTTGGGTCCGGGAGGTGGAGGCTGCAGCGAGCCAAGATCACATCACTGCACTCCAGTCTGGGCGACAAGAGTGAAATTCCATCTCAAAAAAAAAAGAACCTCTGTCTCTAAAAATGAATTAAATAAATCGACATTTTCTGAATGAGCGAATGCTTTTGGCTAAAAACAGAAACCACGCTCAGAATATTTGGAGTGTTCAGTGTGAGTCCTGTCTCCTGCTGAGCCTGGGCAAATCTGCTTAGGCAGGAAGGAAACCCCTTTCCTACTTGCGTGGGGAACGCAATGGTGAGACCAGGCCTGGAGCGAGGGTGGCGTCCATTTGATTCTGCACACAGTCCCTCACCCAGCTCAGCGCAGACACCACCTCTGCTGCGAACTCCCCCAGACGTAGGGAGCCCCAGAACCTACCGCATTCGGCACCTGGCCACGTTGCTCTTGCAGACGCAGACCCGTGGCTACTGCTGATCCACAGCTTTCTGGATAAATCTCGAATGACTTGCTCTCCAGCAACTATGTCCTGTTCTCCTTTACAAAGGTTGACTTTCTTCTCTTTTCCGTTTTGAGACAGGGTCTCACTCTGTTACCCAGGCTGGAGTGCAATGCTACAATCTCAGCTCACTGCAGCCTCCACCTCCTGGGCTTAAGTGATCCTCCTGCCTCAGCCTCCTGTGTAGCTGGGACCACGGGAACACAACACCATGCCTGGCAAATTTTTTCTTTTGTACTTTTTTGTAGAGACAGGGATCTCGCTATGTTGCCCAGGCTGGTCTCAAACTCCTGGGCTCAAGCGATCCTCCCACCTCAGCCACCCAAAGTGCTGGGATCAGAGGCTTGAGCCATTGCCCCCGGCTGAAGGTTTTCCATTATGATTTGCTCCTGGGAAACGGGTAACAAGATCCAATTCTCCTTTGGTCAACACGCTGCCACCAAGTGGCAAGAGGCTGACAAGACACCTGTTCCAGCGGCCCACCCGCCCCGGAGGGATAAGAACCTGAGTTCGGCTCAGCTGAGCACCTGGGAGGCACAAGGACCTTTCCTCCTTTCAGGGCGTGGAGTGCCTGTCTTTCCTGGCAATAGTGCAAAGCCCAGAGTCCGGCTTTCTTTCTTTTTTTTTTTTTTTTTTGAGATGGAGTCTCACTGTTGTCCGGGTTGGAGTGTAGTGGCGCCATCTCCGCTCACTGCAACCTCTGACTCCCGGGCTCAAATGATTCTCCTGCCTCAGCCTCCCGAGTAGCTGGGATTACAGGTGCCTGCCACCACGCCCAGCTAATTTTGTATTTTTATTAGAGATTTGTATTTTATTAGAGATTTTTACTAGGGTTTAGCCATGTTGGCCAGGCTGGTCTTGAACTCCTGACCGAAGGTGATCCGCCTGCCTCGGCCTCCCAAAGTGCTGGTATTACAGGCATGAGCCACCGTGCCTGGCCCAAAATTGGGCTTTTTATGAGCTTGGCTAGAGGTTGTCTCAGGCACTCACTCAAATGCTAGACGTGGCTGGTCCTGGCAGCTCCCTGTGCTCATCTCAGCCATGAGAGTCCCAGCCTCCGGGGGTGAGACCCAGGCATATCTATTTTAAAAACCTTGGCAGGTGGAGAATCCCAGGCTGGGGCTCCTGCTCACCACTGAGGCACCGGCTCTGAGCCCATGCCTGCACCAAGAGCAAAGCCTGATTGAATGAATGAATTCTGTAAAGATCTTTATGAAACAGTCTTTTGGGGGGCAGGGGCGGGGGACAGAGTCTTGCTCTGTCACCCAGGTTGGAGTGCAGTGGCTTGATCTTGGCTTACTGCAATCTCCGCTTCCCGGATTCAAAGCAATTCTCCTGCCTCAGCCTTCTGCGTAGCTGGGACTATAGGCACATGCCACCACACCCGCTAATTTTGTATTTTTAGTAGAGACAGGGTTTTGTTATGTTGCGCAGGCTGGTCTCAAACTCCTGGGCTCAAGCAACCCTCCCGCCTTGGCCTCCCAAAGTGCTGGGATTACAGGCGTGAGCCACCATGCCTAGCGTCATTCATTTTTTTTTTTTTTTTTTTTTTTTTGAGGCAGAGTCTCACTCTGTTGCCCAAGCTGGAGTGCAATCTCAGCTTGCTGTAACCTCCACTTCCTGGGTTCAATTAATCCTCCCGCCTCAGCCTCCCAGAGTAGCTGGGATGACAGGCACGCACCACCACGCCCAGCTACCTTATTCCTTTTTTATGTCTGAATAATACTCCTCATTTGTCTGTCCACTCACCAGTTGCTGGCCAGATAAGACAGTTCTATTATCGTTTACTCCAGTAAAGCCAGCTCATGGAGGTGCATCGCAGGGGTCCATCTCTGGCTTGTTTTACGCGGCCTGAGTGACACTGGCCTTGCTCATTCTGTGGCTGTCTGACCGGGCCTGCTTGCATCCTTTGTCGAGACACGAAGGCATGTGGCTCACCCCGAGGGATATTTATGAAAATTCGGAAGGTTGGGTGTGTAGCAACTGAGGGCAGCTTCATAGCCTCTTTCTGAAAGCTTTATTTGTCTGAAGCCTTTCCAATTGCCTTCATTTCAGCCTCAGAAACCGGACTCCAGCCCAGGATCCCCCTTGGGAGGGCTCAGCAGCCCCTTCTCTGGGCATGCAGTGGTGGCCAGCATTCACACAGGCCGCCACACTGCTGAGTGCGGGCTGCGGATGCTGAGGGGAGCTTGGGGGCCACGAGCACCGGGTCCCCCAGGAGAAGCCTTGCAGGATGCCATGGGCTGCGGGGGGTTGTGCACACTCACCACCCCCTCAGCAGCCTGTGAAGAAGGGAAGCCCTTGGGGGGATGAGGTGCTGGGGGGTTCCTGCCTGCGGGCTGTGAGCCGACACTGGCCCCACACCTGAGACCATGTTAGTAAGAGTGAACATCTCGGCCAGGCGAGGTGGTTCAACCCAACACTTTGGGAGGCCAAAGCGGGTGGATCACAAGGTCAGGAGTTGGAGACCAGCCTGGCCAACATGGTGAAACCCCATCTCTACTAAAAATACAAAAATTAGCCAGGTGTCGTGGCGGGTGCCTATAATCCCAGCTACTCAGGAGGCTGAGGCAGGAGAATCTCTTGAACCCGGGAGTGGGAGGCTGCAGTGAGCAGAGATTGTGCCATTGCACTCCAATCTAAAAAAAAAAAAAAAAAGGATAGACATCTCAGGAAAACCCAGAGAGGAGTTTCTGAGATCCCTGGCCTGTCATAGAATAAATAAAATGCTCATCCCCCATTTCTTCTGGGCTAGGGTCCCCCTTAAAACACAGGGCTTTTGAAACTGAGTCCTGTCATATGCAGTCCTGTAAACAGACCTTAAACGGACAGCTTAGTACATTTCTAAAATTGTTTACAATTTTACAGTTTTTATTTTTATTTTATTTGCTTATTTATTATTATTATTTTTTCTTTGAGATGGAATCTCCCTCCGTCGCCCAGGCTGCAGTGCAATGGCACGATCTCAGCTTACTGCAACCTCCACCTCCTGGGTTCAAGCAATTCTCCTGCCTCAGCCTTCCAAGGAGGAGCTGGGACTACAAGTGCACGCCACCACACCTGTCTAATTTTTTTGTATTTTTAGTAGAGACGGGGTTTCACTATATTGGCCAGGCTGGTCTCAAACTCCTGACCTTGTGATCCGCCCACCTTGGCCTCCCAAACTGCTGGGATTATAGACGTGAGCCACCGTGCCTGGCCTATTTGTTTATTTTTTGACACAAGGGCTCACTCTGTCACCCAGGCTGGAGTGCAGTGGTGTGAACATGGCTCACTGTAGCCTCAGCTTCCCCGGCTCAAGCGACCTTCCTGCCTCAGCCTCCTGAGAAGCTGGGACTATAGATTCGTGCCACCGCATCTGGCCAGCTTAGTGAATTTTTGTTTATTATTATTTTTTGAGACGGAGTCTCACTCTGTCTCCCAGGCTGGAGTGCAGTGACGCAATCTTGGCTCACTGCAATCTGCCTCCTGTGTTCAAGTGATCCTGCCTCAGCCTCTCGAGTAGTTGGGATTATAGATGCGTGCTACCATGCTCAGCTAATCTTTGTTATTATTTGTAGAGACAGGGTTTTACCATGTTCACCAGGCTGGTCTCAACTCCTGACCTCAGGTGATCCACCTGCCTCGGCCTCCCAAAGTGCTGGGATTTCAGGCATGAGCCACCGCGCCCGGCCTCGGGTTCTGTGAGGTTCAGCTCTGTGCCGTGTGCAGCACAGTTTTCTTTACTTCCTTATTGTGTAGTATTCCATGATGAGTGCATTTCAGAACTCACCCATTCTGTGATGGACATCTGGGCTGCTTCCTTCCTTGTTTTTGTTTGTTTGTTTGTTTGTCTTTTATTTTTTTTTGTAGAGATAAGGTCTCACTTGGTTGCCCAGGCTGGAGTGCAGTGGTGCAATCATAGCTCACTGCAGCCCCAACCTCCTGGGTTCAAGCGATCCACCTCAGCCTGCTGAGAAGCTGGGACCACAGGTGCATACCACCATGCCCGGCTGATTTAAAAAAAATATTTTCTGCCTTGCACAGTGGCTCATACCTGTAATCCCAGCACTTTGGGAGGCTGAGGCAGGTGGATCATGAGGTCCAGAGTTCAAGACCAGCCTGGCCAAGATGGTGAAACCCCATCTCTAATAAAAACACAAAAACTAACTGGGCATAGGGTGCATGCCTGTAATCCCAGCTACTTGGGAGGCTGAGGTGGGAGGATCACATGAACCCAGGAGGTCAAAGCTGCAGGGAGCCATGACTGAACCATTGTGCTCCAGCCTGAGTGACAGAATGAGACCTGTCTCGAAAAGCAAAGCAAAACAAAAGAGAAAGTGTTGAATGAAAACGTCTCCAGGTGACTTTCACCTTGAGAGAAGCCCGAGGCTGAGGTCACTTTCCCGTCTGCTTTGCATCCTCAGAAACCCCCTTCCCTCCCCGGCACTCTGCCTTTCACACTGTAATTTCTTTCTTGAGAATCAGCCGACCGAAATTAAGTCTCCCAAATTCCTGAGTAAGCCGAAAACTATTTTTCTTGCAAATCTTATATGAACATAATTTAATATAAGGCATAAACTAATAAAATAAAGACTATATATTATAGCAGTAGCACAATTAAAAAGCAAGCCAACGGAAGAGACGAATAGACACCATGTTAACCGAGGAGGAAAGAAAATAAAATAGAAATAAGATGTAGGTTATATTCTATGCATAAATAACTTTAAAGAGGAACAATAAATGACTTCTATAACTTTTAATATATGTGGTGGAGATTATTTAATTGCAGTGAAATAAGAGGTGATAAGTTGGGCTGAATTTTTGCATATTCACGATTAAGTTAGTTCCTGGCCAGTACAGTGGCTCACGCCTGTAAGCCCAGCACTCTGGGAGGCCCAGGCAGGTGGGTCACCTGAGGTCAGGGGTTTGAAACCAGCCTGGCCAACATGGAGAAACCCCGTCTCTACTAAAAATACAAAAATTAGCCAGGTGTGGTGATGGGTACCTGTAGTCCCAGCTACTCGGGAGGCTGAGGCACGAGAATCACTTGAACCAGGAAGGCAGAGATAGCAGTGAGCCGAGATCACGCCATTGTACTCCAGCCTGGTGACAGAACCAGACTCCATCTCAGAAAATGAAAAAGGGATTAAGTTAGTTCCTTAAAAAAGAGACAAGCAAGTAGAATTTTTAGGCATTTTTAAGATTCTGGTGATATTCGAGAATGTGTTTTTATCTGAGTGCCACAGATCCCAGCAGGGCGAATCCCCCTTCATCTGAGAAGTGGCACGTACTCTTTAAAACTGTTCTCTTTTAAAATCTCATCAGATGGAATCTGTTTAGCAAGAAAGAGGAAGGGACTGTTGATACAACTTGGGTTAATCTCCAGAGAACTGTGCTGGATGAGAAAAAGTCAACTCCAGAGGCTGCGGCCCGTGGGATTCAATATCTACAACATTCCTGAAATGACAACTATGTAGAAATACAGGTCACGGCCCAGGCGCGGTGGCTCATGCCTGTAATCCCAGCACTTTGGGAGGCAGAGGCAGGAGGATCACCTGAGGTCAAGAGTTTGAGAACAGCCTGGCCAGCATGGTGAAACCCCATCTCTACTAAGAATACAAAAAAAATTAGCCGGGTGTGGTGGCGGGTGCCTGTAGTCCCAGCTACTTGGGAGGTTGAGGCAGGAGAATCGCTTGAATTTGGGAGGCGGAGGTTGCAGTGAGCTGAGACCGCAGCACGGGACTCCAGCCAGGACGAAGGGCAAGATTCTATTCCCTGCCCCACCCAAAAAGAAGTCTGTCTTTTCTTTTGAGAAGCTTTGAATTTGAATTAGTGAGTCTTTGAGTCTATCTGTTTTTGTTTTTGTTTTTCTAGGCAGGGTCTTGCTCTGTTATCCAGGCTAGAGTGCAGCGGTGCGATTGTATTAATAGCTGACTGCAGCTTCCATCTCCAAGTTCAAGCAATCCTCCCACCTCAGCCTCCTGAGTAGCTGGGACCAGAGGCGTGAGTCACCATGCCCAGCTAATTTTTAAATTTTTTTGTAGAGAAGAGGGGTCTCTCTATGTTTCCCAGGCTGGTCTTGAACTCCCAGCCCAAGGGATCCTCCTGCATTGGCCTCACAAGGTGCTGGGTTACAGGCATGAGCACTGCCCCCGGTCTGCCCAGGCTTCCAGGAGTGCCAGGGGTAACCTTTTTTCTCTGGCAAAAGCTCTAGCCTACTTCTCTTTGACCAGAAAGAAAGAAGCATGCATCTAATCACATTCTGTAAATTAAAGTGATTTATCTGCCATGACTTTCTAGACTAAAATGATGGCATTGCTTCCCATAAACCTAATCCTAAACCTAACCTTAAGTCTAACCATTCTCCTACCAGGGCGGGAGAACTGTTTGAGTCCAGGAGTTTGAGACCAGCCTGGGAAACATAGGAAGACCCCATCTCTACGAATAATGATAATAAAGAAGCCTGGGCAAGGCCTTCTCTGTCTGCAACTTCACCTCCTCCACTGGCCATGAGGGCTGTCTATAACCAGCTCTTTAACGCTGGGGTTTGGGGACCCAGGGAATCCTGTAACAAATCCCATCCATCATTGCATCCCGCTGACCAGGGGCCCCCAACCCCCAGGCCAGGGAATCCTGTAACAAAGTAAGAAAATGGTCTCAGCCAGGCACAGTGGCTCATGCCTGCAATCTCAGCACTTTGGGAGGCCAAGGTGGGAGGATTGCTTGAGGCCAGGAGTTCAAGACCAGCCTGGGAAACATGGAGAGACTGTCAAATGCACAAAAAATACAAAAATACTGGTTGGGCGTGATGGCACATCCCTGTGGTCCCAGCTCCCCAGGAGGCTGAGGCTGGAGGATTGCTTGAGCGTGGGGGAGGTTGAGGCTGCAGTGAGCTGAGATCACACCACTGCCCTGCAGCCTGGGCAAAGAGAGACACCCTGTCTCTAAAAACAGAATAATAATAATAAGAAAGTGGTCTTAGGGGAAGGAGGCTAAGTTAACTACGGGATGTACTCCATGTAAGGTTTTTCTCTCTTCAGCTTTCTCAGATTTTGGGTACCCAGGACTGCCACCTGCTGACCACGAGGGCACACGGTCACTCAGCTGTCCACCACCAGCAGAGCTTTGCCATGAAAGATCCTGCACTTTGGATTTAGTAAGTAGACTTATGAAATGTATTTCTGTCTGGTGAGATGGGGTTTCTTGAAATATTACATTTTTAGAGTGAATTTTTAGGCGCAGAGAACTACATGAAAATTATCCCTGGTGCAGTTTATTGGGGAGGGAGTCAAATGTATGCATAGTTCTAAATGCCCAACAAAACCCACATGGCCTCTGAAGGCTCTGCTGCCTGAGCAAACTTGAGATTCACTGGCACACAGGGAATAAACATCTCTGCCTTCTGGAACATTCCCAGGCCAACTTAGTGGTTGAGCTTTTTTAAAAGGACAGATCCTCCCCATAAAATTCAGAAGTGTCACTGGGCACGGTGGCTCATGCCTATAATCCCAGCATTTTGGGAGGACGAGGCGGGTGGATCATGAGGTCAAGAGATCGAGACCAGCCTGGCCAACATGGTGAAACCCCATCTCTACAAAATATACAAAAATTAGCCGGGTGTGGTGCAGGCGTCTGTAATCCCAGCTACTAGGGAGGCTGAGGCAGGAGAATCACTTGAACCCAGGAGGCGGATGTTGCAGTGAGCTGAGATTGTGCCACTGCACTCCAGCCTGGCGACAGAGTGAGATTCCGTCTAAAAAAAAAAAAAAAATTCAGAAGTGTATTTCAAGGAGGGGGGATCAACTTTAGTCCCAGACAAATTGGGCTGCAGCCTCCTGCCTTCCTTCCCCCTTCAGCAGTGACTGCTCCCTGGAACTCAGACAAAGCGTGTCTGGAACAGAGCTCCAGAGCTGCCCCCTGCAACCACCTCGGCCAACACCCAGGAGACACGGACGCCTCGTTTCCTTCCTAACCCCCAATCCCATCCATCACTGTGTCCTGTTGACCAGGGGTCCCCAACGACCACGCCACAGACCAGTCCTCCTCCGAGGCCTGTTAGGAACGGGGCGGCACACCAGGTGAGCAGCAGGTAAGCAGCAGGCAAAGTTGCATCTGTATTTTTTTCTTTGAGACGGAGTCTCACTCTGTCACCCAGGCTGGAGTGCAGTGTCACAATCTAGGCTCACTGCAACCTGCACCTCCTGGGTTCAAGCAATTCTCCTGCCTCAGCCTCCCAGGTAGCTGGGATTACAGGTATGCACCACCATGCCTGGCTAATTTTTGTATTTTTAGTAGAGATGGGATTTCACCATGTTGCCCAGGCCGTCTTGAACTCCTGACAGCAGGTGATCCACCCACCTCAACCTCCCAAGTGCTGGGATTACAGGCATGAGCCAGGCACCCGGCCACTTCATTCATATTTATAGCCACTCCCCATTGCTGAGGTTACTGCCTGAGCCCCGCCTCCTGTCAGATCAGCAGGGGCGTTAGATTCTCATAGGAGCAGAACCCTACTGTGAACTGCGTGTGTGAGGGATCTAGGTCATGTGCTCCTTATGAAAATCTAATGCCTGAGGATCTGTCACTGTCTCCCATCATCCCCAGATGGGACCGTCTAGTTGCAGGAAAACAAGCTCAGGGCTCCCCCGATTCTACATAATGGCGAATTGTGGAATTACTTCATTACATGTTACAGTGTAACCATAATAGGAATAAAATGCACAATAAATGTGATGAACTTGAACCATCAAACCATCCCCAAACCATCCCCACCCCCCACTGTCCGCGGAAAAACTGTCTTCCACGAAACTGGTCCCTGGTGCCAAAAAGGTTGGGTATCCCTGCTGTGGATGACCCCCATTCATCTCCCAACCTCCCTTCTAGTCTCTGTCCCTGTCACCGCAGCAGCCCTGCTCCAGGCCACATCCTCGCTCCCCAGGACGGCGGTAACACTTCCCAGTTAGTCTTCCTGCTTCTGGCTTTACCCTGTTAATGTCCTTCTTTATCACAACAGCCAGAGTCATTTCTTTCAAAAACAGAAATACGATGATATCATTTGCTTGTTTAAAGCTTCCTGTGGCTTCATGGTAGTCAGAGCTAAACAGGAAAATGGAGCCACCTTCAGGTTGTGTAACCAAGGGAGTTGAAGGTGGGGGAGTCGTTTACTAGTGTGGGGCAATCCAGAGGCAACAGGGTGGCATCAGCAGCGACCCTCAGTCACCTGGAGAGTGGGGAAGCACCAGAATAAATGAAACCGAGGCCATGGGCTCACGGGCCAAAACCTGAAACCCCAGCACTGCGGGAGGCCAACGTGGGAGGATTGCTTGAGACCAGGAGGATTGCTTGAGACCAGCCTGGCCAACAGATAGAGAACCCATGTCTATGAAATATTTAAAAATTAGCTGAGCGTGGTGGCTCATGCCTGTGGTCCAAGATACTCAGGAGGCTGAGATGGGAGGATTGCTTGAACCTGGAGGTACAGGCTGCAGTGAGCTATTGATATGATTGCACCACTGCACTCTAGCCTGGGCAACAGAGCAAGATCCTGTCCCCCTCCTCACCAAAATACAAAAACCAAAACAGGCCGGGTGCAGTTGGCTCATGCCTGTAATTCCAGCACTTTGGGAGGCCAAGGCAAGAGGATCACTTGAGCTCAGGAGTTCAAGACCAGCCTGACCAAGATGGTGAAACCCTGTCTCCACTAAAAAAAATACAAAATTAGCCAGACATGATGGTGGGTGCCTGTAATCCCAGCTACATGGGAGGCTGGGGCAGGAGAATCACTTGAACCCGGGAGGCAAATGTTGCAGTGAGCAGAGATCGCACCATTGCACTCCAGCCTGGGCAACAAGAGTGAAACTCGGTCTCAAGAAAAAAAGAATCCCTGTCTCTACCGGAAAAAAAAAGAAAAAAAAGAAAATACAAAAATTAGCCAGGTGTATGGCAGGTGCCTGTAATTCTGCTACTTGGGAGGCTGAGGCAAGAGAATCACTTGAACCTGGGAGGCGGAGGTTGCAGTGAGCTGAGATCGTGCCATTGCACTCCAGCCTGGGCGACAGAGCAAGACTCCATCTCAAACACACACACACATACACACACACACACACACACACACACACACATAACCCGAGGCCACTACAGCTCCAGTGCCTAGAGCAAGGCCTGTGTTGAGGCTGTCGGGGGATGTCGGCGGGTGGATGAATGCGTGAACAGGGAGTGAGTCACCCTCCGCACCTGGCACCTCAGTCCAGTCGTCCCCATACACCTGAGGGGCACTACGCAGCCGCACCTGGCTTTTCTCAGGCAGTGGCTCTTCCCATGTGGGTCTCCATCTGAGAGCTCTGTCGCCCTGATGTCAGGGAGCGGGCGCTGTTGTCAGGCGCGCTGGCGCTGTCTCCAGACTGCTGCTTCCCAGCTGTGTGGGCCCGTCTGCCGGTTTCCTGGTCTGAAGAAGGCAGATAGAGATAAACGTAGCTGCCTTGGAGGGTGATTGTGAAGGGGCCGGACAGTTCCTGCCTGCAGCCTCTGGGCAGGGCTGTGTGGGGAGCCATGGAATCTGTACTAGCTGTAGAGAGAGCGGGCTTGACCCCCGGGCCGCTGTCTCCCCGGACAAGCCCCGCTCTGGGACATTGCATGGGAATCTCAGCTGCACCGGGATGTCCGTTCACCCTGCCTCTCTCAGGACACCCTGGCTTTGCAGAGCCTGTGCATGAGCGTCTCAGAGCCGGGTGCCAGGGGGTGGCACTGTTTGCTCACCATTGGCCTCTGCTGGCAGAATGGTGCCCAGCGCAGCGTGGAAGCCCTCAGCCTCCCAGGCGTTCTCTGCCTCACAGGCATCCCTCAGGCTCCAAGTACTCCTGCTCCAACAAGGCTCAGGAAACGTGTGCCATTCAGAGCTTTAAATTTATTATTATTATTTGAGATGGAGTCTCTGTCACCCAGGCTGGAGTGCAATGGCACGATCTCAGCTCACTGCAACCTCCACCTCCCAGGTTCAAGCAATTCTCCCACCTCAGCGTCTCAAGTAGCTGGGATTACAGGCACCTGCCATCATGCCCGGCAAATTTTGGCATTTTTGAGGAGATGAGGTTTCACCATGTTGGCCAGGCTGGTCTTGAACTCCTGACCTCAGGTGATCCTCCCACCTCAGCCTCCCAAAGTGCTGGGATTACAGGCGTGAGCACCTGCGATCCCAGGCCAGAGCTTTACATTTAAAAATCATGTTGTTCTGGTTCGGACGACGCAACTTAGACATTTCCTTCAGGAACTGGATTGGCTGTGGAGAGGTCATTTAGAAAAACTTTTTATCTAGTCAGTTTCCTTTATCTGTATTTTGGAAATGCAGAGAGGGTGATTGAACCTAGCGGAATCCCGGGAGGAAGTCCTTGAACGCAGCAGGTGTCCCAGGGACACACAGGTGCAGCTTTCTGCAGAGGGCAGTGATGCTCTGGATGGCCTGGGCTCCCAAGTTCTCCCATGTGCCCCGAGGGGCCGTGCTAAGGCAGAGAGGGTTGTGGAGTTTCCTCATTCCTGGAGGCAGATATTCAGCTGAGATCAGCAGTCTTCATGTTGGGTAAATGTTGGGGAATAAATCTGTCTGCTTGGGGAGCTGTTTAAGTATTGGGCTCTTCGCTGATAAAAACAGTTTCTACCAGGCTGGGCACAGTGGCTCATGTCTGTAATCCCAGTACTTTGGGAGGCCGAGGTGGGCGGATCACCTGAGGTCAGGAGTTCGAGACCACCCTGGCCAATATGGTGAAACCCCGTCTCTACTAAAATATACAAAAATTAGCCGGGTGTGGTAGTGGTGCCTATAATCCCAGCTACTTGGGAGGCTGAGACAGCAGAATCGCTTGAACCCGGGAGGTGGAGGTTGCAGTGAGCCGAGATGGTGCCATTGCACTCCAGCCTGGGCAACAGAGTGAGACTGTGTCTCAAAACAAAACAAAAAACCAGCAGTTCCTACCACGCCCCTGTGCCCTTCGTGTAGTGCTTTGTCCAGTCTTCACAGTGATCCTGCAGGTGAGTGTGGGTGATGGTCACAGACACGAGGCTCAAAGTTGCAAGGGACCATGCCCAAGGTGTCTGGACCGGGAAAAGCAGAGTGGGAATTTCACCTCGGGCTGTCTGGCCTCAAAGATTGCTGCTTCCCGGTGCACGGACTGTCCAGATCATCCTCCCAGCTGGAGGAACTTCACCTTCCCAGCAGCCCACGGCACCTTCTTTGATTGTATTATCAGACCAAGGTCCAGCCTGGTGTCTGGTTACTATTTCCTACATGCTATAAAGGGATTTGGGGCCAGGCATGGTGGCTCACACCTGTCAGCCTTTGGGAGGTTGAGTCAGGAGGATTGCTTGAGCCCAGGAGTTGGAGGCCAGCCTGGGCAACATAGAGAACCTCATCCCCACAAAAAATAAAAAAATTATCTGGGCATGGTGGTGAACGTCTGTGGTCCCAGCTCCTTAGGAGGCTGAGGTGGGAGCATCACTTGAGCCCAGGAGGTTGAGGCTGTAGTGATCTGTGACTGTGCCACTGCAGTCCGACCTCTACAACAGAGCAAGACCTTGTTCTCTCTCTCTCTCTCTCTCTCTCTCTCTCACACACACACACACACACACACACACACACACACACACAGGTTGCGGGGTGGGGGGATTGGACTGTGGTCAGCATTTCCAGGATTCACCTCCCAGGGCTGGAGAATGGATGAAGAGGGGCAGGTTGGGGGGAATGCAGAAGCCTGTGGAGTCCTTTATGATTCACAAACTGTGTTCACATCAGTGATTTTGGTTGTTCGCTTTTTTTTTTTTTTTTTGCCCAGGCTGGAGTGCAGGGCAGTGGTGCAACCACAGCTCACTACAGCCTCAACTTGTTGAGCCCAGGATATCCTCCCGCCTCAGCCTCCTCAGTAGCTGGGACTGCAGGTGCACGCCACCATGCCTGGATAATTCTTTCTTTCTTTCTTTTTTTTTTTTTTTTGGTAGAGACTGGGTCCTGCTGCGTTCCTCAGGCTGGTCTGGAACTCCTGGGCTCAAGCGATCCTCCTGCCTCGGCCTCCCAAAGTGCTGGGATCACAGGCGTGAGCCACCACACCCAGCCTTAAATCAGTGATTCAAGACCTGAGCTCTCCTTTCCCGCCTGCCTGGCTCCCTTGCGGGGCGGAAGTGAGGTTAACCACCCCCAGGGGGGCTGCACTTGCCCCCCCAGCATCTCAGAGCCACTCTCTTTTTTGAATCAGGATGCACTATTTTAATTTTCTTTGTACTTTTTACTGTTTGGTATTTTCCTTTCTATTTAAGTGACTATTTTTATTTTCTGTCTCTCTCCCCTAAAATGTAAGTTCTGTGGGATCAGAAACTTTGTCCTGTCCCCCTAGCCAGTGGATAGCTATTAAATTAACCACTAAATTAACAATTCTCACACCAACACATGAAAAATAGAGAGACCTCCCAGCTTGCAGAGAAGAACATGCACACTGATCGTTTTAAAGAAATGGCTAAGCCGGGCGCGGTGGCTCATGCCTGTAATCCCATCACTTTGGGAGGCTGAGTCGGTCAGAGCACTTGAGGTCAGGAGTTCAAGACCAGCCTGCCCAACATGGTGAAAACCCCATCTCTACTAAAAATACAAAAAATTAGCCGGGTGAGGTGGCGGGCGCCTGTAATCCCAGCTACTCGGGAGGCTGAGGCAGGAGAATCACTTGAACCTGGGAGGCGGAGGTTGCAGTGAGCTGAGATCGTGCCACTGCACTCCAGCCTCGGCAACAGAGCAAGACTCTGTCTCAAAAATAAAAGAAAAATTAATAATAATAAATAAATAGCTAAACTTTAAGTGCATACATAAATTCCTTTAAGACAGAGTAAGACCATATAAACAGCAGATTTTTTCCTACAGTCTTAAATTTAGGGCCAAGTTGGCTGGAGCTGAGAAATCCCATGCTTTCTTGTGAAAATCTCACTCACCAATTTTCTTGTGAAAATCTCACTGCAAGGCCCACCAGATACCTTTGAACCAGGCACCAGACCAACACGGCTGTGTTAGCAGTGTCGCTGGTACCATCTGACCCATCTGCCCGGCGTTGGAGGGGTTTAAACACTTTTACTGACCCTAGCTCGTTGTAGCTCTGCTCTTGATTCAGAGACGAGGGTGAGGAGAGGGGTTTCTGGAGTGTTAGAAACACTTTAGTGAAATGACTTCTAACCCATCACAGAACACCGGGTTTTACACAGGGTTGTAAAATGAGTACAGAAATCCTCGTAATGTGGGAGGATTACTGTTGCCTATAAATATTTATGGAGTAACAGCAGCTTCTTAGATGTGATACACAAGACATCTGCCACCGAGGCTGAAGCCCAGACTAGACAGTTCAACACAGACTCACGTAACATGTTTATTGTTTATGAAGAAAAGTTGCTTTTTTTCTTTGTTTTGAGACAGAGTTTTGCTCTAGTTGCCCAGGCTGGAGTGCAATGGTGCGATCTCAGCTCACTGCAACCTCCACCTCCCAGGCTCAAGTGATTCTCCTGCCTCAGTCTCCCAAGTAGTTGGAACTACAGGCATGTGCCTCTGCGCCCAGCTAATGTTTTGTATTTTTTAGTAGAGACAGGGTTTCACCGTGTTAACCAGGATGGTCTCAATCTCATGATCTGCTCGCCTCAGCCTCCCAAAGTGCTGGGATTACAGGTGTGAGTCACTGTGCCCGGCCAGAAAAGTAGTATTTTTAAAGTGAAGTTAGGTGCTGGGCATGGTGGCTCACATCTGTAATCCCAGCACTTTGGGGAGGCTGAGGCCGTGAATCACTAGGTCAGGAGTTAGAGAGCGACCTGGCCAACATGGTGAAACTCCGTCTCTGCTAAAAATGCAAAAATTAGCCGGTTTAGTGGCGGCCACCTGTAGTCCCAGTTACTTGGGAGGCTGAGGCAAGAGAATCACTTGCACTTGGGAGGTGGAGGTTGCAGTGAGCCGAGATCGTGCCGCACTCCAGCCCGGGAGACAGAGCGAGACTTTGTCTCAATAAATAAATAAAAATAAAAAATACAACTTTTTTTTTGAAGTGAAGTTTGGGTCAAGGGTCTTATTTTCTTCTAAATTCCTCACCTACCAAAACTGTTTGCCTCTAAATTCTCGGAAGCCGTCCCTCTCCCCGGCCCCGCCGAATTGTAACGCGTGTCATCTCCGTACTAGAGATGGGTCGGTGCCTGTCCCAACAGCGCTGGGTGGTAAGCTCCCCGGCTCAGGTCTCCCCCAAGAAGTGCGCAGTTCTTTGGGGGCACTTGCCCACACGCTCCTCGGCCTCCACTTGGCCTCAAGCCTGGTGCAGGCGCCGCGCTTGGCTCTTGAGTTTTGCTGGCAGTTTTCCCAAGTTCCGCAGAAGCCCCTGTGAGAAGTGCAGTCCTCCCTCCTGGTGTTTTGGGCTGTTGTTTACACGGTCCTCGGATACATATGGTGCGTGGAAGCAATTAAGGTAAAGATGCCGAACGGCCTGTCCCCCAGGACTCCAGGCTGCCAATCTCCCATCCCAGGGAGGCTCCGCTCAAACCCAGGGAGCCCCGAGAATGGGCATGCACAAGAACAGGGCTCTTCAGAGCGGCTTGGTTCTGTTACTTCTTTTATTTATATATATACGTATACAGCTTGGGAAGCAGATTGTTGCTTCTTAAGATTGATTTTTAACCTCAGCCGACAAAACACCAGGAATGGGTGGGGTGAGGTGGCTCAGGCCTGTAATCCCAGCACTTTGGAAGGCCGAGGTGGGTGGATCACCTGAGGTCAGGAGTTCGAGACCAGTTTGGGCAACGTGAGTAAAACCCCATCTCTACTAAAAATACAAAAATTAGCCAGGCATGGTGGTGGGCACCTGGAATCCCAGCTACTCGGGAAGCTGAGGCAGGAGAATTGCTTGCACCCGGGAGGCAGAGGTGGAAGTGGGCCGAGACTGCACCACTGCACTCTAGCCTGGGTAATGGAGCGAGACTCTGTCTCAAAAAAAGCGACAACAAAAAATCCCCAAAACCAGGAATGCTCCCTTGCAAAGTTGTGAAGAAGATGTACAGCTAGTACTGGCAGCTGTGAACGCTGCAGCTGGCCACCCAGGCCATGGCCACATTTGCCACTTCTCCAGTGGGAATGACACTGGAGTACTGGGAAGGGAAAAGTGTGGCCCCTTGATACAGAAGGTAGGAAGGAAGCGCTGGGTAGAGAAGGCGGGTCCCTGGCTAGGGCTCCACCCCTACAGACCTAGGTGAGGACAGGCATTTCCTACTCCAGTGTTTCATTTCCCAAGACCACCCTGGCCCACGATGCCCTCATCCTGAGCCTCTAGAAACCTGAGATCAGGCAGACGCACAGGTGGCCAGAGGTGGAAAGGAGCATATTGGAGGAAGACGATGCAAGCGGCTGGTCGTCGAGAGGAGCACCCTGGCAGGAGAGTACACTGACAGATGCTGGCATGCTGGCATGCTGGCAGACCATTGACCCATCGACCCTTCTACCGGCAGACCAGGTGGAGTTTAGCCGGGGGCAGTCAGAGGAGAGCTGGGGCCACCGAGATGCCCAACTCCAGGGAAAGACCATCTCCCTTCTGGCTTAATAAAACCACTTTCACTCAATAAAACTTTGCACTCATTCTGCAAGCCTCAGTGTGATCCTTCCGGTCCACCAAGGCAGGCACTCCAATGCAGAAAGCCCTCTGTCCTTGCAGCAAGGTAAAGGGTTGAATTGAGCTGGCTAACGCAAGCCGACTATAGGGCACCCTGCAACACACGCCCACTGGGGCTTCGGGAGCTGTAAACATTCACCCCTAGACACTGCCGTGTGGTCGGACCCCTCAGCCTGCCTGTCTGTATGTGCCCCTACAGGTTGAGCAGCAGGGCACTGAAGAAGCAAGCCACATCCCCATGGCATGCCCTTCGTAGGGGACAAGGGAACCTTTCCAGTTTCAGAAGTGTCCCTGCCACTTCTCCCAAGTGCATCTCTGCTGTTGGAAAAGCGAGAACTGGAGGCCCTGGGGAGTAGAGGTTGTCAGTCCTCTGTGCTGGCTTCTCGGTATTCCTGTCTCCATATTCCCGGCAGTTTGGTCCCCTGGAGGTGGCCACGTGGCGTCAGACAGGGACCCTCATGCAGGCACTTTCAGCAACTGTGCTGTGCTGTCACAGCCACCTCCCTTGTCATCAGCCAATGACATCTGCCCTCCATAGCACAAAAGCACGCTCAGGTGCTAATTTTATTTCTTATTTTTTTTTGAGATGGAGTCTCACTCTGTTGCCCAGGCTGGAGTGCAACCTGAGCTCACTGCAACCTTCGCCTCCCAGGTTCAAGCGATTCTCCCACCTCAGCCTCCTGAGTAGCTGGGATTACAGGCGCGCACCACCATGCCCAGCTAATTTTTGTATTTTTAGTAGAGACAGGGTTTCACCATGTTGCCCAGGCTGATCTCAAACTCCTGAGCTCAAGTGATCCTCCTGCCTCGGCCTCCCAAAGTGCTGGGATTACAGGTGTGAACCACTGCGCCCGGCCTATTTTTTAGAGATGGAGTCTCACTATGTTACCCAGCTGGTCCTGAACTCCTGGGCTCAGGCAATCCTCCCACCTCAGCCTCTCAAGTATCTGGGACCACAGGTGTGTGTCACCATGCCCAGATACTTTTAAATTTTTCCTTTGTAGAGACAGGGTCTTGCTATGTTGTCTAGGCTGGTCCCGAACTCCTGGGCTCAAGCGATCCTCCTGCCTCTGCCTTCCTAAGTGCTGGGATTACAGGCCTGAGCCACTGTGCCCAGCCTGTAAATTCTTTCTCTTCTTTCTTCCCCAAATTGCCACAGTAGTGTCGTGCAGAATATAGTTAAAACAGAGGGGGCTGGGCGCAGTGGCTCACACCTGTAATCCCAGCACTTTGGGAGGCTGAGGAGGGTGGATCACTTGAGGTCAGGAGTTTGAGACCAGCCTGGCGAACATGGTGAAACCCTGTCTCTACTAAAAATACAAAAATTAGCTGGGCATGGTGGTAGGCGCCTATAATCCCAGCTACTCAGGAGGCTGAGGCAGGAGAATCACTTGAACCGGGGAGGTGGAGATTGCAGTGAGTGGAGGTTGTGCAAGAAAAAAGAAAAGAAAGAAAACAGAGGGTCCCTAGTTTCTTAATTTTAGCCCAAATGAAAAAAGAATAACACTTCACTAATGAGAATTGTGGACCAGTAGAAAAAGAAGGTTTACACTACGCAATTATCAAAGTACAATGGCCTTCATGGACTAAAAGCTGACTTGATAAGCCACTGAATGGGACTAATTCATATGTGAAAATTCACATTTGACATATTTGTGCAAAGAGGTTGTGCAACAGAAAGAAGTCAAGTCACATGTAAACTAAAGGGGGTAGCAATTTATTCTCCATAAGGTTGGAAAGAGTATTCCTGAGAACCACGGGTGCTAAGGGGGATCTGGAAATGTACGTAAGTTACTGATAACTGGGAAGACCTGTCACATTCAGATTTTAGCCATACTCAGAAACTCAGACAACAGGTGACGGAGGGAAGAGAGCGCAGGTAAATTTTGATGGTGATGAAAGCTGGCTGAATGTGAACAATTTCTCTTTAATATGCAGATTTGTCAAGTAATTTCCTCTGAACTCCCAAATAATAAAGAAAATATGAAATAAATAAGGCTGGCCAGGCTGGGCGCAGTGGCTCACACAAGTAATCCCAGCACTTTGGGAGGCCGAGGAGGGTGGATCACTTGAGGTCAGGAGCTCGAGTTCAGCTTGGGTAACATTGTGAAACCCCCGTCTCTACTATAAATACAAACCTTAGGCACGGTGGTGCATACCTGTAATCTTAGCTACTTGCGGGCTGAGGCAGGAGAATAGCTGGGGCCAGGGAGGCAGAGGTTACAGTGAGCCCAGATGCCCAGATAGTGCCATTGCACTCCAGCCTGGGTGATATCATGAGAGACTTCGTCTTAAAAAAACAAAATTAAATAAGGCTACCAGAGGCTCAGGGGGAGGGTGGCATGCCAGCCACTCTGCCCAGGTATCCCACTCTGCCTTGGTTTTAGATCTGAGCCTTCTCGGCCAGGGCTGGCTGGACAAATGCCCCCCAAATAGCACATGTACATTGCCCCATTGGCAGCACCGGGCTTTGCTAGAGCTGTGTGTGCGTGCGTGCGTGTACGTGTGTGTGTGTGTGCACACACACAACTAAGGATTTCAGAGAACAAGGCAGTTCCCCTCTAACTCTGATTCTATAGGAAAAAGCACGCTGCTTGTAGTCAGTTGCACCTCCTGGGCTGTGTGAGGAGCTCCGTATTTATTTTGACAAGTCTCAGAAGTGGTGTTGCCGTGAATTTCTGGTAGTGTCTGGGCTCAGCTGGGCTGGGTGAGGTCCCCTGGGTTCCAGGCCTTCTTGCCCGTGTTCATTTAAAATCACGATTGGTGACACCAGGAACAGAACAGCGCCGAAGTAGAAGTCCTCAGCTGTGCATTTGGTTTAAGAAAATAGATGATCTCCAGATACCAGGCGGTGACTTCATTTTAAATACCACCCACAGATTCTGGTGTCATTTGAAATTCTAAAAGATGTAATTGTGAATGCTCACAGCATACGTTGATAAGAGTCTGAAGATGGGTTTCTTTTCTTCATCTTCTTTTTTTTTTTTGAGACAGAGTCTCACTCTTGTTGCCTAGGCTGGAGTGCACTGGTGTGATCTTGGCTCACTGCAACCTCTGCCTCCTGGGTTCAGGTGACTGGCCTGTCTCAGCCTCCCAGGTAGCTAGGATTACAGTCGTTCTCCACCATGCCCAGCTAATTTTTGTATTTTATTTTATTTTTGAGACGGAGTCTTGCTTTGTCACTCAAGCTGGAGTGCAGTGGCAGGATCTCTGCTCACTGGAACCTCCACCTCCCAGGTTCAATGGATTTCTCCTGCCTCAGCCTCCCAAGTAGCTGGGATGACAGGTGCCACCAGGCCCAGCTATTTTTTCTTTATTTTGAGACAGAGTCTCTCTGTGTCCCCAGGCTGGCGTGCAGTGGTGCGATTTTGGCTCACTGCAACTTCCGTCTCTTGGGTTCAAACAATTCTCCTACCTCAGCCTCCCCAGTAGCTGGGATTACAGGTGCCTGCCACTATGCCCAGCTAATTTTTGCATTTTTAGTAGAGACGAGGCTTCAACACATCAGGCAGGATGATCTCAAACTCCTGACCTCAGGTGATCCACCCACCTTGGCCTCCCGAAGTGCTGGGATAACAGGCATGAGCTGCCGCGCCTGGCCTGAAGATAGCTTTCAAGGGTTGCACAGGAAAAAAAAAAATCCCACTCAAACACATTTGATGTCCTTCAACTAAAAGTAAGTGCTGTGACATCTGTTGCAGCAATGTTTCCAAGCTTCAGTTATTCACAGGCCACCTGCACCGGCATGACCACATCCCTAGACCACCTGTATGATCAATTATGAATTGTGTCTTTTAAACCAATTTGCTCTTGTAGCTTAAAGAAATTCACTTAAGATGAAGGTCTGTCTCACCGCTGTAGAATTATGCTTTTTGGGAGGACAGCAGTGCCCCCTGATTTAAGGTTTTGCTTTCTGTTGTTTCAGTCTGAAAATGTTACAGTATCTTGGGAGAGAGAGAGAGAGAGAGAGAGAGAGAAGACTACATTTACATAACATGTATTACAGTCTATTCTTATAATTGCTCTATTTTTTTTTAAGATGGAGTTTCTTCACTCTTTGTTGCTCAGGCTGGAGTGCAGTGGTGCCATCTCGGCTTATTGCAACCTCCACCTCCCGGGTTCAAGCTTTTCTCCTATCTCAGTCTCCGGAGTAGCTGGGATTCCAGGCGTGTACCACCACACCTGGCTAATTTTTGTATTTTTACATACGAAGCAGAGGCGGGTTTTCACCATGTTGGCCAGGTTGGTTTCGAACTCCTGACTTCAGGTGATCCACTGCCTTGGCCTCCCAAAGTGCTGGGGTTATAGGCATGAGCCATCGCAGCTGGCCTATAATTGCTCTATTTTATTATTAGTTGTTGTTAATCTCTTCTTAATTTATAAATTAAACTTTATCATAGGTGTATATGTGTGCACAGAAAAAAATCTAGTATAAGTAGGGTTCAGGACGGTCTGCGGTTTCAGGCATCCACTGGGGCCTTAGAACATATTCCCTCTGGATAAGGGAGAACTCCTGTACTCCTAATTTTTTTTTTTTTTTTTTTTTTTTTTGAGATGGACTCTTACTCTGTCGCCCAGTTTGGAGTGCAGTGGCACAATCTCGGCTTATTGCAACCTCTACCTCCCAGGTTCAAGCAATTCTCCTGCCTCAGCCTCCTAAGTAGCTGGGATTACAGGTGCAGGCCACCACACCTGGCTAATTTTTGTATTTTTAGTAGAGACAGTGTTTCACCATGTTGGGCAGGCTGGTCTCGAACTCCTGAACTCAAGTGATCCACCCACCTCGGCCTCCCAAAGTGCTGAGATTATGGAGGTGAGCCATCACGACCAGCCTACTCTTAATTTTTAATGGGGATACTTGAATTAACAAAATCTGTGATGAGCCAGAATCTTACCCTCCTCCTGAACCAGACAGGGACCTTAGATTTCTTCAATTGTCATGACGATCCTCTGTGTTACGTGCTATTTTAACTGGCGCTTTGTTACCATCCTGTTTTCTTTTCTTTCTTTTCTTTTTTTTTTAAAGACAGGGGCCTGCTGCATTGCCCAGGCTAGAGTACAGTGGTGCAATCAGCTCACTGCAGTCTCAACCTGGGCTCAAGTGATCCTCCCACCTCAGCCTCCTGAGTAGTTGGGATGACAGGCATGCACTACCATGCCTGGGTAATTTTTCTTTTCTCGAGATGGGGCTTGCTATGTTGCCCAGGTTGGTCTCAAACTCCTGAACTCAAGTGATCCTCCCACCTTGGCCCCCTAAAGCTCTGGGATTACAGGTGTGGGCCACTGCTCCTGGCCACTGCTCCTGGCCACCTTTTTTTTTTTTTTAAATATCACCAAAGCCTCATGCATCTCACTTCCTCTTCTGTAATTTCCTTATTTCCTTAGTAGTTCTTTGTCTTTGTTAATTACTTTATTTTGAGATACAATCTCGCTCTGTCGCCCAGGTTGGAGTGTAGTAGTACGATCTTGGCTCACTGCAGCCTCCATCTCCCGGGCTCAAGGGATCCTCCCACCTCAGCCTCTGAGTAGCTGGGACCACAGGTGCACCACATCCAGCTTTTTTTTTTTTTTTTTTTTTTTTGTAGAAATGGGGTTTCGCCATGTTGCCCAGGCTGGATTCGAACTCCTGAACTCAAGCCATCCACCCACTTTGGCCTCCCAGAGTGCTGGGATTACAGGCAAGAGCCACCAAACTTGGCCCTGTAGTTCTTTCTGCAAACGCCTGTTGAGGTAAATGTTCTTGTTTGAAAATATATGTCCTGGGCTGGGCACGGTGGCTCATGCCTGTAATCCCAGCACTTTGGGAGGCCGAGGTGGGCAGATCACAAGGTCAGGAGTTCGAGACCAGCCTGGCCAATGTGGTGAAACCTCGTCTCTATTAAAAATACAAAATTGACCAGTGTGGTGGTGGGCACCTGTAATCCCAGCTACTAGGGAGGCTGAGGCAGGAGAATCACTTGAACCCATGAGGTGGAGGTTGCAGTGAGCCAAGATTTTGCTACTGCACTCCAGCCTGGGTGACAAGAATGAGACTCCATCTCAAAAAAGAAAAAAAAAAAAAAAAAAAAAAAGAGGCCAGGCTCAGTGGCTCATGCCTGTAATCCCAGCACTTTGGGAGGCGGAGGCGGGTGGATCACCTGAGGTCGGGAGTTTGAGACCAGCCTGACCAACATGGAGAAAACCCATCTGTACTAAAAATACCAAATTAGCTGGGCATGGTGGCTCATGCCTGTAATCCCAGCTACTTGTGAGGCTGAGGCAGGAGAATCACTTGAACCCATGAGGTGGAGGTTGCAGTGAGCCAAGATCATGCCACTGCACTCCAGCCTGGGTGACAAGAGTGAGACTCCATCTCAAAACAGAAAAAAAAGAAAACATATGTCCTTATTTCACCTGAAGACAGCTTACATCACCCCAAAGAATACCTTACTCATCATACAACCATAATAACCATTTGTTCATTTAATTTCATTTTATGAAATTTCAGGCTGGGTGTGGTGGCTCACACCTGTAATCCTAGCACTTTGGGAGGTCAAGGTGGGTGGATCACCTGAGGTCAGGAGTTCGAGACCAGCCTGGCCAACATGGTGAAACCCTGTCTCTACTAAAAATACAAAAAATTAGCATGGTGTGGTGTTGCATGCCTGTAATTCCAGGTGCTCGGAAGGCTGAGGCACGAGAATTGCTTGGACCTAGGAGGCGGAGGTTGCAGTGAGCTGAGATTGCACGACTGAACTCCAGCCTGGGTGACAGAATGAGACTCTATATCACACACAAAAAAATTAGCTGGGCGTGGTGGCTCACACCTGTAATCCCAGCACTTTGGGAGGCCAAGGTGGGTGGATCATGAGGTCAGGGGTTCGAGGCGAGCCTGGCCAATATGGTAACATCATCTCTACTAAAAATACAAACGTTAGCAGGGCTTGGTGGCGCATGCCTGTAATCCCAGCTACTCGGGAGGCTGAGGCAGTAGAATCGCTTGAACCCAGGGGGCGGAGGTTGCAGTGAGTGAGATAGTGCCACTGCACTCCAGCCTGGCAACAGAGACTCCATCTAAAAAAAAATTAATTAAATAAATAAATGAATAAATAAAAATAAATAAAATAAACAGACCCAACGAATTAAGCAGGCATGGTGGCGGGCACCTGTAATCCCAGCTACTCGGGAGGCTGAGGTGGGAGGATCACTTGAGCCTGGGAGACGGAGGTTGCAGTGAGCCGAGACTGAGCCACTGCACTGCAGCCTGGGCAACAGACTCTGTCTCCAAAAAAAAAAAAAAAAAAGCAAACAAACAACAACAACAACAAAACTGCAGGAAGAAACACCCAGAATTCCACTAAAGAAGGTTTTCCTTGAGAACGCCATCTAAACAAACAGGACTGCCTTTATAGACTCCTCTCCGAGACGCCTGGGTTTCGGCTGGCAGCCGGCCCGTTTCTTTTCTGCCCGCCCCTAATTTATTTTTGGTCCCATGCATAGGAGCCGGTGCTTATTTTGATAACTGCATTTACGCTTTCAAGCTTTGACAGACAAATCATCGCCCTGGGCTTCCTGGCGGCCGCGAGCTCCGGCTCACCGCCCGCTCCCAGGAGCCGCGGACCCTCCAGCAGGCCGGGGTCTGCTCTCTGCAGTTAGTCATCTCACAACCGAGCCTCTCAAAAGAGAAAAAATGCAAAAGCGGGATGTAAAGCCCTTTGTAAACGCTCATCTAAGATACTGGTATCAATGGCAGGAGGCGGTGCTCACTATCGGGAAGGGTTAAAGAGGCACGTTAGCCACGGTGGGGGACTGTCTCGGGCTGCGTTGCTGCCTGCAAGCCCCCTCCAGCCACGCCCTAGGCCGCAGGCCCCTAGACGGGAGTTTCCTAATGTGTGCGGTGTGGTATTCCCAAAGCCAAGAGGAAGCCTCTCTTCACGACATTCCCAGGAAAATCATCCACCATCGGTTGGTGCCGGAGCTTTGTGGAAAGCAGACGCCTCTCATCCCAGCTGCTCTAATTAGGCAGGAGACCTCAGCCCAGCACCTCCTGCCCTGTCCTTCTCCAGCCTGAGCGCAGAAGGCCGGGTGAGGCCAGGGTACGGGGTGAAAAGCCAAGCCCGGGCTCCCAGACAGAAGCTGCTTTGCCGTTTGGCCTCCTCCAATTCAGGAGACGACTCCAAATTGTTCCTCGGGTACCGCGGAGCATGGCGAGGTCAGAGGAAGGGGAGCGGGATCCCGCCTGCTGGCCGGCTGCCAGGCGGAGCTGGAACACCTGGGCGCCAGATGTGCCCTGTGCCCGGGGTGTGGGGGGGGCGCTGTTGACCCAAAGGCCGCGCTTTCCACACCCACACCGTAGCTGCTTTGCTCAGAGGGACCAGGGCTGGAGGCCGACCTGAGACAGGCCTGGCTGGTTTCCTGTCCCGCTCTCCGCTATCTGCCTTTCTCCTCTCTGCACCACCCAGACCAGTCGCACTCCTTCCTGTCTGACGGTGCAAAGGAGCGGCTGCCCGGCCTCCATTTGGCGATTGCAGCGGCAGACGCTGATGTCTGTGTGGGTTATTCATGCCTCAGTGTCTCTGCTGGGATTCACCTGGGAGAAGCTGCAGGAAGTGAACTCCGTTTCCGTTTTCAAGAGCAGGTGGGGTTGGACCATGTCACGGCCGTCCGTCGTGCTTGGCCCACAGGGTCCCTCGACTCAGACCCTGGAGAGCTTTGGGGCCCACGGCAGGAGCTCGGAGGCTTGATTCAACTGGCAAACCCACCAGCGTTGTCATTACAGGAAGACCTGGCTGCTGAGCACAGATGAGGACTTGTGGGGGGCCAGGCAGGAAAGCCAAGCCAGTCACATGGGCAGCCCACACTGCCCAGCCCCGCGGCCCGATGTAGGAGGCTCTGGAACGGCTGTGATGCCCTCTCAAGCCAAGAACGTCCAGACCAGGGGAATGAAGGCGGCCAGGGTTGCCTCAGCTCGGTTTGCTGTTCTGTTTTGGAGACAGGTTCTCACTCTGACACCCGGGCTGAAGTGCAGTGATGTGATCATGACGCAGTGCAACCTTGACTTCTGAGACTCAAGTGACCTCCTGCCTCAGCCTCCTAAGTAGCTGGAACTACAGGTGTACACCACCGTGCATGGCTGATTTTTTTTTTAAGGGTTTCACTCCTGTCATCCAGGCTGGGGTGTAGTGGTGTGATCTCTGCTCACTGCAGCCTCTGCCTCCTGGGCTTAAGTGATTCTCCTGCTTCAGCCTCCCAAGTAGCTGAGGTTACAGGCACACACCACAGTACCTGGCTAATTTTTTTTTTTTTTTTGTAGAGATGAGGTCTTGCTCTGTTGCCCAGCCTGGTTTCAAACTCCTAGCCTCAAGTGATCCACCCGCCTTAGCCTCCCATCTCTCTTGCTGGGATGACAGCACGAGCCCCCATGCCTGGACTGTTTGTTATTTTATTTTTAATATTTTGAGACAGAGTTTCACTGTCTCCCAGGCTAGAGTGCAGTAGCGCAATCTCGGCTCACTGCAACCTCCACCTCCCGGGTTCAAGCAGTTCTCCTGCCTCAACCTCCCGAGTAGCTGGGACTACAGGCGTGTACCACCACACCTGGCTAATTTTTGTATTTGTAGTAGAGATAGGGTTTCACCTTTTTGGCCAGGCCAGTCTCGAACTCCTGATCTCCAATGATTCACCCACCTCAGGCTCCCAAAGTGCTGGGATTACAGGTGTGAGCCACCATGCCCGGCTGCTTCTCACTTTAAAATAGTGGATTTCAGATCATGTGACTCTAACCTCAATTTAAACTCTTAGAACTACAGCCCCGGCCAGGTGTGGCAGCTCATGCCTGTAATCCTAGCACTTTGGGAGGCTGAGGCGGGTGGATTACCTGAGGTCAGGAGTTTGAGACCAGCCTGGCCAACATGGTGAACCCTCATCTCTACTAAAAATACAAAAGTTAGCCAGGCGTGGTGGTGGGCACCTGTAATCCCAGCTACTCGGGAGGCTGAAGCAAGAGAATCGCTTTAACCCGGGAGGTGGAGGTTCCAGTGAGCTGAGATGGTGCCATTGCACTCCCGAGTGGGTGGGTAACAAGAGGGAAACTCCGTCTCAGAAAAAAAAAAAAAAAAAAGAAAGAAAAGAAAAGAACTGCACTCCCCAAAACTAATCTAAAAGAGTAAATTGGTGTGTGTTTGTTGATCAGAATTAATGAGTAAGAGCCCCTTTCTTCAAGCGGAACGTGGAACTTCACCTGAGTCCTTCCTAGATGAGGGGAAACTTTCTCCCAAGACTCCACCTTGCTGACTCAGCGCCTGAGTCTCAGACTTCTTCCAAGTCTAAATGTGCATTTGGAGATCACTCTTGCTCTTTTTCTGGCTTGACTTGTTTCACATTTGAGGTAATTTGGGATCGGCTCTAATACTTTTTTGCTTTAGAAGAGTGGTAGAAATTAATTAATCTACAACTGCACTGATAGCAAAAGTTAATATAAATTTTAATAAAAATACAACCTCAATAAGCTCTCCCATTGTTCTAATAAATGCAACAGTAGTTTAAAATTGTAGATAAAAAAATTAATAAAACAGCCGAGGCTAGGGACCATGAGGCTCAAATATGGGGACACAGTCTGTGTTCTGCCAGCCGGGTGGCAAGGGGGCCAGACAGATGCCCTCCAAGTGCCCTTCCCTCCCTCTGTGCATCGAACATCTCCCTGCACCTTTAATTAACTCTCCATTGTTTGGTGGCTTACTTTTATTTTATTTTAATTAATTAATTATTGTATTTATTTTTATTTATTTTTTTTTGAGAAGGAGTCTCACTCTGTCTCCCAGGCTGGAGTGCAATGGTGCAATCTCAGCTCCTGTGTTCAAGTGATTCTCTTGCCTCAGCCTCTCAAGTAGCTGGGATTATAGGCACGTACCATCATCCCCCAACTAATTTTTGTATTTTTAGTAGAGACAGGGTTTTACCATGCTGACCAGGTTGGTCTCGAACTCCTGACCTCAGGTGATCCACCTGCCTTGGCCCCCCAAAGTGCTGGGATTACAGGTGTGAGCCATCGCGCTTGGCCTTATTTAATTTATTTTTTTTGAGATGAGGTCTCCCTCTGCCATTCAGGCTGGAGTGCAGTCGCATCATCACAGCTCACTATGGCCTTGACCTCCCAGGCTCAAGCCATCCTCACACCTCAGCCTCCTGAGTTGCTGGGACCACAGACACATGCCACTACACCTGGCTACTTTTAATTTTACTTTACTTTATTTTTTATTTGCAGAAACAAGGTTTTGCTATATTGTCCAGGCTAGTCTCAAACTCCTGTGCTCAAATGACCCCCTTGCCTTGCCCTCTCAAAGTGCTGGGATTACAGCTGTGAGTCCACCACGTCCGGCCTTGAAGCTTCTTTTTAATTATTCAAATTTTTTAATTTGATGCAAAACAAACAAACAACAAAAAAAAAAAAAAAAGAAGAAGAAGCTTGGAGACAACTATAATACCCAAGTGTCAAAAAGATAGTAAAATATTCATGGAGGAAATGGCAGGACAAGGATTTTAAGAAGACGGAAAGACAGGGGCTGGGCACAGTGGCTCACGCCTGTAATCCCAGCACTCTGGGAGGCTGAGGTGAGCACATCATATGAGGTCTGGAGTTTGAGACAAGCCTGGCCAACATGGTGCAACCCCGTCTCTACTAAAAATACAAAAATTAGCTGGGTGTGGTGGCCCATCCCTGGAATCTCAGCTACTTGGGAGGCTGAAGCGGGAGAATCACTTGCACCCAGGAGGTGGAGGTTGCAGTGAGCCGAGATCACACCACTGACTGCACTCCAGCCCGGGCAACAGAGTGAGACTCCGTCTCAAAAAAAAAAAAAGAAGAAGGAAAGAAAAGCAGAAGACAGAGGTGGCTTCAGGGACAGGGAAGAGCAGGATTTTCGACATTCGCGAGGCATGCATCTCCAGGTGGCGTTCCCGGAAGAAGATGATGTTTGTCTGATTGGTTTTACTTTCCAAGACAGAAACAGGGGGCGAAGAAGCCACTGACACTGGGGGCCACACAGACAGCCGCTTCTCCACGGCTGCTGCCACATTCCTGCGTCTCCAGGGCTGGGTCTGCCTGCTCCTTAAGTTGGGTAAAGAAATTCCAAGTAGCCAGGCATGGTGGTGTGCACCGGTGGTGCCAGCTACCCGGGAGGCTGAGGTGGAAGGATTGCTTGAGCCCAGGAGTTCAAGGCTGCAGTGAGCTATGATTGTACCACTGCACTCCAGCCTGGGTGACAGTGAGATCTTGTCTTGAAGAGAGAGAATGAGTAAAAGAGAAAAGAAGAAAGAGAGAGAGAGGAGGAGAGGAGAAGAAAGGAGAGGAGAGGGAGGGAGGAAGGAGAGGAAGGAGGAAGGGAGGGAGGGAGGGGAAGGAAGGGAGGGAGGGAAAGAAAGGAGGGAAAGAAAAAGAAAGAAAAAGGAGGAAGGAAGGAGGAAGAAGGAAGGAAGGGAGGGAGGGAGGGAAAGAGAAAGGAGGGAAAGAAAAAAGGAGGAGGAAGGAAGGAAGGAAAGGAGGGAAGGAAGGGGAGGAAGGAAAAGAAGGAAGGGAGGAAGGGAAGGAAGAAAGGAGGGAGAGAGAGAGGAAGAAAGGGAGGGAGAGATAGAAAAGAAAAAGAAAGAACAAAGAAAGAAAGAAAGAGAAGAGAAGAGAGATGGAGGGAGAGTAGAAGGAAGGAAGGAGCTGGGCGTTGTGGCTCACGTCTGTAATCCTAGCACTTTGTGAGGCCGAGGCTGGCAGATCACCTAAGGTTGGGAGTTCGAGACCAGCCTGACCAACATGGAGAAACCCTGTCTCTACTAAAAATACAAAATTAGCTGGGCATGGTGGCCCATGCCTGTAATTCCAGCTACTTGGGAGGCTGAGGCAGGAGAATCGCTTGAACCCGGGAGACAGAGGTTGTGGTGAGCCAAGATCGAGCCATTCTGGGCAGTAAGAGTGAAACTCCGTCAAAGACAGAAAGAAAAAGAAAGAAGGAAAAGAAAGAAAGAAAGAGAAGGAAAGAAAGGAAGGAGGAATGAAGGAAAGGAAGGAAGGAGGGAAGGAAGGAAGGAAGAGGGGGGAGAGAGAGAAAGAAAGGAAGGAAGGAAGGAAGGTCAGGTGAGGTGGCTGACACCTGTAATCTTAGCACTATGAGAGATTGAGGTAGGTGAATCACTTGAAGTCAGGAGTTCAAGACCAGCTTGGCCAACATGGCAAAACCCCATCTCTATTAAATTACAAAAAATTAGCCAGGTGTGGTGGCACATGCCTGTAGTCCCAGCTACTTGGGAGGCTGAGGCAGGAGAATTGCTTAAACCCAGGAGGAGGAGGAGGTTGCAGTGAGCTGAGATCATGCCACTGCACTCCAGCCTGGGTGACAGAGCAAGACTCTGTCTCAAAAAAAAAAAAGAAAGAAAGAAAGAAAAGAGAGAAAGAGAAAGGAAAAAAGAAAGAGAACAAAAGGAAGAAAGAAAAGAAAGGAAAGGAAGGAAAAAGAAAAAGAAAACAAATTCCAGGTGTGATGTGTGATCACAGGAGAAGGGGGTTTCCCTTCTCCTGCAGAGACGCAGCCTCTTTGGGGAGCATGACTGCTGCGGTTTGGAAAAGCCCCCGTTTCAGAGCCCAGGGCTTCTAGTCAGGGTCTGCTCCATTGAGAGATTCTCCCCTGGCCGGTTGATCAAATGGGAATGTTTTTGGTCAGGCAGAGGTTTTTTGTTTTTTTTTGAGATGGAGTCTTGTCTAGGCTGGAGTGCAGTGGCAGGACCTTGGCTCACTACAACCTCTGCCTCCTGGGTTGAAGTGATTCTTCTGCCTCTGCCTCCAGAGTAGCTGTGAGTACAGGCACCTGCCACCACACCTGGCTAATTTTCGTATTTTTAGTAGAGCTGGTGGTGGTGGTGGGGGTCTTGTCATGTTGGTCAGGCTGGTCTCGAACTCCTGACTTCAAGTGATCCTCCCACCTTGGCCTCCCAAAGTGCTGGGATTACAGGCGTGAGCCACTGTGCCCAGCCTGACAGATTTTTTAAGACAAGGAAAGCATAAAAATGAAAGCAATATGGAAGAGAAAAGCATACTTGGTGTGGTCTCCATGCAGCAAGCTTGCTTCCCTAAATGCCAGAACTAGAATTGGAAATAATTTAAACTTGGCCAGAAATTGGTGACCTGCCCTGCGGAGAATCTGGGGGAGACCGAGCATGAGGTGTGACCTGCGAGGCCTTCAGGCTGGGAAATGCAGCGGGACTGATGTCTGCAAAAGGACCCCGAGGGAGCAAGCAGCGGCCAGAGCCTTCCGGTGCCTCCCGCTTGGGGCGCATCCCTGGGAGCCAGGGGCACCAAGCAAGCCCTGCGTCTTGAGTTGCAGGGGGAGTCCTGAGTCTTGTTTACGCCTCCTTAGAAAGGAGGGCCTAGAGCCACCCAGAAGAAGAAAGGCTGGCTTGGGGTCAAGCCCATCAGGATGGAAGGAATTGGATCGAGAAGTCAAAGCGAAGTCCTCAGCTTTCCCCTGGGGACCTGTTTTACTTCCCTGCCTCCATGGACCTTATGGCTTTGCTGAAACCCGAATTGTGCTCAGGTGGGACATTCAGACCTGCCCAGTCGAGCTCAACCAGCACCCAAGACCCTGCTCCTGGGGGAGCCCCACTTCTGCAGAGAGGTAAACAAGATCAGCTGTTCCAGGGGGGAGGCTTGAGAAATGTCTTCTTTTTTTTTTAGTTGCTACATAATAATTTATATCATGTTTATTTAGATCATTACACATTGTATCCATGTATCTATGGATACATTGTATACATGTATCCAAATATCACCCTGTACCCCATATTTGGATACATGTATACAATGGGTAATGATCAAATCAGGGGTAATTCTCAGACCCACCACTTCTAACATCTATCATTATCTGTGTAGGGAACATGACAGTTCCACTCTTGGCGGCTGTGGTGACTCATGCCTGTAATCCCAGCACTTTGGGAGGCCAAAGGAAGAGGACTGCTTGAACCCAGGAGTTTGAAACCAGCCTGGGCGACATAGTTAGGCCCTGTCTCTACAGATAAAAACATGATCCGGGCATGGTAGTGCACACCTATAGTCCCAGCTCCTTGAGAGGCTGAGGTGGGAAGATCGTGAACCCTGGAGGCTGACGTTGCAGTGAGCCATGATCGCACCACTGCACTCCAGCCTGGGTGACAGAGCAAGACTCTATCTCATAAAACAGAAACAAACAAATAACCCGCCCCCCAAAAAAACCCAAATCTACTTTTCCAGCGTTTTGAAAATATATAATAAATTATAGTTAACTTGAGTTACCTTACAGTGTCATGGAACACTTGAGCTCATTCCTTCTGTCCAGCTGTAATTCTGCCTTCATTAACCAACCTCTCTTCTTCCTCCCTCCCTCCCAGGTTCTCCTAACACAATTCTCCTCTCTATTTCTACGAGCTCAGTTTTTTAAGCTCCCACGCATGAGTGAGGACAAAGAGTACTGTCTCTCTGTGCCTAGCTAATTTCTCTCAATGAGCTCTAGTCCCACCCATGTTGCCGCAAGTGACGGGACTGAATTCTTTTTTATGGGTGAATAGTACTCCATGGTGTTTACATACCACAATTCCCTTTCTTTTAAACCTAGATCCTGCACAATATATCACTTTTTTTTTATCCATTTGTCTGTTTTTGAGATGGAGTTTCACTCTGTCACCCAGGGTGGAGTGCAGTGGTGCTATCTCTGCTCACTGCAACCTCTGCCTCCTGTATTCAAGTGATTCTCCTGCTTCAGGCTCCCAAGTAGCTGGGAATACAGGCCTGTGCCACCACGCCCGGCTAATTTTTGTATTGTTAGTAGAGACAGCGTTTCACCATGTTGGTCAGGCTGGTCTCGAACTCCTGACTTCATAATCTGCCTGCCTCAGACTCTCAAAGTGCTAGGATTACAACCGTGAGCCACTGCACCTGGCCTCCATTTGTCTGTTAATGGACACCTAGGCTGCTTCCAAATCTTGGCTATTGTGAATAGTGCTGCAATAAAGGAGGTGTAGGTATCTCTTTTCTTTTCCTTCCTTCCTTCCTTCCTTCCTTCCTTCCCTCCCTCCCTCCCCTCCTTCCTTCCTTTTCCTTCCTTCCTTCCTTCCTTCCTTCCTTCCTTCCCTCCCTCCCTCCTTCCCTCCCTCCCTCCCTCCCCCTCTCTCTTCTTTCTTTCTTAGATGGAGTCTTGCTCTGTCGCCAGTCTGGAGTGCAGTGGCTCGATCTTGGCTCACTGCAACCTCTGCCTCCTGGGTTGAAGTGATTCTCCTGGATTAGCCTCCCGGGTTGGAGTGATTCTCCTGGCTAGCCTCCCAAGTAGCTGGGACTACAGGTGCGCACCACCATGCCCAGCTAATTTTTGTACTTTTAGTAGAGATGGAGTTTCACCGTGTTGGCCAGGATGGTCTCGATCTCTAACCTTGTTATCCGCCTGCCTCGGCCTCCCAAAGTGCTGGGATTACAGGTATGAGACATCATGCCCGGCCTGTTTGTTTTTTTTTTTAAGACAAGGTCTTGTTCTGTCACTCAGGCTGGAGTGCCGTGGTGCAATCCTAGCTCACTGTAACCTTGAACTCCTGGACTCTAGCAATTCTCCTGCCTCAATCTCCTGAGTAGCTGGGAATACAGGCATGCAACACATGCATTATTATTTTTTTAAATTTTTGTAGTGATGATGTCTCATTATGTTGCCCGGGCTGGTCTCAAACTCCTGACCTCAAATGATCCTCCTGCCTTGGTATCCTAAAACTTTGGGATTACAGATAAGAGCCACTGTGCTCGGCCTTTAGTTTTCATTATAGAGATCTTTCACCTCCTTGGTTAAATTTATTCCTAGATTTATTATTATTTTTATGGCTATTACGAATAGGACTGCTTTCTTGATTTCTTTTCCAGCTAGTTTGTTATTAGTATGTAGAAATGGTACTGAGTTTTGTGTATTGATCTCATATCATGTAACTTTACTGAATTCGCTTTTCACTTCCAAGAGTTTTTTGAGGACCTTTAGGTTTTTCTATAGGTAAGATCATGTTGTCTGCAAAGAGGGACAATCTGACTTCCTCTTTTCCAATGTGGATGCCCTTTATTTCTTTCTCTTGCCTGATTGCTCTGGCTAGGACTTTTCTGAGAATCTTTTTAAAAAATTACTACGGAAAATTTTAATCATGATCAAAAGTAGAGAATCAGTAGTGTGAATCTGCACACACCTATCATCAGTTCGTTCATCTCTCCCTTCCATTGTGGTAAAACACACATAACATGAAATTTACCATATTAACCATTTGTTTTCATTTTTTTGAGACAGGATCTCATTTTGTCTCCCAGGCTGGAGTACAGTGACATAATCAAGGCTCACTATAGCCTTGACCTCCCAGGTTCAAGTGAGCCTCCTATCTCAGCCTCCCAAGTAACTGAGACTAAAGGTGCTTTTTTAAATTTTAGTTTTTTTAAATTGACATTTAAACAACAACAAAAAAATGTTTTTAGACAGTCTCGCTTTGTCTCCCAGGCTGGAGTACAGTGGTACAATCTCGGCTCACTGCAACCTCTGCCTCCTGGGTTCAAGCAATTCTCCTGCCTCAGCCTCCCAAGTAGCTGGGATTACAGGCGCCTGCCACCACATCTGGCTAATTTTTGTATTGTTAGTAGAGACAGGGTTTCACCATGTTGGCCAGACTGGTCTCAAACTCCTGACCTCAAGTGATCAGCCTGCCTCCGCCTCCCAAAGTGCTGGGATTACAGACATGCCACCGAGCCTGGCCATTTTCAGTCTTTTTTACTGAGATTCCCCCAAACCCCCAGGCAGGTGATGTCTCTCACGGCCATGGCAATAAACCCGCCCTGTGTAGGTGGGGTCTGGCAGTCTTGGTGGAAGGCCCGGGACACTGCCTCAAGCTGGGGCCCTTGCATGTACCATGCACCAGGCAACGAGGTCACTGGCACCCCTCTGACCCCCTGGGCACTCAGGCAAGTGGGAGTTTCTCCAGGACTCTGAAACAGCCTGTCCTTCAAGGAGGACGACCAAAGCCTCCTTTCTAGGACAGCTCCCAGCCACCCCTGCACACTGTGCCACTTACCTTCTCGTTCACGTATCTGAGCTCAGCAAATCATCGCCCAGCTTCTCAGGACGGCGGCCACAGGAGCCACCTGGTGACACAGGTCCTCTTTCCTGTCTCTGTTGTCCTGTGTTTTGTCCAGGCCTGAGGCACTGACTTGTGACCATTTCCTCCACCTTGAAGTCTGTGGTTCTTCCATCATATGATGATGGCACTCTGTTTGAAAAGTCATTCTTGGGGGCTGGGCATGGTGGTTCACACCTGTAATCCCAGCACTTTGGGAGGCCGAGGTGGGTGGATCACGAGGTCAGGAGTTCGAGACTGGCCTAGCCAAGATGGTGAAGCCTTGTCTTTACTAAAACTACAAAAAATTAGCTAGGCATGGTGGCAGGCACCTGTAGTCCCAGCGACTTAGGAGGCTGAGGCAGGAGAATTGCTTGAACCCGAGAGATGGAGGTTGCAGTGAGCCGAGATCACGCCACTATTGCACTCTAGCGCAGATGACAGAGCAAGAGCAAGACTCCGTCTCAAAAAAAAAAAAAAAAAAAAGAAAAAGAAAAGAAAAGAAAAGAAAAAGAAAATCATTCTTTGGGAGGCTGAGGTGGATGAATTTCTTGAGGTCAGGAGTTTGAGATCAGCCTGGCCAACATGGTGAAAACCTGTCTCTACTAAAAATACAAAAATTAGCCGGGTGTGGTGCCTGTAATCCCAGCGACTTGGGAGGCTGAGGCAGGAGAATTGCTTGAGCCGAGGAGGCAGAGGTTGTAGTGAGCTGAGATCACGCCACTGCACTCCAGCCTGGGTGACAAAGTGAGACTCTGTCTCAAAAACAAACAAATAGCAGAAGAAAGTCATTCTCAGCTGGGCATGGTGGCTCATGCCTGTGATCCCAGCACTTTGGGAGACCAAGGTAGGAGGATTGCTTGAGCCCAGGAGTTTGAGAACAGCCTGGGCACCATAACATCTCTACAAAAAATATAAAAATTAGCTCGGCATGGTGGTGTGTGCCTGGAGTCCCAGCTAGTCAGGAGGCTGAGACAGGAGGATCACTTGAGCACAGGAGGTCGAGGCTGCAGTGAGCCGAGATGTCTTCATGGTGACAGACTGGGTGACAGCCTGGGTGACAGGGGGGACCCTGTCTAAAAATAATAATAATGATTTTGTTTTTTTGAGATGGAGTCTCACTCTGTCTCCCAGGCTGGAGTGCAATGGTACAAGCTTAGCTCACTGCAACCTCTGCCTCCCGGGTTCAAGTGAGTCTCCCACCTCACCTCCCAAGTAGCTGGGATTACAGGCAAGCACCACTACGCCTGGGTAATTTTTTTATTTTTAGTAGAGAGACAGGGTTTCATCATGTTGGCCAGGCTGGTCTTGAACTCCTGAACTCAAGTGATCCATTCACCTCGGCCTCCCAAAGTGCTGGAATTACAGGTGTGAGCCACCACGCCCAGCCTGATAATAATAGTAAATTTTTGCTAACGAAAGAAGTCATTCTTGTCTCAGTGAGTTTGAGGGTATCTTATTTGGGGGGGAAATGAAGTTCCCTAGAGCAGCAGAGAGAGGGTTGGCCTGCCCTTGCCAGCGGCCCTGAGCCAACCTGAAGGTGAACAAGCCAGGTGCCCATTGTCTCCGCTGCACTTTAACGATGTTGATGAAAGCAAAGGAGGCCTTTTCAGCAATGCTGGCAGCCCCAGGAGTGGGGCATGGTTCAGCCGCTCCGTGGGAGTGGCCTGGGCCCTGAGACCCCAGACACGTTGCCGTGGCGGAACTAGGTGGGGCTCTCCCACCAGGCTGCCCTGGCCCGTGTAATGGGTCAGAGAAGGAGCAGCAGGCCCCTCCCGCCCACGCTTCTCACAGGCTGCACTCCCTCTATGTCACAGTGGTCCCAAGCATCCGATGGACCAATGGGCCAAAGTGCCTCTGCTCAGGCCATTGAGACACAAGCCCCTCAGCTTTCCTCCTGCCTGTTCTGAACGTGGGATGCACCCTGGGTGTGTTGCGGTGTCAGTCTGACTGCCCCAGAGCTTCAGTGGCCCGGTGGGGAGGTCATGAAGGGGTTCTGAAAATGAGCCAGGGATGAGGGATTAGGGTCAGGAGGGGCTCTGGAGTGGCAACCCCTGCGCCTGCCAGGTTGACTTCCCCTCACAAGCTGGGCAGCAAGGCTCCCAGACAGAGCGCCATGAAGTCCCACACCCCCTGTTCTCCCAAGTTCACTCCTCTGACCCACTGCTATTAATACTTGTGTCTAGGAATGAAAAATCTTTGGGGCAAGCCACAGAGAGCCCCTCGTGTTCTTGTGTGGGGCCTGAAGACCAGAAACCCGGGGAGAGTTAACGGTTTAAACCTCTCTGCCACCTTGGCCCTCCCTCACAACGATGCCGGTGAGCTCCAGTTCACACTCATGACCCTAACTGGGATGCATTTCTTCTTGCAAATTCGCTACATTTCTCCAAAGACCTATGTCCTACCCCTGTCATCCCTGGAACTCATTACCCATGGACTCCTGAACTTGAAGTTAATGTGAACGATCTCAAGTTTCTTGTTTTTCTCCTGGTGGGTGGAATACGACTGGCCTCTGACTCTGTAGGAAGGTCAAAGGCAACAGGAACATGATACCTTTAGCTATGCCTTTGTTTATGAATTCTTCAGAGCCATTTAGCCACCCTCTGACTGTCACATACCCCTGGGCAGGAACGAGTAAGACTGGAGGGGCCTAGGTCATAAAGGAGCAGGGGGCAGGAGGGAAGAGCTCCCCTCCACCTCGCCCCTTTCCCCTGCCTCAGTTTCTCTGTGTGTAAGTAGCTGGAAGGGCTCTGCTGAGAATTAATTAACAAATGTCCATTAAATGCTCCCAGGGTAAGTGTTCCTTGGCTGCTAAGTAGTGTTAAACAATTGCAACCCTCAAATGATGAGCCATCGTGTGGCTGATCTGAGGCATGAAAATGTTGTTATATGTCTTTTCACAATGACTTTATTTAACAAGAGCTGATCTTTGCAATTTGGTTTATTTTCTCTACCCCTTTTAATTTGAGACTCAGGGTTTATTAGCAGATAACTGCTTGTTTCTACTGTAAATCAAGAAAATACTCATTAGAAGCCTGACGTCGAGATTGCCAGGAGCGGGGGCTTGTAAAGGATTGGGGGTGGGGGCAAAATTTGGTGTGAAAATAGGCTAAGTTCAGAAGTATTTTTGTTCGGGGGAAAACAAAATGGCATTTTCTGAACTGAGCAACCTCTGAAGTGTATTAAACTCCAAATCCAACCTGGTAAGGTCATAGGACACCAAGCCAGCAGATAGGGAAGTGAGTCCTCAAGGCCAGAGAGTCGGGAGAGAAGTGTAGGCTGAGAGGACCCTCCCCAGGGAAGCCTTGGGGTGCCCAGCTGGACCCACAGGTTGGCATATAATTCAGGAGGGGCTGGACTGAGAGCATAGTTGTGACCTCCACCATGCTGGCAACCACCCTACACCCATAGAATGCAGCCATTGCCAGCAGAAGGGGCTGGGGAGATTTTAAGAGCATATCTGTAAACTCTGAAAAAAACAAGAGTGCTGATGTTTAAACCATATGGCAGGGGCCAAGGACGCAGGAACACAGAGCTTGGCTCCTGGTCCTTCCCCGCCTCCCAGTTCCCAGGAGGCATTTTCCCCTCCTGTTTCTTTCTCTCGTGTTGATCACAGGAGAAAGTATTTTCAGTCCTCACCCCCGCCCCTTTCCTCATTTTATACTCCTTTCCAGACGGGTAGGATCTCTTCTTGCAAAATTATCCTCGCCTAATCCATAGAGACAGAAAGTGGATTAGTGGTTGCCAGGGGCTGGGGGAGGGGCTAGGAATGGGGAGTGACTGCTAATGGGTGCCAGGTTTCTTTTAGGGGTGATGAAAATGTTCCAGAACTAGAGAGGGGTGGTGGTGACACAGCTCTGGGGATGAATAAACAGACACCAAATTGTATACTTTAAAAGAACGGATTTGATGGTGTCAATGATATCTCAATAAAGGTGTTATTTTAAAAATCAGCCTTGGTCATGCTCGTGGCTCACACCTGTAATCCCAGCACTTTGGGAGGCAGAGGCAGGTAGATCACAAGTTCGGAAGATCGAGAGCAGCCTGGCCAACATGGTGAAACCCCGTCTCTACTAAAAATATAAAAAATTAGCCAGGCGTGGTGGCGCGTGCCTGTAGTTCTAGCTACTCAGAAGGCAGAGGCAGGAGAATCGTTTGAACCCAGGAGGCAGAGGTTGCAGTGAGCTGAGATCATGCCACTGCACTCCAGCCTGGTGACAGAGCAGGACTCAGTCTCAAAATACAAAAAACAAACAAACAAAATCAGTTTTGCCTTTTGTTGTGGTCATCGTACAATGGCGGAGACCGTGAGTCTTCAGCCCCCGGGTGGGGAAACTCATGTGAAGTTGCTCCAGTGCTTCTGTGAGTTGCCCTCAAAGCTTGAATTCACCCCTAGCTTTTGCCTGAACCCTGTACAAGTTGGCCTATGTGAAAGACCTCTGGTGTCCCATCTGGAGTCCTTGTGCTAAGCTGTATCTGGAGCAGACACAGGGCTTGAATTTCTTTCTTTCTTTCCTTCCTTCCTTCTCTTCTTTTCTTTCTTTCTTTCTTTCTCTTTCTTTCTTTCTTTCTTTCTTTCTTTCTTTCTTTTCTTTCTTTCTTTCTTTCTTTGACAGAGTCTTGCTCTGGAGCCCAGACTGGAGTGCAGTGTCATGATCTGGGCTCACTGCAACCTCCACCTCCCAGGTTCAAGCAATTCTCCTGCCTCAGCCTCAAGTAGCTGGGATTACAGGCGTACCCCACAACTCCTGGCTAATTTTTGTAGTTTTAGTAGAGACAGGGTTTAACCATGTTGGCCAGGCTGGTCTCAAATCCTGACCTCAAGTGATCTATCCACCTCAGCCTCCCGAATTGCTAGGTTACAGGTGTGAGCCACCATGCCCAGCCAGGGCTTCGATTTGTAAATTTTAAAATGAGCTTATGAAAATCCTGTAGCAGCAAAACTGAAATGTGGCTTGGGCTGTAATGAAAGGGAGGAGGGGGAGACAGGGAGGATCCTGCTCTTTCTAGACCCTCAGAGCCCACCAGACTCTCCTAATGGAATTAAAAAAGACCCTCCTTTCACCAGGTTAGCTGCAAGAAATGGCAGAACTCCCAGAACTGGGGCTGTGGTCCACGGAGCCCAAGGGTGGGGCGTGGAGGTCCTGGCAGAGGGACCGGGGAGGCCTCCTGTGGCCTCGCTATGCCCTTTCTTGTTCTTGCAACTTCCTAATTTCTAATGTTTAATGAGTTTGAAAAACAAGAAGATAACCCAGGCTGAACTTGATGTTGGAACCCCTCCACCCAGCCTGCACACAAGGTGTCCCCATCCTCCCAGGGACTGGCTTGGTGTCTTCTGGGATGGCTCTGCAGAGAGCATTGCTGAGTCATAGGGCAGCAAATAAGAACAGGTCAGTGCTCAGTGAAAAAAGTTTTCTCGAAGCTGGACTCCAAGACCACACTGGCTAAGCACCCATGGTGGGTCTCAGCACCAGCTGAACCAGTGTGAGGCCTCCTGCCACGGTCCCAAGCCCCGGCTTTAGAGAGAGGTGACCTTCGGGTGGCCTGCGTGATGACACTCAGGTGACCTCCACTTCCTTCTGTCACCATGGTCAGAAGAAGGCAGCCCTGGGAGGAAACCCCTCTAGAAGAGGGAAGATGCAGGCCACACTGCAGACAGTCGGCCGGCCCGGAGGCTCCCCTCCGCCCCCAGTCCCCTCCAAGGAGCTGCCATGCGTCAAGCTACTGTACAGGTCCCAGCGAAAGAAAGCCTTGATCCCTTCCTCTCCAATGAGCTGGAGTGGAAGAGGCTGCACGCCCGGAGTGGAGCCGCGACTCCAGTGCAGAGGTCCCGGCCTCCGGGAGGGTGGTGGGTTGGGGAGGGGGCCTGGGGCTTCAGGACCCTGCTCTCTTCCGGGATTGTGGGTTTTCTGCCCCAGGGGTTTCACGGCATGGGCCTGAGCGCTGGCGTCTGCTCTCGAGCCACAGCGCGAACGGTGGCGCGCGCCAAGGGTCGGCCGCTGTGTGGCTTTCTCAGGGAGGGGAGGGGAATCCGGAGGTTCAGTCCCAGGCTTCGTGGTCTTTGTTTACTAGGCCCCGAAGAGGACCTGCCTCTCTCCCCGCCACAGCCCTGGGCCTCCAGCTTGCCAGTTTCACGTCCAGGGAGGGACAAAGGGGCCGCGGTCGGATAAGCCTTGGCGGCGCTCGGTGGGTTCCCGGGGTGGAGCTGCTCCGCCAGCCCCTGCAAAGGGCGACGCGCCAGGTTCCAGCTTCTGCAGGCGGGACTCGGGCTCGGGCCGGCCTCCGCTGGCACTTTCCCGTCCAGCTCCGCTCCCGCCCCGTCGGGTCGGGTTGTGCGGCGCGCAGTGTCCGAAGCGGACTGTAGGGAGGGAGCGCGCGCGTCGATCCGATTGCAGGCCTTTGTTGCCGGAGCCTCGTGCCGATGGGTTAATGGGGCAGAAGAGATCGGTGAAGGGCGACAGAAGCGGCCTTTGAAAGAGGGTGTCAGCGCGGGGCAGCGAGACAAAGGCCAAAACACACATGGGCGGATAGGGACAGATGGGGACGGGCGAGGGAAGACAATTAGGCAGCAAGTGCGGGGGCGGGGCGCGCTCCATCGTTTTCCAGTTAACCAGGCCCGGCCGGCGCGGGCCCCACGCCCCAGGCTGGAGCGTTGCCGGCACTCAGACCGGCTTCTGCTGCGCGCGCGCGAGTCCTGCATCCCCGGCCTGCGTCCCGCACCGACCCCTCCACTGTGCGCTGCCTCCGCGTGCAGGGGTTGGGGGAGCAGAAAGGGAGGCAGGGGAGAGGGAGGGAGGGATGGATGGATGAAATGAGTGAGTGAATGAATGAACGAATGAGCGAATGAATGGATGAATGAATGAATGAATGAATCCCCCTGTCCATAAATAACAGAAGAGCTGCGGCCTGGTGGCTGGTCCTGGCCACCCCTATCTCCCTGCAGGATGACCTGAGAGCGTTTCCTCGCAGCCGCGCAGCGCCTCTCGCGGCCTCCACCTTTGGGGGACGCTCACCCTCTGGGGACTCTGGCCCCGGAACTCTGGAACCCAGGCCCAGTCCGCGAGGCTCCGGCCCGGAGCGCGCTGTCCAGGCGCGATCCCCCACCAGGCGGCGCTGCGCCCCCTCCGAGCCCGCCCAGCCGCGCTCTGCAAACCGAAGCTGTTTAATTAACGTGCAAATTGAGTAGATTAAATGACTCTAAATAATTAGCCACAGATCCTATAAACAGGATAACATATTTAATTAAGCAGCGATATAGATTTTGGAAACTGTTAATGTATTTTTAGAATGGCAGCTCGGATCCTTCACTCTCCCCCCCCCCTCACTTCAAACATGTAACTACAGCCCTGCGAACGTGGATAAATATCTGGAAACAAGATTATGCCTGTTAACTTCAACTAATAGAAATGTTGGTTTAGCAGGAACTTGCACCGCTCGGGCGCCTGCACCGCTCCAGCCCGTGTGGCCTGGGCCGGCCCGGTTCTGTTTGGCTTTGTTGTTCTTCGTGCGCGTGGTGGGGCGCCTGGGCCCCCCTGGCCCTGGGCAGAGAGGGTCAGAACATACAGGAGGAAGGGGAAGGAAGAAGGTGAGTGAAAAATACAATCCAATTTCATTATATCAATCACATTTAATTGGCAATTTGTACGAGCAATGACCGGGCTGGCTTTAGGTAAAACTATTAGACGACAGGCGGGTGTGCTACTAAAATTCTTGGTTAGTTAATTAGTGTCTGAACTGCGGAGGGAAAAGGATCCTAGATTTACTCTCTACAAGAGAGAGCAGCCCAGACAATTCATTAGGCAGGCGGCTTGTAAATTAGAGCTAAGTTAACCTGATTTCCCTTAATTAAAACATCTTTTTCTCGTTTACGATGTGGATATAAGTAGATCTCCAGGGTTTTGAATTTTCTGCAACAGCAGATGGTCAGCTAGACGCAGATAATAGTTAACGCTTTCTCTCTACCAGATCCGAACAACGTGAGCCGGCGGCCCATCTGAGGATTAAAAGGAGCCATAACAAAGAGTGTTAACCCTTCGCAGTCTTCCGGCTCCGAGGGCGGAGCTGCCCCTGGCCTGGGGGGACCCATAGGGCACAGTGACCAGGGCCACAGAGATCCTGGACCTCTGATGTGGTGGGACAGGGGCTTGGGGTGTCAGAGAAAGTGGCCACGGGCTGCCCTCTGGGGAAGGGGGGTGCTGGGAGGAGGGAGGATAACTGCTGGCCAGTGGGCTGGCACAATGAGGTGGCCACCCCAGACTTCCACAGATGGGGCTTCTCAGTGCCTGGCCACTGCCTGTCCCGCCAGCCCTCTGTTCATCACAGCCTGAGCCACACTCTT